>JAHWGI010001390.1:0-600000 GCA_029379305.1 Frankliniella fusca
CTGAATTTGTAAAGTACCATTCGAAACGGCTTCAAACTTCCAATCTTCGTGGTCTCATCTCGATGAGCTCCTTCTCACAGATACACCTTCAGAGATCTCATCTTCTTTTTTCCATCCACACTTCACATGCGACGCTTCTCTAGATGTCAACAGCTCGCGCATCTCGCGCTCCTCTCCATCGAGTTCTTGCACTAGTAGCACATCTGTCCTTCTCACATATCATCTCTATCGCTCTGTACTGTCTCTACTAGAGTCTATATACTGTAGAAGATATATACGATGTGCGCGCAGAGACCAGCACTACAACGGATTCAGTGACAATGAACATGTGTATCGAACATGTACAAATGGTGCGACTCACAGACTTTTAGTCACACAGAGTAGAGTCACAGAGATACATCTGAGACGTACCGACTGTCGCTCCACACGTAGCCATGAGCGCTGCCAGCGATCATCGTCCGCGCGCGAATAAGAGCGGCACTCAAGTGATCGGGCAAGCATCCAAGCCAGCCTCTATCCATCTGTGTTACATCGTGCCCAACGTGCTCAGCTGATATTGGAGTGACGTGTTCTAAACTTTGCTAAGCTATCTGCACGACGCGGAGAACTAACCTCTACTCGCACACAGCTGTGAAATCCAAGCGACAGTGCGAGTGATACACTAGCTGATAGAGTAACAGAGATACACACAGGTGTGGAGATAAGAGATCTGCAAAGGTCTAGAGAGTTTCTACTGCGTAGAGCCGTACACGCTTAGTATTGAGTGAATACATGAGTGGCGATAACTACAGCGCACACTCTCAGTAGGCAGCACAATATAGTCTATGCGGGTTAAGATGAATCTAGCGTATATCGAGTGTGACTAGAGAAGCAGACTCTATCTGAACGTGAGCATCCACATACTCACGCGAGACTACACTACCAATATCATTCGAGCGACACTCAGGCGAACAGGCATTTACGAGTGTTGTGAGAGGCGACCTCACATCGCATGAAACAAGCAATATAATCAGATACTAGCGCGTGTCTGCAGTCTGGCGCATACACACACAGACAGTGAGAGGCTGAGATTCTCTTCTTATGACTTGCGACAGAGCAAATCGAGCGCTGCAACGCCTGCTCGCCTTCTACGACTCTCAAAATCAACTCTAATCGTGAGCTGACGAAGGTCACCATAAGCTCTCCTCCGTCTTGAAGGTTGTGCGAGTGAGAGGAGATGCTTACCTGGAGCTATTCTCTAATACCTCACCAAACTCTCTCTAAGACTTCTCACCACACTTTGTACATCGAGTGCGTGACAGATCTCTCTATCTCAAACAAGTCATACTTTTATCTGCGACGAGCAATTTGTGTTTATTCAACAAAATTGTTTTATCGTGCTCAACGCAGTGATTCCTGTAACTCCCTGTGGTGGAATTCCGCAGGAGAGACGGCTGCGCCTTAGTGGCGGACGGGCGGCGGACCGCGGGAAAGACAGAGACCGACATAGTTCCCATCAATCCCAGCCGAATTTGCCTGTAGCTTGGTATTTTGCCGATTCCACGGGTCATTTGGTGGCTGCGACATCTTGTGGCATTCAGAGTGTGCCGTGGTGCTTCTCTCCCGTGGCGCGCCCGCTCCCGCGCGCCCTCCACGCGCCCTCCCCCTCCCTTACCTCCCACGCACCCTCTCCTTCCCATTTCACTTCTTTTCTTCCTCTTGGCTGCACTGTCTTCCACAAACTTACGCCGCGCCACCATTGCCCTTGCACTGCTGCCTCCTTCCCTCCTCTCTCTCCACCTCGCCTTCCTCTTCCTCCTCCTCTTCCTCCTCCTCCTCCTCCTCCTCCTCGTCCTCCTCCTCCTCCTCGTCCTCGTCCTCGTCCTCGTCCTCGTCCTCGTCCTCGTCCTCCTCGTCCCTCGTCCTCGTCCTCCTCCTCGTCCTCCTCCTCCTCGTCCTCTTCCTCTCCCTCCTCGTCCTCGTCCTCGTCCTCGTCCTCCTCGTCCTCCTCGTCCTCGTCCTCTTCCTCGTCTCCTCGTCCTCGTCCTCTCCTCCGTCCTCGTCCTCGTCCTCGCTCGTCCTCGTCCTCTCCTCCTCCCCCTCTCCCTCCCCCCTCTCCCCCTCCTCCCCTCCCTCCCCTCCCTCCTCTCCCTCTCCCCCTCCCCTCCCCCTCCTCCCCTCCTCCCTCCTCTCCCCTCCTCCCCTCCCCTCCCCTCCCTCCTCTCCTCCTCCCCTCCCCCTCCCTCCTCCTCCCCCCCTCCCTCCTCCCCTCCCCCCTCCCTCTCCCTCCCCCCTCCCCTCCCTCCCCCCTCCTCCTCCCCTCCCCCCCCTCCCCTCCCCCCCTCCTCCCCTCCCTCTCCTCTCCCCCTCCTCCCTCCCCCCCTCCCCTCCCTCCTCCCCCTCCCTCTCCCCTCCCCCTCTCCTCCCCTCCCCCTCTCCCTCCCCCCTCCCTCTCCTCCCCCTCCCCCTCCTCTCCCTCCCCCCTCTCCCTCCTCCCCTCCCCTCCCCTCCTCCCTCCCCCTCCTCCCTCCTCCTCCCCTCCCCCTCCCCCCTCCCCTCCTCCCTCCCCCTCCCTCCCCCCCCCTCCCCCCCCTCCCCCTCCCCCCCTCCCCCCCCCTCCCTCCCCCCCCCCTCCCTCCCCCTCCCTCCCCCCCCCTCCTCCCCTCCCCCCCTCCCCCCCCCTCCTCCCCCCCCCTCCCCCTCCTCCCCCCCCTCCCCCCCTCCTCCCCCCCCTCCCCCTCCCCCTCCCCCCCTCCTCTCCCCCTCCCCTCCCCTCCCCCCTCCCTCCCCTCTCCCCTCCCCCCCTCCCCCCTCCTCCCCCTCCCCCCCCCCTCCCCCCTCCCCCCCTCCCCCCTCCCTCCCCCTCCCCCCCTCCTCCCCCCCTCCCTCCCCCTCCCCCCCTCCTCCCCCTCCCCCTCCCCCCCCTCCCCCCCCCCTCCCCCTCCCCCCTCCTCCCCCTCCCCCCTCCTCCCCTCCCTCCCCTCCCCCTCCTCCCTCCCCCTCCCCCCTCCCCTCCCTCCCCCTCCCCCCTCCCTCCTCCCCCCTCCCCCTCCCCCCCCCTCCTCTCCTCCCCCCTCCCCCCTCCCCCCCTCCCTCCCCCCCCCTCCCCCCTCCCCCCTCCCCCTCCCCCCCCCCTCCTCCCCCCTCCCCCCCCCCTCCCCCCCCCCTCCCCCTCCCCCCCCTCCTCCCCCCCCTCCCCCCCCTCCCCTCCCCTCCCTCCCCCCCCCCTCCCCCCCCTCCCCTCCCCCCCCTCCCCCCTCCCCCCCCCTCCCCCTCCCCCCCCTCCTCCCCCCTCCCCCCCCCTCCCCCCTCTCCCCCCCTCCCTCCCCCCCCCTCCCTCCCCCCCTCCCCCCCCTCCCCCTCCCTCCCCCCTCCCTCCCCTCCCCCCCCCTCCCCTCCCCCCCCTCCCCTCCCCCTCCCCCTCCCCTCCCCCCCCCTCCTCCCCCTCCCCCCCCCCTCCCCCCCCTCCTCCCCCCCCCTCCCCCTCCCCCCCCTCCCCCCTCTCCCCCCCCCTCCCCCTCCCCTCCCCTCTCCCTCCCCTCCCTCCCCCCTCCCCCCCCCCTCCCTCCCCCCCCTCCCTCCCCCCCCCCTCCCCCTCCCCCCCTCCCCCCCCTCCCCCCCCTCCCCCCCTCCCCCCCCTCCCCTCCCCCCCCCTCCCCCTCCCCCCTCCCCCCCCTCCCTCCCCCCCCCCTCCCCCCCCTCTCCCCCCCCCCTCCCCCTCCTCCTCCCCCCCCCCTCTCCCCCTCCCCCCCCCCTCCCCTCCCTCCCCCCCTCCCTCCCCCCCCTCCCCCCTCTCCCCCCCCTCCCCCCCCCCTCCCCTCCCCCCCCCCTCCCCCCCCTCCCCCCCTCTCTCTCCCCCCTCCCCCCCCCCTCCCCCCCCCCTCCTCCCCCCCCCTCCCCCCTCCCCCCCCTCCCCCCCTCCCCCCCCCCTCCTCTCCCCCTCCCCCCTCCCCCCCTCCCCCCCCCCTCCCCCCCCTCCTCCTCCTCCTCCTCCTCCTCCTCCTCCTCCTCCTCCTCCTCCTCCTCCTCCTCCTCCTCCTCCTCCTCCTCCTCCTCCTCCTCCTCCTCCTCCTCCCTCCTCCTCCTCCTCCTCCTCCTCCTCCTCCTCCTCCTCCTCCTCCTCCTCCTCCTCCTCCCCGTCTTCTTTGGGCCGTTCCGCTGCTGTTGGCACCCCGCGCCGCTGCAGATGCATATTTAAAGACTTGGTGAAAATAAACACTGTCACCCCGGAGCCCTTCCCCAGAGTCTTGCATTTTAAAAGTCTGATTTTTCCGCACGAGGCGCGGGGCTGGCGGAACCGCGGACCGCACGGCGGCGCGACTTACATCGCGGGGCGGGGCGGGGCGGGGCGGGGCGCCCACCTTCCTTTTCTCACAACACACTCTAGACTAGAGGTGCGCCGTGTGATGGAGAGGGGGCAGGAGGGGCGGAGCTCGCAATGTTAGGACCTGAGAGAGAGAGAGAGAGAGAGAGAGAGAGAGAGAGAGAGAGAGAGAGAGAGAGAGAGAGAGGCGCATTGTGGCCCGCACCATCGCGCCGCCGCCGCCGTGCGGGTAGGCAGCCCCTCACCCTCTCCGGCACGGCAGCCGATCGACACCATTGTTTGCATTGAGAGGGGGAAAGGATCTGGCCCGGCCCGGCCGGCCCGGCTCCGTGTTTGTGGCGAGCGCTTTCTTTCTCCTTGTCCTGGCAGAACACAGGCGGGGCGGGACCGGGCGGGGCGAGCGGCCCGTCTACACTAATTAGCCTTTGCCGAGGAAAGTGCTTATTCCCGGAGAAACACACCGCCGCCCTCTGTGTGCGGGGCGGGGCGGGGCGGGGCGGGGCGGGGCGGGGCGGGGCGGGGCGGGGCGGGGCGGGCTGGAGTAGCGCCGGCCGGGGTGTGGTGAGGTGGAGCCTAAGGGGTCTTAATGGTGGGGCATTCACGTAGAAGCGCAGCGCGATCGGCTGGTGGAGTGGAGCGTGGCGGGGCGGGGCGGGGCGGAGCGGCGCGGGGCGCGAGTAGGGGAGGGCAGAAGGGGCGCCGCCTTTCTGGCCATCCGAGCTTGTCGTTGTTCCAATCCATCCGCCTTGTAAAAAGCTCGTCAGACTCCCCGGGTCGTCTACTCCACAGCCGCTCCTCCTCACCGAACTCCCCCGAGAAGCACACTGAGCGCCCGGGTGTGGGTAGGTTATGTCGTTTATATTGTACATCAGTGCAAAGTAAATACTACATGTCTATGGAGACTTTTCAACGCATATACAAAAGAGTAAGTGTTATTCGAAAATTTCTGAGTATGAAGAGGGCTATTTGCGGCTTCCTGTTTTTTTCTTCTTTTTTAAAACCGCATTTCCACCCACCCTCAAGCAAGTTCACGGCGAGTGGATGGGCAATTAAAATGGTGGGGCGCGGCCGACTCGGCACAACTAAACTGCAATGAAGGAAGCCTTGCGTTTTCAGCTAATTCACTTTGTTCGCGACAAAACACTGTCGCACGAGATTGAATGGAGCGCTGCCGTGTAACTTGTGTAATTCGCTTAAGTGTTGCCTTTGATTATACCTGAATGAGAAACCTCTTTCGTCTTAGAGAGCGAATTTTCTGAAATTCGATGTTGGGCTTTTACCGCGCCATTCATGTATTTTGCAGTCCAAAATTAATCAACTGAACTGTGTTAATGCATTCTTTTTTCTTATCATGTTACTCGAACTAATCACCACATTACATAGCTGGACATCACTGACGCGCGTGGAATTCTACATCAAAATTTGCGAAAGTAAAAAAGAATTTTTTTTCGTCCGCTGTGCCTACGTGGCACACAGCACACCTGCGGTAGTTGTAGTTGCAGAGAGAGGGGGCGGCGGCGTCATAAGCTCGGCCTGTTAGCCCGTCCCGTTCCAGCCTCGCGCTGCCTCGGAAGGAAACGCTCTTTCTTTTTTTATTATTTTTTTCCCTTTTCTCCCGGAGGGCATCTTCCACCCACACGCCCCGCCCCGCCCCTCCCCTCTCCTCCGCCACCGCTGTGACCGCGATGAGTCGCATTAATAACGGCCGGATTTGGCTCGCGGATTAGCGGCCGGCCGCCTGAAAATTGCCGCAATCCATAACCATCTGCTGCTGCGGGGTGAGGCCGGGCGAGGCCAGGCGGCCGCCGAGGCCGAGGCTGAAGCGAGGCGAGGCGAGGGAAAGACCAGGCCGAGGCCGGGCGGTGTGGGTGTGGAGCGGCCAGAGGGGGCTGTTGCTCAGAGAGCTGCTGCTCAGCGGGCTGCTGGCTGCATCAGACTGAGCGTCTAGTGCTAGTCCGCTCAACACAGGATACCTACTGTTGCCTGCTGCTGTTGTTGTTTCGTTGCTGCTTTTTTCTTTGATTTTTCTTTTATCTTCCTTTAACTCCCTCCTAAAAGTTTTAATTGCCCTCAATAAAGATTAAGTTGACTTCCCTTCATTTTTTATTTTTTCTATCAGGCTCAATGGATGGGTATTCTCTTTCACTCTTGTCAACTTCGTCTTCATCGGCAAGGTATTCCGCGTGGTCGTGGTCTTGCGCCTATAATGTACGCCTGCTATCGCGCTGCCTGCATGGCGCGGGTACTGTTTCTCCTCGGCCGCGCTGCGCGGGCGGGGCGGGGCGGGGCGGGGCGGGCTCAAGGAGGCCCCGGGGCCTCCCGTGCAGGTGCGGTGGCGCCCGGCCCCGGCCCGCCCGGCAGCGCAGTCAGGAGGTAGGTACGCAGTGGCCGGGGCCGGGCCGGGGCCGGGGCCGGGGCTTGGCGCCCGTAGGGCCGGGCTGGGACCACCTTTCCCTCCCGTCCTTTTTCAGCGCTGCCGCTGCCATCCGTCCCGCGTCGGGCTAAAATATTCCCACCCCAAATGGCGGCAGTGCTCGGGGCTCGGGGGCCGGGCAAGGCAGGGGCGGAGCAGACGGGCTGTACCTGGCCGCGCCGGCGCGCCGCCGTGCAGACAATCAGAGGGCACCACTGCTACCGGCTAAAGTCCCTCTGGAGAGCGCTTATTTTCTCTGATGGACGTTAGTCCTGCGCGCTCCGCTCGCCACCTCTCCCTCTCCCCAACCTCTCCACCCTGCTGCGCTCTATCTCTTTTCTTTTCACTGGAGATCCTGCCATACTCGCTCTAGCGTCATAGAGATGTAGGAGGAGAGATGGGGTGGGTTGAGGGGCGCAGGGGCGGGGTGGGGAGGGGGCTCACGCAGCCTGCATCACCTCCGGATGTTGATTGGCCGCTTATCTTTCGCCGCCCGGGACCCTCGATTACTCAGAGGGGCTCGTCCTGAGCCCCCCCGGGGCCCCAGGGGAACCCCGCGCAGCCCCCTCTTGCACCTGCCCAGCCCGAACCGCCCCGCCCCCTACCTCGCCCCGCTCCACCGCGCCACGCCGCGCCTAGCCGCGCGCGCGCCGTCCCTAGGGCCCTGCCCCGCCCCGCCCCGCCCAGCCCAGTACGTTGGGGCTCCATGTTAGGGCTGAGAGTGGCCAGGCCAGGCCGACCCTCCACCGCCCCACCCCGCCCCGCCAGGCTCCGGCTCCGGCTCCGGGCTGAAATTGGACGTGAGTGAAGGGCACAGACAAGCCGAGGTGTTCCAGCCAGGGCAAGGGCGCGCGGGTGCAGCGCTGGGAGTATGGAAGGGAAGGAGGATAACACTCACCCGGAGACCTCCCCGTCGGTGACCATGCGGCCATACTCTGCTCGTCCGACCGGAGCCGATATTGAGACACATCTCTCGTCGTCTCTTGATCACGCGAGGGACTCCTCTCTGTCCTCTCCTTCCCAGTGACCTGACCGTGCCCGGGCCGGGGAGACCGGCGCCCGCCGCCAGGGCGACGCGATCCCCTCTCCCCAGCTCAGGTTGCACATGTGGGTCTCGGGCGGGGCGGGGCCGTCACATCAGGGATCCGCAGGGGTAAATACGCCGCGCTAAATCTTAAATAACCCTTGTCAGCGCCGAGGGCCGAGGGGGCCGAGGGCCGCCGCCCCGGGGCGGTGCTCGCCCAGGCACGCCAGGGTAATTGGTCGCTGTGAGATTGCTCCGAGACGCCACCATATCTAGGCTGCCGGGCCGGGCGGCCGGTGCGGGGCCCGCTCCGCCCCTCAGGGGCCTCTTCGGGTCACTTACCCGCCCCTCGCCCCCACCCTGCGCCGCGCACCTCTCCCGTCCTACTCTCGTTTTGCACGCCACCCTCCTCTCTTCTACTCTCTCTCTCTCTCTCTCTCTCTCTCTCTCTCTCTCTCTCTCTCTCTCTCTCTCTCTCTCTCTCTCTCTCGCACCTCTCCGTCTACTTTTTACCCATCTGTTCATCGGTCTCTCCTTCCTTTCGCGCCGACTCTTCGTCCATCTCTCTCTCCGCGGCTGCTTCGAATTCACCTCGCCCCCTCCGTCTCTCGCGCTTCCCCCCCTCCCCCCTCCTCCCGACTGCACCCCTTCCCCTCGTAACTCGCCACGCCCCCTCCCTCCCCTGTCCAAACCACGAGCGGGACATTTTTCTGTGCCACCTGAGGGAGGCTCCCCGGGCCGCTGCGGCGTCCCCCGCCGTAGGGTCCCCCACCGGGACGTCCCCCGCCGGGGGAGGTGGTGACGGGGTGACTCATGCAGGAGCATTACGGCCCCCTGGGTAACGCGGTTTCCAATCCGAGCGGAGCGCGGGGGCGCCGCCGGCGCCTAGTGCCGCCCCTGGTGGCGCCGCATGTCGACTCCCCCGGCGGCGCCGCGACGCCCGCGCGCCGCACCGGGCGTCGGCGTCGCCGCGGGTCACCACCACCACGCACCAGGACGGATCGCTGCAATTACTTAATCGGGGAGCGATCTCTTTGAGAGGCGAGCCCAGCCCGCCTAACCCCGCCCCACCACGCCCCGCCCCTCCAGAGCTCCAGCGTCTCGTGAAGCGTAATGGGCTGAACGGGAAAAGAAATGACGAGCGAGCGATGTGGACGCGGCGCGCTGGTGGTCAAGCACGCGGGTCAGTGAATGGAAGTATCCCCTCGGCGACCTGGTTCGTGCACGGCTCCCCCTCCCCCTACCGGAACTGCCGGACCGACGCGTTTCCGAGCCCTGCCGCGGCATGCGTGGTGTGCATGGTGGTGGGTAGAGAACGCAGGGGATCACTTTTCTTTGGAGAACTATTTTTGTAACTGCTGTGGTTAACCCAAGTTGAAGGTGAAAAGGTTTGTGATCCGGCTAGTCTTGTCACATTTCTAACGAGGACGACGGTGAAGCGACGGTGAAGTGGAGTACTATTCAAACAGTAACAGTAATGAAATTGGAGTGTGATTAGTTCTTGCCCGCGCTTCTCTCTGTTTCTGTACTACATTTTGTAAGGAAGTCGCACAACTGAATTCAACTTTTCCCGTTGTTACTCTGTGCCCCGGCTCGGGGTCTTTAAACTGTCAAGAAAACGCAAGACAGTCGTTTAAAATGAGGCGTGCTTTTAGCTCTGCGTGTAGGAAAGCGTGTGCTGGGTGCTATATATATATATATATGTGTGTGTGTGTGTGTGTGTGTGTGTGTGTGTGTGTGTGTGTGTGAGTGTGAGTGAGTGAGTGAGTGAGTGAGTGAGTGAGTGAGTGAGTGAGTGAGTGAGTGAGTGAGTGAGTGAGTGAGTGAGTGAGAGAGAGAGAGAGAGAGAGAGAGAGAGATATGTGAACGCGTGAGTGTTGGAGAGGGACAGCGAGCGCGTGCGTGTCGCTCTCCGCACCTCGCGAATGAGCCGGCAACAAGTCATTTCGCAGAGATAATGAGAGCACTTTAGCGTGTGTCGCGACCCTTGTTCCCCCGCCGCCCCATGGCCGACCTGCATGGCGTGACCTCGTTGAACCGCGCCCCGCGCCACAACAGCAACAGCCAGCCCGCTCTCAAAGTCTCGGCGCACCCCTCTCTTCTCTTCGCTCTTGTATGTTTTCTGCTCTCTTATCCCCTCCTCTTTTTTTGCGATTACCGGAAATCGCTTGATATTGGGAATAATGCGTCTCGCTTTCTGGCCCCCCAGCCCAACCCGTGTCCCCTCGCTCCGCACCGCCCCACCCCGCCCGGTCCCAGCCGCCCTAGTGCTCTAGTGGGACAGAGAGGGCGTTGAGGGTGATGTTCATCTCTGTCTCTCTCAGGAGCGCAGAGACACACCCTCTGCGGTGTGTTGTGTGTGGGGAGGGGGCGGGCCGAGCCGGGCGCTGGCGGGGAATGTTGCCGGGAATATATTTATGGAAAAATCCCGGACGAATTTGGCACGGGAATCGAATGCCGCGCCATCTTGTTGCGAGAGGGAGTCATAAATTCGCACGTCGAGGAGAGATGCACTCGGTGGGGTCTCCCCCCCCCCTTCCCCATGCGAGGCAGTAGGAGGTCACCGAGTCGACGACGGCTACGGGGACGGGCGCCGCGACGCCCTGTGCGGCTGTTGTCTGCTGCTGATGCTGCTGCTGCTGTTGTTGTTGCTGATGATGTTCTTGGTGTTGGCGAGGTCCGCTGCTCCGCCCGGCTCCGCCCCGCTAGCTCCGCCCGGCCCGGCCATGCCTGCTGTCTGCCAGACAGGGACGACTGGGGACCCAGACATCTTTCAGCAAGATAAAACTTTGGCACGACTCGCCCTGCCGCCTGCCGCCCTGTTCCGCAGTGGGACCAGGACCAGCAGGGGCCGAGCCGACCCGACCCCACCCGACCCGACGCGCCTCGCCTCAGACCTTCAAATCTCGCTGCCGCAGTCAACAAATCTTTGGTTGGGACCGCAAGAGTGGGTGGGAAGTCATTCCTGGAATTGCGTGATCGTGAATAGTGAATGCTTTCTCGGGGAGGAAGAGGAAAGGGAAAAGAAACAAAAGAAAGTTTCCGGCTTGCGCGGAGATCCCGGCCGCACCCGGCGCGACGTGGTGGGTCCTGGCAGGACAGGGCAGCCGTCTGATTCCGGAGATCGCTCTCATGCCTCCGCCCTTGTCGCACTCATGGGCTATGTCATCCCCAACATAGGGTACCGCCATAGGTGCGACAAGGAAGGGGGCACGACAGCGATCTTCGGAATCAGACGGCAGGGTAGGTCCTCAGTGTCCTGGCCAGACGGAGCTACGGAGCTGGTCGGCCGGTCGGGTGGGAGCGGGACGGTGGAGCATCGCAGCAGCCCTACTCCACCTATCGTGTCCTGTAATGATGTTCGACCGAACTATAAAACCCTCTGCGAGGTCAGGAGGCGGCAGCTACGTGGGACAGCCATCTCCTCCAAGTCACTAGCCGGGTATGCGCGGGGTGGTTCCACTTCCACCCGGTTCTTCCGAGTTTCTGCCATGAGACCGGGTAATCTTGTCACGGTAGCAGCAATGTCCGAATTTTGAGGAAAAACGGAAAACCTTAGGCACTGCATGGCTTTGAAGAAAATTCCTCAGATTTTGAGGAAGTTTCCATAAACATTGAGGGAAATTTCCGGTTTTTTTTTAAAGAGTACTCTGAGGAGTTTTCCTCGAAGTCACGGGGTGCCTCAAAGTTTTCCCTTTTTAGTGTTTTTATACCGTGTGTTCTTAGTGCAGCGTTGCCTCAACTGATGTGGCCCAAATAATTTGGGTCTGGGACAAACTCGTTCCGGCCGCTCTTCCCGGGGTCAGCCCGCACCCCGCCCCAACCCCGTTGGTCCCCACCCTTATAGTCGTCCCAACTTTATCTTCAACAGACACGTAATATTTCAGAGGACCGCAGAACCATCTGCAAAATAGGTCCGTCATTTACAGACGTACATTTACAAGTATAGCCAGCGCAAGCTCTAAAAAGTGCCTGTTAGGTAGGCAACATCTTGCCTGCTGTACGTGTGTGTTGTGCGGGCTGGCCTAACCCTAGTCTCACAGGCGCCAGCTCTTGGAATATGCTGTATACAGGGTGGCCCAAGCACCCCGGTCCATTTTAGGGGACTGCCGTTATGTCACCATATTCTTTGGTCACGTTTGTCGTGTGACATCTGGAGACATCCTTTATGTTATGCCTCTAAGAATTACATTAAGGATGTCACATTACAAACGTGACCAAAAATATGGTCACATTACGTGGTGTGACCTACACTGGTCAGACGTCTAAATGTGACACATATGTCACATTAGTTTTACAGTGGACGGCCTCGGCGACCTCCCTCTGCCGGGGCCGGGGAAGGGCCGGGGTCCTAACGCCGGCATACGGCCCGTCACCAAGTTTTATTGCGGCAGTAGGGCGCCTCGTAATTAGCCGAGTTGGAGCTCTTGAGGAGGTGGAAGAGGATGGGGGAGCTGCGCTGGAGGTGGTGCGTTAGGCGCGGGGGAAAGCGGTGATAAGATTGACAAAACTCGTTCTAAACACCGAAGGTCAGCAGTTCGAGAGACGGGGAAGTTGCGGAGGTACGGGGTCCCGGCACAGGAGAGAGGATGGAATTCTATCATTTTGAACACGAGACTTGACATCGTTCCCTATTCCTTCTGTCCGCAGTGAAACTTGTCGAGGGCGGCACGCTCAACATTACCAACGTGACGAGGCACCACATGGGCGCTTACCTGTGCATCGCCTCGAACGGTGTGCCCCCGACCATCAGCAAGCGCATCATGCTCAAAGTGAACTGTGAGTATTGCCGTGCTGTGCTGTGCCGTGCCGAGCCGGCCCGTGCCGTGCTGTGCCGGGCCATGAGAGAAGGGCGCCCTTCTCTCATGGCCGGGCCGAGTCCCGCAGAAAGAACCTCGTCACTGACCCCGTACGCGCTCTGTTCGCAGTCGCCCCCGCCGTCATGGCGGAGCGCGCGTCCGTGCCGGCCGTGGTGGGCGAGCGCGCCTCCCTGGGCTGCCTGGTGGAGGCCTACCCTCGCCCGCTCGGCTACTGGACGCTCCCCAACAACGCCAGCTGTAAGTATGCGAGGCGCGCCCGAGGGGGAATTCCACATCCGTAATACACTGTACACGTGATCCATGTATTTACGTGGTAATTCCCCGCGATGTAATACCGAAAAACACAAAAATATTATCAAATATTGTGTGTAATACTGCTGTAATACCGTGTAATAACTGAGTAGTCTGTACTAGATTTTCCATATGCATTTCCCTTTGGGCACGCCACGCCACCGCGCCACCGCCGCTAAGCACCTCGAAAAAGTGCTGTATCCCCCTACATGGACACTGAATTGACTCGCCGCACAGTTTTCCGGGCTTCGTCGCCCCCGCCCATCCGCGCGCTGGCTTTTGTTTGTTCGTCGAGAAGAAGAAACTGCCAAAAGGGAATGCGCTCTCCACGTATTGCGAAATTTCGGACAGCCCCGCGCGAACGTCGTCGATCGGAAGTTTCGACGGGACTTGTACGCGTATGCGGCGGCCGGGGGATGAGTTATGCAGTACGACTCTGACAGCCGCAGCCTCGCCACAGATCACTCAGCGACGTGCGACTTTCTGTCCGTAGAGCAGCGGGTGGACGAGCTTCTTGGCTTTCTTCTTCCGGCTCATAGCATGGTGTTTCCTATGTCAACCGGGTCGAAATAAACATTATAAAAAAATGTATCAATTTGTTACAGTTAGCCAACAGGTCCTGGAGAACACGGCAAAGGAAAATCGCGTTTTGCTCACCTTAAATATCTCAAGAGTCCAGCCGAAAGACTACGGACTGTACAAGTGCTCCGCCCAGAACAATCATGGCGTCGGCGAGGGCGTTGTCCGCCTCTACGGTAAGTTAAAAATCATCGCAGAATAACTTCTAGAGTTGCGTGCCCAAAGGGGGATCTTATATCTCCTCATGCATTTCTGAAAGCACTGTCCTTTCTATTTATTTATTATTATTATTATTATTATTTTTTATTTTTTTTTAAATTTTTTTTGGTGGTGGGACCTCGGGGATGACTGAGAGTGAAGGAGACGAAGAATACACTTGGTGTGGATTCTCAGGATTTTGTAGGGGTGATTGCGCATTCTTGGTGGGCAATACCTGTCGTGCAGTAGATCTCAGTGCAGTGGGTGGCCTTCCCTAAAGATGACATGCGAGCGAAATGATTTACAGGGGTGCTGTGGATTATGTCGTCCTAGTGCCAATTTGGCAGGGATGAGTGGGGAATCATCTTACTCGCATACATGCTGCAACCCTTTTTTTTCTGCGGGAGAGAATATTCAAAGTCATTTTCTTGTCTTTCAGAAGTCAAACCTACGACCACCTTACCGCCGCCAACCACGACAACGACGACAACCACCACTACAACAACCACAACAACACGTAAGCGGAAGATAGCAAATAAAATGATGAATAATTAAACGCGTAAGTGTTCACGACTAAAGCTTCCCGCTTTTCCGCCCAGCGCCGCCGCCGCCTCCACGACAGCCCACGACGCCCCCGACAGACCGGAGGAAAGGATCTCACACCGACAAGGAACTACCAGACGGCAGACAAGGTGCGGAGCGGAACATTAACTCTTCCTGTCCTGCCCTGCCAGCAACGGTACGCGTTTAGTAGCCTCCTCGACTAATCTCTTTGTCTACTGCGGTACAGAAAAGAGGCGGAAAGGCTCCGAGGTGCCCGAGAACAGCGTCAGCAGCAAAAACTCGCGCGAGGCCTCGACGACGCGAGGGGCGTCCCGGCCGGCCAGCTCGGCGTCCTCCGCCACGGCCTCCGCCGCCACCCCGGCGCTGCAGCTGCGGCCGGCACTGTGCCTGGGCCTCAGCATCGCCGCGCTGGCCTGCTGCTGCCTCCTGTGCTGAAAAGTGACGCGCATCCCACAGCCGTTTGGAAAGGACTGTCTTTGCTGATCTGCCGAATCCCTCCCCTCAAATCATCAGGCATGAGCCTTTGGATACCGGGTCGGGGGTGCAAATCCGCTCAACCAGACAGATGTTACATATCTTGTGCAGTGCCTGTTATTCACGACCTGGACGCCAATCAATCTACCTTCTAAAAAAGACTACTTGTACAAAATAACTGATAATGAAAGATATTTTCACTTGTACATAGGAGCAGAGGCAGCAGTTGTTTACCATGTAAAAGTTGTTATCGTCATTTATTTAAGGAACTGTGTGTGAGTGTGAATGTGTGCGCATGATTCCCTGCGCTTATATCTGTACAACTTTAAGAGAATACGCTTATTAAGTTTTATGCGTGAGGCAACAACGCTCTAATAATCTCCTACTGATTGTTGTGAGGGTAAAGCTTGGGTAAATATGTAAAATTTGGATAAAAAATATCTGGAGGAGTGCTTTGTTAGAGGGGGGAGTGGGCGGAATAGTTAAGTGCTGCCGTGCGCTGAGAACCATCCCGACGAGATTCGAGTTTGAAGTTTAACCCTGAATCCAGGCAACCCTGCGGAGCAACTCCCTTACCCTCCCCCCTGTTACCCGCCCCTGATCTGGAGGCAATAGGGAATAAAAATCTATTATATGGATGGCAAAAATTTAAACCATCAGGCCACACAAAATAATTTTCGAAAATTGCTAGGTTTGAAGATTTCCAAAGACTTCACAACAATGCCTAACACCTCTAAGATATCAGAAAAATGTTTCAAAGATCTCACCATTGGGTTTTATTCCATTTGATCGAGGGGGCATCCACTCGTGCATTAGTCGGGTCACTTCTTCATCTCTATTTACAATCGTGCCGGCCGTGAGAGACAAGTAGTATGCTGCATTCGTCGTACAACGGACTTTAAATACAAAAAAAAATACACTGTAAAGATCATGCTACAGGCATAAATTATTAGTCAAAGCCCTCGAATGTAATAGCCATATGTAATAGAGGCAATAGGTATTAGTCAGGCCGCACATTTTGGGATTGGCTGCCCCCTCGCATTTGATCTGTAGTACAGATTTTCATTCTTCACAGTAACATTCCACACACCCAAGCCTCACCTGCAAGGTTGATCAGCGGCTGCTAATTTGCAGCAAATTTACGAAAAAATATCATTGCGAGCGTTGGACTGAAAATGTATGTTTGCACTTTGCTTCCCCTGTATCAAGGGGCCGTCCATTGTCCTTGTTAGACGTTATTAATTTTTTTTAAACCCTAGTATAGGAAAAATGAAACGACATGTACTTTACCTTCAAGCAAAGAGTAAATGTTTTCACCTTTGCGGTGACCAGCCTTTCTAGGAAAAGAAAAAAAAAGTATGTAACTAATTCTAATTGGAGAGCCTATTTGCATTTAGTTGTAAGCATTTTAAGGATTTTCAGAAAACTATATTCCTAGTAATATTAGTTAAAGCCTTAAAATCTTATTCTAGTTTGTGTGCAATATAGTTTAAGTTAAATCTTTATCTTATGGCATTTCTACTCAAAGAATTATGTTAGTCGATGGCTCTCCACCATGTGAAATGAGAGAAATGTTTTAACTCGATTTAGCTGTGATACATGCAGTAAATATAAAAAAGTCAAAACGTTTTAAATGTCTCCTCTTGTTTTCAATGACATTTCTAATCACTGGAAATTACATCATTTCAAAATTTCCTCCTCGCTCCTCCTGAAATCCGGTAAATACCGCTGCCAGAAAATGCCTCTTTTCAATGATTTTCCCTCTAGGCTGCTTGTATCATGTATCGATTAGGTTGCCAATTCATCAGGGGTGCGAACACAGCTATCAGCTTTTCAACGCGATTAAATCAAATTTCCGACGAGTACCGCTGGGTACCGCGCTTCTGACGACTTCCAGGTGACTTATTATATTTCCCATGCTTCAATATCTCCAGCCCAAACTCAGATGGTTCGTTCATCCAACATCTAACGAATAGAAAAAAAAAGTGAAAATGAAAAAAAAGGAAAAAGTCTTACTTTATTGAAAAATTGTTAAGAAAATAATAAAAATGGATAAATAACATATGAAAATATAAGTTTAACAGTGCGTGAAGAAGGTTCCCTGTGAATTTTGGCGTGATCTGAGACTTTCGATTTTCTGTCAAATTTCCATAGGCTATAGCCTTTGCATTTTAGAGGGATTTTGGTCCCCCAAAAAATCGCTCCAATTTATCGGAGGTTGAGCAGGGGAGCTCTAGTGCACCCCAGACCAATCCCCGACGGTTAAATCATCCGAAAATCGTCGAAAAAAAAAGGATGATCGACCGAGATTCGAACACGACAAAAGCGTCCCGACAGCCTAGTTGGTTTGGGACGGGGGGCGGGTATGCTAACCACTAGGCTGTCGGTTCGCACACATCTTGTCGATGCGAATAGGAATCCCTATCTACCGGCCCGAAAGGGCCCCGCGCGGCGCAGAAGAATTTTCTTTTCCGTGTCACTCTTTTACGGCCAAAAAGATGCAGCGAGGGCATAAGCTGTTTAGAGCATCATACAACTCGAGGGAAAAAAGGTATTCTTCTTCTCTCCCAAGACCGTTGCTAAAAATAACAGAAAATAAAAAGAAGAAAGCATAAAGTCTGCGGTGCTCGGGTACGAACCCGAGACCTGCTCAGCAGGTGTCCGTTGCTCTAACCACTAGACCACAGACTTCTGCTATCAGCGGCATTGCAAGCACCACATAACTTCCGAAAATCTTCTGGTACCAGGAGCCGATTTCGAGGAGGTTACCTCCTCGCCTCTTCTGAACTCCGGGTTGAAAACGGCTCGTTTCGCACGATTTTCTCTCAAAAATGCAAGCGCGGGCTGGCGTCGAATGGGTTGCCTATCCATAAGGCGCCGATTGAACAATTTACTATTCCTCGCGTAAAAAGCAAATTTCTCCTAAACCAAGAACGGTATCGTGTCCAGGTGGACTCTAGTGCACCCCCAGACCAACCCCCGAGGGTAAAATCATCCGAAAATAGTCGAAAAAAAAAGGATGATCGACCGAGATTCGAACACGACAAAAGCGTCCCGACAGCCTAGTTGGTTTGGGACGGGGGGCGGGTATGCTAACCACTAGGCTGTCGGTTCGCACACATCTTGTCGATGCGAATGGGAATCCCTATCTACCGGCCCGAAAGGGCCCCGCGCGGCGCAGAAGAATTTTCTTTTCCGTGTCACTCTTTTACGGTCAAAAAGATGCAGCGAGGGGATAAGCTGTTTAAAGCATCATACAACTCGAGGGAAAAAAGGTATTCTTCTCTCCCAAGACCGTTGCTCAAAATAACAGAAAATAAAAAGAAGAAAGCATAAAGTCTGCGGTGCTCGGGTACGAACCCGAGACCTTCTGAGCAGGTGTCCGTTGCTCTAACCACTAGACCACAGACTTCTGCTATCAGCGGCACTGCAAGCACCACATAACTTCCGAAAATCTTCTGGTACCAGGAGCCGATTTCGAGGAGGTTACCTCCTCGCCTCTTCTTTTCCTCTTGTTCTTGCCGAAGCCACTGCGGGCTTATGTTTGGCCTAGGTGCACGGCAGCGCCACGCGGCCAGAGGAGCCGGGCGCGCGGCGGAGTTCAAACGCACCGGCGACGCTCAAGCGCGTCACGGGTGGTACACGGTGGGTGCCGGTTGCGGGGTGGCAACGTGACTACAGAGGTCGCAGCGTGTCACGGTGTATCCGAGGCTGTGGCGCGAGCCACATCCTAGGAAGAGGGGGGGTCGGGGTCGGGGGGCGTCTTCTTACGCCCTCTCCTATGCTGCGGGGAAGCGGAGAGACCGCCTACGGCGGAGATGAGAGAGACGATGGAGCCGACGAGGTGCTGGAGACGGCGAGGGAAGGCGGGCCACTGACGCAGGCCACCTCCCGACGGGCTCGACGGGGAGCCGGAGGGCTGTGGCCGGGGCCGCGAACGAGCGCGGGCCGGCCGAGGGAAGGCGCGACACAGGCGTGATGAGGCCTGGTGCTCTGGTGATCCGCAGTTTGCACACAGAGTGCTAGCAGATAGTCCGGTGGCAACTGCAGCCCAGATCGGTGAATACTGCACTTAATGACTCATCTACCAAATTTTGTACAGTTGTTCTAGGGTCCATTCTGAGCATTTTGAGTCGCAGAGACATTTGATCCGACCGTGCAAACGCCCGCTATGGCCAATTTTAGTCCAAATTTTCGGAACTCTACGTTAATTTGGCCAAATTGGTCCACTGACACCCAGTGGTTCGATGTTGTTGATCGAACACTCGTTTCCGACTAATTCGGATGTGCTGAACACGATGCCGTTTTCAGATTTAAAATATCTCTACCCGTTTGGAAATTATTTGAGGTTGAATCTCAAGTTTTGTAAAGTGAAAAAGTGTCAATTTTCGTCTTTCGCATTTTTAGACACTATGGAACCGGATTTTCGAGAAACGACCTTTTCTATCGGCTATTGTACACTACTCAACGAACATAACGCAAAAAACGGGGAGTCTCTAGCTCTTATAGTTTTCCCGCTACGCCCTCTCAAAGTAGACGCTGCGCTGACCCCTGCAGCCATTGCCCCTAAGGGGCAGATAGGCAACCGGCGACACAGTTTTACGAAAACCTCTGGAAATGGCCCTATTTCGGCCGTTTTTCTTGCTTTTTTTTTAAAAAAAGGTAGACGCTGCGTTGACCTCTGCAGCCACTGCCCCTAAGGGGCAGATAGGCAACCGGCGATACAATTTTACGAAAACCTCTGGAAATGGCCCTATTTCGGCCGTTTTTTGGGCTTTAATCAGAATTTAACTTTACTAGTTAAGCAACTAGATAAAAAGGGCGTCATAGTCGTCCGTGTCTGACGAGGACAGCTCGTCAGGATCGTCGACATCCTTTGAGTAAAAGGGTGCATCTGGGCAAAAAAAAAGATAAAAAATAGGGTAATTTTCAGGCATTTCATGAAAACTTTGACTCCTACGACAAGATTTATCATGTCTCTGAACATATCAGGGTCACTTTTTAATGTAAACAACCAAATATAATTGAGAAGCACACCATGAACCCAACCACCAATTAAATTGACTAGAATTTAATTGTTTCAATCTAGAAAAATGCATGAAATGAAGGTTCAGATCTCCCTGAAATTGGTAAGCAAAGCAGTGGGGTAATTAATGACTACACCATTTGAAAGGAGAAAAAAGAACTGAATCTAAACCACTAACGTTGGAAAGTTGGATTTGTGCTCTCTACCCTCCGATCAAACATATCAACAAAATTTAGCACATCAGCGTAACTCTCATAAGAATAATAGGTGGTCTCTAATTGTCACCAAATTTGGTTTACAGCTTCTTCTAAGTGTCCTTAACATTCTCTCATTTTTGTGGGAGGGTAATATTCACTATTTTTTAAAGTTTTATCTACATGTTAGCGCCAATATTACATGAGATGTTCTTCTGAAAAAAGGGTAAAAAAACAAAAAAAAACATTGCTTTGTTTCAAAACCAATGAATTATGCAATGGATACAATATTTAAATATATACAAGAAATATGGAGTAAAAGAATGAAAAAACAACTGCTGTCAGACTGAATTTGATCTCTCACACTTAAGCGCTAACATGCAGATAAAACTTTAAAAAAATCAACCCAAAAAATAGTGAATATTACCCTCCCACAAAAATGAGAGAATGTTAAGGGCACTTAGAAGAAGCTGTAAACCAAATTTGGTGACAATTAGAGACCACCTATTATTCTTATGAGAGTTACGCTGATGTGCTAAATTTTGTTGATATGTTTGATCGGAGGGTAGAGAGCACAAATCCAACTTTCCAACGTTAGTGGTTTAGATTCAGTTCTTTTTTCTCCTTTCAAATGGTGTAGTCATTAATTACCCCACTGCTTTGCTTACCAATTTCAGGGAGATCTGAACCTTCATTTCATGCATTTTTCTAGATTGAAACAATTAAATTCTAGTCAATTTAATTGGTGGTTGGGTTCATGGTGTGCTTCTCAATTATATTTGGTTGTTTACATTAAAAAGTGACCCTGATATGTTCAGAGACATGATAAATCTTGTCGTAGGAGTCAAAGTTTTCATGAAATGCCTGAAAATTACCCTATTTTTTATCTTTTTTTTTGCCCAGATGCACCCTTTTACTCAAAGGATGTCGACGATCCTGACGAGCTGTCCTCGTCAGACACGGACGACTATGACGCCCTTTTTATCTAGTTGCTTAACTAGTAAAGTTAAATTCTGATTAAAGCCCAAAAAACGGCCGAAATAGGGCCATTTCCGGGGGTTTTCGTAAAATTGTATCGCCGGTTGCCTATCTGCCCCTTAGGGGCAGTGGCTGCAGAGGTCAACGCAGCGTCTACCTTTTTTTTAAAAGAAAAAAGCAAGGAAAACGGCCGAAATAGGGCCATTTCCAGAGGTTTTCGTAAAACTGTGTCGCCGGTTGCCTATCTGCCCCTTAGGGGCAATGGCTGCAGGGGTCAGCGCAGCGTCTACTTTGAGAGGGCGTAGCGGGAAAACTATAAGAGCTAGAGACTCCCCGTTTTTTGCGTTATGTTCGTTGAGTAGTGTACAATAGCCGATAGAAAAGGTCGTTTCTCGAAAATCCGGTTCCATAGTGTCTAAAAATGCGAAAGACGAAAATTGACACTTTTTCACTTTACAAAACTTGAGATTCAACCTCAAATAATTTCCAAACGGGTAGAGATATTTTAAATCTGAAAACGGCATCGTGTTCAGCACATCCGAATTAGTCGGAAACGAGTGTTCGATCAACAACATCGAACCACTGGGTGTCAGTGGACCAATTTGGCCAAATTAACGTAGAGTTCCGAAAATTTGGACTAAAATTGGCCATAGCGGGCGTTTGCACGGTCGGATCAAATGTCTCTGCGACTCAAAATGCTCAGAATGGACCCTAGAACAACTGTACAAAATTTGGTAGATGAGTCATTAAGTGCAGTATCGACTGCAGTTGCCACCGGACTAAGAGGGCCGGTCGCAGGCCGCGCTGCGATGACCGCCCGAGCACACCCTGCAGACGTCGATAGGGGAGGGACAGGAATCACTCCTGTGCCCCCACCGCTGGCACTTGAAGCCCTCGCCTCTTCTGAACTCCGGGTTGAAAACGGCTCGTTTCGCACGATTTTCTCTCAAAAATGCAAGCGCGGGCTGGCGTCGAATATGTTGCCTATCCACAAGGCGCCGATTGAACAATTTACTATTCCTCGCGTAAAAAGCAAATTTCTCCCAAACCAAGAACGGTATCGTGTCCAGGTGGTCTCTAGTGCACCCCCAGACCAACCCCCGCGGGTAAAATCATCCGAAAATAGTCGAAAAAAAAAGGATGATTGACCGAGATTCGAACACGACAAAAGCGTCCCGACAGCCTAGTTGGTTTGGGACGGGGGGCGGGTATGCTAACCACTAGGCTGTCGGTTCGCACACATCTTGTCGATGCGAATAGGAATCCCTATCTACCGGCCCGAAAGGGCCCCGCGCGGCGCAGAAGAATTTTCTTTTCCGTGTCACTCTTTTACGGTCAAAAAGATGCAGCGAGGGGATAAGCTGTTTAGAGCATCATACAACTCGAGGGAAAAAAAGTAATCTTCTCTCCCAAGACCGTTGCTAATTATAACAGAAAATGAAAAGAAGAAAGCATAAAGTGTGCGGTGCTTGGGTACGAACCCGAGACCTGCTCAGCAGGTGTCCGTTGCTCTAACCACTAGACCACAGACTTCTGCTATCAGCGGCAATGCAAGCACCACATAACTTCCGAAAATCTTCTGGTACCAGGAGCCGATTTCGAGGAGGTTACCTCCTCGCCTCTTCTGAACTCCGGGTTGAAAACGGCTCGTTTCGCACGATTTTCTCTCAAAAATGCAAGCGCGGGCTGGCGTCGAATGGGTTGCCTATCCATAAGGCGCCGATTGAACAATTTACTATTCCTCGCGTAAAAAGCAAATTTCTCCTAAACCAAGAACGGTATCGTGTCCAGGTGGACTCTAGTGCATCCCCAGACCAACCCCCGAGGGTAAAATCATCCGAAAATAGTCGAAAAAAAAAAGGATGATCGACCGAGATTCGAACACGTCAAAAGCGTCCCGACAGCCTAGTTGGTTTGGGACGGGGTGCGGGTATGCTAACCACTAGGCTGTCGGTTCGCACACATCTTGGCGATGCGAATAGGAATCCCTATCTACCGGCCCGAAAGGGCCCCGCGCGGCGCAGAAGAATTTTCTTTTCCGTGTCACTCTTTTACGGTCAAAAAGATGCAGCGAGGGGATAAGCTGTTTAGAGCATCATACAACTCGAGGGAAAAAAGGTATTCTTCTCTCCCAAGACCGTTGCTAAAAATAACAGAAAATAAAAAGAAGAAAGCATAAGGTCTGCGGTGTTTGGGTACGAACCCGAGACCTTCTGAGCAGGTGTCCGTTGCTCTAACCACTAGACCACAGACTTCTGCTATCAGCGGCAATGCAAGCACCACATAACTTCCGAAAATCTTCTGGTACCAGGCGTCGATTTCGAGGAGGTTACCTCCTCGTCTCTTTTGAACTCCGGGTTGAATACGGCTCGTTTCACACGATTTACTCTCAATCATGCAGGCGCGGGCTGGCGTCGAATGGGTTGCCTATCCACAAGGCGCCGATTGAACAATTTACTATTCCTCGCGTAAAAAGCGAATTTCTCCCAAACCAAGACCATTACCGTGCTTCTGGTGACTGATTTATGTTTCACAGTGCTTGGAGAAGGTTCCCTGTGAATTTTGGCGTGATCTGAGACTTTCGATTTTCTGTCAAATTTCCAAAGGCTATAGTCTTTGCATCTTGGGGGATTTTGGTCCTCAAAAAATTTGCTCCAATTTATCGGGGGCTGTGCAGGGGGGCTCTTGTGCACCCTCAGACCAACCCCCGAGGGTTAAATTATACTTCAGGGGGAACTCTAGTGTACTCCCAGACCAAGTCACTATTGTTGGTTCATCAAGAATGAAATAAGGAAAGAAAAATACATCAGACTTGAAACCGAAAGCATCCTGAGAGCCTAGATGGTATTGGGACGGGGACAAGGGTTGTCTTAAAAACAAAGAGATGATTGAAAGTGCCCAACAGTCTTTTTAATTTTTGTCAATACGAAAAATAATTGTTTTTCCTTTAGCAAGTTGTGCTACATAATTCAGTCTTCATAGTTTTAAAATGTTATCAATGGGTCATCATTATTTTGCATCCAACAGATGCACATATGTCTTGTTTGACTATTACAATTAAATTCCCTGTCACATCAGAAAGTATTGTCATAGATCAATTTGCAACCTTCTTGATTGTAACGGCTCACTACGATAAGTACACTATAAGAGGCACAGTGCCTCTGTCAATTTGAGATAATACTGCATAAATAACTAACAAAGAAATATTTAACTAACAGCTATAATGAAATAGACTTTCTGGTACTTCTTACCAAAAATAAAGTATAATAAAAATAATTAATTCAGCACATAATTAAAAAAATACATATCACATGAACAGAATCACAGACGTCAATAGCACTTTGTTTCACGTATTGAATGCTCAGCTACTAAATCAATTAGTAGGACAAGTTACATTGATTGCAATAAATCTAACATTATTTGACTATTGTCAGGTATAAAAAAGTTATTAATTTACACATTAATCCTCCTCTTTCCTCAAGAGAAGCATTTCTGCAGCATCATGCCTTACATGGAAATTTACCACATACTCTGCATTGGTTCTTTGAACACTGATGGCAAACGGATCTGAAGGATGAAAAGTAAAAGCTACCAATTGCCGTGCAGTAGGCGGGGGATTTTTTCCAAGATATCCAGCATAAATTCTGAACTTCAGAAGACCAGAGCCTCGTGCATAAAATCTGTGAGAGAAGACATCACATTAGTACTGGATTTAAAACAAGCCTTTTCTGACAATTTATGGACACTGATAGTACCTTACCTGATTGGATGTTCTCCACAAGTTTTAGGTCTCTCCATTCCTGATACCCATTTGTCATCATAACTAAAAAGTGACAAATCTAGATATGGTGAGCAGCTATAAGACTGGGCACTAATTGGCAATTGAGCAAGGAGTCTCTTGGAGGCTTCACGAGGTCCTCCAAATCTTGCAGACACTATTGTCTGCTTAAAACGTTGTTGAATTAATCTGAAAAGGACAAAAGTATGACACAATTAAGGGAAAAGCTGTTCAATGTGCGTGCAAAGAGTAATGGCAAGAGCTTACAAGTGATACATACCTTGCAAAAATATTATTTGAGGGAGAGCATGTAAATTGACACTCAGAGTTGAGTCTTGTATTTCTGAAAGAATCACAATGATCTTCAAAGAGTGTGAGGAGTTGTTTAGATGCATTTTCAAAGACTGCAATTATCTAGAATAAAAGAAAACAAAAGTTACTTAAGAAGATTGCAGATTAGGAACAGATAAATTAGAGACCAAAATGGAAAAACAGATTCCTACCTCTGCTTTCGAAATATTGTAGAATGCAAAGAATGATGGCTGTGAATTAGGTTCATTGGCCCGAAGTGTAACAACATCTTCACATGCATACTTTATCAACAAATGATCTTCATCAATAAGTTGCATTTTCCACATTTTTAAACTCTTTAGCTAGAAAATAGAGAGTAGAATAATGTTTGAGAGCCAGTAATTAAAAGTCAAATTTCCATTTCTCATAAAAACTTCTTAATTCCAAGATTTTCAGTACCTGATCAAAATACTGGAAAAATTTCCTGAGTTCATAGGCGTTACCAGCTGCTTGTGATAAACCATATGCTCGTCTGAATAAAAATGTAAGTAGCCGGTGCTTCAAACAATTTATAGTTTCTTCTCTATGAGGTCGATGAACTCCCATGTATGGTGACCTTCTCTCTGTTACTAAGGAGAGCTGAAAATCATCATCATCATGGCAAAATCTGTTGAGCATAGAAGATTTTGACATACAGTTTGGAGATATTTTAAAAAGTGATCCAAGCACATAGTCTTTAAAACATAATCCACACCTGCCAATGGAGCGTACATTTGTGAACAAACCATCCTCAGTGATTCTAAAAATATGAATTGTTTGCTGCTGAACTGACAACACTGCCAGAGTATCACGATACAGATATAGACCTTGATTGTGTGAGAGAAATATCTTGTCAACTTTGAACTGTTTTGTATCACATAATCGACCAGCCTGGAAAAGAGTGGGCAAGTTTTTACTCACAACAGGTTGACTTCTGATATCATTCAAATGATAAATGATCGAGAGATACCTGTAAATCAACCAAATGCAGGGAGTAGTCTTCTAACGGTATTCTAGGGTTAGGTGAAACAGCTTCATTGTTTGTGTAAACTTCATAGAATGAAGGTCGTTGTTCTTCAGACAAGTAAGCAGCTGAGCCTACAATAATGAAGCGGCTGTCATCCGTAAAAAGACTGCATTCTCGATTCAACTGCTCTCCACCTTGTGCCACACTGACAGTCCATTTCAGCTTAAAAAATCTGTCAAACGCCCGGCTCCTGATGTAATCACTCTTTTCGTCATTTTTGTTCCCGACATATTCTCCTTTGCAGTGATGTATAAGATCAGCAACAGCAGCAGCACCACGATAATCATAAATTTCAAGTGAAGTTTGATCAGACGAAAATGCAACAAAATGTTTACCATCAGGACTAAATTTTCGGAGGAAACATGGTGGTTTCTCGACGTTAACGATTGTGAAGTTCGGATGAACATTCTGATAAAACTCCCTGACAACATGAAAGTGAGTGCCGGGCTTGACATAACCATAAGTCTCACGTCTTATTAGTCTATTGACAATGTTTTGAGGAAGGATTTTTCGAGATGGAATCCCGGAATTACATCCATTAGAATTCGTTCTATTCATGGTCTCTTTCAGTTATATTTATAATTACAGTCAAAATAAAATCGTAAACGGAGTCAAACATTAAAAATTAAGTCACATATCCACCGACTCTTCCCCCAGGCAAAGGGGTGCAAAGGGGCGCAAAGGCTGCAAAGGAACTAACAAATAACAACAACAGGTAAAACATTTGAACATAGGAAACAGTCATGACCCCTGACCCCTGCTCGTTACATTTCCAGAAAAAGCCGGCATCATTTTTGACTTCGGACTCTGACTTCACCAGAAGATTGAATGCAAATTTCAACAAAAACTAAAAGAATTTTTAAAATCTTGAAATGGAATAACTAATTGTAAGTAGCTAACCAGTGCAAATGTTCAAATCTTTCACATTTTAGTCACCAGGTGTTGGACAAGCTGTGAGCTGTATATTTCTCATATATAACAACAACAAAAACAAAAGTCCCCTTTCACAGTTTACGCCTAGCTGCACATAGCTTATGCCTTCGACGTTCCGCAAATGCCTTTGCACGTAACGTAACTAGGGATTAAAGCTATTTTTCGCTCACAATTTATATATTTTCTCACCATGCCTTGTGTCGATGGCACTCCAGTCTGCAACATACCATACTACATTCGCGCTGTTGCCGCCTTCCTAAACGTCATGTGATACGAAAGAACCGGAGCGCGGCCCTTTCAAAGGACACCCAGTGGACCAGCTTAACCTGACAACAGCCTCAGCCCATGTAGGTGGGAAATGAAGACATTGTAAGTAATTAATGCACAGCAAATGGTTTATTGCAATCAAAATGATTCTGTAGTGGACATTAAACATTAAAACATTCCAAGACATAAGATAATTTATTTATTTTGACTGAAAGTGCTTCTGCACCTCAATAATGGCACTACTTTATAAAATAACTTAAATGCTACAGACTACTTTATTATCATCAAATATACATTTATTTACCATTGGAAAATGGTGTATAGGAACACCATTCTTAATTGAACTCGAAACCACATCTGCAGTCTAGCTGAGACTTACATAATCAATCCATACCTCATTTAAAACTGATTTGTACACATTGTAGATTTTCACAAATAATTACTGTAAAAATAGTGATGTTTACTGCGCTAAAACAGAGATAATTAACAAAACACATTCACTTGGCTCTCGCACTTGTTCATTTCTACAACTTCCCCTCACCTAGGAATAAAGTAGTATGCTCACAGAAAATACTCAGCATGCAGTTAAATAAGAAACTTTTTAAGATTGATCTGATTACTGGGAGCATTGAAGGTGGAAGTTTTTGAATGAGGCATAAACAGTCACTCAATTTCAGGGGAAGAAGAGTGGAAATTCTGTCACTGTATAAGGCGTGTATCTTATAAAGTAAATAGCACACCACTTTCTTCTGATACCAAAAAGACAAAGGATTCAGATAAAGCATTTTACAAAGCTATCTGAAGCACGGCTAAAGTACAGGGCTTTTTTCTTCAATATTCTATCAGTTCATGTCAAAAATAAAACAAAAACATTACGGGCTGCAACTGTGTAGAAAGAATGCAGAATGAGGGAGCAATCATACAAATTGAATAGTAATACATGGTGTGCTATTCATGTTTTGTAAAATCCTGACCTTCATAAAATAAAGCAAGAATATGAATGTGCTCATTACAGGTACCACTTGCTTCTAAAATTTGTAATGATAAAATGTCTATCTTATAGTAAAATTAAGCATTAATATCCAACCATCATAGCCTCTGGACATGAATAAACCTCACCAAACATTTTGAAACCTGTTGGAATGTTAAAATACAAATGAAGCCCACACACTTTTCATTCAAAGCGCCTTGATGGTAATACTGAGATATTTCAACATCATACGAAGATATTAAAATTTTGTTTAGTTAACATGACGTAATCAGATAGTTCATGAATAAGAAATCAGCAAGCAAATATTTGACCATAAGCAAGAAAATACATTTAGAATGTAATAAGAAATAACAAACATACCACATTAACACCAGGAACATGTTTGACATTCATTGCCCCTAAAAATCAATGTAGACATAGATTTTTGGAAAAATGAAGCCTTGATGGCACATAAGAAGAGAGTGTTCTGTGATGAAAAATGTTTCTTGCAGGTGCTCCAGTAAACAAACTCATTCCTAACAATTTAAGTTACTGTGATACAAACATGCTTCAAGGAACATCAACATTTTATTTATGACATTATGTAAAAATTAAAATTGACATCATTAAACGAATAGGATGAATCAATGAGTAACAGTGGATAAACAATCAAGGGCGCATTACTACAACAGTATTTCAAACTATATGCAATGTAACAATAACTCAAAAAAGGCTTCGGACAAGGAATACATACATCATACACTTAAAATATGATCAGTAACAACAAGTTCTGTATTGTCTAACACTCCAGACAGCATGAAAGCAGAATCTGGTTAGAGTATTAAGTTGGTCGCTTCAGAGTCGACCTCCATCAACCCAGTCCTCTTGAGGAAGTACCTCCAGCAAGGGACACAATAAAGCTATCATTCTCATAGAATTTAAGTAAATCACCGAGTTCAATTTACTCAAACCCACTCATGAACACATCTGCTGAGAGCTATTGATTCAAAACATTCTTTTTAACCTCAGAACATACGGTTTAATAACGGTTTTTAAACATTCAAAAAATAACAGAGAAGAAAATACATTTAAATTTCTTTAAAATTCAAAGGCTACTTATCTTTTTTTTTTTCCTTTATATAAGATAACTTGATAGCAAATGGATGCGGCACAAAGAACCACATTTCAGATTATTGCATACAAAAATAAGACTGAAAGCATGTCACACGACCATTGTGCCTTCAATAAAAGTCCTGAAAGGTTTTATTAAATAGACACTTTGTGTTTTGTTTTGATTTAACATATATTCCTTTCCTTCCAATGCATCTAAGACACATGATATACTGGATATTAGAGTACTCTCAGTTGTGTTTGCGTTTCTTCCAGAAAGGCAACATAATTGTCCATGGCTCTTATCAAAATAAGAGGCATTTTTTTTTATTTAACATAAAGCTAGAGACAGGAATTGGTGAGATAAATTGGGTTTGATTGAATATCAATAATAAGCAATTATAATGATCTGCAGGTGGCATTATCCTCAGC
Source organism: Frankliniella fusca (assembly GCA_029379305.1). NCBI lineage: Eukaryota > Metazoa > Arthropoda > Insecta > Thysanoptera > Thripidae > Frankliniella > Frankliniella fusca. Next base: position 29,712 of record JAHWGI010001390.1, read on the forward strand.
AAATTTCATTGCATACAAATAGAAAATCAGTACCCGTGTGTTTCCCAAATTTGACTACAATTGTGATTAGAAACTAAAAGGAGGAGCATTCCAAGTCCACGAAGCTCAATTTACTAAGAAATCACAGAATTAAGTACAAAAAAATATCATTAAAAGAGCTTATGCAGGAAAAACTGAGTTCTAAGACCATCACACAAAGTGGTCATATTCCACTGTCATACCTTCAAAATATTAAATATTTATCAGAATACAATGCTCCTTCCAAGATTTTCGACCCAAAACAATGTACAGCAGCTAAAATAAAACAACCAAAGTTTTACCAGTGTCATATACATCTTGCACATGCAAAATTAATGGAAACTGCAAAAAGAGAATGAAAAGTTTTACAACGGCCGACAATGGCATCAACTGACTGTTGCTGGTAGGGCATGAGGTCTTACATGTGTTGGTTGTACTTGGCACAATCTATTAAGAATTGCTTATCAGACAGCAGATCATAACAATGAAATGAGAATGACAAAGTACAGTTGAAAGAAAATTTTTCAATTTCTTAGGCCATTTATTCCATTTAAAAAATGGAATAAATTAACTACAACACATTGTACTAAATGTTAAAGAGTCAGTAAAATTGATATCATTATTGTCGTTTCCTAATTAGCACTGCCCTCAACTAGCCATACCAACTAGTGTCAGTGGTTCACCTAAAAATAAGGTCTTTTATTAATGCCCATTACTGGTGATGTCTGTGCTGCAAGATAATCACACTGCAATTTTAATGTAGTCCAAATAGAGTTGGGTTGATACTGTTAAATAGAAGCCTTCATTAGACAATTACATGGATACTTAAGGATGTATTCTTTGATTAAAAGATACTCTACAGTATTACTGAACAGGAACATGGAAGCAAAGGCAGAACAAACAACAATCATTAAATACACAATACTAAGTATCCTCAACTGACATACAAAAATATAAAACCTAGCTTTGAAAATAAGACTGCATGTAAGCTTTACAGAAAAACAGAATTTGGAAGAAAAACCTAGAAACTTAAAAATTACAACATCAACCCAGCTTTATTTTGTGGAATGGCAGTGTACTTTGGTTTTGCTTTTCAACTAAATCTTAAGATTTAAAATGTGATAACAACTTTTTTCTTCTAAGTACTCTAATGACCGTCTCAACTGAGAAACCTTCATCCGATGGCAAAGTGACACTGCTTGGCCTTGGACTTGAAAACACAAGCTAACTTATAGAGAAAAATTCACTGCAGCCCATCTTCATGCAAAAAAATATACTACCGAGCTTCCAGTGGCCAACAAATATCAGTCAGTATAAAACTTAATACAGTGATGACATTCCAGTAATGACTTATTTACAAGCCAACACATCTCAAAATGTTATGGTAATCACTTTTTTAATACTTAATGATAAGAATTGTAAATGTTAATGACTCCACTAAACAATTAAATAGGATAAATCCTTCAAGAACAACAGGACCTTTGGGTACTGGAAAATAATAAAAAAACAACTATGAGGAATATTATGAACCATAAAACCCGGATGACAAATGTCTGACAAATATTTTAAAAAAAAACAGGGGCCTTTGCCTGATATTGATAGGGTTCTGACAGTAGACAAAGAGTACTCTGTTTCAACAGCACAGAGTCATTTTCAAGTCAGACCAAGTAACTAACTCCATGACAGCTGTAAGTACTATAGAAACAGAATTTACATAACAAGGCACAAAATAAGAAAATAAGAACAGGACCTGTTACTGAAATTTGGAGTTAAGAAAATGAGTGACACTGAAGGCTATAACAAAAACCCAAAGGAAAATCTGTTGGTTAAGGAAATTCAACAAAAATAATTCAACCTAATTACTCCAGTCACAGTCCTCTTCAAAAAGACTGTCCATTAAGACTTAGTTTTTGATAACTAATAGATAATTCTGTTCAAGAGGTCTCATAGTTGACAATTTCAAATAGACTTTAAAACTAAACTTTCACACCACAAACATGATATACACAATGACCGATTTATACATACATTTGTATCTTATAATCACATAAAAAAAATTCAATGCAAATCTCATTAAAATGAACAAAAACATAAAATTGCAACTTATAACTTTAAAGAGGCTTTAAAAGTTGATACAAAATCTCATTAACAATTTTCTGTAGAGCAAACTGAGACACTACATAATTCCAACAAACTTGACACCTCTACAATATCATTTACATTTCACTTTCAATAAATACTGACTTAAATGTTAGGGATATTCATGAGTGTGCATGTGTACACAGACAAAAAAGCGCATACAAGTTAACATATTATATACATAAAATGTATATGAATATACATTTCAAAATTTGATGTATGTATGTGTAATGTACACAAATATAGCTTTTTGATACGGATATTGATAGATCATAGACAATTTCAATTTTTGGTAGTACAACACATACTGGCAAATGTTCAAATTTTTAAAAATGCAATCAAAATGTCATTGAAAACTTTCTGAAACATAAAATGAGGCAACCTAGCGCATGACTATATGTTTTACAAAACAAGAAGAAACCTGGTAGCGTAAAAGTACATGGAGGTATTCCGGCAATTCATAAAACTGCTAAATTTGATTCAAAAATGACAATAACGCACGCACACACACATAGCTCAAAAGGGAGTGACTGAAGACAGAATCATGGAATGTTTGACTTTGTTAAACCAACTATGGCAGCGGAACAACCACCTGGACATATGACTGAGGGAAAAACCCAGTCCGTCCATTCACACTTCCTTCGTACCAGTTTTCGTCAATCTTGTTAACCAGTTGGATTGTTTCTCCCTCCTAAAAAGTAGAAAAAATTAATTGCTTAGTTAGCAGTTTAACAGAGGAATTGTAAATTGGAAAGGAAATGTAAACTGTAACATACCTTAAACCCAAGTTCGCCAGGATTTTCAGGTTCAAAGTCATAAAGGGCTGTGCAGCACGGCCCTTTGCTGACAGGTGTTCGAGCGGGAGAATTTTTCATCGGAGATGGTAGTGGCGATGCTGAAAGAGAACCAAAAATATCAGAGCATGATCAAAAAAATCCACTTTTAACAATTTAGACCACTTCTCAAGAGGTAAATTTAATGTTTTATAAAGTGATAATACACTGTATCTCATCATGATTAGAAAAACAGAACTTCACTAAAGCACAAAAAAGGTAAGGCGAAACCACAGAAGTAACACTGAACAATCTGAAAAACCATGCCAAGAGAGAGTGAGTTGGAGGGCATACAAAGAAAGCAAGTTCACACAGGTATAGAACAATCAAAACAGTCAAGAGCTGATCTCAGTTGAACATAAGTTTGGTTTCAAATATTGCTTGTCAAATACTTCTCATTAGAAATTTTACTTCATTTTGTACAAAATTTTCTATTAAAGTCCATCAACTTTAAAATTGTGCAGTAAATAATTTTAAAAATGGGAAAAAAACACAAAAAATAAAAATAAGAAAAAGTAACCAATGACGAATTACCGTTAGTAGAACGAGACTGGTTTGTTGATGGGAACAGCTCCAGTTGGTTTGGTTTGTTGACGTGCACAGGAGTCGAGGCTTGAGAAGATCCTACACATAGCCACCACCATGCAACCCAAATGAATATTTAGCAAACACAACATGCATTCAGTTCCTTGACAAAACCACCAGAACAACTGGAGCACAAAAAGATGAATGAAAAAGCGTATAACCCAAGCAGCCAATTTGTGTCTCATTTAAATTCATGTAAAAATTAGCAATAAATCTTAGAGGAAAGTGTGACTCTTGCATGGGGCTAAAACATATCTCATATCTCATTTCAGTCCATCCAGAGCTAAATTGGAGCTTATGTAATGATCAATATAAAAAACCACTCAGAAAAGGTAGACGATGGACACATACAGGTATGTACACTGACACAACTTGACAACTGCTGGCCATGAAGGTCACCTTCTCTCTCTTCAAAATTTATGTTGTATCAACTACATTTTCTGATTTTTTTGTATGTTCTCTGTTGAATATTTCTCGTGAGGAAAGAATCAATATAATATAAAATATTCAAACACTGAACATTATTACTGAATAGCTACATTCAAATTGATGCAAAAATAGACAAACATTCAAGTTTGCAGAAGAAGCAGAAGTATGAAAAGAAAGCTTAAGATAGAAAGACGATAAATTATGTTACGAGCAGTTCAAAATACTGCATAAAAATCAATTTGACACACTTCCTAGTCAGCTAGTCCATTTGAAAACATAAATGGTTTCCTTGGAAAACAGACTTATTTTGGGTTTAGAAAACATATGTTCTGTGGTAAAATTAAGAACTACATGCCAACCAGCACATTTGGGCTCAGCTCCAACCATAACCTTTCATTCCCCAAAATCAGTTGCCTATTTTCACCTTGATTACCTTGAAACAAGTGTTGGCACATCAACAGGTGTAGTAAAAGTGATAAGAATACAATAAATAATAATAATACAATACACTACCAAAATCATTTAAAAAAAGCTTGGAATAAATGTTTGTAAAACTCAAAATACTTCAAAATTAACTAAAGATAAATTTTCTCAGGATTACAATTGGATGCACAAGGCATTACTCATGCATTACGAAGTACTGTAATACAAGGTACTGTAGTACTGAGGATTAGGTTACTGTAGTTACCAAAATAAGCATAATTTATTTTCCTATTTACTCTATGCTATAATATAACAAGATATTTTATCAAAGAAAATTTACTAGCAGAAAGAAGGGGAATCATCATTGATAAAGTAGCAAAGGAGAGGAATGAGTATCCTCACGAGATTGACAGGTTTAAAGCACAAACACATGCAAAGAGCAACACAGAATTGAATAGTCAGCAGTATTATTACTCAACAAGCAGGGGGAAAAAAAAACCCACAACAACTCAGGTCTGATCAGTACCATAATTGTTCAATCTCTCATGCACTTCTCTTACTTTTAACAACTAATGGACAATAACACCAATACTAGGAGGCTTGTTCATCCCACCCCTTATGTAATTGGTAACCATACACGCATGGAGGTGGGTTAACCCAGTGTCTCTGTCCATTAAGCTTTATGGACCTGATCAAGAAGGCAAAGCAACTACACCCACTCCTGCGGTGTAGTGTATCCACTAATGCTGGTAGAGGAAATCAAACATCTGCTATGGAATTCCCTGAATGTACTTTAAGAAAAGAGCCTCTAAAAGAATAGAACAAAGTAAACCATGCATTGCTGCATTGTTTCAAAATCAAATACTACCTACAGGTGCAATATCTACGAAAGGCTTATTGTCAACATCCTTACTCGATGTGCCACACAAGTAAGTCCTATCACAAAAATGGAAAGAATAGCAACACACATTAAAAGTTCAATAAGGTCCCAGTGTGTAAAATAATAATGTCAGAGGAAAACACAAGTCATAAAAAGTTGATTTTTTAGAGTTTAGACAAGTTTTTGATTCTTGAGATGGTAGGAAATCTGCATGTTTAAGCACCAGCACCAGTAGCAACACAACCACCTTCCACCACCAAAGAGATTTTATTTGTCCAAATACCTTTAGGTCTAGAGGGTGGAGCTGCAGACCAGGGATCATAAGGTTTATGTGATTGAAGGGAAGGGGCACTGGGATAAACTGAAGGATAGGTACTTTGATTTTGATTGTTGAAAGAATATGAATTGGAGCCACCACTGTGCAGAGTTGGTGAATAATTGTTGGAGTTTGAATTCAAACCATTTATGCCATCCATGACTCCAACGTGATCGATATTAAGGTCTGCCAATGTTTTTGGTACAAATTCTCCTTTCGGTCTGTTAGCTGCTTCCTCTTTCCTAAAATGAAAAGAAATGCCAGGAAATTATTTCATGTAAAACATTAGAAGAAGTTCAAGAAGAAGGAAAAGAAGAAAGTGAAATAAAGTTAATCAGTTTACCATCAGGATTTGATCAGGACATTATACTTACTTTTCATGCATAGTTTCAACAAGTGTTTTCAGAATCTCTGTGCATTGTTGATGGTATTCAAGCAGACCCTCAGAAAATGTTGCAAGCTGAGATATTTGCTCCACCTTCAATAAAATTTAAAACATTGAATTAACCTTTTGTATTTTTAGCTTTAATCAGATAAATCACAAAGGTCTGTTTATAGAGCGCATTATTAATAACAGGAAGACTCACATCATTTTCCAGTAAGTTGAACATTCCCATTTGAGCAAGGTGAAGTGACTCAGCAAACTTCTCCTCTGCTTGCCGAATCTCCTCATCTGAAATATGAGATCCTTCATTCCCATGCGGCCAACGCAGATAAGGCACACATTGTGGGACACAGGAACAAGGAATAGTAGGAAAAAAATTAAAATAAATCAATAAAAATCAAGAAAAAAGCTTATAATGAAAAAATTAACTACAACTACTAGTCAAACAAAAAATAAAATAAAAAATAAAGACATATAAAAAACAAATAAAAAACTATGTAACCTCTACCAATTAAAAAAGCTCTGACACTACCATGATAACTGAATGCCAACAAAACTTTATGAGCTAAAAACCCAGATCGGATAACATAAAATAAAGCAAAACTTGAAACAAAAGCACTAGTTCATGAGAAGCCAGCCACCACTCCATCTCATTACATATGATAAAATGATATTCTCAAACAGAACAGTACAAAGAACAATGATTAAATTTTTGGTATTTTCAGAATATTTGTAAGCTTCATACTACATGACACCATACACAAGTTAAAAACAGGAATCAATCGCAGAAGCTCACATACCAGCTGCACTCATGGTGGTGCCTAGGCGAACTGGACTTCCAAAGGGAGAACGATTGCCTGATGCTACTCCATGCAGCAAGACACACACATGCAAGTTATACAGTAGCAAAAAAAAAAAAAATAATGAGAGTAATATGCGTCTGACTGGATAACAAACATGGAGAAGAAAGGAATAAAGCATTCTAAATCTTTAACCTAGTTCTGAGAGTCTACAATCGCAACTCAAAATGAAACTGCACATATGCAAAGAAGAAAACTGAAAATGAAAAATAATAGTAATATTTTATTGAAATTGATTGCTTTACAAGAATCCTGACAACTTATGCAGGTAGCAGGACACTGATTCTATAGTTCATCAAAGACATGAGATAGAGGTACATGCTTAAATTTCCCAAAAGCTCTCCCGTGTTAGAATAAATGGAATCCGAAAGAGAAAAGCTCAGCAAATAACACACTACCTTTTGCTTGACGTCGTCTCTTGCAATCAAAATCAAGGCGTCGACCCTGAAGTTTCTTGCGATGGTGCTGTAAAATGTAGAATACAATTAATAAAGATTCATTACCTGCTATAATATTTAATAAGTACGGATGATAAAAACACAATAAAATCAGTTCTTACCATGACCTCTTTCAGATCCTTTGTTTGCAGATGATGTAAGGGTTCAAGGAAGTTTTGTTTAATATTATCATCCAAAGAATACTTTATGTCTGCCATCTGACGAAGTGACTCTCCCATTTCAACAAGTGCTTGCGCTGAAAAAAAATTTTTAGTGTCACACTTTCATCAATTTTCTTGGAACAAAAATTTTGGATGAATTAAAAGTGTACTGAGGTCTTACCAAAAACACTGTCCTCTCCAAGCTTTTTCCCATAGGTCACCATACAATCTCCAAGGACGCCTTCTGGTTGAGGGTAAGTTGACGCCTTAGCCTGACCAGAGAGCTTAGAAATACCTTTGACAGCTGCCATTTTGGCACGTGCTGTAGGATTTGGCTGAAGATATTCTCTAGTCTTCAATTGCAATTCCTCCACCAGTTCAACAGTAACATCAGTTTTCTACAAAATTAAGGAAAGACAATTAAATAAAGCTCATCAGGACTGTAAAAGTTCTCCTCAATTTATTTTTATTTTTTTTATTTGACTCACTCTTTCCATATCCACAAAATCTACATCAAGTTTGGTTCCTTCTGCTCCACCCATTTTTTCTGTCATGTACTGCAAAGAAAAGAAAGCAGGAAGAAATGTATTGAATTAGCTGAAGGAGTTAATAGGAAAAGGGGTGTGAGGGCAAAATTTTTAAATCTCAACTCCACAGCAGATCAAAATGTAGGTAAACCTATCCTACTCTAGTAAATCAGCCACTTGAACTTCGTATGACGTAAAAATCATTTTCTCTTTATCACAAGTCTAAAAGTGTGTCACCTACAAACGCATTTCAATTTTGCCCGGTAGAAATGGTCACGACGTGGGACGTTCCCCCCTTCTCTGAGAGAGCCACCTTCCGAGCGGTTGATGCCATCCCGCCCCGATCTGACAGCGAGGGTTTCAGACTACGGTTCCCCTAGGCTCGCCTGGCAGCTGTTTGAAGATCCAAATTTGAACACGGACCCCACCCCCATACCTCGACCCCTTCAAGTTTATATTCGTGTACATCCCAGGCAAAAGACAATTTCACTAGGCATACTGCCAATGCAAGTCCATGATTGTTTCAAGGATCACAAGTGGTGAATATTCTCTTAGACCTCTCCCACTCTTTCTCCGAACCCGGGGTAGGAGGTAGGGGGTGAGGGGGCAAGTCCGCCCTGCCCTGCCCCACCCCGCTTCGCCCCACCCCGCCCGCAGCGCTAGCCCCCACAGCCCAGCCAGCGTGGCCTTGGTGGTATTGATCACCCGCCCCGTGCCCCCCCCCCCCCCCCTCCGAACCCCCAGCCTCTGCCTCTGCCCCTGACCCACCCCTCTCGGCACAGCCGCCCCGCGCGCCCCGCCCAGTTCAGCTCTGGCACAAAGCTCTGCCACGAGATCTTGTCGCGGGGGTGGCGCTGAGCTGGGGCGGCACGGCAGGCTGGCGGCAGCGGCTCCAGGTGATGACTCATCTCGTGGAAGGGGTGGGGGTGGGGTGGGGGTGGGGTGGGGGTGGGGGAGGGGGCAGGCCCAGCCCAAACCGCTTGGACCAATTCCATCCCCAGTGAGTTTGGCCTCGGCCGCGGCGTGGCCCGTGAACTGCGCTCTTCACACCAAGCCCTGCACGTCACGCAAGGCGTAAATGACATCTCTGCAAACCCTCGAATCCAAATTCTCAGCCGAAATGGGAGAGGACACTTTTCCATACTTAATTGGAGGGAGAAGTTTAAACCCAACTTTCTTTGAGCGATGTATACTTTAGCCTCATTCTACTTGAGTAAGGATCTTTTAGCCTCACTTTCTTTGAGCAGGAATCGCCACCTTATTCGGGCGAGGTCACAAAATTATTTTTCATGTAGAGCTAGGAAAACAATCTTACTCTCTGGAGGATAATACAGGGTTGCTACAGAAGTCCATGAATGGAATTCCCTGACTTTTCCCTGATTTCCAGACCAAATTTTTCATTTTCCCTGACTTTTTTCAACGCAATCTCCAGGTTTACCGACTCTAAATGGGCGGAGAAATAAGTGTTGAGGTTAACAGGGTGGCTAATATGAAGTATACAAGAGCAAAAAATTAATTTAACACAAATTAATACACATATAGCGCGGCGGGATTAAGTTTAGTTGCGTAAAGAGATTTTATATTTTTCCCTGAACCACGACGAAATTCCCCGACTCTTCCCTGACTTTAGACCGGATTCCCTGACTTTTCCCTGATTTCCAGTCCCAGTCCGGATTTTTTTTCCCTGACTTCCCTGACCTGTAGCATCCCTCTAATAAAATTGCCCTCTCAAATTCTCGCCTGTAAGGGATCGAGAATTATGACTCCTTGATTTTCAGTCATTGCAGAATATAACACAGCGCTGTCACGTCAGGTGCCCAAGAGAGAAAATAAAATATTGACAGGCTGTGTAGGGACGTGGTATAGAAGTTGTCATTTTAGACTACAGGGCACGGCAGGCGGTAGGGGAAGGTGGGGTACGTTGGGACGGATTTTTTGTTTTTGCTCTAGATCCGAAACCGTCAGACTTAAAATGACCGGAGCTGGCCCAAATCGTACATTGGAGTGTTGTCTTTGGTACACCAAAGCCCTCTAATATCTTGTCACTAAGTCTTTGTTAGCAGAAAGGTTTTCCTAAAATTTGCACCTTGTCCCAAAGTGCCCCGGTACGGGGCAGTTTGGGACGCCATAAGACAACATGGGATGGGGCACATTGGGACATTTGACATAATTTGACCCGTTTTCCTGTGAAATGTGCAGAATGCACACCGCCTTGCGGTCTGGAAGTCGATAGAAGTCATTCTGTTCCAAATGAGACGGTTTTGGAATTTTTTGAAATGTCGCATTAGCCAATTGTGGCGTACTGTCCCAATGTGTACCTGATCACCTCGATCTTGATTTATTTATCTTTCTTCATTATTTTGGGACTCAATTCAAAACCTCTACCTGCTAAATGTGTCGTAAGAAACAACCTATAGACCAGCCACCCGACCGATTTGCTATCGCAACTAAGTTCCCTTTAAAAAGGGAATATTCAAATGAGAAGTCACCTTACTTTTAACGTCTTTTTGTGCTAATTTTCATTTAATATTTTCTGTACAGCACACATGTTCTGTAATCTTCCAATTACTGGTGCCATCACGAAGAATGCGCCTATGCTCATTGTGTCAATTTTTGGTAGCATCTGAATCCAGTTTGAAATGGGTGAAATAGCCACTGTCCCAATGTACCCCATGTCCCAATGTACCCCACCTTCCCCTAGGGTGGCGTAGGCGGACGTAGCCTACCGCGTTCACCAGCCCTTCCCGCGGCCTGTGGTGGGGCTGCTGCGCGTGAGGTGTACAGGAGTCTAAACACACCACCAGGACCAGGGCCCAGGGCAGGCGGGGTGTAACTTCCCAGAGGCAGAGGCGCTCTCCGCCGCGTCCCACCCCAGGTTGGGAGAGGGTCAGAACACATAAGTGCCCGGCCGAGGCAAGAGCCACGAGCTAAAAGCTCTCACTGCCCAGCACCCCCGCCCAGCCCGACCCGCGCACTTCACGACTTCGCTTTTTTACTTCCCACCTCTCCTCCAGACCCAGGCCAGGAGGGAGCGCGCGAAATGGGGCGGTAGCAGGAGTAGGCACAGTGCCTCGCGGACACGCTAGCCCTCCAGCCACACATGCCCGGCGCAGCCCCAGCGCAGCCCAGAGCGGCCCAGAGTAGCCCAGCGCAGCCCCAGCGCAGCCCCAACGCAGCCCCAGCGCAGCCCCAGCGCAGCCCCAGCGCAGCCCCAGCGCGCAGCCCCAAGGCAGCCCCAGCGCGCAGCCCCAGCGCAGCCCCAGCGCGCAGCCCCAGCGCGCAGCCCCAGCGCGCAGCCCCGGCGCAGCCCCAGCGCGCAGCCCCAGCGCGCAGCCCCAGCGCGCAGCCCCAGCGCGCAGCCCCAGCGCGCAGCCCCAGCGCAGCCCCAGAGCAGCTTACTGCAGGAGCGAGCAGCGAGCAGGTCCTCGCAGCTTGGCCTCTGGGTCGACGTCGACATGGTTGCCATGCATGGAATAAACCCTCGCGCGAGGCGAGGGCAGCGAGTACGACATGGGCAGAGAACAGAGGGGTGAGGTCGGGGCGGGGCAGCCAGACCACATACGCGGCATGTCTGTGGCATGTACGAGCACGACAGAGCGGGGCGGGGCGGGGCGCCGGCACCCGCAGGAGATTACCTCGGCACCGCAAATGAGGAGCGCTGCTGGCTGTCGGCTTGGCCTACGCTGCTGGAGGGTGGGGCAGGGCGGGGCGGGGCGACACGCACCTGCTTCCTCCGCGCAACGCAAAGGCCATGCAAGACGGGGCGGGGCGAGGCAAGGTGACACGGGCACACGGCAGCGCGCGCCCTCTGACCTCCGACCGTGCCACTTTCCGGCACTTTTAATTTTCCGCTCCAGCCCGGGCGGGCGGGCGACGGGCCGGCGCCCACACCACCAACCACCACTACACGGCAGGGGCTGGGGCGGGCTGGGGGCACGGCAGCACCAGCAGCATGGGAGCGAGAAAAACGCTTCCTCCTCGGTTCCCGGGCCCGCTCAACTTGGCCATAAATTGGCCCAGGGCTGGGCGGGGCGCGGCAGGGCAGTGCGCTCGGGATCCAATAATATCCTCCTCTGTGACGGTCAGAAACTCGTTCTTACACGGCTCCAGCAGGGGGAAGAGGGAGCGGGCGGAGGAGCAGCAGGCCACAACCCCTCAACCCCTGCGCGCCGCACAACCAGGGCAGGGATCCCAAAAGTGGAGCAGGAACAGGACACGGGTTATTGCGGGTTATTGTCTCAACGAGGTGGCCCACCACCCTTCCACAGGCTTTATTCATGTCCCAAGACACACAGTAAAAAAAAAAAAATACAACATCGTCTTAATTTTAGAGGAACTCCCATAATTAAAAGAAAGCTCACATTTTGAAAAATTGTCCTATAAATGTGGGAATTTCTCTAAACTTTTAGTGGAAATTTCTATAAACTCCAGAAAATGCGACAAAATGTGAGTTCTTCTCAGATAACGGAAGTTCCTCAAAGTAATCCCTTTCTCTTCAAAAAAACTCAGACATTGTTTTCACGCCACCCAGCCTTGGAGCCCCGCCCCTGGAGTGGGGCCGCGGGGCTGATCGGGTCTGACGGGGCGGGGCGCGCGACGCGTTCGGAATAGATAATCCCAGGGGACCCATGAGGCCACTGTAAATACCAGAGCGAGGATTCTCGCCCTCAGGAGAGCGAGAAATTTTCTCTCACTCTATGAGAGCGAGGTTTGGTTTTCTCCCCCAATTAGAGCAATAATCTCAAAAATCTCGCCCTATTTGAGCGAGGATTGGGAAACCTCGCTCTTTTTGAGTGATGATTGTTTTCCTTTCTCTCACTTAATTTGAGTGATGTTGTAAATTCTGTCTCAAGAAGAGCGAGGTTCCTAAACACTCACCCAAATCGAGCAAGAGAAAAAATCTCGCTCCTTTTTTATGAGATATCTCACTCTTGCATTTGCAGTGGCTGCAGAGGGTTCGCGCTCCTCCGCGCGCCCAGCCCGCGGGAGAGAAACTCAACCTGCCATCGGATCGTTCCTTCCTGATTCAAAAAAACTAACACGAGCGAATAGTTTTTGACGAAAGACATTTGGCTACTCCTCCCCCCTCCCTCGCCACCTGTCGCCCGCTCCATGCGCGCGGCGGGCGCCCCAGTGACCCCATTCCGGCTCTGGCCGCCACCCCAAGGCTAGCCTAGGCCTCGCCCACGCGGCCGCAGGGTGGGCCTGCGCAGCCTGCGCCCCGCAGGGGGTGGATCGGACGGGCGGTGCGGGGGGTGGCTCGAGGGGGGGGGGGGGGGGGGGGGGGGGCGTGGCGGGGCGTGGCGGGGCGCCGAGGCGGGACGCCGCAGTTTGAGTTCCGGGGGCCGCGCGTCGCCGTGCCAAAGCGCGCGTCCAGTAATCCTGCGACGACAGCAGAGGGCAGCATAACAGGCAGCAGCGTGACCATATGCAGCCAGAGCGTTGGGTTAAGGGGGGGTATGAGCCGGCCTTTCCCACGACGAGTCCCGAGGGAGTCTGCAGGCGCACGCTTCCGGACAGAGGGCTGCTAACGTCAGGGCAGGCCGCCTCTACACACAGGTGCCCCGCGGGTCTGCCTATACACACACGGCGTCCCCCTCCCCCCGCCTCAGGGAGCCCCTAGCGGACGGGCGGGGTAGGCCGCTACGATACATGGGTGTCCCGCGGGTCTGCCTACACACACGGCGTCCCCCTCCCTCCGCGTCCTCCGCCTCAGGGAGCCCCTAGCGGACGGGCGGAGTAGGCCGCCATGACACATGGGTGGCTACCTACACACTCCCGGGTTATGTACACATTTTAGTACATTGCTGCGTACGTCTACAAACATACGATGCTTGTGCACAAATTGAGTACATCGTAAAAGCATAAAATCGTGTGTAAGTACGTAAAATTTCAACATATTTACGCAGAATACTATGCGTAACGATGTACAAACTTGTAAACAAGCAACGTAAGTTAGACGTACACATACCGTACTAAAAGTTACATAGCCCGGGCGTGAGCATCCAAACGGCGCCTCAATCCTGTCCTCCCTCTCTCCCCATTCCCGCCCAGGGAGCCCCTACCGGACGGGCGGGGTAGGCCGCCGCGGCACACGACTGCCCCGCGGGTCTGCCTACACACACGGCGCCTCAGTCCGCCTGTCCTCACCTCACTCCCTCCCAGCCACCAGAGGGTGACACCACAACTGTCTCTCACTCCCAGTCCCGCGCACCCTTGCTTAGTGGCAAGTGGCAAATTGCAATACCAATACTCGCCAATACTACTTGACATGGGGGAGAGGGGGGTAAAAATATTACGGCCCTTCGGAATGTTCAGGATTACTATATCGGGGCTCTTAGAGACCCCGTGATATTTGTACCCCGGGGTAAAAATATCATGGGATCTCTATGAGCTGAGATAATAATCCGAAACATTCTGAAGGGTCGCTATATTTGTACCCCCCCCCCCAGGTCACGTAGTAATGTTATGGCCCCTGTGGCTCAGTGTCTCGCGGGCCCTCGGGCCCCGACCCGACCCGCTCGCTTTCTGGGCGTTCCAGTCCGTGCCGGCCCCTGCAGCGCGCAGAGGCCCGCCTTACGCCCGACAAGGAAGCCGGGGCGGGCCGGCGCGGCGCGATATTGGGGACTTCCGGGCCGGCCCGGCGGAAGCGGCGGAGGGGGGAAGGTGGGGCGTCAAGAGCCTCGACAGGCCCTGGACCCCGCGCTGGCCCCACACTGACCGACGACTTCGCGAGGGGACGTATCCCACAGCAAAAGTATGGAGTGAAGGGGGATTCAAGAGTTCATAATAGAACTTACCTGGTTGGCTTTGTTGATCTGCTTCTTTAGTCCTGCGAACGCCATGGTTGCTGATTTTTAGTTCAAATTCCTGCAACAAAGGGAACAATGGGCAAAGTCAGTATTACCATCATGATGTATCGCCGGGAGCGCACCCATAGCACGCGAGGGTTATGTGAGCCACGGACGCTATGGTACACATTCTGGAAATAAGCAAGTCTGTCCCACGCGAAAAGTGCGTTCCTGTCATAACAATGGGATACAAAGAGCAAAAAAATAAAGATAAAATAATAAAAACCGAGCGGCGAGAGTACAAGTTTACAAATGCTGTCACACTGTCACTATAGTTTAGGGATAAAACCACGGATGGCTTTTCAACCTTCTCGTTCAATCTCTGAGGACACTTCCAAAGAGGCCGTGCCGTGCGCAAACACTTTATGAATGAGTTATGAGATAGGATGAAATAGGACCTGTGCAATTTGTCGTGCAAAGGGAGCTAGTTATATAGCAGATATATTTGCTGCGCAGCTAAAAATTTAGTTCCGTAACAATTGATTTTAGCACAGGATTGTTTAGCTAGGAGCGATATAAAATCTTGGCTCCAGAGATAAATAGAATGGCTCAGCAGCGTGTACAGGGAAAAATCACAAAAAAAGTATGTACAGAAATTTCCTGCATTTTTTCCCCTGAGATTTCCGTGCTTGATGAAAACGGAAACAAGGGTGGCCACAAAATCTGGAAATTCAAATTCCCTGACAATTCCTTGACATGAAAGCAAGAATTTAAGGGGTCGAAAACTGTAAAAAAAGGTGAAAAATCTGCGTTGCAAGAATTATTGAAAAATGCAGTCGATTGAAAAAATTTCCCTGACATTGAGCATTTTTCCCTGACATTTCCCTGACTTCCCTGACCAATTTCTTTTCCCCTGACATTTCCCTGACTTCCCTGACTTGTGGCCACCCTGGAAACGTCCTGGAAACGTTCAGATCTCCGTAAGACAAAAACTAACGCATATGGCTCGGAAGGACTCGTCGTCCTCGGACCATCACGCGGTACGGAAAGTTTCCGTCATCGGTTCTGTACTAGGACTCTCATTTGTGACACTTATGTTTGGAGTGCACAGTGCACGGAGAAACAAAACCCAAGCAGGCTGATGCCGCCGCTGCACTGCCGTGCACCGGCGCAGCACAGCGCTGCGCGCTGCAGTTTTGAGGTGGGCCACCGTCCGTCCGTTCCGCCTCACATCCGCAGGCTGAGGCTGCCCGCCGCGAACTTTCTCAGACCACCCCGCCCCGCCCTGCCCCGCCCCGCCCCGGACAAGCTAAGCGAAACGGCCCAAGCATAGCGCCGCGCTCGCGCCGCGTTATAGGACCCGACATCTCGCGCATCGATCCAGACCGAACATGAGGAAAGTGATCCATCGAGCGCATAAAACAAAAAAAAAAAAAACATAACAATACCTTCTCCAGAATTCCTTTCTTTGCAAAATCCTGATTATTGGCTGAGCTGAAATTGAAATTTAATTTGAACTTAAAATGCACTGAGTGCGGGCAGGGGAGACCGCCAGGTGTGCGAGACGTGGGATGAGGGATGGGGATGGGGACAGGCAAGCTAACCACCAATGCAAAAACCGAGCATCCAATCGCAAACGACGAAATTAGGTTCGATAATATCAAAGACAAAGGACTTTTAAAATGTAAGGTTTTTTGGTATTTAACTTCCAAGTTGGCGCGCCGTAGAACAAAAGGTATAGACGCACTTTTAGCTTTAGCTTCACAAGGTTTAAAGGTGCGTCTACCTTGCACGTAGAAAAGGGTCGAAAGGATATTGTTTCGTTTGAAATTATTAAGATCAGCCCTTCACTTTAATTTGATTTAGGGTTCTGGTATCTTTAATTTCAACAGTATAAATAGTTGCGGCTAAGCAAAAAGACAAAGTATTTAAAAAAAAGGATCCGATCGATAGGTCTGAGGGCAGGGCTCTGCTGAACGCCTCCCGCTGCACACCTCGCGTGACGCCCCGCCCCGCCCCGCCCCGCCCCGCCCCGCCCCGCCCCGCCCCGCCCAGTGAAGCATGTGTTGACAAACAGCCGTACAGCAGAGGCGCGGGCGAGGCGGGGCGGGGCGAGGCGGGGCGGGGCGGGGCAGGTGTCGCCGGCGGCACTGGGCTCTAGCGGCAGACGGCACGCGCCCGGCCCGGCGGGGGCGTCGCTCTCTATCACGCGATGGTGACGGCGCGGCGGATAGTCTGCCTGATGAGAGCGATCAGACAAGTGCCCCGCGCCTGGCCCGCACGCCCCGCACCCCGCCGAGATAAACGTGAGAGAAGCCATCTCGTCTCGCCGCGCCGCGCCAGGCCACGCCAGGCTCGGTGACGGGTGCGACGCGACACGTGCGCTGCGCGCGTCGCGGCAATATTATAAGAAAGAAAAAGATTTTGTGCGCAGACGCGCCGCGAGTCTGCGCGCGGCAAAAGCGTTTCCGCGAGACTTGTCACCTAGTTTAGAGAGAGGTTGTCAATGGCAGAGAGAGAAAGAGAGCGCGAGGCGAGAAAAAGAAAAAAAAGAAGAAAAAAAAAGAGGAACGTTGTAAAGAAAGAAAGAACAAGGGCTCATTGAGATTGAGCGAGCAGCGCAGCCGGAATCGGAAGATTTATTCACCTTTGTTGAAATAGAGAAAAGCGCACGGATTTACACGGCCTTCGCGACGCGTCGTCAGTTTTACAAGTGGCGCATTGCTGCCCCCCCCCCCCCCCGCCTCCCCTTTTTACCCGTGACCATGAGACGGGACGCCCTCCTACCCATCCCCCGCCCGTCCGTCGCCGGCGCCACTCCCCGCATCCTTCTGGTCAAGAGGCACGTTTCCAAATTCCTCGTAAATAAGAAGAGGGATGCTGGCGGCGCGCGCACACTGCACAACACTAGCCGGCCACAACGACCAGCTCAACATAACTGAATCCATATGCAATATATTTTTTTTTCTGACAGTGGTCCGGCCTTGATCTTGCGCCCGAGTCGCCTTCATGGTAAATAGTCGGGCACCCAAAGAGTCAAACAAAGTTCAAATGCGAGAGGTCGCCGGCGGCCGGCCCGTCCTACATTGTAACAGAGGCAAATACACTGCAAATAATTACTATAAAAATATTTTTTCTGTGATTAGCATGCATGCATGCAAGCTTTCCGACGCGACGCTTTCCCTCAGCGTTCTCTGCATCAATTTTAAAATTTCAAATGAGGGAAAAAAAGAAGGAAAAAAGAGGGGAAAAAAACTGGAGGGACAACTCTTTACAACAGCCATGCAAGAAAAATTTTGGTGATGTCAGCGACAACCGACGAGTAAGGAAAGGCAGACACTGCTGTACACTATTAAATGTCAAACGTGCCCTGCTCGGGCCCGGGCCGCCGCTTCTCTCTCTCTCTCTCTCTCTCTCTCTCTCTCTCTCTCTCTCTCTCTCTCTCTTCTTCTCGCTCCTTATGGCCGTGCCCCACGAGTGCGACAAGGACGGAGAGACGAAACCACTGTGCGGAATTGCCCAGCTGCAGCGCCTAAAGCCCCTGCCGCTCCGCGGTGCTAACGAGAGCTTGCTGAGAGCGCACAGCTGAGTGCAGGGCAGAGGGCAGGCGGCGGCAGGCCGGGTCACCGTGCGCCTCGCCGTGCCCGCGCCCACGGGAACTCACGGCATATGCTGTAAGGAGTTACAGAACAATCGGCCGTAGTACAGCACAACGACAGTCAGTATCGCGTTAGTTTCAGCAGTTTGAAGTGAGGTTTGAAGTCCATGATCTTGTTTATCTTTCTCCTCCGCACATTTCTGGAGAGGGCGACGCGGTGCGCTGCAATTTGGCAGCCATGACTCACACGACCAATTTAAAAAAAAAACTTGTCTTAATTCTCCGAGAGCCCGCACGGGCCGGTCAGGCCCCATGAGCACGTGAGCACTCCACTCCGACACGTGTGTTAATAACGTGAACGTGATGTAAGCCGCCTGGGCGCGGGGCGGGGCGGGGCGGGGCGGGGCGGGGCGGGGTGGGGCGGGGCGGGCAGGAGCGGTGGGCCCGCAGGCAGCGCCGCCGCGCCGGTAGTGTAGCAACACTGACGTGAAGTGCAGCCATACCCTGGAAGCCCAAGTGTGTAATTGTCGGTCGCACACTTCTCTGGAAACCGAAGTTTGCAACTTTTGATTTCCAGAGTTGGAAGTGGGTGAGTTCCCTCCGCAAATTTTCCTTGGAATTTTACACAAATGAAGGGACAAGTGTACGAATGGAAATTAACACATTTTCAAGTGTGGGACATTTACACACGTGGGTCTTGGGCTTCCACTGCAAACCCAGAAAAATATGTTGTCGAAACGTTAGGAATTTACTTAAAGCAATACGAAGACATTACCCGTGTGGAACACAAGGCTGTAAATACAACGTTTTTTTGTCGTTATTTGCAAGATGGATCACGACAAAAATACGGTGAAATAACTACCAATTGACGACAAAATGACGACAAACAAGCGAATCACTTGTTTGCCGTTTAAATGTGTGTAAATGAAATGAAACGTTTTTTGCCCGTAAAAGTGGTCCGTTTCACGGCTAAAAAACGACAAATTTACTTCAAGCGTGTATGTGGCTCGTCGCAAAAATGCTTGGAGGCAGGCGGGGATCGAACCCATCGAACCGCTCCGTTACCTCCGTCGGATGGCATCCGGGCCAGGCACTGTATCCACTCGGCCAAAGTGACTACAGCTCGCTGGGTTATGCGCTTGCCCACTGCTGCAGCGCGCGCTCCCTGAAAAATATTTGTCGTTATTTTGGTCACTGGGCAACCAGAAGTTCAATTTACACGAAACGAGTGCACAAAGGTGGAGCGCATGTCTCATGGGTTCCCCAGCGCATATCGTATCACCAAAGTTACGACAAATATTTTTTATATATTTAAAATAACGACAAATATTTTTCAGGGAGCGCGCGCTGTAGCAGTGGGCAAGCGCATAACCCAGCGAGCTGTAGTCACTTTGGCCGAGTGGATACAGTGCCTGGCCCGGATGCCATCCGACGGAGGTAGCGGAGCGGTTCGATGGGTTCGATCCCCGCCTGCCTCCAAGCTTTTTTGCGACGTGCCACATACACTCTTGAAGTAAATTTGTCGTTTTTTAGTCGTGAAACGGACCACTTTTACGGGCAAAAAACGTTTCATTTACACACATTTAAACGGCAAACAAGTGATTCGCTTGTTTGTCGCCATTTTGTCGTCAATTGGTAGTTATTTCACCGTATTTTTGTCGTGATCCATCTCGCAAATAACGACAAAAAAACGTTGTATTTACAGCCTTGTGTTCCACACGGGTTATTGAATAATCTGCACAATTTTCCTGATTCAAGAAAGCTTTCTCCGGTAAATAAATAAACAAGTATCGTGCATAAGTTAAAATTTTAAGAACACCATTCGAATAAGTTTTCGGAATTTTTTTTTCAAGAATACACATTTCTGGGTGCCAAATCCATCACACAAAATTTACGTAAAAGATAAAAGAAAGAAAAGGAAAACAAAGGGTATTGAAAACAAGTAAAGGCTAAGGCGAAGCGAATTGACGCGTGGGTCTGGGTGTAGCGATCAGAGGGGAGAGAAAAGGGGTAGGGGTAGGGGAGGGGGGGAGCTGGCGAGAATCCTCGAAGCTTGAGAGATTGACTACCCCGTGGAGCGGCTCGGCGAGGGGCGAGTTCTGCGAAACACTCATGCAGTATGTAAGATAGCACGCCGCGGTCAGCAGAAAGGGAGGCGGAAGTGAAGGAGAAAGGAGAAGAATAGAGAAGATAATAAAGTGGTTGAGGGAACCATGGGGACATTTTAATGCAAACGCAAAGGCGAATTCCTAACACTGTAATTACGTCTCGGCGACAACGAGACGTTTTATAAGCACTTCTATCCGGAGATTACAGGTGCCGGGCCCTCGGAGAGGACTGGGGGCGAAGGCAGGGCTTGGCGCCAGCCACCCCGCGCCTTCCTCCACGTGGTTCTGCTCAAGACACTCGCTGTGTCAGCACGTGACACTTGGGGGGCGGGAGCGGGCCGGGGGTGGGGTGGGGGCGCCTCCCTTCCCCCCTCTCAGGAAGGGCAAAAGGGGCGTATCGAACTGGGGAAGGCAAAGGATTCAAAACGGGAGGATGTAAGAAGGGTCGAGAGGGGTAGCAATACGAGGAAAGGGGAAAGGGCGCGGCGATGAGCTGGGGTAGAAGGCGGCGGGGGGGGGGGGAATTGGGGAGGTCAAGACGGAAGAGGCAAGGTGGATGGCGAGGATGAGGAGGGGGGCGGGCGCACGCAGGTGACACATGCCTTGCACACGCTGGTGATGGGCCCGGTGCACGCTAGCACGCGGGCAGGGGGGCGGGGCGGGGCGTGGCGGAGCGCGGAGGAGCGCGGCGGGGCGCGGAGGAGCGCGGCGCGAACGCGATGTGTCTCGGGCCAGAGCTCGGCGCAGACTGGCCCGCCCCGGCCCACTGCTGTATTGACGATGGGGCCCCGCCGCGGGGCCCGCCCCCGCCCCCACCCCGTCCCGGCAGCCCCTCCTCCTGCCCATGGCATGGCTCCCCCCTTTCTCCGCGTGAATCTCGCTATATACGCCCCGCCTGGCTCCCTCCTGGAGGCTCCTGAACACCCTGCGAGCTTCGCCGCCGGCCTCCAGCTCCTCAGCATGGCCCGGAAGAAACGTGTCCAGGAGGTGTCCTGCCTGCAGCAGCCTTGCACCCTACGAGGTGTTCCCGCAAGGAGCCACAAATATTGTCTCCGAGGAAGTCCTAACAAAAAACCGCGTAGAGGTGTCGGTCACTGTGAAAAATTGTCGTAGGTTTACGGGAAAATTTTCCACGAAGTGGAGTTGTAAAATTACAATCACTTTGTCGTAAAATTACAAGCAGTACCAATCGACTTGAAATTCAATTACAAGCAAAAATGGGCTGTCGTAAATTTACAACATTTTTCGTAAGTCATAATTTACCAAATAAATCGTAAATCTACGAACATATTTTTCACAGTGGTATGGTGTAACAGGTGCTACATAGGTGTCACATAGGTGTCACAGTGGTGTCGCATAAATGTCACATAAATGTCACAGAGGTGCCACGGAGGAGTGCCGCCCGAAGCTGCGCGGGGCGCGCAGTCCCTGGACAGACTGGACGCGGGGTGGACGGGACCCCAGCAGGCCCCAGGCGGGGCCCGGGGCCCTCGGTCATGCTAAATGACACGCGGCTGTTTGATTCATCGATCGCAGCGCAGGGGGCCGCGGGGGCGCGCCGTGCGGATACAAAGCGTGGCGCCGAGCGAGTCATGTCGCCCCGCCCCGCCCCTGAGCTACGGCACAGGGAACGCGAGAGACCCCCCGAGCCCCACGCACCAGCAGAGGCTGCGCTTGCAAACGACATGTTAGATTATTAGATTCCCGCCTTGACGATCAGAGGCGGTTTGGGGCGCGGTCGGGCGGAGCGATAGTTAGAGGAGTGCGCGGACTGTTAGGACCACCAGGAGCAGGAGCCAGGAATCGAGTGGGGGGGGGGGGAGGGGGCTGAAGGAAGGGCAGAGTGAGTGGACACGTATATAAACAGCGTGATCCCACTGTAAACCCTCCCCCTGTTGTTGGGCTAGGCCCCCTGGCCCCGAACCACCCGGCACACATCTCACAATGGGAGTCTCGAGCGGGAATTCACTTCCGTAATACACGCTTCACCTGATCCATGTATTACGTGGTAATAGCCGTAGGAATGTAAAACGAAAAAACACAAAAATAAGCCCTAAATTTATCAAATCTTGTGTGTGATACGGTTGTAATACCGTGTAGTCTGTACAAGATTTTCAGATGTAAGTTACCCCTCGGGGACTCTATCAGGGCGAGTCCATGGATCGGCCCGGCCTGGCCGGGAGAACTGCAGCGGCAAGCCGCAATAAGAGAAACCGGACTAGGAACCCAAGTGTTGGATGTCCCACACTTCTAGTTGTCACCGTGGGCTCACAATCAGACCTCTACAGGTACACGACATTAAACCACTTTTTAGGCGGTCGTTTTAGATCGATTTTAGGTCAGCATAACCGTTAATTAATTAATTAATTAATTCATTCATTCATTCATCCATCAATCAATCCATCCATCCATCCATCCATCCATCCGTCTATTCATCCATCCATCCATCCATCCATCCATCCATCCATCCATCCATCCATCCATCCATCCATCCATCCATCCATCCATCCATCCATTTCTTTTATATCTTTTCTAAAGTACATTTTTGAAAGTCCGCGGAGGTCAAGGCTCGGGCGGGGCTTGGCGGAGAGACGTTGCGACTGCGACCTGCGCCCAGCCCAGCCAGGCCGTCAAATGCCTACACGGTTGACCTGGTAGAGGAGCTAGGTATATAGCGCAGCACGAGTGAGCAGCCGAACCGTGCACCCGAGAGATACCACCCTGCCCGGTCCGCCAGACGACCCATTCCGAAGACCGCTTTCATACCGCTGTCCTCGTCGCACTCATGGAGCACTACCATGGCCGGCATAGGGCACCGCTGTAGGTGCAACCAGGACGGAGGGGATGGGAGCGATCTTCTGAATCGCTCGGCGGGCCACCCGGGGGGATGAGTGAGGTGGTGCTGGAGCAGCACGCGGGGGCGCAGGGCGCAGGGGGGAGGGGGCGGGCGCAGGGCGGGCGCAGGGGAGAGGGGAGGGGGGCGCAGGGCGGGCGACACGGTGGGGCCAGGCAGTCTGGGCCGCCCCCGCAGTGGGGTGGAGCCGAGAGCCATACTCGCCCCGCTACACGACACGCTACGCCACGGCGCGGTGTGCAGGCCAGGCCTACCCCCCCCCCCCCCAATTCCCTTCTCCCTCTCTCCCGCGGGGATATGACGGCTGACGGACGGGCACATCACGCCCACACGGCGGCCGTCGGGAGCAGTCTGGTGTTGCGGCGGCGGCGGCCGGTGAGAAGCTAAAGACCAAAGTCAGGCAGGCGAAGAAAGCACAGACTCTCAATAAGTCGAGGGGGCCTCAACTCACCCAAAATTTGTACACATGATTTCAAGATTTCACATGATTTCACAAGATTACACCTCTTATAATTGAAAGAAATAATTCGTAAAGTAAATACAAGCGTATTTTGAGCTTTATGAGCCCAAAATACGCACTCAAATCAATTTTTTTTCGGCAATAGATCCACATTTTTCGACAATGATTTCGAAGATATCAGCGGTTGTGTACACATGATTTCAGGAGTTGAGGCCCCCTTGCAATAAGTGTTGAAAGCGTACGAGGTTAAGCGAGTTTTGTGGTACTATAGTACCTGCTACGCTCTCACAAGCACGTTCCAAATTACCTACCCACTCCCTCCCCCGTCCGTTAAAAAAAAATGTCTAGCAGACGAAGGTGCTGCCTGCCGACTCGACAGCAACTTTTCCTCACTCGCACCGCTCCCTCTCCAGAAAAGTTCCTCCAGGCGCCGACGACGGCCCCGTTTTTTTTTCTTCCCTCTGCCATAGTTTTATTACCATTTGTACTGGACTGTCGAAAGAGGATACTCGGAGGAAGGAGAGGAGAGAAGGACCGGAGGGGGGCCAAGTGCCGCAGCCAGCGGGTTAAAACTTTTTCCCTCCAGTGCGCATGTCGTTATTGAGTTGCACTTGCGAAAGCTGTCGCCGCAAGTCGCGATATTGAAGGAAGACCCCCGCCCCGCCGCCCGGCCCCGCTCCACTTTACGCGTTAGGGTGTGCTAAAGTCAACTTTCGATCACCATGCGCGTCATGTTACCCAGCTCGATGGCTGACGTGTGATGACCTTTCAATAAAACACTGAGAGGCCCGAATTCGAGACGGGTAACAAGACGCGCATGGTGATCGAAAGTATGACTTTGGCATCCCCCAACTATGCGCGTTCCTCTCGCAGCACATGGTAAAACTGGCGTTTTGGTTTTAATTCACACTGTAAAAAATCAGTCTTGGATAAGGAGCCTGTCACGGCGTTCTGTATCCCGCGCGAACCCAACTTTTCAGAAAGGGGGTGCGGAAATGTATCGTACCTGGCCACCGTACCAACTATTTTTACATGGGCTAGCATACGGAAGGGGGTACGGAACGCCGTTACACAGTCCGTACCCAAAAACGGAAACCGCGCCGGAAATAAATTAGCAGTAATTTTTCCGTACCTTGGCACCGTACCACGGTGGAGGGAGAAAAGGTGGCGGCACTCAGGTATCCTCAGCATAGGGACCCGTGGTTCCAGAATCTCGACAGGTTGGGGGATTAACGACTAAGTCGGGGCGATCTAACGTGCCGGTCCGGAGTAGCTGCGGTCGGGGCGGCCCCACAGGCAGGTAGGCAGCCCCGACTTAGCTTCAGCCGGACCGACCGTAGGCTCGGCGGGAGTGTGCGAGAGAGAAAGGTCACTGTGCGAGAGAGACAGGTATCTTTCGGTGCGGCACGGCACGGCACGGGCAGGCCGCGCGGGCCGCGCGCTGCCGGTGGTACGGCCTGCCCGTGCCGTGCCGTGCCGTGCCGCACCGAAAGATACCTGTCTCTCTCGCACAGTGACCTTTCTCTCTCGCACACTCCCGCCGAGCCTACGGTCGGTCCGGCTGAAGCTAAGTCGGGGCTGCCTACCTGCCTGTGGGGCCGCCCCGACCGCAGCTACTCCGGACCGGCACGTTAGATCGCCCCGACTTAGTCGTTAATCCCCCAACCTGTCGAGATTCTGGAACCACGGCCGGGCCCGTAGTGCCGCCACCTTTTCTCCCTCCACCGTGCACCGTACCCACATTTTTATTTACATAGGGCTTACCGACAGTGACGCAGGGGTAGGATGCGCAGAGGGGGGCGAGCTCGCCTAAAGGCTAGAAAACGGAAGCACGATGGCTGTGGAATTCGCTGTCTGCTGAGCTGCTTCCAGACAAGAGGGTCGATGGGCTGCCGCACGGTAAAACCTTGCCCTCGGATTCCTAGGGTAGTTGGAAACCAGGAGATGCCCTGGAAATGATTTCCAGGCGATCCCCTGGGAAACCCAGGATAAACGGTAAGCTTATCATCAGGGCAAACCCTGATTTTCCCAGGGGATCTCATCTCCTGCTTTCCAATCACCCTGGGGATCTCAGGGCTTGGTTTTACCGTGCGGACTGCTGTGTATGGGAAGAGCTTAAGAAGCTTTAAGGGCTTAAGAAGCTTAAATGCGGAGTGCAAATAGGGGTTACCGAGGGGTACCTCACTTTTTGAATGGGTGTACACTGATTAGAGGGTTGCATCGTGATTGGAAGGAAAATTAGACCAAACTTTGACGAAAGCTATAAATTTTTGCAATTTTAAGGTGCTTAAAATAAAACTTTGTCGAAAAATCATGTGACTGGATAGTGATTGGAAAATTATTGGAACGCAGGGTGTACAAGTACACTGATTGGAAAAGGTGAGGAACCCCTCGGGGTTCACCGGTCAGGGCAACCACTCTAGAAATGCTGTGCACAAACCCGGGGAAATCTCGATGAAATATTCAGAAATCGCAATGACATCCTCAGAAATGTCGGTGCAATCCTTAGAATTATCGATGAAATCCTCGGAAATCTTATGAAATCTTGACTTTTCTCATAAAATCTGAGAGAAATATTGTGAAATCTCATAGAAATATCCCAAAATCGAAGTGAAATCTTGTGAAATCAGCGGAAATCCTGTGTACACTGGGATGGGAAGTGGTTGCCCCCTCGGGGTTACCCGATCAGTGTGTCAATCGGTGTGGAGTTTACTCCTCAAAGCAAAGAAAACCAAGATAATTTTAAGAGTAAGCTTCACAACACTTGACACACTCCTATCAGGTAACATTTATTCGCACTCCGCATTTCAACGAACGCTTTTCTTCTCATACACTGTTACTGCTACTAGGAGGCCCAGCGACCCTCTTGTGTGGACGCAGCTCTGCTCGCCAGTCGGCCCCAGCCGCAGCGCCCCCTAAAGATGGTACACACACCAGATGTTCTATTTCCATTTTCCCTGACTTTTCCATGATTTCCAGACAAAAATATCGTTTTAACTTTTCCCAAGGAGTTCCCCACTCTCCAAGCGGATTTACAGCGATAGTGTTGCGGGTGTGATTATCTGCGAGCATCCGCGAGTATTCCTTGATGTTATTTTTGCGAGTTATGTCGGGAGTGTCTTGAGAGTATTTTTCCTCGTGTACACGACGAGTTTTTGAATGCGCGGGATCCCTACGGGACCCATCTACCCCCACGCGGCCTGAGACATAAGCTTTACTGCTGCGTCCATTCCAACGAGCCGAAACAAAACGCGTGGGTGCGGACCGGGCCGGGGGCGGCGCGGTGCGGGGGCAGTGCGTGGTCGGGGGCGGTATAGCGCGAGCGGGGGCGGGGAGGGGGTGGTTTGCTGCCGCTTGAGGGGGCGGGCGCGTAAAAGGGCACGGCTCGGGAGCGGGGCGGCACGAGGACACAGGGCTGCTGCTGCCTCCCGCCCCCCACCCGTCATCCCCCCTCCCTACTATACCCCCCCCCCTTCCCTTTTCCCTCCTACAAGCCCTTTCTCGTTCTCGCCTTTTTCAACCAACGGGGATCGTCTGAGAGAGTAGATCAGTGATGACACAGGAGGGGGGGAAAGGGGGGGGGGGATGAGATTCGAGGCGAGGAGTCGCCGTCGGGTAAGTTCATCTCCGGGTATTTGAGCCCCCGACCCCTCCCCTCGCCCTGTCAGACCCGTCTCTCCTGTGCTCATGTGTACACATCGGGCAGTACTCATTTGAACTCAGTGAAAAGTTTCCAACAAAATGTTAAAAAAAATAGCTGTTTTTGTTGTATCAAGTTTTGTTCAATAATTTCATTTATTGAACACCAACATAAGTGGTCAGTGGTCAACCCCTCGCGTCCAAGGCACCTGGCCTCCTATGCTACGCCATGGCCCCGTTCAGACCCGTGCTCACCCGTGCGAACACGCACACACCCTCGCCGGAGCTCACAGCCTCACAGGCGTCTGATTCGGAAGATCGCTCTGGTACCTCCGTCCTTGTCACACCTACGTGCGTGCCCTATGTTGGGGATGGCAGGGTCCCATGAGTGTGACGAGGACGGAGCGGGCGGCGGCCGCATCAGTACCGCCATTGTGATCAATACCCGCAGAGCACAGGGCCGCTGCAGTATGGATGCCTCTGGATGAGAGAGAGAGAGAGAGAAAGGGAGGAAGGGGCAAATGGGACTTCGGCTGCTCCTTCGTCTGGAGGAGGGATCCAAATGTGTGACATCTCTCGGGTCCTTATACACATTTGGAAAGATTGGCCGTACAGCTCCAGCGGTACGTAACCGCGTGCCGAACAAAACGGAGGATTTGCAAATGTGCATTGCATTTTAAAAATTAACTCCTGACATAGTCAGACTTTGATCCCGGTCACACTTCCGTCGGAGCTCCTATGGCAGTGGTAAAGAAAACCGAGGAATATGGCTCGTGAGCCACCAGTTTGAGAGCTCTGTCCTATGGGACCACGTTCCGGTGCGGGGCAACGACTTACTCGTTTCCGAAAGACGGAGAGTGCAGTCGCTTATCAAAAGGCTTATCCATTCGGACAGGGTAGGGCCGAGAGTCTAAACGCGCGACTTCTTCAGAAAGTCAGAAGGGCACGGGCCAAAAAATGTGCTCCTATAGACAAAGGCTGTTCCAAGACCTTTTTTTCCCTCTCTTTCTTTCATTCCAACAGGTCCCGTCTCCGATTGCCAATACCAACCAGAGCCAACGGAAGCGGAGAAATAATCACCGGGTCTGGAGGCGTCAATGAAGGCAAGGCACGACAGGGCAAAGCAGGGCAGGGCAGGGCAGGGCAGGGCAAGGCAGGGTAGGGCAGGGTAGGGCAGGGCAGGGCAGGGCAAGGCAGGGCAAGGCAGGGCAAGGCAGGGCAGGGCAGGGCAGGGCAGGGCATGGCAACGCAGGGCAAGGCAGGGTAGGCAAGGGTAGGCTAGGGTAGGGTAGGGTAGGACAGGCGGGGGTGGCCGGGCGGCGAGATGACGGGCGGTAAGGTGGGGGTGTGGTTAGTGTTGGGGGTAGTGGAAGGGTGGGGTATGGTGGGGTGGGGTATGGTGGGGTGGGGTGGGGTAGGGTGGGGTGGCAGGGGCGGGATGGAACATGATAGCAGGGAGCGGGCGGAGCGGGGTGGCAGTGTGGGGCGAGGAGGGGAGGGCGGGGGAATAAGCTTCAGTTATGCAAGCACTCAGGAGCAGGGCATGAAGTGAGTTCGAAAAGTAAAGAGCAAGTAGTTGACAGGGACTTAAAAGTTCTTCTATCCGAGAAATCAGCTGAGGCAGTTGAGCGGTGAGTGCCTGTGAGTATTAATCCCAATAAGCAAACCTTCAGCAAACTCAAAACAATTTTTCATATTCGTACTTCAAATTTGAATCATGCATTCCCCAGATTAAAAGCCTTGCAAAAAATAAAATACAAGATCTGATGGAAAGCATCCTTGCTGGCACGCCAAAGGTTGCGGCTGTATTTCAAGATACATGTTGCAGTAAACAGGACTCGTAATGTATGCACAGCTTCTATGCAATGATAAATTTGAGAGGTATTCTAGTTGAATCCAACACAATTATGTACATTACAAAATCAAAACGGAAAACATTCTGGAGCTTGAAGGGAAGAAAGCGAAAATGATCCTAGAATGGGGGCAAAACGAATTCATGACATACTTAACTGCCAGATACAAGATAATGAAGATCATACATTCCCATTACTAGGCTTCAATTAAGTTCTCAGTAATTTAAAAAGCTACAAAAGTAAACAACAAAATAGCTAATGTTTTCTGAGCTCAGTAGTTGTACCAAGCACAAAGTGTGTAAGGTTAAAAACTCACCCTTGAAGCAGTAGTAAAGGAGAGTTATCCTGATCCTACAACAATTGGCAGGCACCTCCGTAAATACTGATGGTGAATTCAAGGAGAGAAAAAAACTTTTCTCCGACAACAATACAAAATTCGTTCAAATGAGGGAAAACAACGGCGTTTTTCAGTAAGACCACCCACTCACATTCACTTCAAAATTGAAGTGTTGGTGTTGGTGAACGAATGAGATGTTGAGATGTTTGACGGAGACGACAGACCGGATATTTCGATTTACTACGTGTACTGCTGAGCTTTAATTTAAGTAAGAAGAAGAAGAAAGAGGAGCTCAGCCAAATAAGCCCTTTCAAAGGATTTAGTTACCAAAGATCCCTCTTTCGTTCATAATTTCCATAAACATGGAGAGGGAACAACTGGAAAAGATTAAGAGCAGACTTAAAATCTCTGCCTAACGTCTAAAATTCGCGAGAACGAAGGAGTGTGTGGGGGAACTCGAGTGGAAAAAGGAGGGGGTGAGCGACTGTCACTGCCTAGTTTCGTCTGCTATGGTTAGAGTAGGTTCTGGTCAACTTATGTCTCTTATTTAGTGACTTCATGTGAAATTTGCGTGTTCAGTTATTAAGAAACTGCCAATGACTGAACGGTACCTCCAAAGATGGTTTCCTCTTCTCTTCGGTTGCACCTAAACGTTAAACCCTTTATTGCAAAGATTTCTTTTAAGCCAAATAGCTTCGTCCATAATATGTTTTCGTTGACGATCTAGCTGACACAGCACAGGTGCGGTGGCAAGTATTTTGTGGCTTTTTCTATTTTTATGTTTGTACAACAGCCTTACGTCGGGTTTTGACACTCAATGTTGTTCCACATGATTGTCTGTTAGGACAACAATATACACTGCTTGCTCAATGTCAGAGATGCGTTGGTTGTGTTGTACAAGTCATAAAACTGTAGTAAATAATGCAGTCATTATCAGCTTATTCTTTTCTTTGTGCTTCTATTTTCATATTATGTTGCACTCTTTTGTACAAAGGAAACGTTATCTTTTTTGCCTTGACTGAAGCCTTACTTTCACTTCCTCTTCTTTAGCTCTCTTCTTGGATTTTGTGCTGGATGACACAAAGGAATCAAAGACTTTCAATATGCCCCGAGTGAAAATTACAAGGCCCCGTGGCCACAAAATTATTTCACTGACTTCGAACCAATCAACTAGCGCAGTTGATGCCAATGCCAATACAACAAGCACAACAAACAATGATTCAGGAGTCTATTATTCCCATCAGTTTCCTCCAAATCTTCTGCTGAACATGAATGATTTGCGAGACACGAGAAGGTTCTGTGATGTTGAAATATTATGTGGAGGAAAGCGTATTCAGGTTAGCTGTTTGTCCTCTTGCTTTTTGAATCATGCATTAATGTTCGCGTATTAATCTTCCTGTTTCCTACAAAATGCAGGCTCACAGAGTAGTTTTGGCTGCAAGCAGCCCATATTTTCGTGCTATGTTCACTGTGGAGCTAATTGAAAAACAACAGCAGTGTGTTGAAATACATGCAATTGATCCTGATATTCTGGAAGCACTGATTCATTTCATATATACAGGTACATACAAGTAAACTTCATGTCA
This sequence comes from Frankliniella fusca, assembly GCA_029379305.1. Taxonomy (NCBI): domain Eukaryota; kingdom Metazoa; phylum Arthropoda; class Insecta; order Thysanoptera; family Thripidae; genus Frankliniella; species Frankliniella fusca. The sequence goes on from JAHWGI010001390.1 coordinate 60,931, forward strand.
CAAAATAATAAACTACTGCACCAATTTTGACATATAACTTTTTTTTCAGGTAAGGTAAGGATTGGCCAAGATAATGTACAAGAATTGATGATAGCTGCTGATATGTTACAACTGAAGGAGGTTGTAACTGGATGCACAGACTTCCTGAAAAAGGAACTTCACCACTCAAACTGCATAGGAATATACAGGTAATATTTCAATGTCTTTTCAAAAGGGGTTTGTTGAAACAATATAGCAATATTCAGCTTAACTTGTTTTTTCTGTTACAGATTTGCTGAAGGACATAATTGTCTGGAACTTGCTACTTCAGCAGTTGACTACATTAACAGTCACTTTCCAGAAGTGAGCATTGAAGACGAATTTTACGAGCTGCCTAAGGAGCAGTTAACACGCTTTCTTGCCTCTGAAGACTTAGTTGTTGACACTGAATTTCAAGTGAGATTTTTTCCTGTTCAAAATTCATTCAATATTCCCTTTTTTTATTCGGGAGGTGTATGTAAAATTTCCTTTTTAAATCCAAAGGTTTTTCAATCAGCCATCCGGTGGATTTTACACGATGTGACACAGAGACGGCAATATGTCTTTGAAATACTTACTCATGTAAGATTACCACTTTTATCAACATATCTTCTTGAGAGAGTTATCAATGAGTTAACTGACAGCAGCTTAAAGGTAGTTGACTTAGTCATCATCTTTTTAAAAAAATATTCCTGAAATACAGCTCCTTAATCTAATTTTCTTGCACTATTATCATAGGTTGCTCTGCGATCTGTTCGTAAAGATTTACTTTCCAAGAGAGGTCATCTTGTATCTCTTGTTGTGCATCCCCGTCTGAGAGCAAAGAAGGATGTTTTTGTCATTGGTGGCTCTAAGAGGGAACTTGTTAGTGCATGGACTCGTTCGTCTGAATGCACATTTTCTTCTGTTGAAAGATTCAATACGTTTACCCAGTGAGGATTCTAAAAACTGTTACTTACTTTAAAATATTTATCCAAATCTGTGGGTGTTAACTTAAAATTTCTTCTTATCTTTAACTAGAGAATGGGTTCAATCCACTCCCATGGCAATTGGACGAATATTACCAGGTGTTGCTGTGCTGAATTCAAAAATTTTTGTTGTTGGGGGAGAACAAGAATCTCAGATACTAGCTAATGGTGAATGGTATGACACACAAGCAGACACCTGGAACAAGGTACAGTGTAATGCTTCAAGTTAATAATTGTGTAAGAATAATATTATTATTATGTAGATATACATCTATCTGTATCTTTGAAAACGATTCATCTTACAATTTTTCAGATGGCCTGCATGGTGGTTCCTAGGTGTGAATTTGGTCTGTGTGCTCTAGATGGATATTTGTATGCTGTTGGTGGCTGGGTTGGGGAAGATATTGGTGGGTCAATAGAACGTTATGACCCACATGCTGATGAGTGGCATTTAACAGGGGAGCTTCCAGAGCCACGTTTTAGTATGGGTGTTGTATCTTACGAAGGTGAGAACCATTCACTATCTGTGTAGTCTCAACAAGTTATTAATGTTATCACTTAATTGTACTGTAATAAGGAATTTGATATGCACATGTGGCAATATTATTTGATAGTCTAAGAGGGTAACATTTTATCACTCCTTGCTTTTCACAGGATTAATTTACATGGTTGGTGGTTGCACACATGCTCGCCGTCACCTGCAAGACTTAGTTAGTTTTGATCCGGTCACTGGAGAATGGCGCACTTTGAAGCCAATGCTTGTACCCCGAAGCCAAATGGGTGTGGCTGTTCTGGATGGCTATCTTTATGTTGTGGGAGGCAACAATAGGCATCATGAAGCCTTACAGTCTGTTGAGCGCTATTCATTTGCTGAGGTATTTTTCTAAAATTAGTTGTGTTTGTTGACATTATTTTTATTTTTATTGTCTTTACTTGGTCTTTTATTGGTCAGTCCTCAACAAGAACTTTTTCTTTTCTCTTAGAATGAATGGACAAAAGTTCCTCATATGCGCGTTGGGCGAGCGAGTCCTGCGGTAGCTGCAGCTGATGGTGTTCTTTACGTAATTGGAGGTGATGAAACACACGAAGTTAATTTTTATAGAGCCCAAATAACTATTTCAAGTGTTGAATGTTATGACCCTCAAATAAATAAGTGGAGAGAGTGTCCATCACTTCCAGAGAGTCGTAGTGAAGCTGGTGCTGTGGTTGTTTGAGTTATTCTGAAAACCTAAGGCTGTTTCTTGGATGTCTTTTACTGTTCCTCTGTATGTCATGTTATCAACTATCCACTCACAGTCCTATATGTACCTATGTCATTTGTCATTTGTCTGTCACAGAGGCACAGCTACTGTTTGAACTGTCCACGTCCACCCTCAGAATTGTGTCTGTACATATGGTAAACTCCATGTATCTTTTTCAGTTGGCATGAGAAATGTCAATTTTATAGCTCATGCTCATTTTCTTTTCTGTTTCTAAGTAACAATGTTATGAAGAGGCGGACAATTTGATTTGCCCAAACACATTTATTTGGTAAAATTTGCACTTTTTTCAATTCTAATATTCCTTGACTGATTTTTCCCCCTCAAATGACAAGAAGATTTATTATCTTCTGAGCACAAAGCAATTGTGAGTGATTGCTTCTCATAACTTTAGACTGAAAAAAGTCTCGATGGCTCTTCACAAAAAAAAAGAAAAAAAGGTTTGACTGATAAGCTATTGCCTTTGTAATTGTTGCTACTACTCTGGCTCTTAAATCAATCAAGTACAATTATTTCTGTTTTTCTTACAATCTAAGTCCTTTTCAAAGGGAAGAGATGTACTTTTAAAGTCAACAAAAACCCTGCACAAGTGTTGAGACCCAAATTCTGTTCTATTGTCATTTTAAGGAAACTTTTTATGCTTTCCTGTTCAATTATCTATGCCACATTATTTTTAAAACATTTTTAAAGTAAAATAACAATTAAGATGCATGATTTGGGATCATCCAAGTTTTCCTCTGGCTTTGCATTCCAGTAAACTGTCCAGAAAATTGTATATTTAATCTAGGGGCTTATGCCCTTCTTACATTTCATAAGTCTGTATTATATCAGGAACATATGGACGAACTAATGTTATCAAGTTTCACTTTAGCTTTTTCTTTTTTTTTTAAAGGTTGACTCATAGTAGAAATTTGTATTAAGAGAAAAGGTACTATGTGTTGCTTTCCATTTAGTCTACTGAAGCTGAAATAAAGTCAACTATTTCTGTTCTCTAGAAAGATCATACTCGGAAGAAAGTTTTTCTATCATTTAATGTTACCTTGGAGTTACTGACTTTGTCAAATGCTTTAACTCCTAAAGTAGTTTCTAATGTATATGCATGCGTGATTGTAATGCATCTCTGGGTTTTACTGGGAGCCCTCCTTTAGCATTTAAAGTGGTGTGTTTCTCAAGGAAACTTAAAATTGCTTCTGGAAACTGTGAATATTTATTTGAAAGGTGAAAACAAGTTCCTTATGTGGTACATTGTTTGTTTTACACATCAGCTCCTCGCATTGCTGTTTGAAAATTTTAATTTAGAATGCACCTTTTTTGTTGTTTTAAGGCATAAGTTGTCTTGTTTCTCCCAGTTTTATATAGTTTATTCAGGTGCTCTGTTTGATCAATTTTGCATGGTAGAATGAATTTGCATTGAACCAAATGATGGAATGTAGACATTGCTACTGCAACTGTGGGTAATGCATAGCAAAATTCCACAGTCAAAACTTCGGTGCTAGGAGTAACTTCTCTTCATTGAGTGAGATGACTTTTTTTTTTCTTAGCATGGAATCCATATTATATTTTGCATTAATGCTGCTAATATTTCTTTATTTCTTTTTCTACTTACTCTTATGCAAGCTGTTGTGTTCTTTGACTTGTTGATAAAATGAATCAGCTACTATTGGTAGCTTTACTCTCAAATCCAATTGATAACAACCATCTTTCTTCAAATTAGTATAGATACTTTAATTTGAATATGTATGTATACTAAAAGACAACTGCCTATATTATTCCTATATTAGCAGGACTCATCTTATCTTATCTAAGAGAGCTTCAGAATTATCAGCTGAGCTGCCAAATTTGTAACTTTTAACCATCTTAAAATGAATGTCATTTTTCTTTTAAATGTAGCAAATGAAAAAATATGGCCACCCCTTTGTTTTCACATTGATTTCTGAATAATTCAAGATCATGAATGTAAAAGTTCACCGTTTGAAAAACATTTTTGGTTTGAAGTCTGCTCAATGTGAAATGTTACCAAATTTTTGTTTTTATATTCTGTGATACGGTATAAATATTTCCCAAATTGTCATTATGTTCTTCACAAACTCTGCACGCGAGTCCACAGAACATTCTCTCTCATCACTCACTCTTTATAGAGCTTAAAAAAAATAGATTTTTTTTTTAAAGGGCGCCATTTAAAGCATCTTTTAACTAGAGCCTTCTTTTATATTTTTTTTAAAAGCAAAAAGTGAAATAATTTACTACTAAGCCAATAGGAATGATGGAATGACTGAAAATTTTATATTTGAAATGTAAACTATCAGTAATATCATTTATATCATTTAATTCATCTTGCACACTATATTGATTGACAGAATAGTAGTGAAGCTATTGTATGATGATAATAATAAAGAATACCAGGAAATTAAAATTTCAGTTTTGTCTCTACATTACGCTATGGGTCCTTCCCCTTCCATTCTCGTCTGATCAGTCCAGCGGACGATCCGATGGCAAACTCGCGAGTGCCAAATATAAATTATGAGATCCAAACTGAAATGTGTTTAGTTCATCAGCGAACAAATATTCCTAGTCTTTCGCAAACAGGCGGAACACGTTACCCGCTTACTCCACAAATTTCTCATTTCCCGCTCCCATTGGCGCTTCAACTTTTGCTCCCCTCGTGTGCGTGCCGGCGTGCCGTGCCGTGCGCATGGCCGTGCGTGCGTAAGTCTGTCAGCTGAGCCGAGCCGGACTGGCGACTAGCCATTTATTTTGAGGTTTTCGTAATCCGAAGATCTTGTTCATCGCATTATTATACTTTTATAAAAGGCATTGTGTTTCTTAAAATATGGAGGACAGGTTAAGGAGATACGAAAAGATTGAATTTCTTGGAGAAGGACAGGTAAAACGGTCGAAGAAAAAGCTAAACGTAGTGTATGCCATAGTGACCGTAGTAAACATAACCTTCATCAAAGGCCGGTTTATCCACAAGCTAATGTTTGTTTGATTTAGCTTACTGTTGTCATGCTTTTCTTTGAGATAGGTTGCCTCATTCTTGTCTCATTTAAGTACTTCAGAAGTCTTTTTTGGAGATAATAGCGCTGAGAATATGTTAAGTCACAACTTATACCTCAACAGGTTGTCATCTTCAATCATATATATAATTAGTCCAAATCAGCAATTATTAAAAAGATTTTCCCAAATAAGTAACATGGGAACATCAGACGTACATTACATGGACTAATTTGTCACATAAGTCAACTGCGGAAGGTCATTTTGTGGAGTACTGCTAATGTCTTTAACATCCTTCTTGTCATGTCAGAAAAAAGTTATAATAAAGTAACGCTTAACTTTAGATATGTTATTTGGGCATGGTGGGCTTATTCAGCACCTTCAAATATTATGTAATTGTAAAGCAGCTCTCAATTTCAAATGTATTTCTAGTCATCCCAAATGTTTCTCTACGGGCGCCAGACAGTTGATACTCAATTCTTGTTTTTACTCCAAACATTCTGAACTCAATTGGCTTTTTTATACTGTGTTACAGTTCGCTACCGTTTACAAAGCAAGGGATACACAAACAGACAATATAGTTGCTGTTAAAAAGGTGTGCTGTTGAAGTAATTGGCATATTGAAACATGCTCAATTCCTGTTAACAACCATAATTTTTTTCGACAGATCAAAATTGGATCTAGAGCAGATGCTAAAGATGGAATTCATCGCACTGCGCTTCGAGAAATTAAATTACTGCAGGAACTTCATCACATAAACATCATTGGCTTGTTGGGTTTGTTTTATTAACCATTATTACTGTGATCATGAGATAAGGTCACTGCTACAAGTTGGGTAACACAATTATTTTTTTAAAGATGTCTTTGGTCATATGTCAAATGTCTCTTTGGTATTTGACTTTATGGATTACGACATGGAAGTAGTAATAAAAGATACCAGTATAGTGCTGACTCCTGCCAATATTAAGTCCTACATGCTTCAAACACTGCAGGGCCTAGAATATTTACACAACAACTGGATTTTACACAGAGTATGTACAATTTAAATCACGATTTGTATTTTGGATTTTAATCTCTAACTCAAGTTTTCTCTATCCTCAGGATCTCAAGCCAAATAACTTGCTTGTTAATAGTGAGGGGATTTTAAAAATAGGAGATTTTGGTCTCGCTAAATTTTTTGGCTCACCCAATAGAGTATACACACATCAGGTTGTGACTAGGTGGTACAGGTAAATTCCCCTCATTCCTTCGAACAGCTTTTTTTTAATTTTTTTAAACATTCCAGTTCTCATCTTTGTCTTACAGAGCCCCTGAGCTTTTGTTTGGTGCTAGAATGTATGGAACCAGTGTTGATATTTGGGCTCTTGGATGCATTCTAGCTGAGTTGCTCCTGCGCGTGCCATTTCTCCCGGGAGACTCGGACCTTGATCAACTCACTCGTATTTTCTCTGTTATGGGAACTCCAACTGAAGAGACTTGGCCAGTAATTACTTTTTCTTTTCCTTCTCAATGTTTCTGTTTAGTTGATCTCAACTTTATATTTTGTTCTAGGGTCTATCATTACTTCAAGATTACATTCAGTTTAAGCCAATGCCAAGTCAACCTTTGAGGCATATATTTTCAGCAGCGGGTGATGATCTTTTGCACCTTATTTCAAGCCTTCTAACAGTAAATCCTCTAGGACGGTGTACATGTGAACAAGCATTGCAAATGGAATACTTTAGGTTAGTTCCAAAGGTTACTGAAATCTGAAAAGTGTGATTTGTTTTTACTTCCAAGGTTGTTTTTTTTTCATTAATTTTTTATTTATTTACCTATAGTAATAAACCAGCACCAACGCCTGGACCACAGCTGCCCTTACCATCTTCCATTAATAGAAAACAAGAAGATAGACCAAGTTTGAAGAGGAAACTCTTAGACGCTGTTGATGGAGGTAAGTATTTGTGGAATTTTGTGATGAAACTAAAAGCTCTATTTTAATGCAAACAATGTTTTCCAGGTTCTCTGGCGAAGAAATTAATATTTTAATAGATTTATGGCATACTTTATTTTTTGTTTTCTTTTTTCCCTGTTTGTTGAAATGACCAACATCTAGTCTCACCCAACTGGGAGAGTCTAAGAAGTACAAAAAGTGTTCTTTGTTCTTTCTTAAACTGTGATTTTTTTTCCAGTGACCAGTCAGAAAATACCAGTGGGAATCCTTTGTGTTTGCATTTGTGTTTTTTGTTTGTTTTGTGATTAGAATGAAATGTAATTAATTTGTACAGTCACTAATTTATTGGTGCTATAAATGTACTTCTAAATGAAAGTGAATTATGAAATATTAAAGTATGTGTTAAATCAACACATAAAATTAATTGTGCTTTTGATTAATTGCATCAAAGCATTATGTAATCACATTACACAGCTTAATTCTATAAGACTGAATGAAACGGAGCCTTCCTAAAAGTCTACTGAGAAATGAATGTGATGCCTGCCAGGTACGATAGCATATGCATCCCATGTATCACAGATTCTCGTAGTGAATTCTACTTCTAAAGTTTATACCATTTGAATTCTTTGCACAAAATAACAGTCAAATCAGTCAAAAACATTGTTGCATGATGAGGCTCGCTAAGAGCGCTACAACTCATCATAAGATTTTCCTTCTAGACTATGGACTGCTTTAAGTGGTCTTGTAGCTCTAATAGGCTCATTCAAAAAATTTTTAAAAGCAAGGAGAGCAATGTTTTTGGCTGCAATTACACTCATTTCCATTGCACTAGCTGCCCATTCAATAGCATTAAGGTAATAAAAGTTTCTATGAATTCTAAAGACGTTGGAAGAGGGTGGTCTTGCATAGTGAGGATAGGCTAACCAGTCATTGACTTTTACAGAATTCTTGTTATACTTCTTGAAAAGCAAATTTAACTCACCATCAGAAAGTGGGACTGGTGAAAACACTTTCCACACATCAGATATTTTCTCACCAAAACTGAGATCAACAGGTTGAATTCTACTTACTGAGTTAAAAAATAAACCTCCTGTAGTACTCAAAATTTCATCTGGCATGGTTTCATCCTCAGAATAGCCAAAAAACGATTGGTTTAATTTTCCTTGAAGGATTGTGCTCACAGTATGATGATAAGGACCAGCCCAAACCCTATCAGGATATTCTGACAAGTCAATACTTGAATCTGCATTACTTTGTAGAGGTGCTGCAAGTACTACAATATCGTAAACCTACCAAAAAGAAATTCATGGTGAATAAATAAATAAATAAAGTGCATTTTTTAACTATATGGAACTAGGTAGAATCACTTACTCTGGACAAGTCACTGGGGTCATTTTCTACATTGGTACCGTGTCTTTGTACAATCAGTTTTCCATTGCTAGCAGTTGATATTTTAACAACTCTATCTCTTACCAATTGAGCTTCAGAGGCTTCCAAGAGTTTTTCTGCAACACGGAAATTTCCACCATCTACAGCCCATAAATCACCAGTAGCTCCAGCAACGGACACAGAACCTGAAATGATATCAGGGTTATAAAAATGTGTTGACTTTGACTGAAACAATGATGGTAATGTTTGTTCAGGCATACCAACAAATTTGTGGACCATAAGGTCTTGGCCATAATTTACTCGTATTGAAGCAGCAACAATTTCATCTATCAATAAATCAGAAAATCCAAGTTTTTTGAAACCTAAGCCTGTTTTAATTCTCTGATCACTTTCAAACTGGGGATTCATGGCTTTCAGAAGATCATTTACAGTCCAGAATGCTTCGCCTTTGTTCTGAAGAGTATAAATACTAGAGAAAAAACAAGTTTATGCTGATTGTGATACGAGAAACAAAAAGATTATTAAGTGAAAATATCAGTCATTCTTACCTCTCAAATTTTGTTAACATATCATCAATATAGTTTTTAAGTTTAAATGTACCATATCCATACCGCCACAACATTTTTATATATGTTAAAGGTTCCCAAGAACTTTCTGTAAACACGAATTTAGAACCATCCCACAGTCCCATACATGAACCTGTACTAGTTTGCCTTGGTTTTAAACCTGTTTCAGTATGGGAGGTAAAATATTATCATTTGTGGACTCAGGTAAGACCCAGTCAATAGTCACAGTCTGTAGCATCTCACCAAAATTTTTAACAAATGATACCATGTACTTGTTACGAGGGTGAATAATAGAACCCCCTGTTTCATAATTACGTCCAGACACATCTACAGTTGCAAGTCTTCCACCAATTTGTCGAGCTTCATATATATCAATATCAACTTTTCCTGCCCCAAATAGTTGTTGCAGAAAATATGACGTAGCAGTTCCACCTATACCTCCGCCAATAATAGCTGAAAATAGAGAAAGAGGTTCTACTGAATAATTTCCTATAGAACTTTGAACGGAATAATGTTAGCCAAATGGTATAAACATACTCACCAATTTTAGGTACCTTCATGCCCTCCGAGCAGATAGATATATCAATTGATAAACATAGAATTGTGAGGACTACAGCTGACAGACGGCGCTGGTTTGATTCGATCATCCTGACAGCAGCACCAATGACATCTGCAGACGTTAGATATTAAATTAAAAAAGACTAGTTGAGCTCAACATTATTATCCGTAGACAGAAAGGCCGATAATGTGTCAAAGTTGAATCAGATGACGGCAGCCTACTACAATTACTAATATATCACAGAAAACTTAACCTACAAAACAAAACAAAAAGACATTACTTTCTGTTTTCTTATACAAGTACAAGGCCTCGCTGAATTGCAGGCTGGTTCAGATCAACAAAACATGCCAATTTCCTGTCATCTTGAAAAAGATAAAAAAAAAAGCATTTTTCTACGAGAAATGAAAAATATTCAATCTCAGCTGATGTTTTTTCATAGTATTTACTAGAAATAGGTTGGATCAGATTGTGTTGTAAAGGGAATATGACCCTTCTGCTCTCAAAGTGGCACACCTGATGAACGCGTGCATTCATGTGTGTGTGCTTTGCGCGAGTACGCAGAGCTAGCTTGCCGCCGTGGAATGTGTTGCTTTCGTTATTTTTGTTACAGGAAACCCTGATTTAGTGTGTCATTTTTAAAAAGATTTTAATCCGTTTTCAACATGTCCACAATATTAGATAAAATTGCTGCCATCGAGGCGGAGGTGAGTTATAACTATTTTTATTTTCATGGTCCCAACTGGGAACCGGGCACCTAACCACTACGATGCCTTTCACACGTATTCTGACAAACTTTACGACGAGAAAGTGTAAGAAAAGTTATAGCTCTAATTTCAGTCTATGTCAATTAATTTTTTGCCTTTAAAAAAATCTTACGCTTATTCTTTTGTCTCTGTTTTCATTTTTTATAACCAATGAGACTTTACCCACAATTGAATGGTTTAATTCTTTAAATGATCCTCTGTTTTGGCTTTTGTCAAATGAGCACCAATTTCAGCAAATTATCTTCAATTTTAGATGGCTAGGACGCAGAAAAATAAAGCGACTGCTGGACATCTTGGCCTTTTGAAAGCAAGATTAGCAAAGCTCCGCCGTGAACTCATCACCCCGAAAGGTGGTGGTGGTGGTCCAGGAGAAGGTTTTGATGTCGCTAAAACTGGTGATGCCAGAATCGGTTTTGTAGGTGTGTTTCAGATTTGCTTGAATTTTAATTTAGAATTTTGTGCAATCTTAAGAATATTTACAATTATTTATCATTTGTATTAGGATTTCCCTCAGTTGGAAAATCAACTCTTCTTAGCACACTAGCTGGTGTGTATTCTGAAGTTGCTGCATATGAATTTACTACTCTGACAACTGTTCCCGGATGTATTAAATATAAGGGAGCTAAAATTCAGGTATTAAACCTTTTAACTTTGTGTTCAACAGAAATTTGAGAAGGTTTTTGATGTTTTTTTTAACTTTTCAGCTACTTGACTTGCCAGGTATCATTGAAGGAGCAAAGGATGGTAAGGGTAGAGGCCGACAAGTCATTGCTGTTGCAAGGACATGCAGTCTTATCTTCATTGTTCTTGATGTACTGAAACCTCTTAAGCACAAGAAACTTATAGAACATGAGCTGGAAGGATTTGGGCTTCGACTGAATAAAGACCCTCCAAACATTGTTTTCCGAAAGAAAGACAAAGGTGGAATCAACTTACAAACAATGGTAAGTGTCAACTGTTTCTTACAAGTTTCAAAAGTGTTAGTAATTATGTGAAGTGGTGTCACACATTATCTTGTTCTAATCAAATTACTTAATTTTCAGGTTCCTCAATCTGAGCTTGACTTGGATACTGTTAGAACAATTTTGTCTGAATACAAAATCCACAATGCAGATATCACACTCAGATATGATGCTACGAGTGATGACCTCATTGATGTTGTGGAAGGAAATCGAATTTATGTGCCCTGTATTTATTTATTGAACAAAATTGGTAAGGTATACTGAGGTTTCTGTTTTGGTTTTGGATTTGACTTTTTACTTACTGTTTCCCTGTGAATTATTTCAGATCAGATCAGCATTGAAGAGTTGGACATAATCTACAAAATTCCTCACTGTGTACCAATATCAGCTCACCACAGATGGAATTTTGATGACCTGTTGGAGAAAATGTGGCTGTATCTGAAATTGGTCCGAATGTTGGTTGAAATTAATATTTCCTTATTTATTTGGCTGAATACAATGTATTTGTCTTTTAAGTTATCACTGCTTTTTCAGTTACACTAAACCTAAAGGACAACTACCCGACTATGAATCACCTGTTGTCCTACATTCTGATAGATTGAGTGTTGAAGACTTCTGCAACAAACTTCATCGATCTATTGCAAAAGAATTCAAATAGTAAGTACAATTCTCGTTTTGCAAGTCCTGCTGTTTTTGACATATTTGAAGATACTAAATGCATGATTTTCCTACAGTGGCTTGGTGTGGGGCTCCTCTGTGAAACATCAGCCTCAAAAAGTCGGTAAAGAACATATCCTAGCTGATGAAGATGTAGTTCAAATTGTGAAAAAAGTTTGATTTCTCTTGCTGGTTGTTTCTTGTCTTGGGTGTGCTGTTTTATATTGATTTGGGAAGAATCATGAAATGAATGTGCCAACGTGCTACAAACTTTTTTCTTGGCAATAAACTGTCGCGTAACAAACTTAAAATTAAGTCAATCTTAGAAATGGGAAGCATGTATTTACATTCTGTCTACAACCCTGAACAATTACATACCTATTGGCTGAAAGTCAAGTTTCTTAAATGTGATCTCCAAACCATAACAGAGAATTAATAAAATTATCCATCTCAACTGGTACAGTGCTGAGGCCGTGAACATCTTCATAAACATGGACCCTAAAAAAAAAATCATAAGTCAAAATTTTGCATTACTAAATCCTAGACCATCAATGAAATATTTCTTACTTTGTTTTCAGGCCATTAGCATGTAAGATATGGTAGTAGGACAGGCCCTGACTGAATGGTACTCTAAGATCTTTTTTCCCAAGCATCAGCAAAGTTGGAGCTTTCACTTTTGTTGCATGCTGTATGGGGGAACATAGTTGCATGGCACCTAAGGCATCAGCACTCAATATTGATGCAGGATTGTACAAGATCCCAGCCTCAGTATAACACCTATAAAATTAAACCTTAGTTGATGAGAGAAGTTGCGCAAGATGTATTCAGTATTTTCAGAGCCTTACCAGTCAGGTATATCAGAGGTGCCAGTCATGCAAGCTATGTTCACAACAGGGTTTCGGGCAACAACTGCACAGTAATCATCTGGGTACTGTCCAGCTAGATGTGTTACCAAAAACCCTCCATGAGATCCTCCAAATAGAAGACATTTCTTGGCGTGCAGGCAAGAAAATTGCTTAAGAGCAACATTCTTTGCTTGCTGCACGTCTTTAACATCTGCATCACCAACTCGATTAGGTAAAAAGTTGACACAACCTTCACCTTGGCCAGTTGAACCTCGGAAGTTAACTAATAGCACACCATACCCTAAAAAAATTGTGTTTTTCACTGTTACATACCATAAATGCAATGAAGATAATTTTTGTGAATTCTGTTTCACTCACCTAGAGTGACCATGAGCCTCACACTCAAGCTGTACTCGTCTGTAAACATGGAGTGGGGTCCTCCATGTGGGTACACTATGAGAGGAACTGAACCATCAGGTTTACCATGGGGACCAACATATATGGCATTAAAATGTCCTGTTAGCAAATTCCAAATCAAATAAGAGACAATAGCAGATATATTTTAATAGGATAAATTTCTTGGACAAGGACAAGAAAAAATACACACGAACTGAATCTGAAATATTGTCTGCTAGTAGGGTCATGTAATGGACTTCACAATTCTGGAGATCAGCAGGGACCATCCACGATGTTATTTGCATCCACTTAAAAGTGAGCTCTTGCTCAGCAGGAGGCAAAACACACAAGACAAGGGCAGCTGGTTCACACACTGAACTACGAGACATTACAAACATATCTTGTGACACGTCCAGAATAGTGCCAGAGCCTATGGTTGAGCTGCCTGCAGGCCACTCCAGCTCAATTATCTTGCCATTACCTAAAAGACAATTTAACATTTTAAATCAATAACTAAAAGTATTAGAGGCATACTAAGAATTAAAATCATCACTTACTAATATCCACAACATAACTGACAACTCGAAAGTTCTGAGGTGTACTGAAAAAGAGCCTTTTAGAATCTGTTGACCAACAGCGTTGTGGTAATTTTAAGGCATAAATGCCAGAAAATAGCTTTCCATTTGCTATATCAATTTGGCTGTCAACCAGGTCAATCACAGTAGACACCTGAGTTAAATTTACAATTGTCATGTTACAACACAATCCTTTAAAAAACACACTTAAAAGTCAAAACATCTCATCTTCATACTTTTTTGGTGTCCCAAATACAACGCATAAGTTTGTGTCCTGAATGGTGTGGGCCACCAGCTTTTCGTTCAAGCCACACTAAGTTCTTGCCATCAGGGCTGAATCGAGGGGAGCGAACAGCTTGTCCCTTTGAAGACAAAACACCTAGTTTTTATTGAGAATTCCATTAAAATTTTACATTTATACTCAACATGGTAATTCCAAATTTGATAATAACTGAAATTTTTTTCTTTCTACTTACTGAATTCCCCATTTTCGAGGGATACAAAGAAAATAACTGATTCTCTGTTAGTGCAGTAAACTAAGCCAAGACGTCTTGGTTCATTTTTCCAAGCAACTCCTACAATGCCTTTCCCATCAGGAGTCCATACGACTTGACCAGGAGAATAGTCTGACGGAATTGCCTCAAGCAAGGTGAGACGCTGAGAGTCCAATTCACAGATAACAACAACAGACTGGTGCTTCCCCACAAAAAGTTCTCCCCATTCCTCCCTGTATGTGTACTCTTCACCCTGGCCAAATAATTTCAGAATTCATGTAAAATTCTAATAAAATGAGAATAAAAATTAGCAACAATGAAAATAAAAATTGGGACTTCCAGAAACCTTTTGTGGAGCTTTCTCAGGATCAGTCTCTTTACTGTCCTGTGCTTTGGGCTTGTAGAAAGGCTCAGATTTTGGGATCTTACGTTCTGCTATATATATTAATTTTTTTTCACAAGGTGACCACTCTAGAGACGAAAATTCATCTGAAGACAAACAAAAATAAAGACATTACTCAAGCAGACAAGAGGGAGAAAAATTAAGAAGAGTATAACTTCACACCATCTGCATATACATCTCCATGAACATCAAGAGCAGTGAGGTCATAGTTCTGGAAAAGCTGATGGTGTTTCCAAATTTCTAAATATTGTTTGTTTTCACTTCCGCCAGACTGATACTCTCGTAGAGTTGCACGCAACTCCTCAGAACTGGAAATACTTGATATAGACCTGAAATATTAATGGCAGAACACAGATTTTAAAATTAAATAAATTACTCAAACCAAAAAAAAGTGTTTTATCTGTTCAGTTATTTACTCATTAGAAACATCAACAGGGAACATGTCTGTGGCTTTACATGTGGCTGGGTCAAAGAGATGAGTTTGCTGAAATTTCACCATTTTCCCCCTTTCTAGGTTCCTCTGAGACCATCTTGAGATTATGGTCACACTCTTTCCTGGTAATGCATTCTTCAAAATCTTTGCAGAACTAGGTGCAGGGACTAGAGCAGCTGCTTTATACAGCGTTACAATAGTCTCAATTTGCTGAAAATAAAGACACATAATATAGTAATGAAAACTCAATTTTCAGATAAGGCTAGAAAGAACCAGAAAAATAATGTTTCTGATAAGTACGGGGGATTTCATTGTGGAGTTCCCTAGGAAAATCTAAGAATATGCAACCCGTCCTTGCAAAGCAGAACTAAACGAACAGTCGACAGGCCAAAGACATTCTACTTATCATCATATTGGTAGAAGAGTGAGTCCCTTATCGTAATCTTTATTTACCTTATTCATGGCACCGAGATATGAAGTTGATCCCGGATGATGGACAGCCCGCAGTATTTCTGCTACAGGACTCGAGGAAAATTGCGTGCAAGTTCCCTTCTTATCGGACAACGTCCGCACTGCCCGGTTCGCCCCGCCGAAACTGCCGGCTCTACCACCGGCACCGGCTCCCAGACCAGCCCCCAGCCCCAGCCCTCCTCTACCTATAGCTCGGCCGCCATGCGATGGAAGTGACTATTCGCAGGAGATAGAAGAATTGTGACCGGGTGACCAGCGGGGCCTCCTATCCGAATTCTCGGTCGGTATGCATGGTCGACACGACACAGTTCGGTCGGTCGGTGCGAGAGAGAGATAGCATTCATTTCAATTGTAACGAGTGTTTCTTTGAATGCATAACAGCACATAACAGTGTTGCGGGTTTGCCTACCGCATTCCCCCGTAAGGCGCCACGCCATGGCCCCTGCAGCGCTGGTGAGTATGCAATCCCGCAACACTGTTACGCATTCTAAGAAACACCCGGTGGGTACACAACTGTCTCTCTCGCACCGACCGACCGAACCGTACCGACAACACCGACCGAGGATTCGGACAGGCCACGGGTTCGGATGACCGGTTGACCGGTGACCTTGACTTGTCTAGGTCTCGAGAAAAGTTGTGACATAATGAAATTCATAACGTGGTGTAGTTTGCGCGCTTAAGAAAGCTTTCGATTTCATTCTTAACCACCGTTAATCTTCTTTTAATGTACACAAAATTTTGATTAGAGAGCTTGGTGTGCTAAAAACAATAAACAGGCAGATGGCGCAACGTGACTGGGACTTCCCGGTTCCGGACTTCCCTGCTTTATTATGGTCTGCCTGCAGGGGCTGGCGCGCTGTGCATTGTGCATGCCCTACTTTCTTCCATTATTCCATAACAGTACGGGAATGCGAAAAATAAAGGGTGGCGTCATGTTTATGCAAACTCTGAATAGGTAGTGCATACTTCATGGTTTATTTACTCTCCAGATGTATGAGCACCATTAACTGAATTAATAGATACACATTACTTTAGAAACTTTCATAAAATACAGTATCATACTGAGCCAAAACAAAGAGAGTGATAAAAGATTCATTGACATAAACTGTAGTCAAGGAATTTTACAAACTCAGCATGAAAAAGGCACTAAATTCCGCAGTCAAAGCTATGAAAGAATTCCATGAGCCCATGACAATCAGTTAAGGTAGGAAAACAATTATAAATTTCTTTAGAGCTCTCCAAATAGTAACTTGCATAATATACCAGCACAACAATGATATTTAGAATAAGCAGCTCAACAGTGTAATTACCAACAAACAAAGTGGTCTGAATATTAAAAACAATATACTTTTAAAACAGAAAACAAGCTAGGCATTTAAGTGATGTAACAAATCATTTAGGAGAAAACAGTCTACCAGGTTGTTTGGTAGAATAGAGCCCTTTCACAAATGACATTGCAAATCTAAATTTGGAGCCTTGAACACTAAAAGAAAGAAAAGGCCTTGTTTGATGAGGTAGTAGTTGCATCTATCAATATGAAATTCCACCAAAAATCTACGTTTTGTAGTTCTTAATTAGACTGATCTTAAATCTAATAAAATATTTAGAAAAAAAAGAAAAAAAAAGAAAGAAAGGAAGGAAGAATGAAAGAAAAATTAATTAATTAATTTAGAGGCTTCTCTTATAAGCCAAGTAAAGGAAATATTTGCAAGGCCCTGTTGTTTATTTTTTTTAGATCATGATCAGCAAATAACACGTTTAGCTGAGCTTGTTTACAACTTATAATAATTACGTGAGAGGATTGCAAAATATAAATTTGATTTACAGTGCAAAATCGCTTAACTAGAAAGATTATAAATCTTAAAAACAGAGTCAATGAGCCCACAAATTGTGTGGTGTACATATATATATATAGAAAACCTCTGAACATAAATAAATGCTTACATCTGTAATACATTGTTCACATAATACATTTCAGATAAACTATGGTAACACCTTAAACCAAAACTTGGTTTAAGGTATAATCAATTGCACATTGTTAATAATTAACATGACGTTGCTTGGCAGTGTCAACAGAACAGTTTGAACTTAAAACTGACAACAACATAAATATAATCTTTCAGTTGAGATAAAAATAGGTTTGAAATATTAACTAGAATACCATGCCTAAGGACTCAAATTTTCAGCTCAAAACAAATTGGACAAAGGGCAAAAAAGGAGAAAATAAAGCAACAACAAATGGTTCAAAAACGTAACATGCATTATCTTCCTGTAACTACAACAAACTAAAACTCAGTCCGTATATAAGGTCCCACATCCATTTTTTTTTTTTGTTCTTTTTTTTTTCAGTTTATTTCCTGATTTTTCTAACACTCCACTATCCAACATAAAAATCCATAAAAAAAATAATTTTACCGTTACTAGCCTAGCATAACTTTGAAAAGAACTGTCAGTCTCGATAGTCGTTAAATGATATTGAGTCCCTGCAAGGGTATCAGTTGTGCAGTAACATAAACAACAACAAAAAAATAACAACTCCTTTGCAAATCTATATTCAAGTTACCTTCTCTCTTTCTTCAGATAAAACACATGAAAAAGGGGGGAAAAACTTGACTACATCATGCTGGATTTTTTTAACCCGTCGTATAACAACTGTTCTTGAGGTGAGAATTGAGCAGAGCTTTACAGACAAAGCCCTTCTGGCAGTGCGGGCACACATACGGCCGCTGCCCGGTGTGATATCGCTTGTGGATCACGAGCGTAGAACGCTGCGAGAACGACTTGTTACAAATGTCACACGAGTAGGGGCGCTCCCCTGTGTGCACACGCTCGTGGAGCGTCAGGTTGCCGGGTTTGCTAAAGGCCTTGCCGCAGTACGAGCACTTGTGGGGCTTCTCGCCCGTGTGGATGCGCCGGTGCAGGTTCAGGTGCTCCTTGTTGGTCAGCGTCTTGCCGCAGATATCACAGACGTACACGTTCTCGCCTGTGTGGGACTTCATGTGGAGGGAGAGCGAGTTTCGGTGCGCGAACACTTTCCCGCACGTGGCGCACTGGTTGATCTTTGGGGGCTGGTTGCTGTCCGGGTGGATAGTTTTCTTGTGGGCGGCCAGGTAGCGCGTGTAGGGGAAGGCCTTGCCGCACACGTCGCACTGAAAGGGCTTCTCGCCCGTGTGGAAGTTCTTGTGCTCCAGCAGCCACGTGTGGACAAAGAAGCCCTTCCCGCAAATCTCGCAGTGGTACTTGAACTCCTGACTGTGGCGCCGCTTGTGCGTGTTGAGGGCCGACTTGTAGATGGTCGTGTAGTCGCACTCGTTGCACTGCAGCTTCTTCTGCTCCGTGTGCTTGCGCTGGTGCATCTTCATCTCGTACGGGCGCTTGTACGACTTGAAGCACACGTTGCACGTGTAGGGCCGCTCCTCCGAGTGCACCACCTGGTGCACCTTGAGCGACTTCTCGCTGCTGAACTCCTTGTGGCACTGCGCGCACTCGAACACGGCCTGCGGCACGTTGACGATCTCGTCCTCGTCGCCGGAGAGCACCTCCACCTTGATGGCGGCCGCGACGGCGGCGGCGCGCTCGCCCTCCAGCTCCTCCTCGTCGATGGGCTGGGGCTTGGGGCGCGGCGAGACCGGGTTCAGCTGCGGCGTCTCGTGGTGCACCTTCCAGTGCTGGTTGAGCCGCTGGCGGCTGGGCAGGATCAGGTCGCAGTCGGGGCAGGGGAATGTCCGGGTGGCGCGGCTCAGCGAGCCCGACGCGGCGGCCGCCTTGAGCATGGCGGCGATGCGGTTGGCCTTCTCAGTGAGGATTGACCTACAACAAGTCACACGACGGGATGAGGGGACGGAGCGCGAGGCTTGGGTGGGGTGGGTGCTTCGACGTGGCAGACCAGGGCAGGTCCCATGTGGTGGGCTGAGCTGGGCTGGGCAGGGCAGGGGCATTCCCTTGTACAGACCATCACCATTGCGAAAGCTGAGAGGAAACAAGCAGACGACAGAGCAGAATAAGAGTGAGTGGCGTCACGTCCCAATGCTAGAGTGGTCTTAGCAGATTCTTGTTTTGTACGATGTTCTGTGTAATGTTTAGTTTGCGGTGCCTCAAGTGTCGCGTGGTTCTTTTCTTTCAAAGTAGAGGGTGATTTAAAGAAAGAAAAGAAGAAAGAAACAAAAACAACCTCTAAAAGACACAAATCACTTCAGAGCAAAAACAATTTCAACCATAGGCTGGTTTATTTCATCTCCTTTCCAGTCACAGTTTGCACAAAAGCTGACAAAATGCCTTACCAGTGGCTGCTTTTGTCAAGCTCACATAGGAAAATAAATATTTATATTCAGAGGCCATTAATATTGAGAGAAACTCAAACATTTACAAGAAGGTCAAAGACTTATGGCAGACAATACAACATAAGTAAGTTAATGACCTTACACAGAAGACAAACCTTCAGTTTGACTAAACAGAACAGAGGATATCTTTGCGTTTGACAGGGGAAAATGCTTTTCCTTTGTCTGATGGTTTTCAAGTTCACCCGTAGATTCAAAAGTAATGTTGCATATTGAGCAGGACAGTTCAGTACTGCAAAATGATTTCTTTACATGTTTAGTCATTGAACTTCGCTGAGAGAAAGATTTCCCACAATGTGAGCAGCGATAAGGCTTTTCACCTGTGTGAACTCTAACATGGATAGTTAGATTTTTCCTGGATATAAATGCTTTACCACATACTTTGCAAATAAATGGTTTCTCACCACTGTGTGTTCTTAAATGACAGTCAAGAGAAACTTTGTTGCTCAGAGATTTTTGACAAACTGAGCAATTGTAATTGCTTATTCCAGTATGAACTCGTGAGTGCTCTAAAAGAGCAGTGGTACTATGACAAAGTTTTCCACATGATTCACATTGATGAGTAGGCTGCCTGGCTTTATAGTTTGGTAAATGAGATTTCATGTGAGCAACTAAAGCACTTTTGCGGCTGTATGACTTTCCACAAGTCATACATTTATGAGAGCGAATGCCAGAATGAATCAATTTATGAGCAGAAAATTCAGATGCAACATAAAACCCTTTCCCGCAAATGTCACAAACAAACTTGAAAGTTTTCTTATGTCTATTGAGATGGGACACCAGAGAACTTTTCTTCCGGAAAACCAGTCCACAAACTTCACAATTATGCTTTAGTGTGTTCTGATGGATCTTTAAATGATCCTTAAAATCTAAATAAATCTTGAAAGATTTTTGGCATACCTCACATTTTAACTGCCTGCCTTCAAAATTTTTTTCAGCTACACATTGCTGCATCACACTATCTTTTAATGTTAAACTTTCATCACAAAGCTTACGCAACTCAGCTTGTGTTGTCCTATGTTCCTTGGCATGTCTTTGCAACTGATATGGGTATGCAAAGCGGACTCCACACAGTTCACAATTCAAATTGTCTGATCTATGTATATTTTTGTGATGGACAAGAGCAATTTGGCTTTTTAAATTAATTTTACAAATGTTGCAAAACTTATTATTTGGTTCTGAATGCAACTCCTGAAGATGATCTTCCATTTCACCAGTTGTGATATGGATTTGACAGATTCCACCCATAACTCTTTCGCCAGAAGCTCCAGAGCCAGCTGTAAGTCTGGAAAGAAATGCAAGCAGCTTAAGCTCAGTCTGGAAAACATTACTGGATCCAATTGTTTGGACAACAAAACAGAATAAGACAGCATGTTTTCATGATTTCCAAGACTTTTTGTTTTTGTTGTTGTTTTTGAAAATGGAAAACATGCTGAAGTAAGACCCTTCTAACATAATTTGAACTATTCTCAATCATCACAATAATCAAAACTAAAAGTTCAATAAAAAAAAATTAAATTCAAACCACACAATTGGCATGCCTACTCCATTTCTTTTTTAAAAGTAATATTTTTAAAAAATTCAAACAAAAAGGTAATTACTTACATTAAAAAAAAATATTAAAAAAAAATATTAAAAAAAAAAACCTGGAAAGAAGCGAATGCTTCTTGGGTAACATGAAATAACAATGTAGTAATCAAGATTTTAAAAAATACATTTCAATGATATCAACAAATTTGAGACCTATACAGGACAAGGCACCTGTACATATTGAGATATATCAACACAACATCTATTTGTAAGCAATCAAAATATGACTTACAATCCAAGCTTTAACTGACACTCCTTACTCAGAATCAGTTGGTTCAGCTTTTAGGATATCATTAAGCCTACATGAACTTTTCTGATGATCAAGCAAAAGGTTCTTGTCTGCAAACATTGTTTTACAAGTAGAACAAGAAAACATGATCTTATCATCTATTTCTATATCCTCGTAACTTGAAATAACAATACTTGAAGTGTCATTAGTTGAAGCTATTATCACATCTCCATCAGCAGCATCAGCATCTCCCAATGAAGCCTCGGAAACTTCATTAAGATCTTCCTGCTCTTCAAGAATTTCCTCAACTTCCATGTGTGACTCTGAATAATGGTGCTTCACCATTTTCTGATGGGATTTCAGTTGACAGCGTAACACAAAACCTTTACCACATATAGGACATTCATAAGGACGATCACCAGTATGGTATCTGTTATGTACAAGAAGAGTTGAGTGCTGAGTGAAACATTTTCCACATTCATTGCACTTAAAAGGTTTCTCTCCAGTATGAGTTCTAATGTGGGTCTCAAGATACCTCTTCGAAGTAAACATTTTCCCACAAACTTCACATATGTGGGGTTTCTCTCCAGTATGAGTACGCTTATGGACTTCCAGAATAGCCCTACTTGAAACAGATTTACCACATACATCACAAGTATAAGGTTTCACACCAGTATGTTTTCTCATATGAACCTTCAAGCCACCAAACTTGACATAGCTCTTCCCACAGAGTTCGCATTTATATTGTCCAACAGGAGGTACATAATTGGGAACATGCTTTTTTTCATGCATTGTTAAGCCATATTTATGGTGGAACTCTTTGTTGCAAATCTTGCATTTAAAAGCAATATCCATGTGAGTCATCTTATGTTTTTGAAGTTCTTGGGTAGTGTAGCAACCCTTGTCACAAATGTCACACATGAACCTATATTCATTACTATGGCGTTTCTTATGGATAACTAGATTAGATTTCTGTACACAAGAATAATCACATAAATCACATCGGTAAGCCTTCTCACCAGAGTGAATTTTCATATGCATGTTTAGTTCATTATTTCGCTTGAATTTTCGATCACAAATTTCGCATGAAAAAGGACGATAATCTGAGTGGCTCACCATATGACTACGCAAAGCTTTGTAATTTACAAAAGATGTGCCACAAACAGGACAATCAAGAGGTTTCTCACTTGTATGAGTTCGCTTATGCACAATCATGAAACTTGCTACATACTTTTTCCCACATATATCACAAACTTCTTTTTGAGCCTTGGAAGGCACTTGCTCTCTCTTCCCACCATTCTCATTGGAGTCACAGTATCTGCAAAGAAGAGATTTCTAAAGTCAAACTAAATCAGACTTTACATATGGTGGGCTGCTGAGCAGGCAAACTATTGGGTTTTCTTAATGGTGTACTTTGAAGAATTTAAAGGTATATCCAGCCAGTTTTCTTGATTAGACTTCAAATAAAAATTGTTTAAATCTACTTAAAATTTTTAATAATAGAAAAAAATATAACGGATTGTGTTTTCATACTTATGGCTTAACTAAACAATTGCACAAAATTGATGATGAGCTGATATGAGTGGCTAGTTAAGTTAAAAATTGATTCACTAGTATTGCTCTTAAGGTTCAAACCAGAAAGAATAAAATTATCAAAGCAAGTTCATGCACATATAAATTAGGAGAAATAGAGTGAAAAGGGTGCATATGATTTTTTTTTACGAATCAAAGACTTTTCTTTGACAGATTACATTCACAAACAGATTCATACTTAGGTTACTTCAACAGTCAGATGAGTTTGAGACTCAGATCAGACGTTCCTTGCTAAAGGAAAATGCCTCCATTTACTTTTCACAAATGTCTGACAGGTTAAGACTACTTGCACTCATACTTTGTACTATAAAACATAGGCAAAGTTGCAGCAGCCACACATCTACTTCATTAGACCAACTTCCTGAGACTGACATACTTTCTACTACTTTCAGTACATTTCCAAATGCTATTGATAAGCACATCATGATGATGAGGACTACAACACTTCCTGAAAAATAGCAAGTGGCCATTTATCTAAAAGATGTTCAGATGTTTGTTTTTTTTTCTCTTTTCTTTTTTCTCTTATTCACTTGAAACATATGAGATGACAGTTTGGAGGTTCTTCAAGAGATCTCTTTCTCTGCTCTGGTTTCACAGACAAAGTGTTTGCTTCCAGTAAGACCATTCAAGTGATGAGAATGTGGTGGCATCCCGGCGGAGCTCTTGACTTAAGACAATGCACAGTGCAATAACTTTCTCAATGAGCATTCTCCAGTTCTTGGTTGGATGATAGTAGGACTTCTTTGCTCCAAATTAATCAATAGTTCAGGAACAAACTAATGAAATGAGAAGCATTTCTTAAAAAATCAGACACAGCAAGAGAGAATTGGCACAATATGAGACAAGACACTTAACGAGGATTTAACAAGAACTGACATGAGATCACAGTGAATCATAAGAATATGCATAATTGTTATGTTGGGAGATAGACCGTTTGAGTAGGGATGCTCTCTAATGGTAGGTTTTCATACAGTGTGGTAACTTTCCCCACAAAAGATTTTGTGCATTGTTATACAGCAGCCAACCAGAATGAAAACCTAGCAACATAAGGAATGTGGATATTATGGCTTGAAATCAATGTCTGTAATTAACAAGACAGAGTAGATAAAAACTAAGTAGTGTTTCAAAATTTATGACAAATGTCATTAACACCAGAACCTTCCCCAACAGCCTGTGCCAGCACCCACCACACATATAAATATAAATTCCATGATTTAAAATTAAAATACATAAGAGAACCATGAATGAAAGCACATTATATATAAGAAAGTAAGCAAAAGGAAACAGTTTAAAAAAAAAAAAATACGTAATTAAAAAAAAGACAGATAAACACAGCAACCACCAACCAGAAGAATATTGAAGGAAAATCACAAGACTCATCAACCAACAAATCAAGTGCGATTTTTTTGTATTTTTGGGGGAAGGGGAAGTTACACATAATGGAAAATTAATTTTTTGGCGAAAACTAGTTAGAGACGTCAATAAGCATCTTAGGAGAAAAGGATTATTTTTAAAAGAGAGAAAATGCACAAGACTACGGTGTTTAGCAAAATCACATTTTGCCAATGGCTAATAAGATTATGAAAGACACCTAAAATTGATTTCCCACTTTGGTCAGTTGTAAAAGTAAAACAGTGTTAGATTATTATTGTCATTTCTTTCTTCTTTAAGAAGACACCAGCTGAATATGAAAGTTTTTTTTCCAAATAATTCACTTCAGGTCTGCTGACAATAAGACTGGTTCCCTAGCACATCACTTTTAATACTTTCAATACTTTTAATGTTTGAACAAAAGAACTCCAGCAATAATAAAAACACTGTTTTCAATAGTAAAATGGCCCATAGAGAATTAAAAAGGAAGTAAAAACAACTTACCTAATAGGATTTATAGGTGGAGTTTCTTGCTGCTCTGCTGGTGCTGATTGTGGTTGTGATGCTTGAACAGTCTGGGCAGGAGGTTGAGTTTGAGTTTGGGATTGTTGCTGTATTCCTGATGGGCCAGCTTCAGGTAATGAGTCAGGATGTGAAATATCCATTGAAGAGGGGTCATTGGATGTCCCATCTTCATAACGATAGTCCCCTCCACCAGAGTCTTCTTCCCTACCACCCTCCTCATCACTACCGTCAGCTGTAACACCACTTTGATCGAGCATGTCCTGTGAATCCTCTGGTAAGTCCATTTGACTTAGATCTGTATTAATCTGTTATGATAAAACAGGAA
Organism: Frankliniella fusca; assembly: GCA_029379305.1. Classification (NCBI taxonomy): domain Eukaryota; kingdom Metazoa; phylum Arthropoda; class Insecta; order Thysanoptera; family Thripidae; genus Frankliniella; species Frankliniella fusca. The sequence continues at coordinate 86,587 of JAHWGI010001390.1, forward strand.
AAATTATGAGTAAAGAAGAGTGATGTCAATAATTTAAACTGAAAACTTGCAAATGTTAAACAGCTCACCATTTCAGTCTTTAACAAATCCATAGGGGTGTCATGGTTGGGTTCACACATGCCCAACCATTCCAATAACTGTTTTTCTGCATTAGTGGTTGTGTTCCAAAAGGAATAGACAAGCTCCACTTTATGAGTACATTCATCACAAATTTTCTTTGGGAGAGGATCATCGCTAGACACCTGAAACAGAAGAAAAAAATATGTAGCACATCTTCCTACAATTTGAAAAAGTATAGCACATACATAGTGCACCATGATCTTAAGAAACATGTCTTCAACTACTTTTAAAGAAGGAAAACTTTCATCATGCATTTGACAAAAAGCTGCCACGATGCAATACAGTCAGAGCTAGTAGCATCTCAAACACAATAATTCTATTATGACCGTAAGCAAACAATTCATAATTACATCATTATAAAGATAATGTAAATTCAGAACACTTTCCCACCAACTGGTTACGGGTGAGAGGCAGGCAGGAGGAAAAATTTCACAGTTTACGCAGCAGCATGAAGACAGACTAAAAGCCATTAAGGCAAGTAGATAATGGGAGAAAAGATTTAAAGACAAGGAATGCCAATTACGGTTTGGATTATAACATTAATCTAACCGCCCACACAGTAGTCTTGGAAAGTAAACGAGGGAAATGACTAACATAAAACAGAACAATGATACTAGTTCTGTTCCGATGCCAAAATAATGCCGCTCCATCACCCAGAAGATCCTGAGGATTTGACAAACGATCCAAGTACTCATAAAACGATTTAGTAATTTAAATTAAAAGAAAAAGTAAAAACAGGGAAGTTGCATAACCAAGTTCGTGCCCCCACTTCAAGCGACTGCTGTCCAAAAGAGTCCGAATGTCCAAGCTGGTGAGCATGGAATTTCAGAATGAACAAATCCAAATATCAAAGTATAAAAACGGCAGAAATGCTGTGCATATCAAAAGAAAAGGGTTATAGACCAAAATTAAGCACAAAAGCTATCTTACCTTCACAGGAAGACAGGACCCAATTTTCAAACATATCTCCCGATCAGCACCCTCTCCTTCGAATATAGGAACTGTAACCCGTTCTTTATCGAGGCACAGTCGACAAACTTCCATTATGTTTGAGGGATCCATGCTATAAAAGTAAAATAATGACGATTTTCATTGAAAATTCTGAGATGACGCCCAACGACGCCAACTCCTCCGGTCTCTTTCTACACGACACCTCCACACTCCACCACTCTCGTTGCCACACACCTTCTGACCGTTCACGACCAGTGTCCTTAGTGGGGTACGTTCTCTCAAGAGCTCGCGAGTCAAGAGTACCGACCATTCATCTGTCTCCGTCGTCTACAGGTTAGAACATCTCATGATTGTCCGGGTGCCTGTATTGTGACGGTTATTTTCCGTTTAGTAATTTTGTTCTTTTAAATGAGGAACTTGTAGTACTGGGTGGTAACATCTCAGTTTCTCAATTTCGCTCAATGTAAACCTTTAATTTTGTGACAGATTCTTTTACAACCGGCGAGTTGCGAGTTTCACAAGCATTACTTTTCTAAACGAATACAGAATATTGAACAAGAATTACCTGTCAGGAGAGTTGTAAACTTTTCCGTAACTGTGTTCGTTTTCAGGTCGAGCCAGCTGTCAGGAGATATGGCTGATGGGGAAGCAACTACTGCCTTGGCAGCTGGGCCACAGCCAGGTGTGAAGTACCCTTTAAGTGTGCTGTATTGCGGTAACTGTTCCATGCCTATTGAGGTGAGTTTTTTGACAGTCTATATTTTCTCAGGGATGACTCAATGAGATAATGAACTTACAAGTTCCGTACTTATGTCATTGACCGTTATCTCCATTTGCAGTATTGTGAATATTATCCTGAATATGAAAAGTGTAAGCAATGGTTGGAAAAAAATCTTCCTGCAGAGTTTGAAAAGATGGTTAAGTTAGGTAAGAAAAAACTAAATCCATTCTTAAGACTTTTCTGTGATTTTTACTATTTGACTATTTTTGTCAAGGTGAAGGAGATGATGGGGCTGATGGAGGAGGCAATGATGATGACAAAAAAAGGCAGAAACGTGGTGGCAAGGGAATGATGAAGGCAAAGAAAAAAGATGATACCCCCAAACAAGTTACTGTTTCAAGAGCTCCCAGAGGCAAGAAGAAATCAGTCACAGTTGTCACAGGCCTCAGTACTTTCGGTAAATAAAAAAAAATTCACCTTTATCTTATCTTTCAGTTCATTTTTTGGGAACGGTGATGCATAGCATAGTTAATTATTGTTTTGCAACAGATAATTTTAGTGTATTTGAACTTTTTCTTTACAGGCATTGATCTAAAGGTAGCAGCAAAGTATTTTGGTACAAAATTTGCGTGTGGTTCATCAGTTACGGGTGATGATGAAATTGTTATTCAAGGAGATGTGAAGGATGACTTATTTGATATTATACCTGAGAAGTGGCCGGAGGTTTGTCTCATTTGATTATTATTTTCCAGATGATCTGAATTGATCTCAATGCCGGTTTTAATTTTCTTCTTTATACTTTCAGATTGATGAAGATTTTATTGAAGACCTAGGAGATCTTAAGCGATAACATACTTGTTAATTTTGTGATTTAATCAACACCTGGCTGGCCATGAAATTTGCCATGTTTCAAATTATAATTTATTTTAATAATTTGGAATTTTTTTCTGTTTTGTTACCAAAGACTCCCATGCATATCCCTCATCATAAGAACAAAGCAACCTATGAACATCATATAGTAGCGCAACCTCCTACAAAAGCCGAGAATACCATCCTTGATCAATTATTTTTCGTTTGAAAGTGATCAGCTGATCATGCGTTAATGATAGGTGAAAGCAAACACAAAATGAGCAAAGAGGTGGATGGGTGTCAATCCATGGTTTGAAGAAACCACAGGCCAGGTCTCTAAAAGTAAAAGTAGCGGAAGCAGAATGTCCTTAAAATTAAAGCTAGAAAAAAAGTTTTTTTTTTTTTTTTAATAGAAAAAAAATTAACTTGCATTAAATGCAGATAAACCTTACAGAAAATATACAGTGCGAACTATATAATGGAATCGCTGATCATCCTTTCAAATATCCCACTGTGGCCGGACCACATGACCATATGTCTAAGAAGAATGTTAGGAAGAAGAAGCCGCTGTGTGTCAGCGGTCAGTCCGTGAAGACTCGCCCATTTGTGTTTGTGTGTGAAACCTATGCATGTTTCTCGATCAAAATGATTCTTCTTGAGATAAATAACAGAATAGTGGAAGAAACACTTACACTGAAAATAAGAAATGCCTTAGCGGGGTACGTACGGTGGAGCTCACCAGTTTGTTATTGTTGTAATATGTCAAGCCGAAAGGGTGGAGCACCAGGAAGTGTAGGCTATGGTGACTTTGCGTCATTGTTTACGCCTTTTAATGTTGTCAAGTGTGTCAAAATGGCTGTCCCCTTTCTCTCAATATCGAAACTAATGTATTCCAAACGCGGACAATTAATTCCTTCCTGAACTGTCACCTGTCGCCTCTGATTTATACTTATCAAATATGGGCTAAGATAAGGTTATCGCTGAGCCCGTCAATCCTGAATGTAGGTTAGAGTTTACTCTTCGGCTTCCCCTGTATAGCAGTTCTGTTGAGTATTTTTTGACTTCCAAACTGCTTTGATGTTTTATTTTTTGCTGTGATTACTCCCTTGGAATTTAAACGTCCGTGTGCTGGTCTACATGAAATGAGTTATTGTTGAGGCCTACTCACTTAAACTAGCTACATTCAATACTTATTTCTTTTGTAGGCTCAAACAAGAATCAACAGAAATTCTTGCAGCAGACTTTGATGGTGTCCTCTTTCATATCACCAATGTCGGTGGTGATAAGAGTAAAGTCAGGGTAAGCTAGCCGTCACCTTCGAGTGGCTCTTGTTTGCTGGGAGTGACTTGACCTTCTTCCTCTTTTGAAAAGATTTTACAGCATACATCCATTTATTCTATTTTATTTTCTGACCTTTAGATTAGCATTTCTCTCAAGTTTTATAAGCAACTTCAAGAGCATGGAGCTGATGAATTACTTAAAAGAGAATATGGTTCTCTTTTAACAGAACCCGAGGATGGTAAAGTACTTTGAAATTTCAACCATGAACCCTTCTACCTCACACTTGTGATTTTGATACAAGCCCTTTTTATGTTCAATGTTAAAATGATTTTTAGGGTACAATGTGTCCGTTCTTGTGGACCTAGAAAATATTCCTCAAGATTGGGAAGATATGGTCAAAAAAATTGGTCTATTAAAGAGAAATTGTTTTGCATCGGTATTTGAGAAATATTTTGAATTTCAAGAGCTTGGAGAGGAGGGACACAAAACAGCTGTTATCAATTACCGAAATGATGAGACTATGTGAGTTTCTTGCAGTTTTGAAGTGCGTAAATTTAGTTTGGTGTCAAACATAGTAACTTATGCTGACACTTGTATTTCAGGTATGTGGAAGCCAAAGCAGACAGAGTGACTGTTGTCTTCAGCACCATTTTCAAGGACAAGTCAGATGTAGTGATTGGCACAGTATTTATGCAAGAGTTTAAAGAAGGTCGCAAAGCAAGTCACACAGCGCCTCAAGTATTATTCAGTCACCGGGAACCTCCTATGGAACTTGCTAACTCTGGTGCAAGGGTGGGAGAGAATATTGGGTACATTACATTTGGTGAGTTATTAATTCATGAGAAAAACATTTCTTTTCAAGTTTGCCATATCGTTGTTTAAATTAATTTACATAGATTCTTTAACAGATTATTTTCTTTTTCACATCGTATTGTTGAATCTCTATACTCACTGCCATTTTATTGGTTTCAGTTCTGTTTCCAAGGCATACCAACAGGACGACAAGAGATAACACAATAAATTTGATTCATATGTTCAGAGATTACCTTCATTACCACATTAAGTGCTCAAAGGCCTATATTCATTCTCGAATGAGGGCAAAGACATCAGACTTCCTCAAAGTACTCAACAGAGCACGACCAGAGCCTAAAAATGTGGAAAAGAAAACTATTACGTAAGTTTTGACTTCAGCATACCGTATTCACCTGAGTCTAAGACCCTCTTTTTTTTTCACGAAAATTTGTCCCTAGATAAGTAAAGGGGGGGGGAGGGGGGTCTTACAGTAGAAGGTTAAGCTGAGGGGGGTCCCCAAGCACTTCAGAATAGGTAGGAAACACATTGAATGCACACTTTATGCGCTAGTTCATCAAACCGCAACCTTATAATTCGTGTTTTACTGTGTTTCAACATCCAAATCGACACTTCGTAGGGCAACGTGTTGCCGTTCCCGCCCGCCCCCTTCCTTGCCACACCGCCCCTACGCGCCGCCCCGCCTCCCTCCTCTTGTTTAAATTTAAAAACATACAGCTAACATCCTCTGTGCACACTTGCCACTACCAACCCTTTAGAAGTGTTTGGGTACTCTCTCAAGGCTTCCCCTCCTCCCCGCTTTTTTTTATTTTTTAATAATTGGGCCTCTGAAATATTCTTTTTTTTTGGGGCGAGGGGTCTTAGACTCAGGTGAATACAGCCATTTATTGCTACTTATTCAGTTTATTTTTTTGTCCTTTTTTATTTTTTTCCTCTGGTGTAACTTAAGCATTGACAATGTATTTTTCTATTCTAGGGGACGAACATTTATAAGAAAAGAGTAACCCTGTGTCCTTCACCCTAAGACTTATTTGCTGTGTATGGATTGGTGGAGGGCCTGCCCTCTATCTTGCAGTTTTCTCAGCAAGCTGTGATAGTAGCGCTCCTTGCACAAAGACCTGCCATATTGTGACTATTCACGCTTATTTGAGGTGGCCTACTCAAAGTATGTGCTTTGTCCTTAACACCATCTAAACCCAGTTGTTATTATTATTACTATTATTATTAGCCACTTTATTATCCAGAGATTGTTACTTGAACTATTAATTCATATATGATGTACTGTTTGTGATGTCTTCTTTCCATAACTGTAATCCTACCTTTCTATCAAATTCCAAAACTGAATGATAGCAAAATTTGTAGGAACATAGGACAATTTGTTTCCGGCAGGCAGGTGACTATTTAATGAGAAAATCAGTGTTCTTTTGAAGGAATATAATTTTTTGTTTTGAGTGTTTTCACTGCCTCTACCCAAGATTAATCATGATGATCAGAATCATCAGACTTACTATTACCATTTTGGATACAAAATGAGTGTCACTGTTGTTCAAAATGCTCATGTCGTAAAATTTGTTCAAAATTTAATTACACACAGATGGTTTTGAACAATGTTATTCATAGTTATATTTTTGTACTAGTGCTAGATGAGCATCTGACTTCACTCCATTTTGGAGAATTCTTTCTGTGCTATGCTGGAGTACGTGTACAAGAGAGCTTTTAATATTTTTTAATTTGTTCTAAGCGTGTAGGAATCTAGTTCTGTGCATTTTTACTATGAAGGTGTGCTGTCTACCACATTCAGAGGCTCAGCTTTCGTTTTATTGTTCTTTAGAATGTTTAAAAGTTCAGAAGTATCATGTATTTATTTGTATTTGATCTTTTTCCTAGTCTTATGAACTTCTTATGTTACTTCAAATCTCTCTTGTTTTGTACTAACTCTTTTTGTGAATGCCATGCAAATACGGTATCACTGCCATCAAAGTTTTTGGCTCTGCAAAGATTTCTATATAATTACAATGTTATTGTATTTTAATCTTCGCACAACCTACTTCAATTTACTGCAACTCCTTCTCATTTCTTTTTCTTTTTTTTTCCTTTCTTTCTTTTTAAACATTGTATTTTTGCTTAACTTATTTAACATGTATTATCTCAGTGTACAAGGAAATCCACTCAGGCTGAAAATATCACAAAGAGAATAAAAGCAAAAGGAAAGAAAGAGAGGTAAAGAAAAGTGATTATTTCATAGGCCTGAGCCATATCTTTCTCTGTAAAATCAAGAGACTACTCTCTTGGCCAAATCATCCCTCTCATAACATCAATGTAGCTGAGGTTTTCACTGGGATACACAGAACTCCATTGTACTGATTCTACAAGGCAATAATGGATGGCTTCAACATGTCTTCCTTGTATGGCTTCACTCTTTTTTTCTTTTCTGTTAGACTAACTGTTTTGTTTGTTTCTGTTCAAGTGAACCTCATTGGGAAGAATAACTGAAGATAGTCTTTGATCATGCTGTTGCAGTAACTTCTGTTTCCTTATTAATATTTAACCTGAAAATTATGTGCGACCCTCAAATGATAGATTGTGAGTAATTTATTCACTAGACCACTTGATGCGCTGTGTTATTTTGAATCATCGAAACCCATTCAGTGCTGCATTCATTCTATCACTAATCATATTCCCTCTTGTCTTAGTCATCATGTATTATCCCTACAGTTTAAATTTGTTGATCAAGATGGTACTTAAAATTTCTTTTAAAATTTCTCATTTTTCATCCATCATAGTTCAATGCTGGAAGTCTCATGTAGTGTAATAATAGAACAAAAGTGTACATGTGGTTAGAATTTTTTTTATAAGTTCGGTTACATTTTGTATTACCTAAAGCTCAAAACATTTTTGACTTGTGTATTGGTTAACCTTTATGTGACAGAAAATTTTATAAATTAACTTTCCACTGTTTGGAAATGTCCTGCAAATCCATAGTGGTGAAAATTTACTTTCAGTGAGGCAAGATTTGAAAATAAAGTAAACAGGATTAGAGAATATGTCGTTGAAACAGTAGAGTTCCCTGTACTTACTGTTCATGAATAAACAAACTCAAACTTTCAACAAAACTCGCAAAATATTTTTAGAAATATGTTGGTTTAGTCTGTTTTGTTCTAGTTCAAGAGAGTGTAGTAGGGTAGATTGAATTACTCTGTTGGTTGGATCTGTAATTTGTGGTTTATTGGCATTGATACAAGAAGGAATACCACAAAAGATCAATGTGCAAATCCTTCCTCTGAGATTCTCTGATACGCAACTAATTACATTTGATTGGAATGTACAGAAAGAAACAACTTTCAAAAACAAAGTATTCAAGGCACATCTGCTTACAAAAAACAACCGGAGGAGTCTTAATTTATTTTTTTTTCCCAAGTTCTGCACTCCGAAGTGTAGCTGCTTCCACTGCTGCCATCATTGCAGATCTAAAAAACAAAAAAAAAAGAAGAAAAATTGCTTTAAATGCTTTGTTTTCTAATTTACTTATTCTCAGACATACGTACTCTCTTAAACAGAATGTTGTAACACTGTATTTGATAGACACTCACCTGACCGCACGGTCTTCTAATGCATTGACACCTGCAATAGTAGATCCTCCTGGTGAGCACACCTCATCTTTAAGCTGTCCTGGATGGCGTCCTGTCTGAAGTACCATTTGAGCCGCACCAACCATTGTTTGAGCAGCAAGTAGTTGAGCTACATCTCGTGGTACTCCCATTTTAACTCCTCCATCTGCTAAGCCTTCTATGAGCAGGTACATCTACAGAAAAAGGCTCATCAGAATTATTGGGCCAGAGAGGGTGATTTATTTTAAGAAAAGATTTAGATAATTTTGAAGCAGGTTACTTACAAATGCAGGTCCACACCCAGATATGGCCCCAGCTGGACCAATCAAACTTTCCTTTACCTCTATACACAAACCAAGCTCAGACAACATTGCTTTAACAAGTAGAGTATCTTGTTTGGTGGAAGAGCTTCCAGCACAGAAAACTGTTATAAGAATTTAAATGAGTGTGGAAAGCTGATATTTTGAGAGATGAATTACAGCAATTGGAATGAGCTTTCTCTTCCCATGAAAACACAAAAACTATACCTGAGCATCCAGAGCCAACAAGCATCGGGGTATTTGGCATAACTCGTACAACTCTAGATGATGGAACAAGACTGCCTAAAATCTAAAATTAATTCAAATTAAATTGATATGAAAAGCACCCCTCTTCTAGGCTTGCTGGGGCAGAGATTCTATTTTAACACATTCTCTGACACAATAATTCTAACCAACCTCTTCGAGAGAATTTGTAGTAACGCCTGCGATGATTGACACAAAGAGTCGTTGCTCTTTGGAAAAGGATATTTTACTGAGAGCATCACTCAAGTATTGTGGTTTTACAGCCAAGTATATAATATCACAGTTTTTGACAATTTCATCTGTAAAAATAATTTCTAGTGCTCTAAAGATGTATTTATCTTGCTGAATTACCATGAAAACACAATAGTACCGTTAGAATGTGTGGCATTCATCTTCTTGTCTCTCCAGAATTTTAAGTTATTGTCTGAAGGAGCAGATGCATAAACATCACCGGGAGAAACTAAATCTGCACACGAATAAATTATTCAAAAAGTCAAGATATTTATTGTCAGTTACAGCCAAAGATTTCTCACTTGCTTGCACAAACCTTTGTTAAGTAAACCATGTGCTATAGCCTGAGCCATTTTCCCAGCTCCAATAAATCCTAATTTTCCCCTTTGAAGATGATCTTTAAGTGTTGCTTGATCCATTGCACCTGGCAAGCTATATTGAAAGAAAAGTAAGTTTTCAATATTCTGTTGCCCTAGCAGACGACGGGCTTACGACAGCTGTCATATGATCTTCAGTAAAGGTGTAAATAAATAACTGACACGGAAAGAACTATAAGATGAGTTCCAACATTTTCAAAAGTTCGGGCGTACCTTATAGGAGAGATGTCAGTGGCAAAGTCTTTAAAGTCTTTAAAACACAAACACGTTTTCCTTAAGTCCAAGAAGGTTAAGGCCAGTATGAAAACCGTTGAAACAAAAGTACACACGACAGAGGGGAGACATGATCATACACTTGTTCCTTCCCTGTGGACAATTGCATAAGGAGAAGGGGATAGCGCGGCGCGAAAGCGTGAAAGTCAACAACGTTTGTTGTAGATGATTCTCAGTTATTTTTGTGGCATAACTACTAGTTAGGGACATGCATTGTTAAAAGAATTAATAACTTTCTTTGATGAAAATCTTTATCTGAGTCTTCATTAATAATGTACTAGTTCAACAATACGAGCTAAGCTGTACTTTAGGTTAGGATCATAATCTGCCATTCGGTTCGGTTAAGTGTACCGGCTAACATGAGTAGCATTCAGTATGATGTTTCTAACAAGGCCAAATTTGCCCGAGAAATTTTTATATCTCGCATACTTAGTGCAGTTGTCTGGAGCATTTTTCTGCAATGTCTTTATGTTTCATATGTTTTGTTCTTGATGAACATTGACATCCTTCACCCTCTGCAATGGATTAGAAGTGCATATTCTTCCATAACAAATGTGGGAACTTGGTTTTATCTTATTCCCTTGGGAGTCATGACTTTTGCGCAGGGTGTTCTTATGAGCAAAGATTTCATGACAGAGAGTCCCTGCATTCGCACAAGGTTTGGCACAATTTGTAGTGCTTTCCAGCCCAGAAATCTTGTGATGGCCTTTCTAAACATGATATTTGGTGCCATGATTGTATCATATTATTCTGCCTTATTGGGTGATGAAACCAATATTCTTACTCAAGAGTGTGGAAATGAACAAGGAAAGTGCCTAAATGAAAGAAACTTGTATTTGATTGCCTGTGGCATTTGGATTGGCCTCTATACCACCTTCCAGCGTCAGATGTGTGAGACAAGAGTTATTATGTTTCCTATGGTCCAACAGCTGAAGTACCCTCAAGTCAAGTTAAAGCTTGGGCAGTTGGTTATGCAATCCATTAAGGAAGCAGTTTTTCCATATGCCTACTTCTGTTTGTTGTACTGGGCCTGGGGAGGATACCTGTGTGAACATCTCTCAGGATTTCTTGGAGTAACAGCTGACAACCACTCTGGTATATCTGTCTTGTTTTGGATGAAGCCATTCCTTGCAATTCGTTGCCTCCTCTTTTCAGCAATCATCATCCTCTCCAGGAGAACTATAGAAATGCTATTTGAGGTGAAAATATTGTCTATTTTTTGAAGTGTTTATACTTGTTAAAATACTAAATTAGGGCTTATATTTCTGCCTACAGGTGTTTCTTACTGAACGGTGCCACTTTTTGATTTCAAGCACTTCTATTGATCAGCTTACATTAATTGATGTTCTTGCATCACCATTGCCCTTTATGCAACGACTTGCGTACCTTGATCTTCTGCATATTGCTGAACGAGATCCAATTCGGCAGGCTGAACTGTTTTCCCTCAGTCTTCCTGGGGGACATCCTCACAACTGGAATGGAGTTGTCTCTGAAGTGTTAAAGGCTCTTGAATCCTTTACATCAGATCTGAACATAGCCATCTGTGATATGAACCGAGCCTCCATTGCACCGCTTCTTCCCAGCTCTCCTACTAAATCTGCACCTGTTGAAAGTAGGCCTGTTCTGTCATCACAAATAAGCCAAGTATCACCAATGTCACCAACGACTCCATCTCTCAGACTTCGTAACATGTCTATAATCCAGTCTCCAGATCGTAACAATAGCTATGCTGGAAGTAGCCCATTGTTCTATGCTGCAAATACTCCTGCATCCAAACAAGAAAGGGATCTTGATTTACTGGCGGCTTTTAGGCAACAGGTGAAATCTTCATTTTAAAGGCTGTGAATATGATGCAATTTCTGTACATCCCCATTTATCTTTCTTTGTTTTATCATCCAGCTGGTCCTTGCCGTGCAATGGATTCGACGCAAACCAGGGATTAATTTACTTTTTGGAGAATTGGAAGATGCCCATGCTCGATATTTGCTATTGCATAGTCAACATTTATCTTGGGGTGCTCAGGCTCTTGCCCATCTAGCTGCTGCTTCATTGAAGAGAGATGTTTATGGTGTTGTCCAGAAGGACCTACCTGTTATTATTAAAACAATTGTTCAGCTCAAGAGTGCCTTAGAACGTTTGCCATTACATTGCCATAAGAGGGGACTGCGTTCGGGAGCATTGGAAGTTAGAATGAAAGCATCCCTCACTTCTGCTGTTAAAAGGAGTTTATATATTCTGTGCAATGCTTTTGGTCCCTATCTGTCAGATTTGCCTCTGTCAGAGGACCTTAAGCAAGTATTAGGAAACTACATTTTGTACAAGGAAGGCTAAATGCAAAGGCCAGAGAAATGTCAAGAGAACAGTAAGTTCTATGTCTATTCAATGCTTTGCTGGAGTGAGTTGTTTCAATCTTATTGCTGTAGTTAAGTTATTTCATGTTTTGTAACCTACTAACTTTCTGATTAACAGAAGGGTCTTTTCCTCTCAATACTGTGACCCTTCTGGTTAATAAAATACATTTTAAGTTTAGCTGGATAGTGTTTAATGGAAAGAGTTTTTTCAAAGAATTTATTGGACACCTTACATGACAAGGTAAATAACAAAGGGGCACGGAATTTTGAAGTTACTGCACATAATGACCTAGCATTATAATCCTGTCAAAAAAATCAGGTGTATTCATTTGTCAGCAGCTTCATAGCAATGATAGAGTGCAAGAATGACAGTACTGTACAATCAAAGTGAGCACTTGTTAAGACTTGATTAGATCTTGATAAGAAGGTAACATTGAATAGTTCGATTGGTCAAAACCTTTTAAGTACCATAACATACCTAAAGTTTAGATTTGCTATCCCATAGCAAAAAAGAACTGGCACAAATTTTTTTTCATACCAAAAAAGAAATACAGAAGACAAAAACAGTTCCAAATATTGACTTAAAATAGGGGTGTGAATAGATTGCAGGCTACCTAGTGAAGTGTGTATTGCGGAAACTAGAATTGTCCCTGAAAATAATTCAAACAAACAACATTAGAAAATAAGTAAATAGGGGAGCCATTTATGCTACTTTTGAACCTATCACTTACTTTAGACTGTCATTATGAGTTTTGTATTCCAAAATAGTATTTGGTGGCAAATTCAGTACTCTTCTCAATGTATCCCGAATTCTAGCAGTTGTTGCTTGATCTGATGCAGTTCTATTCCACACAGACAATATATCCTCCTGTAATATAGGCGTGTTTTTGGTTTAAAATATGCAACAGAAGTATATTGATAACTTACAGATATTAATTATTTTTACAAGAGAGGGCAGTACCTGAAAACGAATAGAGACAACAGCTCCACAAATTTCCTCTCCAACCATGAATTGTTCTCCTAGCATAGCTAACACTAAGTTTTCCCAGCAGCGTGATGCCAAACCTTTCCGAAGTCGTACAATCCACTTTCCACCTCTTTGATTGGCTTCATCCTTTAGATGGCAGGAACATATTAACAATTTAATGATTATTTTATGGTAATTTCAGCCCCGCAACTGTTACAGCAAATTCTTTCTCATACCTCCCACATAGGTTTGATGCCAACTTTAAAAAGATGGAAATCACTATGGCTTTGGAGTTCAGAAGGACGCACTAAATGACTATAAAGCGCCCAAAATTGTTCAACTGAACCGAAGCGCCCAATAAGTTTCAGGTTCTGATCATAACTTTGAAGAGATGCCTGTTTGCCTGGAGATCTCCGACTAAACCAAAGCCAGTATGCACACTGCAACTTGTGGTCTGTGTCTGGAATGACTAGAGGGGGCTAAAAGCATAAAAAAAAAAAGTTACGTCTGGTAAAAAAGGATAAAGTATCGCACCTTGTCTCCTGAAGGTAACTCACCAATGGCTCTTTTTCAACACTCTGTAAATCCTTGCCTACATCATCCTCACCACTGTCATCACTGTTTTTCAATCTAGAACACATGATGAGAGTAAACAAGTTAATATCAGCTGTCTTAACACTCAAAACTCGGTGTAAAGAACATCAGGATCAGCAGATCTTGTAGAAAATAAAAAAGTAAAACAGTGCAGTGTTTTATTAAACTCTGCGTACATGCAAGTCAATGTAAAATTAAACATAACAGGGCCAATAAAAACAGCATGGTTAGTAGAGTTTAACGACCTGCCTAACCTCAAAATAGCATGCCGATAACTCTAACAGTTAATGAGCGTGCTCATTGGCGTGCTAAATAAACCGAAATAATTTACTTTGCAGGAAGAAAACAATCTATACAAAAACTAAGTAAATTAAATAATAGCTGCATGTACACTCACAAAGACAACAACTCACTACTTACGCGTCAAACTTGTTCGACATATTTGAGGTGCTATTGACCGTAGTGTGAATAAAATGAAGTGTTTGCAATCTTCGCTGCAGGTTATAATGTCTTCAATGTTATTCTTCAACGACTATACCACGGAAATAGCCGCAACAATACTTCCACACCCCAACAACACCACCCTACTGCCTCCACTTCTCTCCTACCTCGCTCGCTGTGTTTGGTTTAGCGAGCTACTCTTACTCCTCCCCCCTCCCCCCTCCCCCCTCTCACCATTCCATTACCCTCTCCCCTTTACTTCTTTATGCAGTGACGGCAGCGGAAGAGCATGAAGCCACGTGACATAGTAGTTTTTAAATTCTACCGCCAGAGCCTGCTCGGGAGGGGGAATAAAATTCAATTGCGTATTTTGTAAATAATGGCTTTATTTCGGCTCTTAACTTAAACTATTATTCTACACAGTAAACAGGATTGCTTTCCAGCAACGACACTGAACCCATAGAAATATTGAAATGTAGTCGTATTTTTCACTCACTGCTCACTCACTCACTCACTCACTCACTCACTCACTCACTCACTCACTCACTCACTCACTCACTCACTCACTCACTCACTCACTCACTCACTCACTCACTCACTCACTCACTCACTCAGTGTTCTGTACATGTAAATTTCAATTTTGGTATCCACAGGCATGAAACTGTAAGTTTATAAAACAAATTTTGATTTAGAGAGCGCTGACTTTAAATAGTTGTTCTTAGTCGTTTGAGACAAACCAAGTGATTCCTGTGGTGTTTGCATCCGCACAGTCCGCAGTTCGAAGGTTCAAAGGTTCGCAGCTTCGCGCGCTCGTTCTAGAGGGTCATTAGCACTCCCAGCTTTTCGATTTCCGGTTTTTACTGGTTACAAAATATCAGCGTGTGTTGTTTGCCAAGAGTAAGCAAAAATCTTCATACTTTTAAGACAGTCTTCAAAACATCAAGGGTTTTGTTCACCTTTTACAGACAAAACACTAATATTTTACGACCAGTCAGAACCGGAAGTCGAAACGGTGGGAGCTCTCTAAATACCCTCCTGCTGATAATCAGTGGCGGAGGTAACGGTTGCAAAAATCGCGAGGTTTGTCTGGGCAAAGGAGTTCTTTTATCTTTTCGTATATGTACATTTCCAAGACAACAAAGTATAGAGGTCTAGATGAATTCGAGACCACGATTACTAATGAGGTAACTATAAGTGAGAAAAGGGAAGATCAGTAAATGATCTACCTTGTAAAGTAATTAAGGAGTCTTTTAAACTTACTTTAACTCCCCCGTCAGTCCTTCGGTTTACTCCCCGTGCCTCCGAGACTCGCCTCAATTTCTGACATAAGCAATAAGCATGAAGGCTGTATGTAGGAACTCCCACCTTACCGCAAGATTTGATGGGGTTTAAAATCTAATACGGACAATCTTATTACTAATCTGTAGATGAAAATTTCGTGCTGCCCATGCTTTATATGTACATATAGATGTTTGAGAGCGTAGTTTTTTTTATTGTTTTTTTTTTTCCTTCTTGTGCGACTGTCTTTGGCTGTGGTAAGCGAGTTTGTCTGCGGCACAATGGAGCAATATCTCTAACTAAACAATACACATGGCGACGCATCCAAAGAAAATGCTGACTTTTTCAACGGTAACAACAAAAAAGGACGCGGCGAGCGGCGCAGAGGCTCGCCTCGCACGGCGTCCAGAGCGACTCTCCCCCTCCTAGAAGCTCAGGTTGTGCCCTCTGAGGAAGGCGTCGATCTGGCCGGCGGCGAGGGCTGCCCTCTGGTCGCCGGCGTCCTGGGGCGACACGTAGTAGAACTGCGTCTGGGGCGCGCTGCTGTGGCCGGGGGCCGGCGCGTACTGCACGGGCTGCAACAGGATGATGAGGTTACGTTAGGTCAGTGCTGAGAGACGCATCGTGTCATCGTGTCGTTTCCCCTGCCGAGCGATTCCGCTGCCGGCACTCGTCGGCGCTCTCATCGTGTGCAACGGAGACAGCATTCTCGCAACTCTTGGTAACTGCCCTTCTTGAGAGCGAGAGAGACAGCGACGAGTGCCGGGAGCGGAATCGGCCGGTTGTAGCGTTTCCACCGCGGGCTCCGGCTAGCTCCGGCTCAGCAGCTCCTGGCTGCAAGGCGATTCCGGACACCGTTTTGTAGTGCCCTCTCTCTTGCACCTTATGGCCGTGCCCCATGAGTGCGACAAGGAGAGAGCGACGAAACCAGGGTGCGGAATCACCCTGCAGGGCTGCCTGGCACTCTCTTCGCCCTTTCTTTCTCGCACCTCATGCAGCGAACCCAATGTGTGCGACAGAGACGGGGCAAGGAGAGGCCTCAGCTGGGCGATTCCGCACGCCGTCTTTATCTCTTTGTCCTTGTTGCACACACGGGGCATGGCCATAAGGAGAGAGAGAGAGAGAGAGAGAAGACACTACTGTACCTGTGCGGTGTATCGCGACGGGGCGGGGGCGAGCCTGACGGGCGCGGCGGTGGACGAGACCTGCTGCAGCTGGTAGCGGGGCGCCTGCTGCGCCTGCTGCTGGTGCTGGTACGCGCTGGCCTGCAGCGAGCGCTGCTGCTGCAGCTGGCGCTGCTGCTGCGCGAACAGCTGCTGGCTCTGCTGCAGGAGGGTGGCCTGCTGCTGCTGCACCAGCTGCTGCTGGTACACGTTGGCGGGCTGCGCCAGCTGCGGGGCCAGCTGCGCGGGCTGGGGCTGGGGCTGCGGCTGCTGGTGCTGGTGCTGCAGGTGCTGCGGCAGCTGCTGGGCGACGTACGGCTGCAGGCGGTGTCGCTGCAGCTGCGCGACATACACACGGGGAAGGTGAGTGTCTCTCTAGACCGCGCGTGTTTGTATGTTCCAGGCTACAGGCAAGGGTGTACTCACGGTGCTGATGTCCTGCGGCTGAGGCTTGGGCAGCGACTGGTACACGACGGTGTTGTACTGCCCGGAGGCCGGGTCGAACACCAACTCCGTGGAGTAGATGGGCTCGGAGCCCTTGGCGCCGGCGGCGCCGGGTCGCTCGGACGTCACCACCACGTTGTTCTCCAGCTGGAACTTGCGCAGCTCCTCGGAGAAGTCGATGGTGCCGGGCGTGCTGGAGCGGATGGGCGCGGCCGCCGGCGAGTAGGGCTTGGCCGTGTACAGCGAGGCGGGCCGGGGTGTCACCGACACCTGCAGGACACCACACCGGACCGGACAAGGTGAGTCGTGCCGAACCTGAACCTGCTCCACACCTGCACACCTGCAGAGCGATTCTGGTGCGCACACTCCCCCGCTCTGTCTCTCTCGCACCCATACGGCGTTTCTTAAAAGAGCGAGGTAGACAGAACAAGGAGGGCATACACCGGAATCGCTCTGCTGACTCGCACACTGCCCCGCCCCGCCCCGCGGTGCAGTGGTTGCAGCGCTCTGACCATATTCCCCGTATTGGATGTCAGCTCTGTCTGCGCTGCGCTGACCGGTGCGCGCTCTGCTGCTCTGCCCCGCCCTGCCCTGCCCTGCCCTGCCCTGCCCTGCCCTGCCCTACCCTGCCACCCGCCGAGCCGCACCACGCGCAGTTCCCACACTCGGGCGTTGCGCAAAGGCGGGGTGGGCAGGGGAGGGCATCCAGCATACGTCTGCGTGTGCTCGGCCCGCCCGGCCCGGCCCGCCGCCCCAGTGCAAAGTGATGCAGAACAGGCCGGGGCGCTGCTGATGCTCAAAGCTCAGCACGTCGACGCGCCGTTGCGCCACTGTCAGTTTCCGAAAAAGTGACCCAAAACGATTTCCACGAGAATGAAACCGGTTCGCCTCTGCCGTGCGCGTGTGTGGGCGGCGCCGCGCGGCGTGCGCGCGTCACGTCCCGTCCCGTCCCGTCGTCCCCCCCCCCCCCTTCCCGACCCCGACCCTGACGCGCTGAGGGCAGTTTTGCCGGAAAGTTAGGCAAAAATCCCGCCCAATACACCTGTGCGTAACGGACTGTATCTCCGCCTGCATACTAGGCAAAATCTGTGCACGAGTCGAGTGCAGGGGATTTGCCACTGTTATTGAAATTAACAACAAAAGTGTAATGAATTTCAATAACATTTTTAACAGTGTATGTCAGCCCGCAGGTCCGTCTGCCGGGCTCGTCGACGTCGTCGGTCGGCAGGCGTAAGGTGTAATGGACACACTTTAGGTAGGGGCGGGGCGGGGCGCCAACGAGAGGGTGTGAAAGTTGAATCGTACGTGTTCGTCATCTTTGGCGAACGTCGTTGGCGGCATGAGTGAATGAGAAAGAGAGAGGCGCTCCTGGCGTGAGGGCAGGACGGGCAGAGCCTCAGGGACGGCCTTGCACGCGCGTGGTGCCGCGATCCCCCAGCGCCCCGCATTCACGCACACACGTACTAAAGTATGGGGAGAAACGGAATAAATCCTTAAAAAAAAACGAATTCCAGGTCGTTTCGTTGCTGCAACTGCGCCGGGTTGTCAACAAGTGCTCTCTCGCCCAAGCCGTTGAGGCAGAGGTCACCGGAGTGACCGGTCCCGGTCCAGAAGTTCTACTCCGTCGTTAACGACCGGGCCAGGCCGCGCGGTACGTGCAGTGCAGTACAATGTCGCTCACCCGCGCACGCACGCACGCACGCACGCATCGCTACCGCGGGTCGCACGGCCCCTTGCCTCACAGCGAGGACTCATCGCATCATTTGCACTTTTTTTATATCTCTCGCGCGACGTGCAGACGGACGCGGACAGTCGCGTGCGTTAAGCCCCGCCGCCTGCTCGCCCCACCTCGTAGATTTTGTTTAAATCAAAGAACGTAAAATCGTGTTAAAAGGGCGTGTCGCAAGCGCGGGTGGGCGCGGATGACTCACGTGGGCGGGCTGGGGGCTGGGCGAGGCCTGAGGGCGGTAGGTGGTGGCGGGCGGCTCGGCGGTCGTGCTGGACGAGTAGGGCCTCGGCGTGATCCTGACGGCGGGCTGCGGCGTGGTGGCCGTGGTGCTCTGGTACAGCGCGGTCGTCGGCCTCGGGGTGCTGACGATGAGGCGCGCCCGGGCGGGTGACGGCGTGGGCGCGGCCGTGGGGCGGACGACGCGGGCGCGCGCCGGCACTGGCGCTGGCGGCAGGTCATCGTCGTCGATGTCCTCCTCAGAGTCCTGCGTGCAACACCGAGGGGGAAACAAAGTCTGAAATTTTGTGCATCTCGTAATTCAGAAAACAATCTGAGATATTTAGAAAAATTCCGAGAAATTAACAAAAAAAATCAGGAAAATTTCGAAAAATTCCGAAAAATTCTCAGAAATTCAATAAAAATTGTAGAAGTGTCGTTAAAAATTTAAGCAAAAATTTAATACAAATTCACAAAAATTTACAAAATTTGAACACCAAAATTCAGAGTTGTTTCCCCCGCGGTGCACACCGGGCCGGTCAGACATGATTCGCGGGAAACGATTTTCGTGCCCCTGAATTTTGGTGTGGAAACAACTCTTTCCTGCTTTGCTTATTTTTTTTTCTCTTTAATTTCTGATCTTTTTGTATCAACTACTCGGAGGTTTTCACCGCCCCTCTGCTTCACGCCCCGTACCTGGTTGTAGCTTTGCTGGAACAGAGTGGTGGCGGGCTTGGCAGGCCTGCTCAGCGAGGAGGTGGGCCGCAGCGAGCGGCTGGGGAAGTTGGCGGGGATGTTCTCCTCGCCCGAGTCGTCCACCTCCTTGGGCCCGCCGGGCTGCGGCTCCTCCTCCTGGACGGCGTTGGGGTCGCAGGGGTTGCCGGACACGTAGGTGAACTCACGCTTGTTGCCGTCCGGGTCGACGTAGCCGTACTTGCCGCGGACGACGCAGTCGGTGCCGCGCGTCTCCTCCTTGAAGGAGCCGTCGGCCGCCTCGTAGCCGAACGTGAAGGAGCCGTCGTCGTTCACCTTGCTGTAGTTGCGGATCGTCTGCACTGGCGGCGCCTGCTCGGCCCGGGCCGAAAAGAAGTTCTTTAGACCGAATATTATGTGATGCAGTGAAGGTTAAGGCTTTGACACCCAAAAATGCCGTTTCGTGATTTAAGAAAAGTTCTCATGTTTGGAGATCACATTACTTTTAAAATTGACAAGAGTACATTTTTTTCAGAACATCCAACAAGTACTCTTGATTCAAGCACCAAATGCCTCTGACCTATATCCAAATGTTCTTGTCATATTTGAGAGCGTTGTCTTTGTGAATCGACAGACGCCTTTTTTTTTTCTTTTTTTCTTTTGGGTGCAAAGGTGGTTGTGGGTCATATGAGGGTAACGTGTGTACCTTAGTGTGCTGCTCCTTGCTGGCCTGCGCGCGCGAGGAGATGGCGGGCGCGGCGTTGCTCAGCGCCCGGGGGCTGGCGCGGTACACGGGCGCGTCCTCGGCGCGCGTCACTGCCCGCCCGGAGTACACCGAGGGGCTGAGGCCGTTGAGGGCGTCGGCGGCGGGCAGCAGGACGACGCGGCCGGCGCGGGTGTCGGCGCGGTCGTCGGGCGCCGCGTAGTACTGCACCTGCTGCGGCACACCGTCCTGGTCGACCAGCTCCTCGTCGCCGACCTCGGCCGCGGGCCTCACCCGCTGGACGCGCACGCGCCGGGCCTCGGCCGCCGCCAGCAGCGCCAGCAGCGCCACCGCTACCTGCGGGACCGAAGAGAAGGCCGTGAGCGTGGTGGTGTGGTGTGGGGGAGCCCGCTGCACATACCCTGCGCAGCAGCTGGGAGATGGGAGTACTGCGAATGGTAATCCGAGGAGAGACCAAAGTAATCGAGGGGAACTCTGTTGTTAGACGAGATCTCATAGCCGTCTCCCCCTCAGGCTGGGCCGACCTACATCAGAAGCAATCTGTGCTCCGGTCCAGTCCGCCGTTTCTTCACCGCCGTACCTGTATCTCGGCCCCTGTCGCGCCTCGCCGGGCCCGCCCCGTCCTGTTTCACCCCGCACGCCGACGCGGACATGAAGGATGCCGCACGGGGATGGACGCGCGGTCCGGGATTGCCTCGACGCCGCCGTGGAATGTGAGTTATGCCCTGCACTCTCGGTCCGAGAGATGACGTCATGGGCGTGATTTCCAGCGCCGCGGCGTTGGACTAAGCTCTGGTGAGAAAGAGGTTCAATCGTCGCGGTTCTGAATCTAATGCAAGTCGACATGCGTGTTCCTTAACCCGCCCAGCCTCCGCCCAGACTTAGGTAAGGTCGCCCGGCGCTAAACAGTAATTAGCAACTCTGACGCAAAATGTTGCGGGATAAATGGCTCTGAAAAAAAAAAGCGCGTGATGTCTGTGGCGTGGTGGAGTGGAGTGTGGTGGTGGTGCAAAGTTTCCCCATGCTGTGATTATGAATCGTGGACAGCGCGCTGGCTAGCCAGCCTGGTCACCCTGCTCCCACGACCGAGGAACGCCCCGCTCTTCCCCGCCGCGCCCCACCCCGCCCCGCCCCGCCCACTCCGCTACACTGTTTCTCACACATGGTGTGGCGGCCAGCCGGCCAGGCCGCAACCCGCAGCGCGACGGATGTTCGCATTGTTTTTGTTCGGGCATAGACGCCGCCTTGTATTCGGCGGAGCTGGCCGCGCCGTGTCGACCCGCTTGACCCCAATCCCGAGTGGCCCCGCCCCGCCTCGCCCCACCTCGCCCCACCCCGCCCCGCCCCCGCCAAACCTGAACACCATCACCTCCTGACCCGCCCTCACCTCGACCTGCGATGAAAGGGCCGGGCGCCCAGCAGGTAGGCCTATTTACATCTGAGGTGCGAGCCCGCTAGTAGGCCGGGTTGCCTACCCCAAGTCGCCCGGAGCGCTCTCCTCCGCTGCTGGAGCGCGCATTATCGTACCGCTCTCCTGCCCGCCGGGTTGCCTACCCCAAGTCGCCCGGAGCGCTCTCCTCCGCTGCTGGAGCGCGCATTATCGTACCGCTCTCCTGCCCGCCGGGTTGCCTACCCCAAGTCGCCCGGAGCGCTCTCCTCCGCTGCTGGAGCGCGCATTATCGTACCGCTCTCCTGCCCGCCGGGTTGCCTACCCCAAGTCGCCCGGAGCGCTCTCCTCCGCTGCTGGAGCGCGCATTATCGTACCGCTCTCCTGCCCGCCGGGTTGCCTACCCCAAGTCGCCCGGAGCGCTCTCCTCCGCTGCTGGAGCGCGCATTATCATAACGCTCTCCTGCAGTGGAGCCCCGCGCGGGCCGGCGCCGCCCTACCCCGCGCTCCCATGCGACCAGACTCACAACGCAGCTCAGCCCCAGATAGCGATCTGGTAACGCAAGCGGAATGCTGCTCTTCCGCCTTGCGCCGGCCGTACCCAGAGCACAGACCGCGGGGCGACATACCGAAGTAAGTCGTGTCTGACATCGCCGTCCCGTCACGCCCCGCTCGGGCCACGCGGGCCACGCTGGGCGGGACACGAAAATTGATATAGACAAACGGAGAGGAAATTTTTCCTGTCACGAAAGAGGGAGAAACAAAACAGCCTAACCGGGAGGTGCGCGTGGAGGGCTTAAGGGAAACGAGGCCCAAAAGTGTGACGGGCAATTTTCGGGTCGACTGTAGACGTTAATGCTCTTTGGGTAGGAAGGAGGAGCGAGGGCGCCGGGCCGGCGCGACGCTCTTCAGGGAAATGACGTGACACTCCCGCCCTCCTGTGCTATAGGGGTCCCGGTGGTGGTGGGCCCTGCCCCGGTGGGCTCCGCCGGCTGGTACAGTCCCCGCCCGGGCCCGGGGTGCTCCTCATCCTCACCTCTCCTCCCAGGCCCCAAATGGTCTCCTCGTGTCTGTCTCCGGGAGGACCGCGCCGCCCGGCCCGGCCCGGCCCGGGGCACGCCAGGAAATGCATGCGGCGGAACCGAGTGGAATGGCGAGGACCGCTCAGTCATGGAGCACGCCAGTAGGCCTCCCCGAGCCGCTTGGCCGTTGGAAAAGAGACATAACTGTGTCTTTTAGACGCGTTCTGAGCTATGACACGTCTTTGATGAAAGCTATCCGGCCACATGAGGCTTGCCGCGCGCTGTCCCGCGGCGGGTGGCTGCAGTGAAAGCATCGCTCCAGGGTTCCAGTCGCACCCGAGGGTCGGCCCCGGGCCGCGTCGTGATAAGCTCGTTCAACGCCACGCGGCGCCATACCAGCGCGTGTGGCATCCAACCGGGCCGGCCAGGCTGCGCGAGTTTCTTTTCCGCCGGATGAGACGGTTGGGGGAGGCCGCTGC
This sequence comes from Frankliniella fusca, assembly GCA_029379305.1. Classification (NCBI taxonomy): domain Eukaryota; kingdom Metazoa; phylum Arthropoda; class Insecta; order Thysanoptera; family Thripidae; genus Frankliniella; species Frankliniella fusca. Next base: position 109,859 of record JAHWGI010001390.1, read on the forward strand.
GCGCTGCACTGCAGGGGGGCCGAGGCTTTGCGGCCGCACCGCGAGAGTCCACGACGCCACGCCTCGGCTCCGCGTCGTCACACCTATCTATCACACGTTGTGTCCAGTCAATAGCGGCGCGATGAGGCAAGCGGGTGAAATCCGAGCCGTGCGGCGCGGCGCGGACCATCCCGGCGGGCCCACGTTGGCAAGTGGACAATGCTCTACGCCGGGCGAGCCGAGTCGAGCCCGGAGCCCGGGCGGGCAATATACATGCAATACGCCTGACGCTCCACTAGCAAATCAGCCCCCTCTTCTCCCCTCCCCTCCCCTAGCCCTCCGCCCCCGCGCCGCTCGCGGCTCACGGCAGGAACGTATAGACCTTATATATACGCAGCCGTCTGATTCCGAAGATCGTTCTCGTGCCCCCGTCCTTGTCGCACTCATGGGGCCGCGCCATCCCCAACATGCAGGACGAGGAGCCCCTCCTGCGCGTGTGAGCGGCGCGGCGCGGGCGGCCGCGGACCCGCGCGCGGCGGCAGGTTGCATGCGCTTTGCGTGTCGCTTTTGTCCTTTTCAAAAACTTTCTCCGTTAACAAGGACCTCGACTGTGTCGCGATGCTCAACTGGGCTGCTTTTGTCTCATTTTACTGCGGGCCTGCCCGTGCTGCGGTGGTGGAGTCACAGGAGGAGGTTAACTCCCCGCCCCCTCCCTCCCCCTCCTCTCCTCGGCTCTCTTCCTCCAGCGGAGTACGTGCCGCGACTGTAGCGGTACGGTACTCGAGGCTCGCGGGGCGGGAGCGCGCGCCTCACGTTGGGATGCAAAACGGGTCTTGCCTCTAGGCCCAGCCCAAGTACCCAGCAGGTCGGGTAGGCCTGGTAGGGCGGGGCAGGGCGGGGCGGGGCGGGGCGGGTCTCCTCCTTTGCTTCCCACTCTCGCTCTCAGCAGTCGGTGAGCCACGCACGGCACGGCGCCGTCTGGTCTGGTCTGGCCCCGACCCGAACTTTTCATTTCGTTTGAGCCGGAGGCGTGGCGTGCGTGAGGAAGAGGCTCTTGGCGTCCGCAATGATCATCCTGGACCCTGGACGTGCTGCCGTGGCAGCGACCCCGCGCCGAACCCTACACCCCCCCTCCCCCCCCCACCTCCTCCCTCCTGCACCAATCTAGTTTGGATAGGATTGGAATGGGATTGATTGCATAACTCGTAAAATGCGCGTGGCTCGGAGCGGGCCGAACTGACCGGCCCGGCAGTCTCTCTCGTATTTACGAGCGATAAATAAAAACGTTCTGCAGCGGCAGTACACTCGTTTTGTTCAGCTCTGTGCGCCAGCACTGCCAACTAACCGATCTTTTTTTTTTCTTCAAGCTTTTAAATGATATGTGGCTGGCTGGAAACAGCTTTTATAGGTTTTGTAACGAAGTAAACACACGACGGTTTTAACAATTAGACTAAACTCCACGCGAAATATCGGAGCTATTTCCACTTCTATCCTCTGCATTACTGGAGGCACTGTACCTACGTGCATCCTACTCTTTCCACTCGTTGTTCACGTCCGTGCTCTCATGAAACCAGTGCACCCGGGCCCGGCCCGGGGGCGGCCCGTGGGGTGGGCCCCGTGGTGACCGGCGGGGAGCTATGCCGGCCTGGGCCGGGGCCGCGGGGGACAGGAGACGCGGGTCTCACGCCCTGTGCAGCGGGGCGTGGTGGGGACATGACTTCATGCACTTCCGTATTCACGCTCACGCTTGCACCCGCTTGCACCCCCTCCAACCCGTGACGCGTGCGCTGCACCGTCCCCTCTCCTCCATTACGCCTTCCTTTGGCTTCCTGAACATGCGGTCGGTGCCAAATGAAGCGGTATGTAAGTGCACCCCTCCTACCCCCCCCCCCCCCACCAAAGACACGTTTTTGTCGCCAGCCCATTGCTCTGCTCACTGCCTCGCTACCTGCCTGCCTGCCTGGCCGATCGGCTGGCTGCGCCGCTGCCGCTATGATGCGGGGGCCTTTCCTTTACCCCTCGCAGAAGTGTCCATTGTTCGAGGGTGCAGCAGATAAGCAGATAAGAGGCACGACGACTGCGGGTGGGGGAGGGGCGGGGGTGCTTCCGTAGTGACAGCGCGGGGGGGGGGGGGGGAGTGAGGGAAATATGAAGGGAAGGGCGCCCTGCTGCACGGAGGAATCTGAGGCGTTTTGTCTCTCGCGCGGCGGTTTATCTATCTCCCTTTTACCTTCTGGTTCAGATTGCCGGTACTATCACCACCGTGTTGTGCTGGAACGTCCCCTGTTAGCGGCGCGGCCGCGAGGCGCCAAGGCCACGTCACCTGTTGGGCGGGTTGGGTGGGGTGGGGCGGGGCTCGGAGCAGCGGAGTCGCCCGTGACGGATAGGGTATAGTAACCCTGCTGCGTTATTGATGGACCACGTGTCCGGGCCGCTCCGTCCCACGACGTACCGGAGGTCCGGCCCGGCGCACGTCATGAGGTAGGTCCTGCACCGCGTGCCCCGCCCCGGCCTCCGTACGTGCCGATAGTGACGCTCAAGGCGGGCCCGGTCACGACCGGAGCAGGGCCAAGGTAATTATTTTCTTTTAGCACAAGGTGGGCGGTCGCCATGACCGCGGGCACGGCGGCTTAAAGTGCGTCTACACCTTGCACTTTTATAGAAACTGTCTCTGTGCCGGGCGTGGCGCGGGGCGGGGCCGGAGCTGCGAACACTTTGCACAGCTGATGTCCTCCCTGCGGGAGGGCCGGTATCTCTCGGGATCCGGTCCCGCGGGCTGGGCTGGGCTGGGCTGACCCTGGCGGGGGGAGATGGGGCCCTCGCGATGCTCGGCTCGGTCCAGGCTTACGGAAGGATGCAGGTGGGGCCGCGGCCGAGCCCCGACGGCATTGTCAGCTGCCGCGCTGCGCTGAGGTGAGACGAGACGGGAGGCTAGGAGAGGAGGGGAGAAAGGCTTTCATCCAGCCGCTAATTGTTTGATTGTTGTCGCGGTCGGGCGGGGCGGGGCGGGGCTGGGCGGGGCCGTGCGGGGCGGGGCCCCGAACTGAGAGGGGGTCAAGTTGAGAGGGAGGAGGAGGAGGAGGGGGCGTGTGAGGCATTGACGCCGCGGTATTTGCGCGTTATTCAAAGCCGTTCGTTTATCGCACACATCGTCAGTTCAAGTCGGAGGCGGCGCTGGCGGCGGGGCCGAATGAGAGAGGCGGGTAGGCTGCGCGCGCCGCACGGGCAGTGCGCTGGAGACATGTGGGGCTGGGAGGCTATGAAAGCAGGTCACCCGGGCAAGGCGGGGGGGGCGGGGCAGCACAGCCGGGCGTGGTCCTCGCCCCCCATCCCTGGTGACCCAGCCGTCCGATCCCGAAGATCTCGCTCGTACCTCCGTCCTTGTCGCACTCATGGGGACCAGCCATCCCCGACCTAGGGCACCGCCATAGGTGCGACAAGGATGGAAGTACGAAAGCGAGGTTCGGAATCAGTCGGCAGGCGCGAGAGACTAGGGGCGCATGGTCGCGCACCGCGCACTCTCCTCGTTGTGCAACGCGGGCCGAGCCCCGCGGGCCCTGGTGTCACGCATGGATATGGGGCCCAACTGCGCGAGCAGGCCAGGCGGGCGTGCCTGCCGAACTCCCTTTTCCGACACCTCTCTTCCGCCTGCCAGCTGACACGGGACACCACTACAGCGACCGCTCGGCTCGGCTCGGCTCGGCTCAGCTTGGCTCACCCAACTCTATGGGCTCATACTGCTCCAACATATCGCCCTTTTCCTAAAACGCTGCGCCCTGATAAGCGGACCTGCCACTTGAAACGTGCAGCGAGTCGATGTCGGCTCCGTCTCGTTCGCAAGAAGAGCATCCATTGCTCAAGACACCGGGTACTGTCTTAAAATATTTGTTTAACATCACGGATTGAGCAGAGCAGCCGCCTCGCTCTCTCGAGGCTTTGCTGGACGTATCTCTCTGGAGGGGGGAGTAACTTCAAAAAATCATTGTACAGCCCCCAAAATATTTTTAAAAATTCTAAATAATCAAAATAAAATCAAGAAGAAATATTCAGAAAAATGCGACAAATCGAGAAAGAAAAAACGAACAAAAGACCAAATTAAAACTGTAAAAAGTCAGAAATTGGGGAGGATCATACATTTTTCAAAATGTGCCATTAATTTTCCTCTTGAAAAATAAATCAAAACATAAAATCAAATAAATCAAGAAAATTAAAAAAAAATCAAAAGTAAAAAAAATATTATTAGTACACATTTTGTATGAGTGATTCCCCCCCCCCCTCCCCCTCGACCTCTCCCTCCGCTCTGATGCTGGGTTTCTCTCCCCGGACGGCGTTGTCGCCTCGGGTCGCACTCAGCCGCATCGCGCCGGTCCGGTGTGCACCGCTGCGCCGCTGACCGCCTGGCCTTTCAGTCGGCCGTCATATCAGAATGCAAATATAATCGCACACGCTTGGCCGGGCCTGGTAGTGAGGGCTTCAGTGCGTGGTGGATGGGGCCGGGGCCGAGACCAGCCGAGTCGGGACGAGCATGGCTTGTGCTGGGGCTCCGACGGTCTAATGGCGGCTACCGGCACCGGCCGTTTTTGACCAAACATCCTGCTAGAGAGCGGGTTCTCATGTTGTGGGGCTTCATAGCCCTTTTTGAGGATCCTTAATAAATTCAATTTCAACCTGTCCCAATCAGGCGGCGCCTGCCGAGTTGAGGATAGGCCACCCGCACCGCCTGCAGGGCGCACCTGCAGCCTTGACACGCGCTGTCCGGGGCTGCTTAGTGGGCGTAGTGTGAGAGGGACGCAGAGCGAGTGCCCGCGCCCCCGGAGTGCATACACTGGAAACCCAAGTGTGTGAATGTCGCACACTTGCAGGTGTGCGAGGATTCATTCGTACACTTGGCCGCTTAAACGTGTGAATTTTCCTAGGATATTCACACGTTTGAGTGGCCAAGTGTACGAAACTTGTAGGTGTGCGACATTCGCTCACTTGGATTACCAGAGCAGGGCAAAACCTGCTAATGAACTACTCTACGCGAAGGCTAGATAGCCTCTGGCCGGCATAGTCATTCATGGAGTCTTCTGGAAGGTAGTCACACCTAGCCTCGCGCAAGGATATTTCTTAGGGGGTTTCTGCCCAGTGCCCTCCAACGCGTCCTCTCACAGGAGGACCACTATAGGGCCAGGCGCGGTTTAAGGTCCGACTGGAGCGGCGCTCCCCAGGTTGCCTACATACAGGGGTTTTGTCGCGCTTTTTGCCTACTTTCCAGGCGGCTATCTAGTGCCCGAAGGGGGGGGGGGGGGCGATCGCCCCCTCGCCCCCCCCTTAAACCGCGCCTGTATAGGGCTGCTGGTGCCGGGCGGGCCAAGAGGTTTGGCGTGGACTAGAGAAGCCAGCAGGGCGGGGGCGGGGCGAGGCCGGGTGTGGCGGGGCGTTAGCTCGTAGCTCCTCGGGATGGTCACGTCGCGGTACCCAAACCGGATCCCCTTGCGCCTCAACGCCCCGCGCCGCGCCACGCCCTCCCGCCGCGACCTTGGCCGAGCCCAGCTTGAGCCCGCCCAGCGTGCCCCACCAGCGCGGCGGTGCCTAATGACTCTGGAAATGGATGAGGCTGCCGCGGCGCTGCGCGGGGCGGGGCGGGGCGGGGACAGCGCAGCGCCCGGGCCCCCCTGAACTGAGGCGACACGGTGATATATGAACCCCTATACGCGACCACGCGTCTCTATCGGATTGCAAAGCGGGGGCGTCGAGAACACTCTTTTAAAAATAGCGGTATAATTCCTTGAATTTCCCAGATTTTTATATCTTAATCAATATTTTTAAAAGTTTGAATCAAAAGAAATTCTCGTAGTTTGACTATTTTTTGGCTGAATTTTCCCCTGCTATTTTTTTCGAAATTTTATTTCGTGTTCAGATTTAGCTGAGTTGTTCAACCCTTTTTTTTCCTATCTTCTTTTTTTCACGGTCAAGGCAACATTTTTGTGACCCCCTCGGGCGCAGCAGCTCATACGAGCCTGCACCGAGGCCCGACCCAGCCAGCAGGGCATTGTGGTGGTACCAGGTCGGGGCTGGCCGGGGCAGGCCGGGCCGCTAGTGTAGCAGAACAGAAAGAGATGATGATCACTTGCAAGGCCGGGCGGGGCCGGGCCGGGCGGTTACACTGCAGGCGCGTCCACGCATGGGTGAGCTCGGCTCTGCAGCGAGCATGCACAGCAGGCCTGGTCCTTAGGTGGTTCCCCCGCACTATATCTGCACTCCTCACCTGGAATCAGAGGGGAAAAAACAAGGCCGTTAGGAATGAGATTTAAAAAAAAAATCTGTGTCATGGTGCGCCAGCTTCCACACAAAACAACACCGATAGGATGGGACATCTCATTAGCTAATCCAGAAGCTGCGCCTCGACCGCCTTCGGAAACTTAACAATAATAAACCAATCGCGCTCGTTTCTTCTCGGCATGAGCCGGCCATCCGACTGATTCAGAAGATATCGCTCTCATCCCTCCGTCCTTGCTGCACCTGCAGCGGTGCCCTATGCTGGCCATGGTAGTGCTCCATGAGTCCGACGAGGACAGAGGTATGAAAGCGATCTTCGGAATCGCGCTCGGCAGGCCGTGGTGGCCTGGCCTGAGGACCGTTTCCGCGTGAGGTCATCTCCTCATCCCCCGCGCCGTCGCTTCCTCGCTGAGCCGCCAGCCCGGAGGCGTTTATCCTTTCATCGCTCGATGCGTAAAACAGAGAGGCAAATATCTGCAAAGCACTTCTTCCGCTTGAGGGTGCGGCTGGGGCCGGTGCCGCCGGGCCGTGGGTATGAGATGAGGCGCATGCCTGCCGGCCGGTGCGGTGTAGGCTTACGCACCCCGCCCCGCCCCGCCCCGCCCCGCGCTCTGCTCACGGTCGAGGACGTGAGCCGGACACCGGAACGTGCGGCCCCGAGCCCAGTACAGCGCCTCTGGCCGCCTCCCACCCTGCCCTGCCCTGGCCTGCTCCATTCCGCTGGCGCGACAAGCAAATCGCGAATAATCCGCAAGCGTCGTCATTGCGGGGCTCACTGTTACACGATGCAGTTACCTATACGGCGCTGTTGCTATGGGAACATGAAACCGCGCGCCGTTTGCATACCGTCGGCCTTGTCAGTTGGACGGACGTGACATGACGTGCTTTTTTTAATTTTTTTTTTTATTTTTAAAAGGTTTCTTTTGATAAATTGTAAGCTGTGGATTTTTTAAACTCCCACTAAAACTTTAAGGGATACATAGTGCTGGATACAGTACACTGAGTTAAGGGCCATTACTCCTATAATCCTGTGTACGCATTATAGCCTGTAAATCACGTTTAATCCCACTGTAATCCCTTGTCAACATACACAAAATATTTCAAACTCTCAAAATTGTACCTCAAATGAGGTACATATGTAATCATATCGTGTTGTAATCTTGTGATGGCCCCCTCTCGCTGCGCTGTGGGCTGCGGAGCGCGGCGCGCTGCGGCTGCCATTGGGCCCCAGAAACACACAATAATGGTGTCGCCTCCCGTCCCGTCTCCCAAGACACCGGAGATAAATTGGCGGATTAGGTTTCACCTTCGAGCTGTTAGCGCGACGCTTAGTGTAGTCGCGGCAACGAGGGTGGCCCCGTTCTCACCAACCGGTACCGCGCGCGGCACCGGCGGCATACCGACTCGAGACTTGTAACTGCTCCTCGTGCGTATAGACAAACCCAGTTGGGGGGAGGGGGGGGGGCTCGAATATACAAATAGACACACACACAGACACACAACGCGAGCGCTGTGTCACTCCATATCGTTTCCGCTGGGGCTTGCAACAGCGTGCGTGCGGGGCGGGGGCAAGTTTCTTCTCGTCCCCGCTCGCTCTACTGGGTGCAGTACTGCACACAATGCGCTGCTCTGTGGGCCGCAAGTGGAGTGGGCACGCATCCGCCCCGCCCCGCCCCGCCCCGCCCCGCCCCGCTGCAGTGCGCTGCCTGCATACAGTGTGCTGACCTCCGCAAGGTCGCAGCCAGGCGTCAAATAAAGCACACAGACGCGGACGCGCGCATTGCATTAGAAGCACGCAGTTAGCAGCCCCTTACATATACTCCGTCATATCCCCTACCCCTCCCTAGCGTGCTCGCTCACGTTTCTGCAACAATTATATATGGAACCGTATGGCATGACGCACTGTGCTTCTCGCGGCCCGGCTCGCATACAAATGCGTATTATTTATGTTCCCCGATAAAATGGGAAACAATTCAACCACGATTTTTAGTCTGGATGTGAACGGGTGGCAGTAGCATCGTCGGCTCCAGCTCACCGCACACATTTTGTTACGTACGTTTACACAATGAGGAAAAATTGAGCGCGCGACGACAAGACCTCAGGAACGCTCTTGGTAGAGAAAGATGAACGCGGCGGAGCAAAGAGGGGAGAGAAATAATGAAATAGAGGAAAAAAAGAAGGAGGAGCCCAGAAATAGTCGAATTAACTCATTAGGGTTTGGGGAGGGGAGGGCAATCTGGTCGCGGCAGTGGCTGGCGCAGCTAGCGCGGCCCGAGCAGCGGGCAGAGCTGCGGTCTGGCTTTGGCTGGATAATGGAATGGAACAATCGGAGGGCGTGCGGGCGCGACCCGACCCGGCCCGGCCCGGCGCGGCTGGAGGGCAGGGGGGCAGCCTGTGGTCAGTAGTGGTCAGTCACTGTTACATAAACACACAGTGAAGGGGCGACGGGGCCGGGGCGAGGCGCGACAGGACCAGGACACACTCTCTGTCTCTCTCTGTCTCTCTCTCTCTCTCTCTCTCTCTCTCTCTCTCTCTCTCTCTCTCTCTCTCTCTCTCTCTCTCTCTCTCTCTCTCTCTCTCCACCCTCTCCTATCCTCGCTTCTCTGTCAACCTTGCCGCGTCGCACGCGAGCCCCGGGATTCGTCCGGGCTCGCCGGACCGAGTGGTATTTACAACCCTGGCCATCCATATCCGCACCCTGCTGTCACGTGCTTTTCTCCCAGATGACTATGTAAGTTGATTTCGCGGGGAGGGGAACGTTTGTTTTGCTTCATCCACCTCGTACATCAAGCGGCACTGCTTCTCGCCCTGAGGGGGATAATGAAATGGAGACAGAGTCGTGAGAAGCTGCTGCTGCGCCTGTGCTTGTTAGTCTTCTGCACTCTGAAGAAATATAGTGTCTGATCCAGGATCAGTGACCCCCTCCATCAATATTGAACTTGATACCAAAGGTAATTTAGCATGCTCTTAATTTTCTTTCAAAACACGGCACTTTTCTGCTTTTGTTTTAAGAGCAAATTGGTACAGATTTTGGGCCAGTATTGCGTTGGTTTGGGCGGTGTGTGTGGCGCGAGGGGGCCTCAACTCACCCAAAATTTGTACACATGATTTCAAGATTTCACATGATTTCTCATGATTACACCTCTTATAATTGAAAGAAACAATTCGTAAAGTAAATACAAGCGTATTTTGAGCTTTATGAGCCCAAGGTACGCACTGAAATCAATTTTTTCGGCAATAGATCCACATTTTTTGACAATGATTTCGAAGATATCAGCGATTGTGTACACATGATTTCAGGAGTTGAGGCCCCCTCGGTGTGTCTGCTGCGCTTCGGCAACGGACAAAGCGTCTTGACGCGCACATCTATGGGAGAGAAAATCGGTCCCTGCTGGTCCAAAGCGGCCTAGGTGGCGTGGGGCAGCGCGGCGCCGAGGTAAGTCGGACAAGGAGATGAGTAACACGACACTGGCTAGCGCCGTGCTCCGTGCTGTGCCGTGCGGCGCCTGCGCCCAAAATTGCTGTATCGTGAGAAATGCCTCGTTGTTCGCCAAGGCCGGCCGCGTGGGTCCTGCCCTACCCTGCCCTGCCCTGCCCTGCCCTGCCCTGCCCTGCCCTGCCCTGCCCTGCCCTGCTTTGCCCTGCTCCGCCCTGCCCTGCGCTGCCCTGCCCTGCCCGGCCTGGGCCGCCCTGAGCGACAGCTAGCACATTGTTTTGGGCTGGAAACTCGTCTGCATCTGACGTCGTGTTCCTACAAGCTGAACAATTATTCGACCTTGCCTTGCGGTGCAGTGCAGCTCGTTTGACCTCACTGTTGGAGTGTCGCCAGACCGCCAGCACCTCGCTCGCGCTTTTTGCGCTGCAGACTTGTACGTGTACGAATGTCGCTCACTTGCAGTTAACTTTCTGTCACACGACTGAAGATGTGCGACGAACTATTCACGCACTTGAAGGGGTGCGAAATGCCAATTCGCTTGCGAACTGAATTCGTCGCGTAGCCCGTAACCCTAGTTCCTTGATCATTTCCATGGGAAACCGGGACGTAGATTTTCAAGGACGTTTTTTTACCAGTTTCAAGGGCCGATGGACATATTGCTGATTGGGCGGGATTAATGATCCCTCCGGGGACGCTCCCGCAGGCTCGGGGGGACCAGATAACTGACCACAGCTGAGTGATTCCATGTCAAAGGTACACTGAAAAAAAAAAGTTGTCTCCGAAATCGACCATATTTTTTTTGTCGGCTCTCCTATGGTACAAGACTCTACCCTGTAAATGGCAGCTCTCTAGGTGCACCCAGTCTGGAGATATAAAATACTACCATTTTGGTACTATGTAGAAATGAGCTGTAGGTAAAAGTAGGGAAGGAGTCATGGTAGCGACTTTCCACTTGGTATGCAGCTTGTTAGGAGTCAGTAGATGAAAAAAAAATTTTTTTGAAAAAAAATTTTTTTTAATTTTTTTTTGTTGATTTTTTGAAGTGTACTTTTGGAAATATCTCAAATGATGTCATAAAATTTTTCGACGCAAAAAATACTGAAAGTAGCTCATATCACCCATGATTTATCCTGAAAGACTCATCACACGTAGACTTTTAGTTTCAGAGTTATGGGGATTGCGCTTTCCAGCTTTCTCAACGTAAACCCATAGAACCTGTATGGAATGACTAGAAGCTACTTCAGACTGTTGCAGAGTTCTACACTGGGTGAGTATGAACTAATAAGACTAAAATTGACTTCCTCTTAACATTGGACACCCTTTTCTGTAATAATATTTTAAATACTAAGGATACAGGGAAGGTTCGAACAAGGTAACGGTAACTGTTCATCTCATTCTTGGTTTACCATCACATTTGGTGTTCTCAGGCTAGTCAGATGATTTAGAATAAATTAAAACTAAAATCTTCTTTGACAGCAAAAATCACATTAGTTCAATAGTCCTTAAATTAATAAAATTAATGAATAATTGAACTAATGTGATTTTTGCTGTCAAAGAAGATTTTAGTTTTAATTTATTCTAAATCATCTGACTAGCCTGAGAACACCAAATGTGATGGTAAACCAAGAATGAGATGAACAGTTACCGTTACCTTGTTCGAACCTTCCCTGTATCCTTAGTATTTAAAATATTATTACAGAAAAGGGTGTCCAATGTTAAGAGGAAGTCAATTTTAGTCTTATTAGTTCATACTCACCCAGTGTAGAACTCTGCAACAGTCTGAAGTAGCTTCTAGTCATTCCATACAGGTTCTATGGGTTTACGTTGAGAAAGCTGGAAAGCGCAATCCCCATAACTCTGAAACTAAAAGTCTACGTGTGATGAGTCTTTCAGGATAAATCATGGGTGATATGAGCTACTTTCAGTATTTTTTGCGTCGAAAAATTTTATGACATCATTTGAGATATTTCCAAAAGTACACTTCAAAAAATCAACAAAAAAAAATTAAAAAAAATTTTTTTTCAAAAAAATTTTTTTTTCATCTACTGACTCCTAACAAGCTGCATACCAAGTGGAAAGTCGCTACCATGACTCCTTCCCTACTTTTACCTACAGCTCATTTCTACATAGTACCAAAATGGTAGTATTTTATATCTCCAGACTGGGTGCACCTAGAGAGCTGCCATTTACAGGGTAGAGTCTTGTACCATAGGAGAGCCGACAAAAAAAAATATGGTCGATTTCGGAGACAACTTTTTTTTTTCAGTGTACCTTTGACATGGAATCACTCAGCTGGGCCTTCCGTCCCTCAGCTCCGCTCCGCTGCGCTCCAAGGACGGTGCTTGAATATTGGCAAAAATCAGCAAAAAACGTCCTTCTGCAAGGATCGGTCTTTAAATTTGTCCATCGGTTCTTGCGAATGGGGGAAAAAAAAGTCCTTTGAATATCACTTTGAAGCACGCATGGGCTCTCCTTCTCCTGTGTGTTCCAGTGTGGGCTTGTGCCCGGCGAAGCCATTTGGCGCCGCGAGCCGGGGCTTAGAGCTGCAAATCTAGGAAATTTTCCCTAGACAAACCCTGCCTACTAGGCAACATTCGTATACCACTGTTTGGCAGGTTGCCTAGAAGCCAGGGCTTGTCTAAGAAAAACTTCCTAGATTTGCAACCCTAGCCGGGCTGCTGGGTTGGGGCAGCCGCTGCAGGCACCAGGCACCCCGAGCCCAGAGTCCTACCTGCGCTGCGCTAGCTGTGCCGGCTATTAGAATTAATTGATGTTGCGAAATATCGGCCGGTTGGCCTGGCGATTGTTCCTATTTGGCGCCGGGCGGCGCGGTGCGGCGTTACCCAGCCTCCTGCCCGCCCGCCCCTTCGCTTCTCCCTGTTTTTATTACGGCTGTGTACAAAGAGGATTCTTCCCGAATGGTATTCAGTAATTTCGGTACTAGTGACACGTGCTGCTTGCCACTTCAGATCGGACGCTATCCGGGCTAGCGCGCAGCTCGGACTGGTCCCGTTTATTTCAAAAAAGAAATTCTTTTTTTTCCTCTTTCTGCGGAGTGTGCCCGCCCGGTCTGGCAATCTCGTGTGTCCTTACGTCCCAAACCAGCACCTTTCTACCTCTCCATCCTTTCTCTCCCGCGAGTCGGACATAATACCAACTATACTTGCGTGAGCTCGAAAAAACAAACCGGAAATGCAACGGTGGAAACGGCGCCGAGAGAGAAAGTATATGTACTTGCTCTTGCCGTTGAGTTGCGATGATAACCATACTACACGTATCATCGCCCGCCCTGGCCCGCCCCGGCCCGCGCCGTAACCGTCCAGTCATTTCTCCCCCGAGCGGGCCGCGTGCGCGATTCTCTCGGACAACGAAAACCATCTCTTTCCGGCGGACGGGCGGCGCACGCCTGACCGGCTCCGGGGGCTCCGCGGGACCCGTTCACCGGACCGGACTAGAGCGTGAGGACTAGAGAGCAAGGGTGCAGACAGTCGGACCTGCCGGGCCCCGGGCCCGGGCCGGACAGCTCTCCACACGCAGATAAATCAGTTTTTTTTAAACGTATTTTTTTTTTTGCAAGGAGACGAGCTGAGGGGCCTGAGGGAAGCCTGTGGCGTGCGGCCCGGGCAGCAACACTGCCGGCGCCCGCGCGCTGCCACTCCGGCCCGGCGTGAGCGTGAGCTTTTATTGGAGCATACCGCGCGACACCGCCAACCGCCAGTGTCGTTTGCGAAACGCGTTCGGAATCCTTGGCATTTCAAACAAAATCCCGCGGCTCGCGCCTTTTCATTCCGTGATTCTGAGACGTCGGTACTTTTCCCTCCCGTCCCCCCCGTGTGCAGTGGCGGCTGGCGGCCCCGCCCGGCCCGGCCCGGCGCGACACTTATTGCGGCCAGGCTGGCTCCTTTACGGCCGCCTGCTTGCGCCTTGCAGCCCCAGCCCCGCCCTGCCCCGCCCCGCCCCGCCCCGACCCGCCCCGCCCCGCTCGGCGCCTTACCGGGGGATTGACGTTTGTCACGTCGCTTAACATTTACTCCCTATATAAAAAAGATAGCCGAGTTGTGGAAACACCTATGTTGTTTTTGTGAAACGGGAAAAATCTCTCCAACACTCGGGGCGCGCTCCAAGTCGTCTTCGCTCATTGAGACACCTTCTTTACCCTTTTTGACCTCGGAACGACGTTTTCTGTTTATTTCTTTCTACCACCTTGACCAGAGGAATTTCGGTCGAACCTGATCCGTCCCCTTTCTCTCTCTTTCTTTTCCCAGTTCGTTTCAGTGTTGGGTGGTTTTCAACCCCAACGGTTTTTCGAACGGGAAACTAAGATCACGCAGAGCCACACTCAATAAGTTGATAGAAAAAAAAATCTAAAAAAAAAAAAAAAACAAGGTTAAAGAAATACAAAAGTTAGCCGCACAACAAAACACGCCAGCTAGTGGCCGCTGGTGCAGGCCTCTGCTCTCCACTCCGGTCTGCTCACGATCCCCGTTACAACACGTCCAGTCTGTCTGTGTGTTCGTTGCACTCCAGCATCTCCCTGTCTTTGTTCCACTCCCTGGCCGGGCCGGGCTGCTACCCTGCCAGCCAGGCAGCCAGCCCACACCGGCCTGACCGACACCGACCCACTACGAGCCGGCTCAGCACAGCACCAGCTGATCGTTTTCTTATTCGTTTCCAATTTATTTTTTACGTTTTCCTTTTCAAGGCCATGGACAGGTGAAATTATGATCTCAGAAACCCAAAATCTAAAATTTCTGATTATTTTTGGCAAAATCTTAGCTACAGTGATAGTCTCAGTCGAAAGAACAAATGCAAGTGACTGATTCAATAAGTTTCCATCATCGGAATAAAAATAGGAAATTTTTAACTTAAGAATTCTTTAAAAAAAAATTAAAAAAAAAAATACACCGGTTCCCGCGGCCTTAATAAGTTCGCCATAAAACAACGGAGGAGATAGATATATACAAAAGGTAACGTATCCCGTCCGGACGATGCTGCCGCCCCGCCCCAGTATAGATTAGTCGGACACACAAATGACGCAACGCCCTCGCGGCCGCACGGCGTGAGTCGCGTGGACCACGTGGACAGGGACCCGGGCCTGGCCGGGCGCTGCGGTAAGAGTCGGGCTGATGTCCGCACCTGCCCGCCCCTCAGCCGTAGCAGCCCGCGCCCGCCTGAGGAGTGAGTGAGCTGGCAGAATGTATCGCATTCCTTTTAACCGTATACTGCCGCCGCCGCCCCTTCTCCAATATCAACTTAAACCGCGCGCGGCCGCGTGAAGGCCGGCTCGTAACGCCCGTTTATCTCCCATTGTGTGCGAGAGCCCCATGGGGCCCATGGGGCCCCGCAGCGCGCGGCTACTGCCGCACATAATCCTGGCCAAATACATTGACAGTGAACGACATCCGCGGGCTCGTATTTCAACGCGCGACCTCGGCCGGACCCGGGCGGGCGTGGCACGGGCGGCAGGGTTGTTATGACCGTGTTGTCCGGCGGCTGCCAGCTGACCGGGGTGGGGCGGGGTGGGGTGGGGTGGGGTGGGGTGGGGGTGGGTGGGGTGGGGCGGGGTGGGGGGAAGCCTCGGGGGAAGCAGCGCGGCAGCGTGGCACGGCGGCCAATAACCCACTTTTGTCCGTTTCCCGCGCGCGCAGAGGCCCGCGCTTCGGGTCGGGCGGCGCTGCAGCCGGATCAGATGCCGCGTGACAGTTTATTTAGTCGTGTATACACGTCGGGAGCAAATTGAGTATGGTGCAACATGTGGTTCGGCCGCCCTGTTTTGCCCCACCCTGCCTCGCCCCGCCCCGCCGCGCCCCGCCCTGCCGCACCCTTGGAAAAGCTCTGTGAAGAGTCACACTTTTCCACCGGAAATCCAAGGGAACGAATGTCACTCACTTACAGATGAGTATATTTACTCGCTCACTTGCTCCTGAAATCCAAGTGTGTGTGAATGTCACACACTTGTAAGTGTGCGAGGATTCATTCGTATACACTTGGCCACCCAAACGTTATGAATATCCCACGAAAATTAACACGTTTGAGTGGCCAAGTGTACGAATGAATCATGGCACACCTACAAGTGCGACATACATAGCGACATTCACACACCATCATCGTGTTCCCGAGGAGAGTGCAGCCCAGCGCGCCGCCTGCAGTCGTGCGGCATACTGCACCGCAGGGCACGCGTGCGTGCGTGTTGCCTACCCTCCCCACGCACGGCGCTCCGCGGGGGTGGGGGGGTGGGGGGGGGATATACGCGCACCTGTCCCATAGCGGCCCAGCCCAGCCCAGTGTGAGGCGAGTATATACCCGTAACATCCTCCGGGGAGGAATTCCCCGGCACGGCAGAGCAGGGCACTGGCTGGCGTTACGTTGTGCGTGTGTGTAACGCGTGTAACGGCCATCAACCGGTCCGGGCAGGACGAACGGGGTACGCGACCGGGAGAGGAGGGGGACACATCTGGAGCGGTCAGCAGGAGGAGGAGGACGCCCGCCTCGCGGTCAGCGGCTGGGCGCGGCCCGGTCAGTACGAAATTAATTGGCGCTGACCCGACCCGGCCCGACCCGGCCTGGCCCGGACCCGTCGTGACGCTAACTGCCGGTCCGCCGCCGGCCCCAGCCTCTGGGCCTGGACTGCGACTGCCGCCGAACTGAACTGATCCGTTTCGAAACGCGACCGATCGACTATCCTGCGCGCGGCTATCGGCCTACAGGTGGAAAAGCTGGCCGATCATGTCGTTATGAATCGATCGGCCGGCCGATACGTTTGTGTGTGTGAGTGTGTGTTTTATTCTGAGGGGCCCTGATCACGCTCGCGAGCGGCCCGCGGCGGCGCCCGCCGGTCTGCATGGGGGACCAAACGGCCGACAGCGGCCTCGCTCCTCGCCGCATGGCGTAAAAAGTGGCGCCTTTCGCAAAAAGATATTTCCAGGCACTTTTCTCTACACTGTCTAACTAACTGCCTCTGTAATCCATCTGGAGCGCACGAAAAAAAATCATCACTGTGAAAAATATCTTTGTAGATTTACGATAAATTTTGTAAATCGTGATTTACGAAATATGTTGTAAATTTACGACGGACCTTTTTTGCTCGTGAATGAATTTCAAGCCGATATGTAGTGCTTGTAATTTTACGATTTCCAATTGTAATTTTACAACTGCACTTCGTGGAAAATTTTCCCGTAAACTTACGGCTATTTTTCACAGTGATTAGTTGATCCAACTCACATTGATATACGTAGGAAGAACTAACTCCTGTTGGGTTGTGAGAGCAAAAAGTTCGTCTCAACTAAGTTTTTGTTAATGCAACGCAATATTCGTTGGAGCAGCGAATACATCGCTGTTAGAGCGACGGCTATCTTTGATTCAACTACAGTAAAACGGCTTTTGTTTCTGCAATCAGATTTATTCGATTCCTCAACGATCGATGAGCTGTGAGAAGGTGTCAACAAGATGTCAATGGTGAAGTTCGTGAGTAGCCCACACGGGTGTTTGGCGCGACATGCGCAACACGGTCTCTTTCGATGTACGATGAGTACGTTTACACCCACGGAGAGAAATAAATTGGTGACCTCTCAGCAAAGCGGGGCCTGATGCCAGATCTAAAGAGATTTTTATCGCCTTCAGAGTAGGACGTTAGTGAATCCCAACCCAGCCCGCCTCTGTAATAGCGACTCCCCCTGCTGTGCAGTGCGCCAGGCGAGTCGATAGTGGTAGATAGTGAGTTACGATGCTGACCGTTCTGTCGCGTCCCTAGCGGCGCCTGGTCCGCGGCCCACCGCCCCCGCACTGCACGGGAGCCGCGAGCGCGTCCCCTCGAGGAGTCAGTCCTCCGTCGTGAATGTGCTCGCGCGGATGAGTCAAGGGCGCGGTGAAAGCGAATCCTCCGGGGAGCCCGCGCGGGCGGGCGGAGCCTATAGGCGGGCCGGGCTGACCGTCCAGGCATCGCGCCTGCCGCCTGCCCGGCCCGGAGTCGTAAATCAGTTCTCTCGGCGCCGCCGTATAGCACAGCATCCCTTCCCGGGGCGCATCGCCAGGGACGCGACGGGACGGGACCGAACGCGACGCGAGGACGCTCCCCGCATTGACGTCCGAGGGCAGCGCCGCCGCCGCCGGCCACCGCCTCTCCTCCTGCTCGGGTTGTGCGAGAAAGGCGCCTGTGATGGAATCCTCCAGGCCATGCAGGTCGAGCGCCTTCTCGAGCAGCAGCCTGGGCGAGGACCTCGGACCTCGGCGAGGACTCCATCAGCGGCCGCCTGTTCTTGCCGTACACCCTGCTGCTGCTGCTTTGTCCGTCGCGGCGCGGTGCGCGACAGCAGATAGACTGACCCGCGCCAACACCCGCGGCCATCACGTTCATATCAGCGTCGCCGGCGCGCCTCCGCGGCGGGGAAGGTGCCGTACGCCGCGCGCGCTGATCTTTATACATGGCGCTCGCGCCGGTATCACTCTCACCGCCACAGCACCGCTCTGTTGGCTCCGTGTCGACCGCGACGACAGTTTAGCGCGGCGGGGGTGTCAGGACAGGGGGGCGCCAAAGGCTTGACCGGCCCGGGGAGTTTTACGTGAGAACTCGCGATATAGGCGGTGGAGCGCGCTAGTGGGCCCACTAGGGCGCACGGGGGCGAGCGAGCCCAGTCCAAGGGGTAGATCACGTGGAAAAATATCACTGTTCGACTCCCCAATAAATAAGTAAAAAATAATAAAAAAAAAAAAAAAACAAGAAAAAAAGATTTTGAAAAATCTGAAAAATCGAGAAAAACGTGACTAAAAAAAGGCGAAATAAAATTGAAAAAAAAATAATCATAAATTTCTTTAAAAAATTAAAAAATCAAAACATACAAGAATAATAAAAAAATTAGAAGTAAAAAAATATCATTGTACACATTTTGTATGAGTGATCCCCCCTCGGCCCAGCTCAGCACAGCCCAGCCCAGCCGGGTCCAGCCGCCAGTCATCAGCGCCCAGCGTCGTCAGAGAGCTGTTGCTGCTGCTGCTGCTGCCCTATATTCTTCAGTCAGAAGGCGTGGCGGGGTGAAGTAGGGGGTGGGATGGGGCGGGGTGGGCCGCGGGTGTGAAAGGGAGAGTCCCACGGGAGTGCACAGGGGGAGCAATTAAACGTCGGGGAGGAGCCGCCGAACGCGGCTGCTGCGCTGCGGCTGCGCTTCTTCCTTGTACGCACCGAGCCGCCCCGCCCCGCCCCGCCCCGCCGCACCTTTCCTCTCTTTCCTTCCTTCCTTCCTTACTCCGGCTCGTCGCCGCGCGGCACGGTGCCGCTGCCGCCGGCAAGTTGTTCTTCCCATGGCCGCGTTGTCTCATCCAGGTCATAACTATACGCACAACAAAGACATCCTTAAGGACCTCCAGCGGCAGGCGGCGCCGCGCCGCGAAATGACGAGGAAAAGTGGCAGGTGGACGATGCGATGGGCTGGGCCGGGCGACATGATGGCCTCTGTCATTCCATGTCATTCTATCTCTATCTCTCTCTCTCTCTCTCTCTCTCTCTCTCTCTCTCTCTCTCTCTCTCTCTCTCTCTCTCTCTCCCCCCGTCTCTCTCTCTCTCTCTCTCTCTCTCTCTCTCACTCTCTCTCTCTCGTTGTTTCCACTATAGTGTGCGGCTCGCGGTGCGGTGCATAATGCAGCAGCACGCACGCCCACATGAGAACTCATATTCTTATGAAGGTTCCTCGTTCCTGTGTCCTCTACGGGACGCACACAATAAGTCTCTGCGGCGGCGCGGCGCGGAAACCGCTGCTCAGCGCCTAGCCGCAGACACGCCGACACTGAAAATGGAGGAGTCGCCTTTTTCGATCTTGGAAGAGCGACTTTTCTGTACCAAATTTTCATGCTCCTGGGAGAGCGACATGCATGAACATCGCTCTATTAGAGTCACTTTGATGACTCTTTTTGAATCAAATCATCAAATGTGACTCTTCCGGAGCGATTTTTAAAATACCAGAAAATACTCGATTTGAGTCGTTTTAGCGAAAGTCACTCTTACTGAGCGATGAAAAAATACTCCGCTCATTACGGGAGAGAAATGTGACCAGTACCTTTCCAGTGGAACGGTAACTAACCGGACTGGGCCTTTACCGCACACGAAAAGGGCGCCGGACAGACTATTCGCTCCCACATGGAGAAGTGCTTAATGGAGACGTAACGGGGGGCGGCAGGGGCACTGTTCTGCCAAATATTGCGCTAATTTTCTCCTGAACCGTTTCTTAGATCGTCTTGAGCGCGACGCTGTGGCTTCCAGAATGCAGCCCCAAACTTAATCTGACCTTAAAAAAAAAAATCGTTTCTCACTATAAAGGCTATATTTTGTGGGCCTGTGTTGTATGCTCTCTCCGACAAACAGAAGTGTGAACGCAGCAGAATTGATAAGTTGTTCCTCTCCCTCTCTCTCTCCTGGCGCCGCCGCTCCACAGTGGGAGATTTGCCCTCAAAATCGAGACAAAAGTCTTTCCTTGATTTGATCCAACTGGAAATCGGTGGTCTAGGGTTTTTCGTCATGCTGAATCGATTAGTAACCTCCTCTTCCCAAAATTTCTAATTATTACCCACGAAAATTAATTTTTTGGTTAAAAAACGAATGTTTTTCTAAGAAAACTAGTATATAAAGTTTGCTCTTTCGTTTCATATGTGTTGTTTAGTATTCTTTACGCATTTGCGTTCGAAAGTGTCTGAAAAAAATATTGATACTATTGGTTTCGAGTATTTTTGAAAGTTTTTTGGAGTGGACAATGTGTGCGCGATCATTGCTACGGCAAAAGTCTTATATTTAGATACTTTCACAAATAAACTATATTGTATTTATCTCAAAACTAAAAAAGAAACATAAAAAACATAATATAAATGTCATAAACAATATAAAAAATTTAAAAACAAATATTTTGTTGGCTGACTAGTCCTAAAAAAGCGCATCACAACATTGAGATATAACCGCTTCGCAACGCCAAGGTGGCAGCTTGTGGCACCTGATCTCACTCGGACTAGAAGTATTAGGGTCTTAGCTAACTTCTCATCCTAACTTTACAGCAGAACTCGACGGAACTCAAAATATTTCTCAATATAAAGAGGTGCCCTAACCTAACCTTGACGTCACTCTGCTAGCTATCTTTAAAAATCAATTTTATATCGATTCTCAACATGCCGATGAGAAAGCTAATGAAAATATTGGAGCCTAAACTTCAAATATCGAGACACACCACTCTACTTTGTCACATACCTTGAAAATAATGGTTTCTTGGCGATTTGAAAACTACGCACCGGGCGGCTCCGCAGAGGTGCTGAGGGAGACGAGCAAAAGTGCTCAGTTTAAAAGACCGTTGCAGCAGCCTGTGAGCGCGCAGCGGTTCAATACCAGTTGCAACAGGTGGTCCATAGTGTTAACAATACATAAGGAAAAATAAAAATATTGTATTTCAAATTTCAGATTTTTCACTTTTGTCTCGATTTAGAGGCCAAATCTCCCACTGTACGCTCCTCCCCTCTCACTCACATGAGGGAAGGACAAGGCCCAGCCCAGCCGGCCCGGCCCGGCCACACACCGGTCCTTGCTTTGCGTTGCTTTCAGACGCTTTGCGCGGGAACGCTCCTTCATTATGCCGTTACGTCACCGCGACTACGCTACACCAGTCGCCCCCCCCCCCCCCCACACGCCCCGCGGCCACCGTGTTGGGGTCCTGCCTGCCTGACCGGCTCGCCCCGCCCCGCCCAGCCCCGCGTGGAACTGTAACACATCGCCAACCTGTCTGCCCCCCCCCCCCCCCCCCGCCCCGCCCCACCCCGTCCCGCTCCAACCCGCCTCCTGCCGCTTGAAAAGGGCCTAGCCTGCCTCGACGGTGCGTCGAGACGGCGCGGCGCAACGCGCTGGAAACAAGAATTACAAGTGAATGAAAGGAAAATTCGTGGGCGCTGTATTAGCCTGGGCTCCCCCTCCCCGGCGCGAGTCCTCGCGGTTCAAATCCGTCGGCCCCACGCATTTCTTCACGTTGTCGGCTCTCTCGATTGGGGTTGAGCAGAGCGGGGCAGGGCGAGGCGGGGCGGAGCAGGGCAATCGTTATGCGCGATGAGAAGGCAAGATACCCGCTCCCGCGCCGCACAACAAGTACCTTATACCGATATGTGCACTTAGAGCGCCGTGCGAAAACATGCAATTTTTCCTATTAGCGTTATAGTTTACAAATATTTTTTTCAGACGGCATCCTTTTCCTTTCCCTCCGCTCTGATTTACAATTATCCGTTCTGGAACTTGAAACACTTTTATAACAACCTTTTTTTTTCTTTTCTTAATTTTTTTTTCATAAATGTATGTCTGTTCCAGCACTCTTCCCCTGTCGGCCTGCACAGCCTAGGGTCACGAGCGCCGTGATTAATGCCGCCGTAGCTGCAGATTGCAACGGTTGCTGCCGCTTAAGCTGCCGCCCGCTGCCGCCCGCCCAGCCCGGCCCACCCCCGTGACGGACCCCGACCCAGAGATTGGACGAATTTTACGAGGTATTGTTCCAGTTCTTAAAGGCCATTGCAACGAGGACGGGGAGGTCCCGACCTTGTGAACAGAAAAATCTGTGGTCTTGACTAAGGTACCTGCTTGTTTGGGGTCAACAATTGCCGGACAAAAAAAAACGTGGACCACGCAGTTTAACTTTTCCTACGCGATATATACACCGTCATTTTATAAAATGACACTCAATGAACGTGACTCCAAGGGCGATTGTAAAAAGCTATGGACTTCACTTGAGCCAAGTCCATAGTGCACTAGTTCAGTTTGAGCGCTCACCTGTAGTTTCCTCATGCTTGTCCGCGCGGCGAGCACTGCAGTAAAGATCCAAAAATTGCGAGCAGCAACACTCGATGGGCAGCACTGAGAGCACACTGTTCACTCGCAAACACTCACTGCACCGGTACCCACTCTCTTTCTCTCTCTCTCTGTGTGTCTTTCTTTCTCTCTCTCTCTCTGTCTCACTGTCTCCTCGCGCGCGCCGAGCGGTCTGCCGCTCTGCCGGGTCGTTCGGGAATAAACAGAGTCCAGTCCTGGCTCCCCTTTATAACCGCGGAGGGGAGGAGGGGAGGGGGCAGCGGGCGCAGCACCACCTGATAATGGGAGGGGGAGGGGAGGGGGTCCGCGGCGCCCCCACTCCCCGCCGCGCCGGCGGCTTACCGACTACCCCCTCTGCCCCCCCCCCTCTCTCTCTCTCTCCCGCCCTCTACCCGCGTCTGCGCGTCTCCGGCGCGAGTCCGGCGTGTTGGGTCTTCCCTTTCGTTCGCACGAGGAAGATGAACATTATTTGTACGCACGCCAAGGCGAAGTCGACAAATGAAATACGCGAACAAATAGATCGCCCACACCGTCTCCGCACCTAATATGCAGGGGACGAGGTGGCTGGATTCAAATTTATATATCCGTGTTATGGATGCGTGTGCTTTATTCAAATCGGCAGTATAGACACCACACCAGCACCTCCCTCGCCCGAACGATCCGTCTGCGGGTCACGATTTCCGGCACTCGCCATAATATTTTTAATATTCCCCCCCCCCCCTTAAATCATTGGGGCGCCCACCTTATAAATCCGTTGTATTTTTGTCTCGGCGCGAGTCGAAGTCGAGTCGGTCCTTCTGGCCTTACGCGTGTTCCACGTTCCACCCGCGGTGCTGCGCTCTCCTCCCGCAGCCGCGTTAAGGTCTCCCGCCCGTCCGATATGAAAGCACGGTAAAGACGATGTCTGATTTTTTGAGGAAGAAGGGAAATCTTTGAGAACCTTGGATACTTTGAGGAAAACTCCTTAGATTTTGAGGAAGTCTCCTCGAAATTTGTGGAGATTTCCCGTATTTTTTGAGGAGCCTTCCTCAAAATCTGAGGGGTTTCCCTCAATTTACGGAAGTTCCTCAAAGTTTTTCCCCTTTTCCTCAAAGAATCAGACATTGTTTTTACCGTGAGCAGTATCGTTCGTTTGTTTTCTCCGGGCGGGAGCGCCAGCAGGAGCGTCAGTAGGGACGCCCCGGGCCTGTGGGGGTTGGCACGCGCGACCGTCTCGTACGGCCGGGCGGGGCGGGGCGGGGCGGGGTGCGCCGTCACGTCCGCGGCTTCCGGAACTTCATACGCGCCGGCCGGGTTCGATTCATCGGGTAGGAAAGTACCCGCGGCACACTGCGGTCATGCCCTGCCTTTGGGTGTTCCCTCTCGTTTTTATTTCCCCTTATTGACCCTTCGTGTACTCCATTTGAGAAAGGAACTTTATTATTTTTTTTCGACGCAAGAGAGGTGAGGCGAGGCGTCTTCTTGAAGGGGGCTGATGGAGGTTGAAAGCCAGGACTCCGCATGTGGGCGGAGGTCGAGGGAAAATTCCTCGAGCTCTTTCTTTTTCTCTTTCTCTCGGCGCTGCTCCGTCTCTTTTCCTCTTTGGCGGCAGCTCGTCACTTTCTTGGTGGAGAGACTCGAGTGACACACCGAGGCGCCGCGGGGCAGCAACACGCCAGGCCTGACTAGACCGGCAAGTGCGCCCCACTGTTGGCTAAACTGCTAACGACACCGGCGCACTTTAAATGACACAGGACGGCACCCTCACGAAAAATGCCTCGAACTTTTTTTTTTTTTATGTAAGATTTCATCATCGGAAAGCTAGAAACAAATTACAAAAATATTATCTCCAAGTATTTTTTTTTTTTTTTTTTTTTTTTTCTTGTCTTCATAGGAGTGCAAGGGCACTGTTTGAATGTCGACATACACGCCCTGACGCGGGAGGGGGCATGGAGGTCGGGGCAGGGGAGGGAGGGGGGGACTTTGATCGAATGTGAGTACGCAGAATGTCGGCCGCACGCACGCGGGTGACGCCCCACTCCGCCCCGCCCCGCCCCCGCCCCGCCCCACCCCACCCCGCCACGCCAAGCCGCATGGCTAGACGTATAGCCTCAGTGACAATAACGGCACCCACGCAACGTTATGCCACCGACCAATCCTCAAGCCCACCGACCGACCGGGCTTCTAGACTCTAGCAAAGGCTCCGCGGTGCTCCGCGGCCTAGGCAGGGCGCGGCAGTGTTGCCAATTCAAACAATCGTGTTCTAACGAGGCCTGCTCCGGCCGCCGCGCCCACCGCACCCGCCCCGCCGCGCCCGGTGCAGGGCCCGGAGCAGGGCAGGGACGGTGTTGGCTGACCCGGGCCGCCCCGCCCCCGCCCTGCGAAGGCTTTTGTCTCGTTGGGCATACGAGCAACTGAGGCGCGCGACTGCTCCAATGGCGTTCTTGACTTCCGCGCAGCGTCAGTTTGGCGTGCACTAAGAAATGGGGAAACACCTGTGGACCTGTCCAGAAGTCAGTCCTTTTTCTTTTCAAATGAATGTGGAACTTAACGGAGGAGCCACTCACCACGTCGTGTGCCTACCGTACACATGTCGCCCCGAAGTCCCGGCCGCCACCGCGCTGTTACGATTATGCATGCATCTCCCAGGAAGTCACCGCGTGACGCGTTTTCTCGCTCGACGGATTAATTTCGCGGCTCTCTTCTGTATCATAACCGATTTCTGTTTCGGCATTAAGATGTAAAACAGCGGCAGCAGCAGCAGCAGCAGTGACGGGGGAAAGTAAAAATGTTATCTTGCGGAGCAGCGGCCGCGGAGGCAGCGGCGGCGCCCTGACGGACTGGTCCCTTCCGCTCCGACCGGACAGGGCGGACTGCAGCAGGACAGCGCCGGCCCCGCCCGGCCCCGCCCGGCCCCGCCCGGCCCTGCCCGGCCCCGCCCGGCCCCGCCCGGCCCCGCCGCAAGTCTGTCCCGACATTATTTCCCTCTGCCGCCGTAGCTTTTTAGGTCGTTTGCTAAATCCATCCCGGTAACGCCATCTTTCCGAATGGCATCCTGCTGTGGCTTGCTGCAGAAGCAGGGCCGGACCAGGCTGGCAGCCGAACGATTCCGAAGATCGTT
The DNA here is from genome assembly GCA_029379305.1 of Frankliniella fusca. Classification (NCBI taxonomy): domain Eukaryota; kingdom Metazoa; phylum Arthropoda; class Insecta; order Thysanoptera; family Thripidae; genus Frankliniella; species Frankliniella fusca. Next base: position 135,449 of record JAHWGI010001390.1, read on the forward strand.
TTCATACTACTTCTGTCCTCGTCGCACTCATGGAGCACTTACCATGGCTAGCATAGGGCACCGCTGCAGGTGCAACAAGGACGGAGGGAAGAGAGCGATCTTTCTGAATCAGTCGGCAGGTACGACGGTACGACGCCAAGGCTGGAGGCGTCTCACGGCGGTTCCCATGCGGTCCGCGCGGTGCGTCGCTCAGGAGGCTGTATTAGCAGTCCTCCCCTCCTCATCCCCCGGATGCAAGTCACGTTCAACAACACGAGCCTCGCGTCTGCCCTGCCCTGCTGTCCACTCAGCCCCACCCTGCTCCACCCCGCCCCGCCCCGCCCCGCGCCGCGTGGCTACTCCTGGGCCACTATACTGTACTCTCGTCCGTCGCGGCCACTCCCATTGAGTCCTTCTGTCGAACAACAATAACAAAAAAAAATATAAAAACACCGAATCCTGTTGATGGAGCGGTGGTGCGCCGCGTGCGCCGTCATGTAGTGGTGAGGCGGACATCGCGTCATGCAACAAACACATAAACGAGCTCTCGTGTGTGTGAATGTGTGTGTGTGTGCGCGCGCGCGCGCGCATATGAAGGCTGACGGATCCGAATCGCAATCCGAATGAGACGTCTGTCTGTGGTTCGTCCGTGCCCGGCGAGTAGGTCTGCTGGGCCGGGCGCCAGTATGCGCTCCACCGCGCTCCCATTGCGTCACGCCGACAGCCGACACCACGGGCCCGGTGCAGGTGATTCGACGTCGGCGTTCGCTTCGGAAGGGCCGGCCCCTGCTGCTCCGGGCGCGGCTCCGCGGCTCCGCGGGCCGGACAGCGCCGGGGTCGTGCCGCTCGCGAGGCCTCATCGTGATCCTGGGGGTGGAGGAGAGGCGGGCGCGCGACGGCCTTGCGGACGGCCTTGGGCACCGCAGCAGCGGAATTGGGTGCGGCCGAGAGCGGACCTGCGGACCTGCGGACCTGCACGCCGCCGCCGTCGGGCGTGGCGGGGCGTGGCGGGGCGGGGCGGGGCGGGGCGTGGTGGGGTGTGGCGGGTGGGCCCTACTCTCGCTCCACTCACTCGGACGCCCGCTGCGCGCCGTCGCGGCCGCCGCCGGCCGCTACCCTTCTAATCGACGTTGTTATATCTCGGCCCAAAATGACGAGTCCTTGATTCTCAACCGATGCGGCTCACGGTAACTGTTTCGAGAGGGTCGGTGGAGGTCGAGCCCCAAAACATGTCATGTTCTTAATTATTGCATCACTGTGGTCTCTGTGTGCATTTCGTAAAGCCGCGGAGAAAGGACATCCACATAATAGTGCACGGTGCTCCGTATGGGCGGCGTGCTCTCCTCCCGGATGTTTCCCCGGGGTGGTCCGGGACGCGGTCCAGGACGCGGCACAGGTGCTTGCGTATCCTATGGACAGCGTCCTGGGCAGCGCCCTTACACAGGACTGCAGGACCTGCGCCGCGTTAGCCACGCTTTCCTCCACGCATATGGCGCCGGCGCCTTGCTTGCATCACGAATGGGCGGCCAATTAGCTGAACCAGAGCTTCGTCTCGTTCCACCCCGCCCTTGTCACGGAGTCACGCTCCCGTCACCCTATTGCTGCGCGCATTATCGGCGTTTACACCGCGTATCTCCTCCTCTCTCCCGCAGACCACAATGACATGACCAAATAAGAGCTCTCGCGCGCCTCAATGGTGGTATCTCTGCACACCTTGTAGTGTGCAGGCGTTTGCCTGGGTTACTTGTGGCGACCAAGTCTTTTCGATACTGGCAAATAGAAGCGCGTTGTATACTAGGAATCCAATCTATCGCCATCGTGACACACTGACACACACGCGCTCATTCTGTCACGCGTGGCGCGACTGCGTCGCCTTCGACTTGGAGTGACGCGTTTCAAAAGTCCCATGTATTGGTATGCCTGCCGACACGCGCGAGGGGACGGTCAACGAGGGAGAGTGAGAGAGAGAGAGAGAGAGAGAGAGAGAGAGGGCGTCGCGGCGCTCGTTGAGCGGGGCTGACGTAACAGTGTAGCGCCCCGCCCCACCTCAGCCCGGGGTCTCTAGGAAGGATTTGGATTACCCCCGCAATTGTGTTCCCTTCTTGCTCACTCGTTCTGACATATTAGTTGGTAATGAACGGAACATGGAACAACAGAGAGCGACTCATAGGTCGGACGATGACGACAGAGAAATTCCTTTCGACCAAGTGCCAAAGCACATGACAATGCCAGCTGTGCCGCGCGCGCCTGTGCAATACATATGGCATAGTGCTCCGCGCCGCCGAGCATTAACGCCACGCCGTAGCGTTTTAGCTTAGGTAGGTTGCTTCTTGTGGACGTGGATTTATCCAACTGCAGCCGAGTCGCGGTGGTGCTGGCGTTAGCGTTGCTAGAAAAGCATAGGCAAAAAACCGCACGAATAAACCTGTGTGAGGCAGGCCTGCCTACTAGGCAAAACGCATTCTCACGTGCGGAGAATTTGCTTACTTTTCTGGCAACACTGTCTGGCGGTTGCTGTTCCCTCGAGTACCGCCCCGATGCAAGTGCATTCAAATCGATATCCAGCTGCGAGCCCGCGTGGAGGGATGAAAGAGGGATGAAAGAAAACTGAAGGGGAAAATAAACGTTTGCAAGGGCGCCCCGATGCTAAGAGTCTGGAGTATTCTGGTTCAGCGCGATGTATGGCTCTATAAGTGCTTGGCGGTCCCATTTAGTGTGGACCTGCTAGTAGTCGCTGTGAGTGAGTGAGTGAGTGAGTGAGTGAGTGAGTGAGTGAGTGAGTGAGTGTGTGTGTGTGTGTGTGTGTGTTTGGTTATTATGAGCCCCAGTGGGCACGCTCCACTCACATACTCCGAATTAGAACGCGATCACTGGGGCCCGCCCCGCCCCGCCCCGCGCGACCACGGTGTGACACCACCACCAGCACTTCGCGCGCCCAGCCAACCGGCTGGCTGCGGCGGCTGCGGCGGCTGCGGCCGTTAGGCGCATTGCTGACGAGTGACCACTGCCGCTCCCCGCTCCCCGCCCCACCGCCCCGCCCCGAGTGGGCCTCCTTGTACGGCACACGCACACGGCAAGGAAGTACTCGGCCCCGCGGGGAATGCGCGAGGCATAGCCCTACTCCATAGCGGCCCCGCCCCGCCTCCCGCCTCCCGCCTCCCTGCTGCTGACCGTTTAGCCGAATCAGCTGTCGCTACTGCACACGCCGGCCGCGTCGATCCCGCAGTCATAATAGTAATAAGGTGTGCGGTTTGTTGCATCCCTTTTGGCCGCGCTGCAGTGCGGAAGGAGGGCGTGCACTGCCAAGGGGCGGACCACCTCAACTATTCCATGTTTCATATCGCATATTTCACGGAAAATGCTCCATTAATATTCCATTAAAAATCCACCTCAATTTTTTTTATCACAAATTCTACACTGTGAGAAAAAACTACAATTTATCTACAATTTTTTACCCTTATTTCGAAGCACAATAAAATATTGTACTAAAATTGTACCTGGTATAGGGTAAATTAGTGATGTACGGCAACGAAAACCGTAAACCGTTAATTCAAAATCGTTGTTTAGTTGTGTGAGGTACGGTTTTTCTCCCTGTGTATCTATTTCATATATTTCAAATATTGCACGCCTCCAGTTGGATAGGCCACCACATCCCGAGAACAGTGTTCTTGATTATGCAATGTTCTTGTCATATTTGAGAGCATTGAGCTTGTTTTCAGTATCCTCCACTTGTGACAAGTACACTGTTCTCAAGGGAAACAAAAAGCGGAATGTTCTCAAGATTACGGTTTTCTGGGTGCACACTCCGCAGGTTGTCCATTAACAGCTACATATACGTACACCTTTTTTTTTCCTTCGCTGTTTTTTCCCCCTTTCTTGCGCGTGCGATAATATTAAAACGGCGAGAGCCTCTCGCTGCCGCACCGCCTCTGCTGAATCTCGCGGAATATGAAATTAATCGTGAGAACCTCTCCTTTTTTTCTCTCTCTTTCTCCCACTCCCCGCGCACCGTCTTCCTGCAGTTTTGCGGCAGCGAAGCGCGGCTAGCCGGGCCGGGGGGCGGGCGGAGCTGGAACTGGTGGAGGAGGCGTTCGATGTGCTGGCTGGGGAGTAGAAGGCGTGGATGCGGCTGAAAGCAGCGCGGAGCGGAGCAGCCGAGCGGACTGGACTGATTCACTAGTTATTATTCCTCGGAAGTCGTGTCCCGTCCGGCCCGGCTAGACCCGCTGCTGTGTGGGGCACGGTGGAGCCACTAATGGCCTGGCATACACCTTTCTCGTCTCTTCCTCTCACCACAGCTCCTCTCTCTCTCTCTCTCTCTCTCTCTCTCTCTCTCTCTCTCTCTCTCTCTCTCTCTCTCTCTCTCTCTCTCTCTCTCTCCCCCGCGCAGGCAGCCGCGCAGCAGAGTCCTTGACACCGCGTCATATTCCCTTTTTCCGAGGCGTTACATTGTAATCGCATTTCATTATTATCCATCCACTCTCGCGCCCCTACTCAGTGTATAGCGTGTAGAGCGTGATTGAATGAATGCCGATAGCCATCGCGCTTTTTGTGTGGAGCGCGCCCTCCCCACCCTGGAACCCCCTGGACACTGCCGACCCTGCTGCCTTGGCATTAGGCCCTTTAACGTAACACTATACCACCATGTTTAAGGAAGCAGGTGGCGTGGCGTGAAAGGGTGGGTGAGTGAGTGAGAGGTGCGAGCATCAGCGTTTCGGTGGTCTATGCGGCCTATGATGGCCTCCACCGTGAGTGAAAGGTCCCCGTACCGCTCCCGCGTGCTTTCTTCCTCCGTCTCCCGGCGGGGCGTGGCGGGGCGGGGCGGGGCGGGGCGGGCCGCGTCCTTGAGGAGCCCTGCTGCTGCTGCTCCTGCTGCTGCCGTTGTCTGATGATGGCTAGCAATTAGGGGAAGCAGACGTATATACCGACCCCATCAGCAGCAGCAGCCCACTCCGTTCCACCTGCACTCCTTCCTGCTCCGCGTGGTTTGAACACTTTTTTGGCGTCCACGCGATTGCGTGCTCATACTTTCCTATCATCTGTGTTTTTAAAAATAACCCTTTCGCTTAGTCTCCTGTGTGTGTGCGCCATGTATCACGCTTTTTACTTTGCTGTGGGAAATATGGTCGCGGTGTCGACTTATTCTCGTGCGGGGTGCCTCGCAATAAATCTCCTCTGGTCACTGGACGCCGCGCGCTCTCCGGCCCCGCTGCTGTGGAGGCTCCCTCCGCCCCAGGCCCCCGGTGCTTCCAGCTGGTAGAAGTGTCATCACAATGCGGCCGCCTGGACAAGTGGTGGTCCTGGAGCAGGGAAAAAGGTTGGGGGGGGGGGGCTGGACAAGCGCGTCGCAAAGCTGCACTCGCTGCACTCGCCTTTCCAGGAGGAGAGCTGTCGGAGAAAAAGGAGGAGGCGATCTGAAAGAGAGAGAGAAAAACTACCCCTCCTCGCGTACTTATACGGAGGCTGCGGTGGTTGAACTCAGTGGTCCTCCTGTGAGAAGGACGAGGGAGGGACGCAGATCGGCGGACCGGCAGTCAATCAAAACGCGTTGGTGAGCACTCGGCAAAACCCGCTAAGAAATCACCCTGCGCGAGGCTAGGGTAGGTTCTACGACGGTTCACATAATTTTTTTCACACAGTGATTTTTCGCCTGATGGTTTTTTACCTTACCCCTTTCACACATTTCTTTTCGCATAAAGTACTGTTTTGCCTAAGTTACTTTTTAAATTTAGAACTCTTTTACATAGTTTACATTTCACCTTTCTTTTGGTTTTGTGTGTACCCATTATTTTGCGGTCCTCCTTCGTTGTCAAGCTGCAAGAACAACCTCGCACAAACAACAGGAAAGAAGGTACATCAGTCAGCCGCATACGAGCGCAGAGCACTCAGGGTTGTTACAGGTCATGGAAAACCTGGAAGTCATGGAAAAGTCATGGAAAAAAATTCGAGTCATGGAAGTCATGAAAAAGTCAGGGAAATCAAGCGCCGAGTCATGGAAGTTTGTTAAATTGCAGTATCTCCCGTGTTCTCTGCCTGCCGCGCCGTAACAAAGGTTTTGCTCGAGGGGGTGCTGTCTTCTAAAATCATTGAACAAGGCCAAAAAAAATCACGAAAAAAATTAAAAAAAAATCAAAATCACAATCAAAAAAGATAAAAAATAAAAAAAAATCACAGGTTTTCTCAGAAATCCTCCTGGCTGGAGGCTGGGGGATAGGGCAAATACGACGCGAACCTGTCGCACTAGGCAGTCATCGAAACGTCGTGGCTCAGTTGGTAGAGCGCGCAACACTGAACCGAGAGGCCCCAAGTTCGACTCCCACTCGGGAAAGTGTTTTTCGCGCTTGGCATTTCATTTGGCAGCTGCTCCAGGGCAGGTCAAGTAGAAATTAAACACGTCTCACCTCCGTTGGCTCGGTGGCTCTGGGCGTTGGGTCGCTTCCTGTTCTGGCTACGTGTCGGCACTCGGGGTTGTGGGTTCGAATCCCGCGTACCCCTCTGAGGTAAGGCCTCTGAAACTGGGATCAGGAAGTCTAACGCCCTTGACACCGCTCGTACCTCTAGGGGTAGGCCAATGGTGGTACGGGGATCAAATCTGTCGAATTGCGCGATAGGATCGCAGTCAGCAAAGCGCCGGTTCCCATGGAACACCGAAGCAGTTGGCTGCCACAGGGGGTTAAAGCCCTGTGCCTGGCGGGAACCGCAACCTCCTTCGGGAGGTTTACTGCCGCAAAAATTTTCTATGTTTTCACGCCACCCTTTCAATTGCAGAGCAAAATTTGTTTCTGAAAAGTTTTAAAAATTATTTGAAATAATTGTGATTATTTTGCATTATTGCAAGTTAATTTCCAATAATTTGGAATAAATCGAAATAATTCACCGTAATTTACTAAAAATCCTATTGAATCATGTAATTGAGAGAATAATTTGGATCAGATGTGCGTTTATTTTCTGAGGTCATCCCGAACAATCAAGAAAAATATCGAAAGATCGAAAGATCAGAAAAAAGATCAAAAATCAACAGAAAAATTAAAAAGTCATTTTGAAATCAAAAAAATCAATCCAAAATAAAAAAAAACGTTTGATTTTTCTTTAATGTAAATCATTGAACAACTGCTACTTGAGACAGCACCCCCTCGGTTTTGCTCTTTTATTTTATGTCGAATGAGTGCCTCAGAGGGCTTTAAAATGGATAAATAAATTGTGCAAGTGCAAGTATTGCTTTACATCGTTTTCTTTTTAAAAACCTAGTCCTATATATGTCTGGGGGAAGGTCATGGAAAACCTCGAATTCAGTCATGGAAAAGTCATGGAAAAGTCAGGGAAATAAAAATTCCCGACTCTGTAACAACCCTGGCACTGCTTGAGGACGAATAGCGCATCAAGGCTCCGCGCCGGGCGAAGAGACTACAGGCCGCCGCAGTGGAGTACGAAGAGTACAAGGAGGAGGGGCGGATCCTTGACTTCTTATCGCGATGTGGGCAAAACTTCACTCCGTGACGCGCTCTCTGATGTGTGTACTAATATGTGATAGTGAGTGTGTAAATAAATATTGTAGACGAAACTTATTCACCCTATCAATTGTATAGTGAATAATGTGTAAAAGAAAAATGTGTAAAAGCACTACCCTTTAGACAAAACTAAATTTTTGTCAAAGCAGCCTTTGGACAAAACTGGAATTGTGTGGAAAAAAGTATGTGAACTGGTTTGGGTGAAATGTCATTATGCGAAAAATCATTGTGTGCAAAAATTATGTGAACCGTCGTGTAGGGGTTGACTATACCTTCCAGGAGACTCCATTCATGGCTCGGCCAAAGGCTACCTAGCAGCCTCGCGTGGAGTAATTATTCATTGGCTTGTTTTGCCCGATGCACTCCGGGCACTCGCTCTGCGTCCCTCTCACACGAGGCCCAGCCGTCTGATTCCGGAAAGCGGTTAGTAGTGTCCTCTCTCTTGCTCCTTATGGCTTCGCCCCATGAGTGCGACAAGGACACATATACAAAACGTGGACGAAACCGACTCTCGGAATCCAAAGGCAGACCAAAAATGATGTCGGCGACGTCACTGTCACTGTCGTCCCGCTCGCGCGCCCCGCTTCAAACAAACATGTCACCTCATTTCATTTCCACGGCAGCCCGTCCCGCCGCTGCAGGGCGATTCCGCACGGCCACTTCGTCTCTCCGTCCTTGTCGCACTCACGAGGTGGACCCATAAGGAGCGAGAGAGAGGACATTACAGAACGATACCCTGAATCCGCCTGCTGCTTCTGCTCTCCCGCACCTACTCGCGGTCGAGTAGTTTGAAGTGCAGGAGCAGCAGTTGTAACAGTGCGTTGCGGGGCGTTCCAATTACCCGGAGCTCATTGCGACAGGGCGGAGCGCTGCAAAGAGCACCAGATGATGACCCCATGATTGTCAAACGGCGGTCAATGGCTGCTGCCGCTGCTGCTGCTGAGGCGGCCGGGCCGCGGCCGAGCTCTGATCTGACCAGGAAGCTAACGCCTTACGTCTGGTTGTTGGCGGGAGCAGGAGAGGTCTGGTCTATGCGGTGTGAGCTGTGCGGTGTGTGCGCGCCCGCGCGGGGAGCACCGCCTGCTGCCGGCCTGCCAGCGTCGCCCTGCCCGGCCCTGCCCTGGAACATAATATCGCTCATCCCATCGGCGCGATGCCGCCGTTGCCAGGCCCACCGGCCGAGACCAGGCTGGTCTCCGGCCAGCTTGGCAGTGTTGCCAGAAAAGTTAGGCAAAATAGCGCCCTATACACCTGTGCTCAGGTGGTGGTATCTCCGCCTGCCTACTAGGCAACTCCCCTGTACTCGTGCAGCATATATGTTGCCTACACTGTTAATTTTTGGTGCTCTGAAATTTTACGCCACGGCTTAGTGGCGATGTGACTGTGACTTGTTTCCTTAAGACAAAAGACCGAAAAAAAAGTTGGAAATATTTTGGAGAGATGACTTAAGGCTTTCTTTGGCCTTCGCGCCGATCTTGGCCCTTGGCCCACGCCCATCGGCCACCCTTAGACAATTGGTCATCTATTAGGCGCGGGGCAAACTCCAATCGTGGTGATCGGGAGCAGGTTTTGGCATTTTGGGCAAGGCCCTTTGCCTACGCGCGAACCGAATTTTTTTTTCTGAAAGTGCAAGGGATATTATGAAGGAAAAACAAACATGAAATTTTCTGCTCTTTGTGACGCTTTGTATGTTGTGTACTGCTTAATTCAGGCCACAAGACCAGTAAACCCCTTCGCTCACGGCCAGTAGATGCTTTGGCTGCGGTGACGCCCAGGGAGGGCTGCTGATCTCACATCGTGACGGAAGTGAACGAGAGAGAGAGAGAGAGAGAGAGAGAGAGAGAGAGAGAGAGAGAGAGAGAGAGAGAGAGAGAGAGAGAGAGAAAACTGGTCGGCTCGGAACGTGGCGAGGGAGAGAAGTGGAAAAGGAAAAGGTGGTGGCGGGGCTGCGCCGCCGGGCCGCGCCGAGCCCGGGCCAGGCGGGGCGGCCGTTGGCATGGATCACATTGCTGCTCCATTTGTCGCGAACAGCATCGAGCATCGGACAGCCGTGGCGCTGGTTAAGTCACGTTACATCACGGTCCTCGGGGCTGGGAGGGGCGCGGCGGGGCGCGGCGGGGCGCGGCAGGGTGCGGCCAGCACACCTGCCCGGGTTTGGGAGCGGCCACGCCGGCCACCGGGCTGGGCCCCTCGAAGGCGGGTAGCCGGGCCGGGCTCTGCCGGCCGCGGGAATGCGGCAGCGAAATCTCCGCCGAATCACATTTTTCTTTTCATTTAACATAGAAAGGCTGTAGGGCTCACGCGTGCAAGTTCTCGGACCAAACTCGGCCAGTAGGGTGAGCTAGCGCGACGCGCGTGTGACCCTGGTTGCTCAAGTTGGCGACGCGTCGCAGGCAGGGCAGGGCACCGCCGGGGCAACACCAGGGTCAAGGAGACGGGCCGGGCCGGCACTACGCGCGCCGCTAGCGGAGCTCCGCGATGTAACCGCGCTGTTGTCACTGCGGCGCGCTGGCGTTTGGCAACGTGCCCGGATGGATGTGTGAAGATTTGGGTTGCATCGGCCACGCTACATTCGGCACCACATTGCAGTCTGCCTTGCCCCCGCGCCTGCCCGCGTGGCCGGTAGTCTGCTGCTGCTTCGACCATTTCGATGGTAATCTTGACCATTTTTTTTATTTTTGTGAAATAATTTTGTGACTCCGAGGCTGGCCTGCTTAACTCCAACGCCGGGCTGACAGAGGGTATGCCGTCGCCACGGTGACTAGAATCTTTAATATTATTTTCGCCTCGCTCGCTAAGCTAGGGGGCGGGGCGGGCTCGTCAGGTTCATCCTCGCCCCGCTCCGGGCGAAAACCGGATCCAGTTCGCACGAGATTTGGACACTATATAATGCGTTCGTGAGAGGAGTTCGTGTTTTAGAAATCCTACCTATCAACGGTGAGAGGACTAGTACTTGCTTGGGGGTGGGGTCGACTCGACTCCCGCCGCAAGTGTGCCAGTCACCGGCGGGCCGGGGACCTATGGCCGGTGTGCTCGACATCCCGACCCGGTGTCCAGCGGTGTCCAGCAGTGTCCAGCGGTGTCCAGCGGCCCAGCAGCTGCGCTGCCCGGCCCGGCCGTCCTGCATCACTTGTTTGGTAGCAGCGCGCTGCCCGCTGCTGTGCCACCTCCTCCTCCTCCTCCGCCGCCGCCGCTGCCGCCGCTACTGCAATCCGTTTTGGCGGTGTCGAGATATAGTCGCCGTAGTTAGTTGCTCAACGATTTTTGCAGGCGAACGAGTAATAAGGAGCCGCAGAGCATTGTCCAGCTGCGGCAGCGGCCGTCGGCACCTGTCGCAACCAAATTGCGACTCTTGTCAAACAGTGATATGGACGATATCGCTGATATCGGCTCGAGCAACACTCACTCCCTTTTTTAACCCCTTATCAACTCTTTTTACCATCAGAACAAGAACGTTCACAAAGAGCTCAATGTAACAAAACTGACAGCCGGTTTTCAGTTAACAAAAAGAAAAGTGGATGGTTTTTTCTTACTCGACACAACATCGCACAACATAAAATTTAAAGAAATCACGGTAAAAGCGCGATGTCTGAATTTTTGAGGAAAAAGGGAAAACTTTGAGGACCTTGGATACTTTGAGGAAAACTCCTTAGATTTTGAGGAAGTCTCCTCAAAATTTGTGGAGATTCCCCATATATTTTTTGCGGAGCTTTCCTCAAAATCTGCTGAGGGGTTTCCCTCAAATTATGGAAGTTCCTCAAAGTTTTGCCTTTTTCCTCAAAAAATCAGACATTACTTTTACCGTGAATCTGACTCAAAAGAAACACTCAAGCTCGTCAAAGTCGATCACATGTTCATTTTTCCGTCCGAAAAAAGTAAACTGAAATATTGAGTGCAGGTGCAATTTATTTCATCATAGAGAGAAGTAACAATGAACTATTTTCTATTTCATATCGTTAAGCTAAAATTATGTTTTAATATGAGATTTCTTTACAAGGAGAGTTATACTGAACAGAAAGCTATGACATCGGTCGTCAGCGGTCGTCAGTCTACGGTCGACAAGAGGCACCAGTGTACCGGACGACCGGGAGCCGGATCGGAACACTTTTTGCGCGTTTGTGGAAGGCGTTAGTTGAGGCTTTCTATCGTCTACCTGAGCTTACACTCTGCGGTCGAGGTAGAGACGGCACGACGGCACTCCTCGGCCCGACCCGCCCCGAAAGCCGTTCCCCCGCCTCCGAGCGCACGGTAGCCTACCTCTCAGGCTACTCGGCCGGCCGGCCGGCCGCCAGCGGTATATTGGCGGCGCGCGGTTTTCCGCTTCTATCTCGCTTGACTTTTGGTTTAGAATGGTACTGTAAGCGAGACACTTTTAACTTTTAAGTAAATGACCTGACATTCTAGTTACTGTTAAATTTTTGTTTCGACGATCCGATGACTGTCCACCGAGTTTTTGCGAAAAATTATTATAACTTCAATTTCCAAAACATAGCGCCAGTGAAAACGCTCACATCTCAGCGTGTGGGACATTCAGACGGCAATGGGTTTTTCACCGCGCCCTTGCAGGCCCTGCCAACCCCGCCCCAGCCGGGCATCCACGCCACACACACGACCCGCTCCTCATTCAAAGCGGACAAAAGGTCCCTCGGAGCGCGCCGATCGACGTCGTCTGCTGTCCTGTCCACCCCGGCGGTAACCTCCTCGCCGCGAGTAGGCCGCCTGTCGCACGGCCCGGACAAATCTGAAAGGAAAAATGTCGCTCGATATCGAACACTCTACTCGGATGAATTAAATGGAATCCCTATTCGGTCTGGGCTCAGGAAGAAGAAGAAGAAGAAGAAGACTTGTAAATTTTAATTTATTTACGATCGATCTAGAAGAAGAAGAAGAAGAAGAAGAAGAAGAAGAAGAAGACCCGACGCAAAATGTTCTGTACGCCAAAGGTGCGCGTTTAGTTCGTCTTGACGAACTGTGCGCGACCTTCTGCTGAGGTCGCTAAGAGTACGCTATGGTTCGCCGCCCGAGTTCGCTTTTAGGTCGCATAGGTCTCACTACGCGACCTTTTGAGTTCGCTCGACGTACTTGGCGTACCAAAAACGAACTCAGTTGCTCGCGCGCTGAGGTCGCTTCTTGTTCGCTACAGGTTCGCTTTTAGTGCGATTTTAGGTCGCTTTACATGCGTTTAATGTTCGTCATGCGGAGGGGGGAGGGGGCAGTTTTTGGGGGGGTTGTGGGTGGGGGGCAGGCGGGGTGTGGGGGGGGGCAGGCGGGGCGCAGGGGTTGGTGCTTCAAGGGGTAGGAGTTGGAAGGTAAAGTAGCATGTGATAATTTTATTACGTTTATCTAGCTGCATGTGAAAGTAGTCAAATGCAGCACTGTAGAGTCGGCTCGGATACCCCCGGGATATACCCACACCAACATACATCAGGAAGTCTTCCGGTTCAAATGCAGATATAAGTCTTAAACACAATTTGTTGTTCACTTAAGAGTGACCAAAAGAAAAGCCCGCTTTAATAGTGTGTAGTAGCACTCAAGCATCACTTCTGCGAGCCGAGGGGCGGCCAACTCGAAAAAAACTTGTACACAGAAATACCTGTGTATTTCTAAAAATGCACTAAAAATACAAGAAAATACTCTATAATACACAGAAATACACAACAAAAATACGAGAAAAATACCGAAAAATAAATTAGAAATACAAGAAATACAAGGAAAGTGTACACAGAAATACATGAGTTGGCCGCCCCTTGCTGCGAGCGCAGAGTATCATGGACTATTCTGCGGGCACTCTAAGTGGACTACACTGTGTTAAAGATCCTTTAACTGGTTACCAGTAGAACACTCAAGACCTCGTGCTGCTGCTCCGACTGCACGCACGCACGTCCTTCCTCTGCGGCTTCCACTCTCAGACTGGTGTGGTCTCCGTCCCGTCCGTCTCCGTCTCTAGCTGCTGTGCTACTGTGCTGAGACGAGACCTCAGGTCTCTCTACCGTGCCTCAGGTACTCCGAGTGTCCCGGGCCCGGGGCCGCCCCATCCCTCCCCTCCCCTGCTCGGAAGTGCGCTGGCCGGGGTTTCCCGGAAAATACCGACATCGCGGGGCTCTCCAGGCCAGGCGAACCTGACGATCAGAAAGCGCACCGAGGTCGCTCTCAGAGCGAACTAAAAGCGTACCCTGACGACCCAAGCGAACAGGAAACGTACTAAGTCGCTCCCAAAAGCGAACAGAGCGTCTCGAAAACGAACCGTAGACGCACCTCCTCGAGGGCGCCGACGAACCCCGACGACCCGTTAGCGTACCATGCGCGACCCTCCGCGCACCGATAGCGAACGAAAAGCGAACGTTTAGCGAACAATCATTTTGGGTCGGGGAAGAAGAAGAAGAAGAAGAAGAAGAAGAAGAAATCCCGACCGGAACCCGTGCTCCAAATAAGCATTTCGAAATTTTAACCACATTGCTATGCTTGGTTGTCATTGGGAACCTCCTGTACAACTTTCATTTCGGATGTGAGCTGAGACTTTGAAACTGGTTCCGGTCCTGATTTCCTTATTATTTCTTCTCTAAGTACCGAGACCGAATAGGGTCTGTTCCACAAGAACGCAGCCGGAAGCAGACCTCGGCAGACGGATTGCTCAGTTAGGTGTTTACCTTTAATTCCTGAATGTGATTCGAGAGGACGTGGAGCCCTGCGTGGAGGGGCAGGATCGCACCAGGATGAGACGGACCGCGGCGTCCGCGGGAGCACGTCGAACACGGCGCGCGACACTGCGGGGCCAGCGCGCGGCCAGCAGCTCGGCGACGAACACGACGGAGGCTAGGGCGTAGCCGGCCACGAGCACCAGGAAGGCGGGCTGCATGTGCTTGAGCGTGAGCGCGGCGGCGTGCTGCAGCATGCCCGACCTGAGAGAGTGGCGGTCCAGATCGTCGACCAGGTCATCCCAGCGGTCCAGGACGCCGGCCTCATCCAGTCGCCGGTAGGCCGAGGCTAAGAATGCCCCTAGGGGCGAGCCTCTGGTCCACATGGCCACCATCTTGAGGGTGTTGTAGCCCAAGGAGAAGCGGTGGAGTCTCTTCTGTGGGACGTTCCAACGCCTTGTGATCCGCGCGAAATCTCGGTCTTCAACTGTTATGAGCGCGCCGTTCCTGTGCATCGCTATGTCGTGGAGGGTGCGGCTCGTGATCGCAATGTCTCCGTTTATAATCTTGGAAATGTTTTTACCATAAATCCTTTCGATGTTGGTTAAATGCAACGAGACATCGACCCGCAGTGCGCTGTCCGCGAGCGCGTCCAAGCTGTCGATCTCTCCCCGGGGCGGGGCGGAGGATAGCATGCCGAGCAGCAGCCCCTGGTAGGCGGCCGCGAGCACGACGCAGACGAGCAGCCAGACGGCGAGCAGCGGGCGCAGCGCGATGCTCGCGGCCGGGGTCGACGGGGGCGCCTGCGCCAGCAGGGGGGTGAGGGCCAGCAGCAGCGCGGCCCCGCGGTCCCGGCGGAGCGTGCAGGCCAGGGTGGCCGCCGTGCCCAGCGCGGCCAGCGCCGTGCCCAGCCACACCGCCGGCGAGAACTCGGCAAGCACGGCGGACAGAGGGTTGACAACGGCGCCGAGCCCGGCGGGCACTACCACGACAATCGGATACATTTTCTTTTCGGAGATGTATTCTACTTCTTTACCGTCGAATCTGATGAGGCCACCAATGTTCCAAAGTATTGCGTCCAGTCGGCAAGTTCTTATCTTTTCTTTAAAAAAAATTCTGAGGCTTTCTTGAATGGCACCGGGGGTGACATTTACAGTTGTTTTTGTAGTATTCCAAAGCTCGTTCATAACGCTCCTCCGTACCATGTCGATGTCGAACACCTCTGATGCCCAAAATTTTCCACGAAATGGCATTTGGAACAATCGCAAGGGTTCGGGCGGCACGGGCGGCCTCCAGCCGCTGCAGAAGCTCGTGATGACCTTAAAAATGCATCCTCCGTGCTGCCAGCGCTGCTCCGTAGGCAACCAGCGATCAGCCAACTCAAAGGCGCTAGAGGCCCGTTTGTTCGTCAAGCACTTGTTGCTGTTGACGTAGTAGAGGCCGGTGCTGCCGCCCGGGGTGGTGAAGGCCACGCCCGCGTCCATCCCGCACATTACCAAGGGGTCGGCACGGCCTGACGCGGTAAAGACGGCTGACTCGCTCTCCACCGCAAACCAGTACAGAATCCTCTCCCCATAACCCCTGTACTCCTTCATCAGCCGCCAGGGGTCTACGTTGCTCTCTCCTACAAACATGACAAGAATGTTGTCCCTGGAGCTGTACCTCGGCTGTTCCCAGTATTCGTCCGCGTCCGGGAGCACAACCCGGACGGTGTGCGGGGACAGCCGTCCGAGGAAATCGCCGGTCCAGCTGGCGTTGCCGTAGAGCGTCAGGGCGGCGTTCTGCATGTCGAGGAAGGGCGAGAGGAGTGCCAGGGCGGCGGCGGCCTCGTTGGCAGACTCGAGCAGGACGGGGAAAGCGGCTCGCGCCCGTGTGCACAGCAGCAGTGCGGCGTAGAGGATGGCGACGTTCATCTCGTCCGCCAGACGAGCGGGTACTGCACGCGCGAACCTCCCTAGCTGCGCACCCTCCAGTTGCCGACCAATCGAACGGCCCCCATCAGGAAAATATTCGAGACGTTATCGCTGTGGGCAGACTGAGGTGTCGTCAGTCAGGCGTAGACACCGGGGGGGGAGGGGGAAGGGGGGGACAGCGGGGCAATTCCCCCCCCCCCCCCCGCAACTTTTGGCCAGGGGGGGGGGCGCAACGATGGATAAGATTACAAGTAGGGGACCACTAACTTATAACGATATAACGCATCTACAATTTTACCTGAGCTGAAAAAAATTAAGTTTAGATGTTGCTGCTCGCTCGCTTCGCTCGCGGTTTCATATCATGCAAACTCACATCACGATATCTTAGAGGACAAGCAATAGCTACCCTGACTGAAAGTGAAATCGAAATCGATTGTTTTACTCGTATGAAGTAATGTTGACGTAGTCGGAACCAGAACGTCAGAGGAGACGGAAGTGGGGCGGAGGACAAGAACTTTGCGACGTTCCCTGTTCCTGTCACGGCGGACGACCTGGCATTACAATTGCATTCCACTTTAACGCGTAGCTGCAGTAAAAGTGATAGCATTCAAACATTAAGATCACTTCACAACATTTGAAGGTTACGGAAAAAAAATTAATCCGCGTCTGAGCAAAACAAAACAAGTAGACATAATTATCAAACTCATATGATATAAAGAAAAGCAGCTCGTTCTTTACTCTTTTTATGCGGAATGGAGTAATTTCGTCCTTACCTTCACTACCAAAACGGCGATTCATACAAGTAAATTTAGCTTTGTACGGTATAGAACACTATTACCTATTTCGTTAATAGATATGGCGTTGTTCGCCGAGCATGCGCATGCGCAAAACCCAGATGTGAGGTGTTGTGCTTGAGAGTTCAGACGCGGGTTTTTCACAGCGCCCTGGCCACCCCGCCCCAGCCGGGCATCCACGCCACACGACCTGCTCCTCATTCAAAGCGGACAAAAGGTCCCTCGGCGCGCGCCAATCGACGTCGTCAGCTGTCCCGTCCACCCCAGCGGTAACTTCCACGGCCCGGACAAATCTGAAAGGCCAAATGTCGCTCGATATCGGACATTCTACTCGGATGAATAGACCCTTGCACGAGGGGGCCTCCACTCCTCATTTGCCGGATTGCCGAGATTGCCGGACTGCTAGAGTAAAGTTTGGGATTATTTAGCATCGAACGCCTGTAAATAGGCAAAATGCTCTACCGTGCTGCTGTATGTAGGCAAAAAGCATGTCTTAAATGGTAGTTTTTTAAGGATTGCCGTCGGATTGCTATCGGATTGCCGGTGTGAGGAAGACCGGATTGCCGGAGTGGATGCCCCCTCGCCCTTTCAGCAATAGCAAACTGAAGAACAAGGCGAAGAACAACAGACCGGAAAGTTTCTTTTCATAACCCAAACATTCATGAAAACTTAGGTAAAATGTAAACAGTATCAAAACGATTCGACTCCATTTTACTGGAGTGTTTTGGGCACATTTGGGTGATAAAAAGCAACTGTTTCCGGTCTGTTATTCTTCACCTTGTTCTTCACTTAGACAATGCTGAAAGGGTCTATTGAATAGAATCACTATTCGATCTGGGCTGGGGAAGAAGTAGAAAGGAATCCCGACCGGAACCCGTGCTCCAAATTAGCATTTTTTTTCGATATTGCTATGCTTGGTTGTCATTGGGAATCTCCTGTACATCTTTCATTTCGGATGTGCGTAGGTATTACCGTTTGTACAGAACGGGTAAAGAAGAAGAAAGGAAGAAGTTGCTTCACGAACATGGCGGCCAGCCCGTATAAATACATGGGCAGGTGTGGGGTGATAGGTGTACCCTGTACCGGGGGGTACAACCATCACGTAATGGCTTTACCCCCCATACTGCTCTCAGTCCAAGGAGGTATAACCATCACGGGACGGTTATACCCCCTCGCAAAGGGGGTACAACCATCACGGGATCGTTCTACCCCCCCAGGGGGGGTAAAACCATCACGGGATGGCTTTACCCCCCAGGGGGGGTAAAACCATCACGGGATGGCTTTACCCCCCAAACAAGCGGGGGTAAAACAATCACGTGATTGTTTTACCCCCCCCACGAAGGGGGTACAACCATCACAGGATGGTTTTACCCCCCCAAATAGTACCCAATAGTACCCCTTTTAGTACCAGCGTCTGCAAATAATGTAACACTGTATCCTGCAAATAGCGTAACTCTGTATGTATTCGCAGAATGCGCGAGGTTAAGAGGACGGTAAAACAGTCCCGGGATTGCTTTACCCCCCTGCAATGTGACAGACCAGGGGGGTACAACCATCCCGGGATGGCTTTCCCTCCTCTTCAGAAGGCCCACCTGGGGGGTAAAACCATCCCGGGATGGCTTTACCTCCCCTGCAAAGTAAGAGACCCGGGGGGTACAACCATCCCGGGATGGCTTTCCCTCCTCTTCAAAAGGACCACCCGGGGGGTAAAATCATCCCGGGATGGCTTTACCTCCCCGGCAAAGTAAGAGACCCGGGGGGTACAACCATCCCGGGATGGCTTTACCTCCCCGGCAAAGTAAGAGACCCGGGGGGTAAAACCATCCCGGGATGGCTTTACCCCCCTACAATGTGACAGACCAGGGGGGTACAACCATCCCGGGATGGCTTTCCCTCCTCTTCAGAAGGCCCACCTGGGGGGTAAAACCATCCCGGGATGGCTTTACCTCCCTTGCAAAGTAAGAGACCCGGGGGGTACAACAATCCCGAGATGGCTGTACCCCCCTACATATGAAGACCACCCGGGAGGTAGAACCATCCTGAAATTGCTGTGCCCCTGAAGTAAGAGACCCAGAGGGCACAATCATTCATGGATGCCTCCACCCCCTGCACACGAAAAAGGGGAGAGTTGAGAGTATTTCTTAATGTTTTACAGAGACGTGATACTTTGTTCAAAGAATCTGTGAGTTATTTGTACAGTTGTATTAAGTGTCTAAAACTTAGAATACTGACAAAACTAATGTGACATGTGTCACATCAACTGATGTGACCAGTTTTGGTCACACAGTGTAATGCGAAATAAGTTTTGGTCACATCACACAATGTGATGTGTCTTTGTCACGCTTGCGTTGCGGCCACTTTAATAGACATAAAATTTATGATGTCACATCAGAAAACGTGATCGAAATTTCGGTGACACCACAAAACGTGACCGAAATTTCGGTTACACTACAAAACGTTACCGGAAGCTCTCCCACACTAAAACATATGACATATGTCACATTTTTTTTTCAGATGAATGGAATCATTGAAATTTACTCGAGTGTAATGTGAAATTAAGTTGGTTATTTCTATCTGTCGTGTTGTAATTATATCTTTTAAGCGGACTGAACAACAGGCTTATAATGATTTGCATTTCATACAACTGCTTGATGAGCTAGTCTTTTCCTGCTTTTCGCAAGTCGCGATGTGAACTGAAAATTATGTGTCCAGTATATGCTGAAATGTGTAATACAGATGAAAACATGCTGTCAGTGTAACAGACCTGAACCCAAGGGGGGAATCACCCATGAAAATGGTCGACCGACTCTTACATTTTGAATGTATTACAACTATTACAGATGAATTACACCCACTACGCAAATTACATGTACTGCATCGCTATTGCGGCTATTACAGTTCTATTACAGTACAATTACGGCAACTACAGCAATTCCATTCATTACATTATACGCAAATTACAGGTATTACATCGCTATTACAGTACCATTACAGTGCAATTACGGCAATTACATCAATTACAACCATTACATCAATTACGCATCTATTACACAATTACACGGGAATTACACATTAATTACAACCATTACACTACTATTACAGCTATTACACGACAATAACGGCACTATTAATAAGCTAAAACGACCTTAGAAATAGCTCCCAGTCTCGATGCCTTTTTTTCCTTTCCACACATTACACCTATTACACATCTATTACACGCCTATTACGGGTATTACAGAGCTATTACAGGCATTACAGAGTTATTACAGGCATTACACCAATATTACACATTACAGGGCAATTACAGAGCTATTACAGACCCCTCGACCGACTATTACACGAGTGATTTCCCCCTCGCCTGAACCCAGGTCACTTTTTGTACTATGAAACATGCCCGCCCGCGCCGCTCTATCCGGGACTGCATACCCATCAGGCGGCGGGGACCGGCTCCAAGCGCGGACGCTCCGCTTCGCCACTGTTGTTGCAGCCAACGCCCCGAAAGGGCCCTCTCGCGGTTGGCGCGGTCTACGGTGGGGCGTTACAGGGGGGAGGTTCGCGGTTTTGCGGGGGTAAACCGCGAGTCCGCGGGGAAAGCTCGCGGTACACGGGTTCTGCCGCGGGGAAATCTCGCGTACCGCGGATCCTCCGATTGTCCTTCGCGGACTGCGCCCTGTGCTATATCCAATCAAGAAATGTTCGTTTCCACGCTCAGCGCAGCGCGCACTCACGCGGGCGTGAGGAAGGCGAGGGGGAGGGAGCGGGGAGGGGAAGCTGAGCGTCGCGCCGCTCCCCACCTTGCTCCCCGCTTCCCCGCTTGCCCGCCTCACGCCCGCGTGAGCGCGCGCTGCGCTGAGCGTGGAAACGAACAATTCTTAATTGGATATAGCACTGCGACCTACCCGCGAAAAGGATCCGCGGACCGCGACCTTCCCGCGGAGGATCCGCAGTTCGCGAGATACCCTTGCGGCAGGACCCACGGACCGTGAGCTTTACCCGCGGACACGCGGTTTACCCCCGCGAAACCGCGAACCTCCCCCTTGTAACGCCCCACCGTAGACCGCGCGAACCGCGAGAGAGCCCTTTCGGGGCGTGGGCTGCAACAACAGTGGCGGAGCGGAGCCGGAGCGTCCGCGTTTGAGCTGGCCCCGGCGCCTGATGGGTATGCAGTCCCGGATGGAGCGGTGCGGGCGGGCTGCATAGTTCAAAAAGTGGCCGGGGCTAATCAGCCACCTGATATATCCAACGTTTTTGTTTACTAAGCAACATAAACAGTTAAAACCATTTAAAAAACCGAAAGTGAAGAACATTTATCTAAAAACGATTTCAAAAACACATGCAAACGCAGTTTGTTCTTAAATTTGTAATTCGGTTCCACTGCGTGGTTATTCCTCTCCCAGTCATTTAACTAGAGGCAAAAATCATTTCTAGAGGCACTCTGAAAAAAAAACGCTCAAATTTGATTCTGATTTAAAAAATATATTACGATGGGCCATTCTTGTTCCCGCGAACAGTGCCGTTGAGGTAGCCGCGGACCTACAAGACCTCCCGCGGAGGGAGCCGCGAGCCGCGGACCCGCAAGTCCAGGAAAGGTGGTCGCGGACCAGCGAGTCCTCTCACCAAAATCCATCGCTCGGGATCCCTTACCTCCGCTTTCCCCTCCTGCGACGAGGAGCATAGGCAACCGAAACCGGGCGTAACAACATAAAAGCAGCCTCTATGATGCGAAAGCCGCTTCAGTACCTCGGTGCAACGTCAGTGTTACCCTCCGGCAATAACATTAGAACGGAGATAACAACTGCCGCCGGTCAGCGCAGCGGGCTCTTTGCTTCCCTCTGCCGTGTCGTATGTCGTCTGCTGCCCTCACAGCGCCGTGCCGAGAGAGGGCGTAGCGTGGCGTTGCGGGGCGGAGTGTGCGATAGTGACTCAGGCGCAGGCTACGACAGGCGACAGGACAGCCAGAAACAAAGTATAGCGAAGTGTTTGTGTGTGTGTGAAAGTGTGCTCCAGTCGTCGGCTCCAAGGCATGAAAAGAGGTAAGTTACCAGCCCGTTTCTTTTTCCATTCAGGTAAATTTTGCATGGCATGTGAAAATAAGAAAGAAAATCGAGCTTTGCAAACGCCTTAGTGTTGAGGTTATGGTTGACTAACTTAAAGAGTCATAGGTGGACACTCACGAAAGCAATTCAGTCACATTTTGTCACTTAATACAGCGACAGCATAAAAATGACATGAAATAGCGCTAGAAAGTTGGAAAATTGAGGTTATGGTTACCCAGAGATTTGTTTAGAAACGAAAGAAATACTCACGCTGTTCCGTTGAAGACACAGAGCGCGATGTGATTTCATACGTTGAGGTTACTTGTCGGAAATTGTTCAACACACTCCCAGCTTTTATTTGGATACTGCTTTTTGTGACACGTCTGAAAATGACGAGGCCATAATATCAGTGGCAGCATGTTGCTACCGACTTTTGAGACAGCCCCCACTCGTCGACAGGCGCGGCAAGAACGCGCCTCCTCCGACAGCAACGTGAGCTTAAAGCGTATCCCCCCCCCCCCCCCGCCCTAAACGACCCTCAATCTCCGCCACCTTCTGGAGGTGTCCGCTGGCGGCCTGCAACCGGCCAGCTGAGCGCAGTACGGTGGAATAAGGCACGGGTGACGTTCACCTCGACCTGGGAGTGCACGAGGCAGGACGGCCGCGAGGCTGCCCTGTCCGCGCTCAAACACAGCGTGCTCGTCCTCACCTCTATCGCCTCCGCGCAGGGCGGCCGCGACGCTGCCCTGTCCCCCTCAAACACAGCGTGCTCGTGCTCACCTCTATCGCCTCCGCGCAGGGCGGCCGCGAGGCTGCCCTGTCCGCGCTCAAACACAGCGTGCTCGTGCTCACCTCTATCGCCTCCGCGCAGGGCGGCCGCGACGCTGCCCTGTCCCCCTCAAACACAGCGTGCTCGTGCTCACCTCTATCGCCTCCGCGCAGGGCGGCCGCGAGGCTGCCCTGTCCGCGCTCAAACACAGCGTGCTCGTGCTCACCTCTATCGCCTCCGCGCAGGGCGGCCGCGATGCTGCCCTGTCCCCCTCAAACACAGCGTGCTCGTGCTCACCTCTATCGCCTCCGCGCAGGGCGGCCGCGACGCTGCCCTGTCCCCCTGAAACACAGCGTGCTCGTGCTCACCTCTATCGCCTTCGCGCAGGGCGGCGGCCTGCCTGTCCACCTCAAACACGGCGTGTTTGTGGTTGCCTCTACCGCCTCCACACAGGGCGGCGGCTGCCCTGTCCCCCTCAAACACAGCGTGCTCGTGCTCACCTCTATCGCCTCCGTGCAGGGCGGCCGCGACGCTGCCCTGTCCCCCTCAAACACAGCGTGCTCGTGCTCACCTCTATCGCCTCCGCGCAGGGCGGCCGCGAGGCTGCCCTGTCCCCCTGAAACACAGCGTGCTCGTGCTCACCTCTATCGCCTTCGCGCAGGGCGGCGGCCTGCCTGTCCACCTCAAACACGGCGTGTTTGTGGTTGCCTCTACCGCCTCCACACAGGGCGGCGGCTGCCCTGTCCCCCTCAAACACAGCGTGCTCGTGCTCACCTCTATCGCCTCCGCGCAGGGCGGCCGCGAGGCTGCCCTGTCCGCGCTCAAACACAGCGTGCTCGTGCTCACCTCTATCGCCTCCGCGCAGGGCGGCCGCGACGCTGCCCTGTCCCCCTCAAACACAGCGTGCTCGTGCTCACCTCTATCGCCTCCGCGCAGGGCGGCCGCGACGCTGCCCTGTCCCCCTCAAACACAGCGTGCTCGTGCTCACCTCTATCGCCTCCGCGCAGGGCGGCCGCGAGGCTGCCCTGTCCGCGCTCAAACACAGCGTGCTCGTGCTCACCTCTATCGCCTCCGCGCAGGGCGGCCGCGACGCTGCCCTGTCCCCCTCAAACACAGCGTGCTCGTGCTCACCTCTATCGCCTCCGCGCAGGGCGGCCGCGAGGCTGCCCTGTCCGCGCTCAAACACAGCGTGCTCGTGCTCACCTCTATCGCCTCCGCGCAGGGCGGCCGCGACGCTGCCCTGTCCCCCTCAAACACAGCGTGCTCGTGCTCACCTCTATCGCCTCCGCGCAGGGCGGCCGCGACGCTGCCCTGTCCCCATCAAACACAGCGTGCTCGTGCTCACCTCTATCGCCTCCGCGCAGGGCGGCCGCGACGCTGCCCTGTCCCCCTCAAACACAGCGTGCTCGTGCTCACCTCTATCGCCTCCGCGCAGGGCGGCCGCGAGGCTGCCCTGTCCGCGCTCAAACACAGCGTGCTCGTGCTCACCTCTATCGCCTCCGCGCAGGGCGGCGGCCTGCCTGTCCACCTCAAACACGGCGTGTTTGTGGTTGCCTCTACCGCCTCCACACAGGGCGGCGGCTGCCCTGTCCCCCTCAAACACAGCGTGCTTTGCTTGTGTATAGCGCCTTAACGCAGGGCGGCCGCGACGCCAGGCGCGGTTTAAGGTCCGAATGGAGGGGGGGGGGGGCGGCGCTCCCCAGGTTGCCTACATACAGAGGTTTTGTCGCGCTATTTGCCTACTTTCCAGGCGGCTATCTAGTGCCCGAAGCGATCGCTAAACCGCGCCTGCGCGACGCTGTCCACCTCAAACACGACGTGCTCGTGCTTATCGCTACCGCTTCCGCGCACACGGTGGGCCGAGGTTGTGAGGAACGTCCATTTCGATCTTCGTGTCATCACTTTCCACAGCAATATCTACCAGTTTCCGTCAATATTTCACCGGCTCTTGCTCTTATTTAGTGTTGAATTAGATAAAAGAGGCTGCAGTCGGGCACCTGTGCAGTAGGGTTGCCTAGTTTGGAGATGCAGGACACACAACCCCTGATCGGGTTCATATTTATCTCTCTTCATTGTTGTACTTTTTATTGTATTTGCATTATTTGCGCGTTTTTCATTTGTTCTTTTCTTGTTACTTTCACATCTTTCTTTTAAAATGTTGAGGTGCTGAGTTATGGATCCCCGGAGATTTCCTACGCAAGGACATTTCTTGCCACCGCCTGGGCATTATGGAGGTTTGATTTTTCTTTATGATTTTGTCATGAGGCCAGGTGCGGATTAAGTTACGACTAAAGTGAAGCGGGGGCAGCGTACTTCAGTTTTCTTGTATACACTGTAAATCGAGGAGTGAGAAATCTCGCTCTCAGGAGAGCGAGACTGGTGACCCAAATTTTGTCGCTCCTGGGGAGTGATATTATTAAATATAACTCCTTTTGAGTCGCTTCGATGACTCAAAACGAGCGATATCAAGTGATCTCGCTCGATTTGAGTGAGGCTTATCGGTCCATATGAGCGATATAGAATTTCCTCACTCCTTTAGGGCGGCGTTATATACCTCTCTCAACTTCAGTCAGAAACATGACTCTCAGATTTACAGTGTACAAGAGTAATGTTGCGCAATTTGCCTCCTTCTCAGGCGGCTATCTATAGTGCGACTAGGAGTCCCCTCCCATATTGCACGGAAAATTAGCAGCAGGTAACCGTGAAAAAAAATTCACTTCAAGTGAGACAGATTTCGGATTTAAACTGTTTGATCGACCGTACGGCTTACGGACCATTAATTGTTCACTGTAATAAAAATTTGTGGTAAAAATCCCAAAAATGTATCTGCAGCATTTTACATACACAGTATGTGGGATTTCACGAGACAGGTGTAGGAATTTTCCTGTAGAGGCGTATGGAAAAAATCACACACGTATGGGACTTTTCAATGCGTGCGTTAGGGACAAAATTTCTGTTATACTCTTACTCTCTGCCTTCCACGACTTAATCCACTTCAGAGGGGTAGTTGCTAGTTCCTTCAGTCCTCCGATGCCTTTACCGGACGGACCCGCTGGGATTTGAACCCGCAATCTTTGAGCGCACACGCGACCCCTCATCTATCGTGCACTGCTTGGAGGAAGCGTGCTGGAACACCATCCCATTTCAATAATGCATCTAGAATCCACATATCTCCCGGTTACGGTTCCTGACACTATCACTCGGGTCATCCTTTTATAGCCTTCTGAGTTTTTGAGTGACTAGAACTTTATATTTATTTTATCGCTCATATGGACCGATAAGCCTCACTCAAATCGAGCGAGATCACTTGATATCGCTCGTTTTGAGTCATCGAAGCGACTCAAAAGGAGTTATATTTAATAATATCACTCCCCAGGAGCGACAAAATTTGGGTCACCAGTCTCGCTCTCCTGAGAGCGAGATTTCTCACTCCTCGATTTACAGTGTATACAAGAAAACTGCACTCCTTTAGGGCGGCGTTATATACCTCTCTCAACTTCAGTCAGAAACATGACTCTCAGATTTACAGTGTACAAGAGTAATGTTGCGCAATTTGCCTCCTTCTCAGGCGGCTATCTATAGTGCGACTAGGAGTCCCCTCCCATATTGCACGGAAAATTAGCAGCAGGTAACCGTGAAAAAAAATTCACTTCAAGTGAGACAGATTTCGGATTTAAACTGTTTGATCGACCGTACGGCTTACGGACCATTAATTGTTCACTGTAATAAAAATTTGTGGTAAAAATCCCAAAAATGTATCTGCAGCATTTTACATACACAGTATGTGGGATTTCACGAGACAGGTGTAGGAATTTTCCTGTAGAGGCGTATGGAAAAAATCACACACGTATGGGACTTTTCAATGCGTGCGTTAGGGACAAAATTTCTGTTATACTCTTACTCTCTGCCTTCCACGACTTAATCCACTTCAGAGGGGTAGTTGCTAGTTCCTTCAGTCCTCCGATGCCTTTACCGGACGGACCCGCTGGGATTTGAACCCGCAATCTTTGAGCGCACACGCGACCCCTCATCTATCGTGCACTGCTTGGAGGAAGCGTGCTGGAACACCATCCCATTTCAATAATGCATCTAGAATCCACATATCTCCCGGTTACGGTTCCTGACACTATCACTCGGGTCATCCTTTTATAGCCTTCTGAGTTTTTGAGTGACTAGAACTTTATATTTATTTTCGAAATTTTCCTATACGCACAAGTAGGAAAAATCCTTCACATATCTGGAAAGTTAAGCGTCCCATACGATACGCGTGTGGAAATTTTATCCCATAGTTCTATGTTGAAAATCCCATACAGTGTGGTAAAAAAAACATACTGCGTGTGGAACTTGAAATATCTACCACATTTGTGGTATTTTTCAAATAAGTATGGTAAATTGCCCACACGCATTAAAGGAAAAATACCAAATATGTCTGGAAAATTTCGCACCCCACTCGAGTTTGGGATTTTTGCCCCACAATGTATGGCAAAAAGCCGAACATTTTTAAAGTGTTTTCCAATCGGCTTCAACGACCGTTTTCGGACACGAATCATACCAATCCCACGCATCATGGATAAGCAAAAGTGGAATTGTAATCGTTGCGGTAGTGATGAAAAGTTGTCGTCATTTAGTCTGTTTCCTAGTTATGTCGCACTATAGGGGCCCCGCTCCCCCGCGCACTTAATCCGCACCTGCAAGAGGTTTCCTTTAGTGTAACGATCATGTTTAACATTATGTGCTTTTTCTTTTAGGTGTTCCGTATCCACCCCAATCCATGCCTGGATTTGAAGGCCATCCCATGTATGCTGGTTACCAGCATCCTATGTACCCTCCCTACGGTGTACCGAACCCCTTCCTTTCTCACTTTTCAACATATCCGCCGCCAGCTATGAATATGGGCTTTTCATATTTTCCGCATGCTTACAGCAAGCACTTTGGTTATGCTGAGTCCGATTTAAATGGAAAATGTAAGTAGAAGTTTGCTTTACACTACAAAGTAATATATTTGGTACGTGGTTGACCCGTTGTGTTTTTTAGCGGCTTTCGTTCAAGAGCCAAATCAGTCCGAAGAGACTAACACTTCTGCACAAGTAGTGTCAACTTCAGACGCCCAAAATGATTGTAAATCAGAGGTAACTCAAAGTGGTAAGTTTCCTTGAGTACGACAAAATATCTGGTATTTTCACGTTAGGTATGGGGTATGGGCATCAGTATTTTCGACAATTGTCTTTCGAAACTAAGTACGATGGGTTCTACCTTCAACATTACAGAATATTGAATTTAAAACATTCCCTCTAAGTTAGTTGTTTCTCACTTTCGTAAACAAAGTCCTAAGAACAAGTATTTTCCATACGTAAAAAATGTGGAGATCTTTTCATTTTAATGCCAAACATATTCTTAACCGCAATAATTAAGTTTTTCCTCCTTACCACGCAGATATTCTAAAGGTCATTGATGAGGATTGTGTTATAAATGAAAAACGAGATAGTGACAACGGCTCTACTGGTGATTTTGACGTTCTTTCAAAGTCAGATGGTGATGAAATAGGTACGGGTTGTCTTGAATCAATTTCTTAATTTTTGATTTGCCAATTTTGTTATTTTACTTAAGATATCCGGAAATGTTTCGGGATAATTTTTCTGAATTGCGTTTTTTCTTACTCCGCAGATACGCTTAAGAACCCTTTAGAATTTCTCGGAGACAATGTGATTGGTAAGCTGTGCGCTTCGTACTACTTAAGTAATGCGAAGTACAAGTGTAATTACACTCAATACATTGAATACTTGAGGTTTTCCTCTTTAATTTGTTGTTGGTCATAAAATGTATATGATTTTAGGAGAAGAAATCGCTGCTGATGATGTTGCACTAGATGTGGTAGTGAATTCTGATACACCTGACACTCTGAAAAGAGGAGAAGTTCAGGATGGTACGTACCCTAGATAATTGTGAAGTAATCCCTGGTAACGTGACACGTGTTCCAATTAATTAAAGTGTTTGTGCAGGAAATATGTTAGGGGAGTTTAACTCCACCCTGGACGTACTCCATTATCTGAGAGACAACAAATATCCAATGCACTGCTCTAGCAAAAATGAAAAATCAAATTTTAGAAAACAATGCAAGCCTTTCAAACTTCTTAATGGAATACTTCACCACAAAACGCACCCAGGAAAAAAGACTGGTCGTGGTAGGGACCACGAGACATTTCCGGAGTACGCCAAAGTAATTTTCAACAAGGATGCGCAAGAAAAGATTATAAGAATGGTGCACGAAGGGGTGTCTACCAGCCTTGAAGCTCAGTCCCTTTCGGCGCACAGAGGAATGAACTCTGGACTGGACATTATATCTAGAAGAGCGTGGTGGCCCAAATTCACAACCCAATACAAGTCGTATGTAAAATACTGTGACCCCTGTCAAAGGGTAGGTCCGTGCTACTAGTAACAAGTATAAAGATTCGCGAACGGTTCCAGAGTCACAATAATACACTTTATGGTTTTGCAGGTAAATACAGCCGTCATCAAAGTGAGGGAGCCACTCCATTCTGTACCCCCTCCAAGAGAAAATATGAAACAAATAGGCGTCGACATCATACAACTTCCAGAGGCTGATGGATTTAAGTATGTAGTTGTTGCTATCGATTACTTATCGAAATTCTGCAATGCTAAAGCTTTGGAAAGCAAATCATCAATGGAAGTTGCTCGATTCCTATTTGAGTGGATCTGTATGTTCGGGTGTCCGAAAATAGTAATAAATGACCAGGGTCGAGAATTTGTAAATGAAGTAAGTGAACACCTTTTCACTCTTACTGGAGTTCACCAAAGAATCACATCTGCATACAACCCGCAGGCAAATGGACAGGTAGGTACTTTGCAAAAAGAAAAAAAAAGTCGGTGATCCATCCGTACACACCACTTATGGCAAATTTTACAATGATAAATAAAGTGGATGGTGCCCGTATATCCTGAGAGGGGGGGGGGTGCAATTCGATATTTACATTCTAAAGTACGTAACGAATTTTGTTACAGGTGGAACGCCAAAATGCCATCATAAAATGCGCCTTGCTCAAAGTATTAAGGAACAATATCAGCCGGTGGCCAAGTATCTTAGACGCAGTGCTGTTCTCTCATCGAGTACAGAAGCAGAGATCCACGGGCTACTCTCCTTTCTTTCTGCTATTTGGCCAGGAACCAGTCTTGCCCGTTGACGTGGAAGAGAACAGTGCCGAGGAGGAGGAGGACGAATTGGAAATAGACGGTAAGCCCAGAAAGGCAGCATATGATTTATTTTTATAAAAATAGCGAGAACAGCGATATGCAATTAATTTTAGTACTTCTGAACGAATGGAAGTTTTTTACTTTCCGTTGATTGGAAGAGCCTGGCCTTTGTGCACTTAAAAACGCAAATTTGTTTGTTGCTGGATACCAATTCTGTTCTGAAATACTGAGGATGTTTTTAACAGTTTAATCTTCCTTTTTTTTCAGTTCCTGATGTAACGCTAGAAAGTTATCTCCAGGCATATGAGGACAGTTCCCTTGACACCAGCACGCTGGAGACCATGGCAGAAAAATTTTTCCAATTAAAACAAAGCACTCTCCTGAAGGCAAGAGAAAACATCAGAGACGCCCAGAACACTCAAAAAAAAGAATACGACAAACGCAACAATGCAGGTCGTAAAATGTATAGAGTTGGACAAGTTGTGTTAAGGAGAAATCTGAGAAGGGATGACAGGAAGGGTGGTTGGCACCAGGATCCCTGGCTAGGACCATACACAATCGTTAAGATACTGCCCTCAAATTCATGTGTGCTGAAGAATGTTGTCACTGGAAAGCTTTTTAAGAAAGCTCAACGCCAAAAAAATCTGAAGATTTTTCACACTAAAAGCATTTTAGATCAGAAGGCACCACCAAAGAGGAAGCGGAGGAGGATTTGCTCCGAAGAAAATGAGGAAGGCATCGATGACATACTTTTGGCAGAGGGTAGTAGCAATTTGAAAAAAATTAAGGTGGCAAAAGACGGCAAAGAAAGTAGCGAGAAAGGAATTGTGCCAAAAAGAATTACAAATTTCTCAGATTCATCAGAAGATGAGTCATCCGTATTGCAAGATGATAGGAACTGTGATGCTATTTTAGTCAGTGCAAATGAGGAAGAAAGCAGCCCTGAACGAGATTTTCTTTCATCGCCAAGAGATGTAACCGATGAGGTACTTCAACCTTTTCCTTTTTTCTTTTTTTTTTGCAATGCTCGTAAGTTTGCATTTTTTTTTTTTTAAAAAAATGAAAATTGTAACATTTTTTTTTACTATGCTTAGGAATTGAAGAAGTTACTGCTTTTGCCAGAAGATGTAAGACTTTTAACACATGGCTCTATCACACTTAAAGTTCGAGACCTAAACATCATTCATGGAAGCATGTGGTTTAATGATGAGGTTCGTAAATGAGGTTCTATTATGACATGAATGTGATTACGCGGGTCTCGACATTTCCTGTTTTGTTTTGTTTTTGCAGATAATTAACTTCTACTTCAATGTGATTTCTGAGAGTCTACAATCCGTGCATGCTCTCGACACTTTTTTCTACCCAACGCTCACTCTGAAGGGGCAGGAATCTGTGGCCAAATGGACCAAAAATGTACGTATACACGTCACGGGAAATTAATAAGCATTTGCCATGCTTGTGACGAGTTATATTTTTTTCAGGTCAACTTGTTTGAGAAGAGGTTTATTTTAATACCTATCCACGGAGCAAGCCATTGGTCACTAATCAGTGTGGACAATGAGTCAAAGACATTAACGGCCTTTGACAGTCTTAATGGCGACCACAGTCATGCATTGAATGTAAGTTGCAAATTCATAATATGTTAACGCTCTCGCGAGTTGAGTTGCCCGCGCTCTGGTCGGCCGCAACACAAAGTGTACAGGGTGTTCCAGCTCAGGCCGGACCGGACAGTCGAAAAGGTGGCCTACACGCTGGCCGCAGGCGCGTACGGGCGAGGGTGGGAGCGGGTGGTGGCGGCGGGAGGCAGGACTCCCCCCCACCGCTCCGGCGCCAGACAGTGTTGCCAGAAAGCTAGGCAAAATTCGGCTAAAGACACCCGTGTGCAAAGGGCCTGTATCTCCGCCTGCCAACTAGGCAACAACTGCACACGCGTGCATGTGCTTTGTCTAGTAAGCAGGCGGAGATGCCGCCCACAGCACACGTGGGAATTTAGCCGAATTTTGCGTAGCTTTTTTAGCAACACTGGTGCTAGAGTACGCTGCGGTGGGAGCTGCTCAGCGGTAGCTGGCAGCCACCTTGGCAGGGGAGGGGCGGCCTCGGCCTACACCTCAGGGACTGCCAGCCTCGTCCCGCTACTCCATGAGGATCCTGGGGGCAGGCGCGGACTGGGTGGTAAGGGCCCGGTCGGGACTTTGCCTACGTACAGGGGCAAAGTAACGCAAAATGCCTATGTACAGGGGCATAATCCAAAAGAGGGGCCCGGATTGATACCTTTTCAGGGGGCCCGATCGGTTTCACCGACCCACCGACCGGGCCAGTCCGTGCCTGCCTGGGGGGCTGCGCCGAGCATCCCTCGCCGTGTCCGCGGTTCACCCCGTCCCTCCGGGAGGACCCGCCGCGGCGTAGAGCCACGCATCCCTCACGGTGTCCGTGGTATTGTGGGGCTCATGGTGAACCGCGGGTGGGGAGCCCTGCCTCCAGCCGTCGCCCCCCCCCCCCCCCCCCCCCCCCCCTCGCCTGGTACCGCCTGCGGTCAGCACATAAGCCACCCATTCGATTGTCCGGCCTTAGCCGGGACACCTGGTACAGGCGTGGAAAAAGTCAATTAGCAGTCTGGCATCTCTGTAACGGTGGCAGATGCGGCAGGAACTAGAAGCTCAGCGAAGCTAGTCTGTACTAAAAAAAATATGTTTTTTCTCTCATGTCAGGTAATTTTGGACTTCTTGGAGTGCGAGGCATACAGGCATGGCGTGCACTTTCAGAGATATGACTATAAAGTGACTCATGCCGACGACATTGCACGTCAGGATAATAGCTATGATTGTGGGCCGTTCATATGCTTCTATGCCCGACGTGTGTGTGAGAGCAAGGGATGCTCAGCGTCAGCTAGCTATATGTCTTCTCTTAGGTTGAAACTGATGAAGGAAATTTTGAGATGTAGCTTGATAGAGGAAAGTCACCAAGAGGTAAGTAGTATATAAATTATTCGCCCCTTGTCAGTCTTTGATAATTTCGCGTTACTAGTTTTCTAACGTATGTTGCCAAGAAATTCAAAGTCATGTCCGGTATGCACTGATCAATCAAAATAATGCCAATTTGGCACGAATTCGTTAATATCTGTCCAAATTTAAGGCTACTTTTTCGTCGGGGTTTTTCTCCCTCTGAAATAGCTGAGTTTTTAATTGATCATTGAAGACTCTGTTCGATTCAGAAAATTCTTAATCGCTTATTTTATTCTGCAGGAAAGTTTCAGCTCACCAGGAACTATGACCGTTCGTTATTCTCCAGGCATTCCTGTGATAAACACCGAAGAGAAGAAGGGAATAAGGAATGTTGGCGAAACCTGCTTCCTTGGAGCCACATTCCAGGCAAGATGTTACCAAATGTTAAGTTTGGCAACAAATATTGGTTTTCACAAAAATAGGTTCTGTTGGCTTTTCAGCTTCTCTTTCACTGTCCTCACTTCGTGACGTGGCTGGAGGGGGACCATGAACACAGAGCACAGTGCTCGAACCAGAAGTGTTTGGCGTGTGCCGTTTACAAAGAACTCCTGGAATATCGACTTTGCAAGGTGGACTCCGACCCATCCAGATTTGTTAGTCTGTTACCAGGTAAGCATCCTGATTATTTAAAGACTTCTTGTAGAAACATAGGTCTTTGATATTGGTGTAATTGCGCACCCCTTCGACATGGATCTGCCCCTGACCACCCTACTTTAAGTTGCACTGCCGACCTGGTCGTTCAATAGAAGCCACACGGAAAAAGAAACATTCGTTGTTGCAAACAAAAATTCGCTGACTCAGACTCAACTAATTTTCTTAGTTGTCGAAGAGAATAATTTGCTACGGTAGCAAAGTATTAGCTAGGGAGGCAAATGCGTGCCCTGAAGCAGGAATTGTGCCGTTCAATGGAACAGGGCTCGCGTTAGCCACCTCAGCGCATACTTTGCTACCGTAGCAAATTATTCGCTTTGACAACTTATAAAATTAGTTGAGTCTGAGCCAGCAAATTTTTGTCTGCAACAGCGAATGTTCTTTTTTTCGTGCACAGTTTGCGTAACGGAGTCTTCGTGATGTCACGTTATCGCGAATTGTGGTTAACCAGAGCACTTGAAACCAAAATTAAGGTTTTGGTGGTGCTGTGTGAATCGGTAAGTCAATGTTACTTTTTTCTACTTTTCTATGTGAAGAATTTTGGAGTACCTACAGACTAGGAAAGCAGCAGGATGCATCGGAATTTCTGCTCGTACTGTTTGAGGCAATGAAACTGGAATATATCCTGAGATTTAATCAGAAACTCGACAGCTTTTACTTGCATACCACCCCCATTGACTTCACATTTGCTGGCTGTTTGAAACAAGAAAGTAAGACTGAACCTCAAAAGTGTATTGTTCTTTGTGCTGCAAATTACACTAAAATTCGGGTTTCCTTTTTATTAGTTAAGTGTCCTTGCGGGATTACTTCAGATTCCCTTCAAAAGTTTACCCTTCTCAGCATCAATGCCACAGGAAGTGACATCCAATCTGCTACAAATGAATTTTTAGAAGAGGAGATTGTGGAAGGCAGCTGTGGGGCTGACTGCAAGAGCATAAATAGAAGAAAAAGGTTTTTGGTTGTAGAAGCCCCGAATGTACTAATTGTGCACCTTAAAAGGTATGATTTTTGTACGTTCTTTTAAGATCAGGAAAAAAGCTCCCTTGTAAAGTCCACTACAATTTTGATTTTCGTCGCAGATTTACCTCTAGCGGTACGAAATTAACTTCTCGAGTGACAGAAAATACCTCCCTTGTCTTTGGTGAAGGCAACAAATACGAAATCTTCGGCACTGTTCAACACATTTCATACAAAGAGGACACGTCCCTAGATCGGGGACATTACATAGCATACCTAAAAATGAAAAATAGGTACTACAAATTCGATGATTCCAAGGTAAAGGACTTGCAAAACTAATAACATTATTATCAGTGTATACTGTAATTTGTTGTGTAAATAATGTCCTTAAATACTTTCAGTGTACCTCATCTGGCTCAAGACATGCACTTAGAGGACAATCCTACTTAGCATTTTATCTAAGAAGAGACTAACCCAAAGCAAATTTACAAGTGTTTTTATTACATCAAACCAAAGATGAACCGTTTTAGATTCTAGCTAAAAATAACTAATTGAAATTAAAGTACATTTTATTTGGTGACCATAACATCTTCTTGGCTTAATCCTTGTAAAGGGAATAAAATCTACAACCATATAGCATCCGTAGCTTGTTTTACATGAAGGTATCACACCGAGGGGTGGACGACTTTGATTTTCGGTGTACTGAGTACGGCGTACAAACGGAGTACACGGAGCACACTTAGAGTACCCCCCGGGTCTCTTACTTTGCAGGGGAGGTAAAGCCATCCCGGGTGGGCCTTCTGAAGAGGAGGGACAACCATCCCGGGATGGTTTTACCCCCCAGGTGGGCCTTCTGAAGAGGAGGGAAAGCCATCCCGGGATGGTTGTACCCCCCGGGTGGTCCTTTTGAAGAGGAGGGAAAGCCATCCCGGGATGGTTTTACCCCCCAGGTGGGCCTTCTGAAGAGGAGGGAAAGCCATCCCGGGATGGTTGTACCCCCCGGGTGGTCCTTTTGAAGAGGAGGGAAAGCCATCCCGGGATGGTTGTACCCCCCGGGTCTCTTGCTTTGCCGGGGAGGTAAAGCCATCCTGGGATGGTTTTACCCCCCAGGTGGGCCTTCTGAAGAGGAGGGAAAGCCATCCCGGGATGGTTGTACCCCCCTGGTCTGTCACATTGTAGGGGGGTAAAGCCATCCCGGGATGGTTTTACCCCCCAGGTGGGCCTTCTGAAGAGGAGGGAAAGCCATCCCGGGATGGTTGTACCCCCCTGGTCTGTCACATTGCAGGGGGGTAAAGCAATCCCGGGACTGTTTTACCGTCCTCTTAACCTCGCGCATTCTGCGAATACATACAGAGTTACGCTATTCGCAGGATACAGTGTTACATTATTTGCAGACGCTGGTACTAAAAGGGGTACTATTGGGTACTATTTGGGGGGTAAAACCATCCTGTGATGGTTGTACCCCCTTCGTGGGGGGTACAACCATTACGTGATTGTTTTACCCCCGCTTGTTGGGGGGGTAAAGCCATCCCGTGATGGTTCTACCCCCCCTGGGGGGGTACAACGATCCCGTGATGGGTGTACCCCCTTTGCGAGGGGGTATAACCGTCCCGTGATGGTTATACCCCCTTGGTCTGAGAGCAGTATGGGGGGTAAAGCCATTACGTCATGGTTTTACCCCCCGGTAAATCCGTCATGGGGGGAAAACTATCACCTCACACCGGCCGCCATGTTCGTGAAGTAACTTCTTCCTTTCTCCTTCTTTACCTGATCGGGACAAATGGTCAATTTGCCGCTCATTTTCCCTCCACCACCCCCTGTTCTGCATATTCGAGAAAACGGCGCAGGATAAACAGATCCGCCGGGTAGGGTGGGGCTGTGCCTGGTCCGCATACCACCGGGCTGGCCGGGCACGCACGCCACTGTGTGATGCAATTGGCGACTCCCCCCCCCCCCCTTCTTCCCCTCGCCTGGCGCCCTTCCCTGCCGTCTGATTCCGAGGATTGCTCTCGCGCCAACGTCCTTGTCGCACTCATGGGGCCATGGCAGCCCCAACTTACACCACCGCCATACGTGCAACAAGGACGGAGGTATACGCGAGCGATCTTTGGAATCAGACGGCTGCTGCTCCCGCGCGTGGACAGGACAGGCCAACTCGGTAACACTCGGACTGCCCCATCAACACCCCTCTCCCCTCCATCTCCTCTTTGAATGCCTCACCCCACATCCTCCGGGACCCTCACAGCCGTAATTCTACCCTTATACAATCCACTTCTTTAGTGTTATTTTTGTCTGCCCGTCCCTCGTCTCGGTATCCAGTATCAAATAAAGTTTGAAGCCCAGTGTCAGTAGTACTACTACCACTGATCTTTTCCCTCGACGGACCTCGAACTCTCGGCACAAAGTCCAACAGACGAGCTCCGGGTGCAAGGGAGGCGGAAGCAGGTCGCGCGCGCCTCGCATTGACCCGCGGGCAGCGCGCCCGACCCGCACGGAACGTAAAAGACGAGAGACAAGGGGTTCGATTTAAAACTTTCCCGCCCGCCGGTCACAACGGCGGCCGCGGAAGTCGAGTTGGCAGCGATCTCGAAGCTGGTGTGCAGCTGGGCAAGGGGAAACGAGTCAAGGTTTCGGTGTCAGCCGGATTTTCGCGGATTACCCAGATAGCCCGGATTACCTCGAATACCACTCACATAACTATCGATTTCCATACAAAAATTGCCCAAATCACCCTAAATTTGACCCAAATTCCCTCGGATTACCGTATTACCTACCAACCCTTGTAAGCCGGATTTTGTCGTTTCCCCCTCGGCAGCTGGCCAGCATGCCCAGCCGAGCCCAGCACCCAAGTTTGCGGAGAAAAATGAAACCGGGTACGCTATGGAGGCTGGACGGCCCGCCACAAAGGAACAACTCATGCCTTCGTCTCTCCTGCTCCTAAAACTTCGGGAACAACATGTCAAAAACATTCGAAAAGTTTTCCCCCTTTTTTTGAGCAAGTCGAGGTGCACCGTGGTTAGCTAGGACTTCGACAAAATAAAATTCTCGGTGCCTATGTCGAAAAACAAAGCATATGATTTTTAAGCGTTTTGAAGCCTTTGGGACAACATATCTAATGCTCCCAAAAATGATTTTTTTTTTAAAGTTTTTGAAACCAGTCGAGGTGCACAGCGTTAAAAACTGAGACAAATACTTGGGCTGCTGGGCGCGGAGTTTACTGGTAAAATTAAGGCGTAGCCCCGTTTTCAAGCGTACTGAGATTACG
Source organism: Frankliniella fusca (assembly GCA_029379305.1). Lineage (NCBI taxonomy): Eukaryota > Metazoa > Arthropoda > Insecta > Thysanoptera > Thripidae > Frankliniella > Frankliniella fusca. Next base: position 173,167 of record JAHWGI010001390.1, read on the forward strand.
CTTGAAATTAAGCGTACCAGGTCGATCCGCTACTATTCGTCCTATCTAAATTTATGGGAGAATTTCTTTCGTACGCTTCATATCAAGCGTAACGTCTTCAAGCGTAACTGTATGCTTCATTCAAGCGTACAGTTACGCTTTAGTTTTACCAGTGTTGTTCCGAATGTCTCGCTCTGCACGCTATCGCGTTCATAGTGTTTTAGCCAGTGTCGTGCTCTGTACATACTACAAGGTAGGCCTGCCTTTGCCCCGCGTGCTTCAGTGCGTGTTCGTGTCGTGTGTCCGTCCGGCCCGCCCCGAGCCGCGTGGCCTTCTGATCGACTACTTCCATCTCGGGGCGGGGCGGGGCTGGGCGAGGGCACAGAGTGCTCGTAGTACCTACAACAAGGGGGCGCTGTGTTCTGTGCACTCCTCCTCCCCCCCCCCCCTCCCCCTGGCTGGAGGGACCGTGACCCGCCGTGACCATGCAGCGTGGCGTGGCCCGGGGTGGGGCGGGGCGGGGCGGGGCGGGGCGGGGCAGGAGCCGCACTCCCGGCCGACCCTGCCAGCCGAGCCCGACCCGACCTGCAGCCTCCTACTCCTACTGCACCCATTTCACAATCCTCAGCCGGCCAAGCCGCGGGCCCGCCCCGCCCCGCCCCAGCGCCACCACCAGACCCTCTGCCCTGCCCGGCCCGGCCCGGCCGGGCTCCGCGTCTTTTCCAACCCGAATACAAATTCAAATCCGCCGCACTGCAGCCCATCATGCAGCCCTGAAAGCAAAGCGTCATCGCTCCCTTACGAGACGAGACCTCCCCGCGCGCGCCGAACACCGTCACGTACTTCCATCTCCCTCCTCGCCCTGCCTGCACCCCGCGTCTGGCGACTGGTTCAGAAGATCGCTCTCATCCCTCCGTCCTTGTTGCACCTACAGCGGTGCCCCATGCTGGCCATGGTAGTGCTCCATGAGTGCGACGAGGACAGAGGTATGCAAGCGATCTTCGGAATCGGTCGGCTGCTCACACACACACACAGAACGTTACAATATTATCAACTTCAACTCGAAAACGCCCCGTAAATCCTGGCGCTGTTGTGCGGCCGCCGGCCGCCGTCCCGGCCCGGCCCAGCCCGGTCCTGAGCCCTGTCCGGCTAACAGGGCAGGCTGCCCGGCCCGGCCCGTACTCGCCACTCCTCGTCTGGTCAATGTCGCAAGTAAGTCGCTGATCGATGGCGCGCCGGGATGGGGTGGGGCGGGGCGGGGCGGGGCGGGGCGGGGCGGGCCGGCCCAGCCCTGCCTTGTCCTGCCCAGCCCAGCCCTGCTTTTGCGTCCACTTGTGTGTCGCTTAACCCGCTGCTGCTCGTGTTTCAGACGCGGCAAAAACAAAAAAAAAAATGTTGCGCCACACGAGATGGAGGTTTCGGCTCCCGCGCGCCCACCCGCGCGTGCGCGCATGGGGTTAAGCAAGTGATATATGTCTCTGTGGTTGCAGGAGGAGTAGGATCATGGGCTCGGCTAGCGTCCGGTCGACGGCTATCCCCATCATCGCCCCCCAGGCGCGTGCGCCGTCTGTCACGGAGCCGCCCGCAGGTCTGCATCGCCCCACGCCACCTGCAGGTGCTGCAGCCGCATGCTGACGGCGGCGGTGTCGCCATCTGCCGCCTGGTGATGTGCAGCCGCGCCTCTCCGCTACGCACCGCGCCCGTCTGCTGAAAAATATACGACGGTGAAGTGCGATCTATCTAATGAGATTGGTGCGGGTCGCGTCGGCCTGCCCTCAGTGCGTGGGGCGTGCGCGGGGCGTGCGGCTACGGGACCGGCGCTCTGTGTCACCCTGGTCACCCCCGCCCCCACCGGCGCCCATGGCCTGGGGCGGGTGCGACGTGATGCCTTGCCCCGCCGCTGCTGCTGCTGCCTGAGGTTGGCGATGCAACTGACCTGATTCAGATCTGACAGCAATAACCGGTCGTCGTATACACTCTGAAAGCACCAAGGGGGAGGAGTAATACCGTGCGACAAGCGGCTAGGGGGCAATTTTGCGCGATGTCTGAACTTTTTAATTACTATTGAACGCACTTTATTGGGAAATGATTGTAGATCGTCAAGTTCTTACTCAGTTGTTATTTTAACTTGAAATTTCTTCGTACAGCTGAAGTTTCCCCCCTCTCCTCGCGCGCGTGTCGTGAAGCAGGTGTAAAGTTTGTAGTCTTGGCCTTTTGATCTTCACGGCGCGGGGATGCTCTCAATGTATCTTCTGCGGTCATTGGCTCGCGGGTCGGCCCGAGCCGCAGCAGTAAAAGTGTCCGCGAGGTCGCGGCCCGCCCCGCCCCGCCCCGCCCCGCCCCGCCCCGCCCCGCCCCGCCACTCCTCCCGACCACACACCTCTCTTTCTCCCTCTCTCTCTTTCTCCCCCGCCCCTCCACCATCCTTATCTCTTAATTAAAGCTCGCCGGCCCCCCTCGCCGCACCGCACAGCATTGTCGGTCAGCTGATGAGCGGTCACGGGGCGGGGCGAGGTGCGGCGGGTCATTATCGTCACTATCACCCGCAAGGTGTGCTTAATGCACATTAAAATCAAGACAATGCACCAATGAGATTTTGCCTTGGCCCGGCTTCTCTGGCCGGACGCGCGCCAACAAACACACAAACAAACAAACCGCTTGTCGCCGGTCTCGTGTACATTTTAAACGCGCAGCGACAGACCTCCTCAGCAAAAAGGAACCGTTCTCGCAGAAAACCCGCGACCAGTTTCTCACCATACGTGCGTCGTAGGTCACCCACCGCCTCCACTTTCGCTGCAGTCCATTTACCAGTCGGGCCGGACAGCTGGGCGCCGTGTGTGGTGTGGGTTGGGTCGCTGGGCACTGGCCAGTGCGATACGGGTGCATCGCTCTAGGAATGCCAACGGGTCGGTGTTGCACGCTCACACATGTGGGCGACCTACGCGAGCGGCGCGCAGCACTGCTGGGGCACGCAAGGGTAGGGCTCTGCCCCGCCCCGCCCCGCCCCGCCCCGCCGCGCCCCGCCGCGCCCCGCCGCGCCCCGCTCAGCCGGCGGCGGAAAGGTGAATGTCAGGAGGAGGCTTGCTGCGCTGCGCCCGCTCCGCCACGCTTGGCTCGGCGAGAGTGATCACGTCGTTCGTTGATCATCTGCAGCGTGCGTCTATTTAGCGCGGGCCGGGCGCCTCTGGTTATCCTGCCCTGCCGCCGCCGCCGCTCATGTCAGTCGTTTCGAAAGATCGGCTCCAGTAATACACGATCAAAAAGGAGCTAGCAGCGGTCGGGCGGGGCGGGGGCGGGTGGGTCTGCCTATACCCGCGGTGGCTGCACTCCGCAGGTCGGTAGCCGGTGGTATAGGTGATGAGGTTATCCCCGGCAGGAGTTAAACCCCGGGTGTAGAAAGGATCCGGCGCATGTAAGGCGATGAGGTTACCCCCGGCAGGAGTTCTAGTATAGAAATGATCCGGCGCATGTAAGGCGATGAGGTTACCCCCGGCAGGAGTTCTAGTATAGAAATGATCCGGCGCATGTAAGGCGATGAGGTTACCCCCGGCAGGAGGTCTAGTATAGAAATGATCCGGCGCATGTAAGGCGATGAGGTTACCCCCGGCAGGAGTTCTAGTATAGAAATGATCCGGCGCATGTAAGGCGATGAGGTTACCCCCGGCAGGAGTTCTAGTATAGAAATGATCCGGCGCATGTAAGGCGATGAGGTTACCCCCGGCAGGAGTTCTAGTATAGAAATGATCCGGCGCACGTAAGGCGATGAGGTCACCCCCGGCAGGAGTTCTAGTATAGAAATGATCCGGCGCACGCGCGTGCGCTGCGGGTCTGCCTGCCTATACCGACCGTGCGCGGCTCCACGCGTCGCATCGCACATGCTTTCACTTCGCACTCGATGATCGCCTTTTTTAACGCATTGGAGCATCATCATTTGCGTATGGGGCGCGCAACTCTCTCGCAACAAGTTGTCGCGATTTCAAATAGCGCGCGCACGGGTGTAGCGGTGCACTCTGCTGCGCGGGGTGGGTTTGATCACATTCCTGCGGCCCAGCCGGGTCTGGCCCGGGCGACCGGCTCGGCTCCCACGACCATCTGCCCCATAACATTTTATTGGTCCAGCGCGGGCGCGGTGCGCTGCGCACGCCCCGGCGAGCGGCCCGCCACGCCACGCCACGACACGACACGCCGGGGCGCAGGTCTGGGAGCAAAAGCGGTGTGCAGCAAACTACTTAGGCGATCATCTCGCGTGGGCGATTCGCCGCGCTGGGCTGGGCTGCTGCGCCGTGAGGCTGTGCGATGGACCGGTGACCGCTCGGCCCACCGAGCTGACTCGCTGCACGACAGCGTCGCCCTCGCCCCGGCCCGGGGTCCGTGCGTGCGCACGAGTGCTTGTCACACACGGGGCAGTCCGCGTCTTGAAGAGGGCTTTCTCTCTCTCCACCGCCTCCCCCACTGTGGAGCCCTAACAATGGCGCCCCCTGTGAGACCAGTGACGCCCCCCGGGGGGGGTGGGGTGGGGTGGGGGGGGGCTGTCCCGCGCAGCGGGGAGGGCGGTCCCACCTCCGCACGCTTGCAACACGACGTGTTTTGTTTCATATTTTTGCGCGTAAAGTGAGAGACAAACCACACCTTGAGCCGGGCCGGGCGCCTACCGCTGGGCCTGGGAGTGCGCCCGGGCCAGGCCGGGTACCTGGACGCGGACACCTCCGTGCGTTGCCCGCCCCACGGCGCCCCTCGGCTCCCTGCTCAGTCCAGGCCCAGCCCTGCTCCCGGATGTGATGATTCACTAACCACACACTGTTAAAAATTTCTACAGTAATTTCCACAGTATTGTCCTGTCAATTTTTTACCAGGTCTGCGCTGTTTTATGATGCTACGGAACGTCCGTTCCTGATGAGTACAGGAGTCTCCGTACTTCCAGTGACTGTTTTGTCCATACAACCGACGACAATATTTTGACACGCCTCAAACTTTTACGGCACAATGGGTACAGAACCTTCCGTAGTTGGTCAGGCCGGTCTACAGTACTCACTGTACTTTCAAGGTACGGAACGTACTGTGGTGGAATAAAACGGTGCTTCCGTACCTCTCCTGTAGTTTTGGTACAGAATTTTTAACAGTGCACCTAGTGTTCTCACCGCGGACAAAACCAACATTTCAGATTATTATTATTATTATTATTATTATTATTATTATTATTATTATTATTATTATTATTATTATTATTATTATTATTATTATTATTATTTTTATTTTTATTTTTATTTTTTTTTGTGGGGGGGAGGGGGGGCTCTTGTGTCGACGTGCCGTGAAAGGGTGGCTCGTTGAAGAAGACGTTGATTTTTTTATGTTTTTTTTTTGTGTCTCGCCCACTCTTGTAGCGGTTCGAGAGTAGTAGTAGTAAAACAACTTTAGTTTGATTTAAATCCCGCGTCATTGATTGTCGTTCGGCAAGGCCAGCAGCAGCAGCAACGGCATCGCGGCGGCAGCGCCGTCAAATCGCCCGTCACAAATTGTCCGCGGCCCCAAATCCGTCGGCACGGCACTCATGTCGGCGCCGCGCCGCGCCATGCTGCGGCCCCCGCGTATGGCCCGCACTTTTATTATTTCGCCAACGGGCAAGCGGCCGGCTATCCGACCCGCGTCCTTGAACGCGTAGCCCTTGTGCAGCTGAATGGCGCCCGCTGGCCCGGTGTGGATAATTTGAGCCCCGCCGCCGCGGCGGGAGGGGAGGGGGGGCAGAGGGAGAGTGGGGGGGGGGCGGGGGAGGGGAGCACGGAAAGAATGAAAGAAATGGCTCGGTCCTGAACCTATTTGAACCCCGCTACGCCCTTCTGGTTTCATAAGATTGGCTGCGTTTGAATACGGAGCCTACTAGCCTCTGGCCGTGTGGCCTCTCCTACTGCCCTGTATAGCGGGTGGTGGTGGTGGTGGTGGCGGTGGTGGCCCCATTGCCCCACCCTATCCATTATATCGTTCGATGAAGAACGCCACCAGCAGCTCGCAGCATTCTGTATTATTCACTTGTTTTTTTTTTGCGCCCTGCTCTCCTGCCGCGCGGCACAGTCCGTTGACTCTCGCTTCTGCTGCTGCGCCAATTATTTCGATGCAGATCTTTATCAGGCACCTTCGTTATTTTGTTTTGTCTGCCGCTGTGGGTCAGCTTGGCCGGGCCGGGCCGGGCCGCTCCCCGTGGGTGTGACCGTAAAGTGTGACCGTACGGGGGCCGACCCGGCCCGGCCTGGCCCGGCCCTCCAGTGCAAGCGAGGTGATTTGTGTCTGAAAAATATTCCTTAGAGTTACGGGAAAATTTTCCATGATAAGTGTCGTTAAGTTGCAACTTCATAGTTGTACTGTTACGATAGTTTTTTGATAACTTAGTTTTCTTTGACGAGTAAGAATTTGCTGTCGTAAAACTACCACTGCATTCAAAAACTGACAACTCTCCACATGTGAACATGTCACGCCGAGACACGCTCCACGCATGTCACATTTGTTTTTCCAGTGTGTGTCTTAGTCGCAAATCTCAAAAAAACGTCGTCGTTTTATACGACTTTTTTTTCACAAAGTGCAACTTGGTTCTCACTCTCTCTCTCTCTCTCTCTTTCCTAGTGTAAATAAACAATGTTTGATTTTTTGAGGAAAAGGGGAAAACGTTGAGAAACTTCCCGATTTTGTAGAAACTCCTCGGTTTTTGTGAATGTTACCCCCCCACCCCCCCACCCACCCCCCAAAAATTAAGGAAATTTACTTCATTTACTGAAGAAACATCGTCATATTCTAAGGAATTTTACTAAAAATCGGGGAGCTCCCTTAAAGTTTTTATTTTTTCCGAATTGAAAAAAAAAATAATTGATTGCTTTATCACGTTCCTCTTCTCACCCTCTCCCGCCCCTAGCCTCCCGCACTCTCGAATAACGCAGAGCGCAGCAAAACGGTGGTCCATACGCCCTGCAGAATCCTACAGCAGCAGACGCACGAGCTTCACTGAGAGAAATGTTTCATTGCAGCCATAAAAAAATTGTTCGATCCGTCCATTTGGTCATTGGCATCAAATTTTTAGTCACAGCAACTAAACCTTTGGTTAGAGCAACCAAAATTTCGGTTACAGCAACTAAAATGTTGATGCCTATTACTAACCGGGACCGACCGAACAAAATTTGATTATGGGTATCAAAATTTTGATGGCTGCAACGAAACATTTCTCTCAGTGTTTGCGTCGGCGCGGCGCGTGAAGCAGTCCGTGTGAGACACACACTTTAGTCGTGACAACACGCACTATATATACTCCGGTCTGCTCTGCCCGGCGGCGCGGTGCGGCGGTGCGGCGGTGTCCACGCGCGAATAGGAAGAAAGACAATGTCTCAAATTTATCGGGCAGAGATCTCGCTGCTGGCAGCCATAGGCCATGCAGAGCCGCGCGGCCGGGGCGCGCTGCTCACACACATATTGGGGTCAGCGGTTCTCACACGCACGCGCGCACCGTGCCGTGCCGTGCCTTGCCGTGCCGTGCCGTGCCGTGCCGTGCCGTGCGCGTCTGTTGAGTTCCGCCCGGGCGGCACGCCACGCCAGGCCACGTCACGCCTAGGCGCCACACGCCGCCGAGACCATAGGCCCGGGCAGCGCGAGCGCGCGCTTTTTAAGAGATGTATGGCTCCTTTGTGACGCACCAGGATGTGGGGGAGTGGTTGTGCGGGAGTGAGGGAAGGGGGAAGGGGAGGCTTGAAACAGATACACACTGAATGAGGATGTATACGTATATTTCTTTATAGCCGCGATATGGCGTGGACGGACCTACATACGAAAAGACACTTTTATAAAAGCAATTGGTTCAAGAACACGAGGGGAAATGCACATTGGAAAAACTTGTACAGACTATTCGGTATTACGCTGTATTACAGCTGTATTACGCACAATATTTTATTAATATAGGGCATATTTTTATGTTTTTCGCTATTACATTACTGGTATTACCACATAATACATAGATCAGGTGTAAAGTGTATTACGGAAGTGAATACCCCCTCGCAACAACATGCACTTAGCTTAATACCATATAAATCTTATTAAAAAAAGTTTTGCTAAGTCAGGAACAGGCCTTTTTGCGTGGACTATCTAAAGCAGGGGAAATGTTGTGTTTTGACGACTAGTCGGGATATAAAGCGGTGGGAACTTAAAAATGTTCCGCGCGTCGAGGGCTTTTAAAAATGTTTTCTTCTTTATTCTTTCTTTTTCTTGCAAATTTGTTATGCAAGGTATGGGGGGGGGAGGGGGAGGCGGCGTGTTCCGGCCTCGAAATACATTGAACACAGCTTTTCTCATCCCATTTATACAACGAGGGATGCACACAGATGTAACGTGCGCAGCGTAGCGCCGCCTTAGCGGAAACCGACACCTTATTGTCCCGTGCCTTGTCTCCCCGCGCGGCGCAGCCTTCACTTTTCGCCCGAGACAAACTCACCCCTCTCAAACGCACAATAACCACCATATTTGCCTGAGCAAAACTCGAGATACGCTATCCACACAATACAATCAGCAGGGGGGTTAGGGTTTCCGTCGATAGGGCGGCCGATTAGCACGGCGGGGGACTGACTCGCCCTCTCTTCTCATCCTCATTAACGGCGCAGACACCGGGAAAACCACTGGCTTCCCCCCCCCCTCCCCTCCTCCTCGCCGGCTTGAAATCCGCCCTCACAATGGCCATGCACAGGTGCGGGCCGGGCGGGCCGGGCCCAGCCGAAGGTGCCAACAATGGTGCGTGGTATGGTATTGCCGACGTTACGCAACAGCGGGGACTCCTGCTGCCCGCGGCTGCTCCCGCTCCGAGAATTCGGCCCGTCCATGTCTCATTTGCATATTCGGGCGTGGCGCGGCGTGGCGGTGTACAGTGAACGCGCGCGCGCGGACAGCACCGCGGGGGTCTCCTCCTCCTGTGTGTGCAGTGCGGCGCCCTGCGCGCCGACAATGCCGCCGCCGCCGCCGAGACCTGCCCGCCTGAGTATCCTGCTCCTGCCGTATCCTATCCCGCCCTATCCTTGCTTTCAGATGCGGGGTGTTGAAGGCGGAGGGGATGAGCCACGCCTCACGCCTCGCGTCCAGCAGGGGAATGCAAAGCCGTTCGAGACTCGCGAGCTTACACTGAAAAAACGGCGTCCTGGTTTTCAAGCAGTTTTGGAAAAACCAAGCAGCTCTTATGGAGAAAATACACAGGGTTTCCGGGGCTGCTTGAAAACCAAGACGAAGTTTTTTCCGTGTATTTCGCCAGGGTGCGCCACCTCCGCGCACTTTTGGCACATCACTGTTAAAAATATATTGTGATTTCCCAGCACTTCCTCGATACGGAACGATTGTGAAATCCCAACACTTCTCTGTAATCAAAATAGGACCCTGTTGCTTCCTCAAAGTTGAATATTTTGTCGGCCAGTCGACCATATTTTTGCAGCCAGTCTATTTTAAATACAGCAGAGGACAGTTGGAATTTCCTGAAGAGTTCTTATTAAAATACAGAGGCCAGTTGGAATTTCCCTAAGAGTTCTGGTTAAAGTACAGAAGACAGTTGTAATTTCCCGAAGAGTTTTGGTTTAAATACAGAGGACAAAAATGTAATTTCCCGAACAGTTCTGGTTTAATTACAGAGGACTGTTGTAATTTAACGAAGGGTTCTGGCAACTTTTTTCACAACAGAGGTGCTGTGAATTTCCAACATTTTTTTCAACAGTGCGGTATCATCATTTACTTCAAGTAGTGATTGTGCTTTTTTCCCTTAATATTGGTACAGTCTCTGATTTGAACAGAAAACTGTTTTTTGATTAGAAGATTACCTTTCTCCTCTGCTTCCCTTCGGTCTGCTTGATGTGACAACATGAGAAGTGTCGATGAGGGAAGTCTGTAACAGATGGCTACGCTTGGTGGGTCTTGCCACTGCTCACATCTCATGTCGGTCTTATGGTAAACCTGGGTGCAATTTCCAAGCAAATTTGGGTATTCAAAGTCCTGTCACTTTTACCGTGCTCAAGGTGCCATACTCTTGAACAAAGTCTGGTGCCTGTTTTCTTGCCTCATAAAGTAAACTAAACCACTGTATGCCTTACCTGACTCCCGCGTGTAAGTCTCCCGTGATACTGCCACCACCGCAGCGACGCCCATATGGACCACGATAGTGGGGCCTGACTCCTGACTCGCACACACGCCGTGCTCCCCCCCCCCCCCACACACACACTCAGACCGAGGCGCTCTTTATCCTCATCCACCACCACGTGGTCACCGCCGCTGCCACCGCTGCAAAAGGTGAACGTGAACTTTTGCCGTCCGCGCGGTGCTGTGCGGCGCTCTGCTCTTGCTCCGGTGCGCTGCATACCTACACCTATCTGACCGGTCAGGGCTAGTCGGAAAAAAAAAGTAGCAGCGGCGGCAGCTGCCGCGGTGGTGGTGGTGGGAGTCTATCGCCCTGCTCGGTGTGGGAGGAGCGGGTCTTGTTGGAGGAGGAGTAACATCAGGTCACTGTCTCCCGACTCGGCCGGGCCCCACATGCACACAGATCGGTTTTGCAAGTCTTACTGCTGCACTCTCGCATATCCTGTGCGCGCGGGCCGGGCTGGGCCGCGGGCACGGAGCCAAACCAAGGCGAGCACTGTTCCGGCGGGGCGGGGCGGGGCGGGTGCAGCTTTTATTGCTGCGGCGCCTTGACCCCCGTCACGCGCTGCAGCGGAAAGGGTAGTCCCCCTGGGCGACCGGCGCTGTGCTCCACCTCGGCCTAGCCCATAGCGGCGGGTCCCACAGGGCGGGGACCCATAGGGCGAGGGCCCAAAGGGCGGGGTCCCATAGGGCGGGGGCCCATGTAGCGGGGGCCCATAGGGCGGGGGCCCATGGGGCGGGGGCCCATGGGGCGGGGGCCCATGGGGCGGGGGCCCATGGGGCGGGGGCCCATGGGGCGGGGGCCCATGGGGCGGGGGCCCATGGGGCGGGGGCCCATGGGGCGGGGGCCCATGGGGCGGGGGCCCATGGGGCGGGGGCCCATGGGGCGGGGGCCCATGGGGCGGGGGCCCATGGGGCGGGGGCCCATGGGGCGGGGGCCCATAGGGCTGGGGCCCAATAGGGCGGCGGGGCCCATAGCGCGGGGGCCCATGGAGCGGGGTCCATAGGGCGGGGGCCCATAGGGCGGGGGCCAATAGGGCGGGGGCTCATAGGGCGGGGGCCTATGGAGCGGGGTCCATAGGGTGGGGGCCCATAGCGCGGGGGCCCATGAGGCGGGGTCCATAGGGCGGGGGCCATCTCACTCCAGCCCTCTCCCCACCCGCGTTGTTATCGCCACGGGCCGGGCCGGGCGGCGGGCGGCGCGGCGGTGATATGCTTTCGCCAAGTCACACCAGTGCTCTGCCCTGCTCTGCCAGGTCATTCATCTTGCTCTCCCCGCTCGACCCGTGTCCTTGCCGGGGGCGACTGGACAGCCGGCCGGGCTCTCTCCCTCTCTCTCACTCTCCCCCTTGCCGCTCTCCCCGTCCCCCCCGCTATCTCTCCCACCCGTCCCCGTATTGTGATGCGCGACATTACACTTTGGGAGCCGCCTTTGTGTCCGTCGCGGAGCTGTGCGACGGTCATTAGCGGCACCTTTAATAAACATTACCGGTACAAAGTAGCGGCCCGGCCCGCGGCATTAAGGTGTTCCCAGACGGCGTACGGCGCCTGTCTGTCCGCCACGCCCCTCCCTGCCCCCGCCGGAGCTAAGGTCACACTGGCGTGCCCTGGCCCCGCCCCGCCACGCCCCACGAACGTATTTGCCTGGCTGTCGTATTCCTGTGTTCATGCGCGGTGTGCGCGGCCCGGCCCGGCCGGAGAGGGCAGCGCGTTCCTCGACTAAAGTGAAGTGCACTTTCGCGAGAACAGCCAGCCCAGCCCAGCCCCGCCCAGCAGCACACGCGTCCCGTCACATACACATTGCGATTGCAACATTTTGCGGCGCGCGGCAGAAAGCTCATACTGAACAGGCGACTTCGGCTCGGGACGGGACGGGGTGCGCCGCATTCTGTCTCGTGACGTGCCACCCGTCGTGCCGATGTGTATGGGGCGCTCCGTGTCAGACTGACGATGCGCCCGCCCCGCCCCGCCCGCCCCGCCCCGCCTTTGCCCGTCCCCGTCCCATCCTCCTACGCAGCACTGAAGATGAAGGCGATTTGGGAATAAAGCACATTGGCTTCGCACACACACGACACGGAAACGGTTGGAAAATAAAATATAAAATCACGCGATCGCGTGCTGATTGTGTGTTTGTCTAATTCGCACACGAGAGCCGAATGTGCTGGGCCCTTGACCCCTGACCCCTGAACTCAGGACCGTGGCGCGGGCCCCTCGGAGAGGAGGGGGGGGGGAGGGGGCTGTGATGTGCGGAGCGATCAAGGTTGCGGCGGTGTGTGTGTGTGTGTGTGTGTGTGTGTGTGTGTGTGTGTGTGTGTGTGTGTGTGTCTTAGAGAGAGAGAGAGAGAGAGAGAGAGAGAGAGAGAGAGAGAGAGAGAGAGAGAGAGAGAGAGAGGAGAGAGAGAGAGAGAGAGGCTGAATGGTGCGTGGCGCCGCTCTGCCCCATAGAGCCCGGTCATTTCCTGACGCTCTCCGTTTTGTGATCTTTTTATTTTATTTTTGTTTGTTTGTTGTTGCAGGTTTGCAAAAGCTGTCGAACGCGTCCGGCAGAGGTTGAATGGAGTATGAATCGGCTGCGATGAGCGCTCGGCGCGAGGGCTATAAAGTCCATAGCGCTTGAGCCAGGGCCTCGTAGGAATACACGCGCAGCTAACCAGACGCTCCGCTGTTGTTGTTTTGCGCTGCACTACTGCCGCGGTCACTACGCGCCTCCACGCCTTGCAACATGCGACGCGACGTCAGGTAGGACATGGCGCTCTCGCGCGCGCGCACACACACGGGCTCCGAGCTGAGCTCTTCTTATTGCCCCTCGGGCGCTGGCGTCGATGTGATCCCAGAACTACACTGTAATTTGGGGGTGTTCAAAATGTATACGCCTTAAGGCGTTTGCTACAGGATCCAGAGCGACATTTGACGCCTACTTTTAGAACACCTTTTGGCGTATAGATTCTAGTCACCTTTGCCCATACCACTCCCACATCACAGCACACGCTGAAAGGGTGTACAGGATGTGAGCACCTTTCAGGATGTACGTATCATGCGCACCAGGTGCATGCCCTGTGTACACCTCTGGCCACTGGTCCATGCTGTAATGTGCGAGTGGTATGGGCAAAGGTGTCTAGAATCTATACGCCAAAAGGTGTTCCAAAAGTAGACGCCAAATGTCGCTCTGGATCCTGTAGCAAACGCCTTAAGGCGTATACATTTGGAACACCCCCAAATTACAGTGTATACGTTCACGCATGGAGAATGGAAGCTTAAACAGTAAAGAAAATGCTTTGAGTAAAAAAAAAAACGATATCATTTTATTTGTTTTTGAGACATCTACCGAAGTATAAATTTAAAAAAAAAAACAGTTTAGCACAGGTCTCTTGAGATTGGGTAGATGTGACGGTTATGTTGTTATGTTGCCGTAACGAATTTTTTCATGCATGAACGTTTCAAAAGTTTCACACACTAAAACCAGGCATTATACCTTTGCTCTAGAGGAGGGTACAATGTTACAAGACCATAGAAGTATCATTTAAAGCAATGAATGAGACTTAAAGACCGTGTCATACACTTAAATCAAAAACTTATTCCTACGTACCATAGTAACTTATCACATCACAATATTCACAGCTCTCTCTGAGACTCGAGAGCTAGTAATATAATTAAGATCGAGGCAAGACTCAACAAAGTTGCGGTCATTCTTTACTTTAGACTTTTCTCTTCGTTTTACTCATTTTTTTTCCAATGAAATTTTGCTTTTTCTCTCTTCCTGGTAGTCCAGTAGTCACTGTGGTTATCTGTAACCGATTGAGTCTTTATTAACGGTTTACCATCTGGTCTGTTTTCTCTCCGCAGTGTTTCTGTAATGGAAAGGCGCGTAATAGTCCCACGCAGGGCAGCCAACCTCGTTGGCTTAACACCCCACATCCTGGTGCGACATTCCTGTTCACGTTGGCAACACTGCCTCGGCCCGTTTCGCCGCGGTATAGTAGAGCCGATGCAGTTTCGTGCTGGCCGCAGGCCTCGCAGGCTCACACCGGCGTAGCATCCATGTTCCTCAGCCTGCCTTCTGATTGCGAAGATCGCTCTCGTCCCTCCGTCCTTGTCGCGCATATGGCCGTCCCCTATGTTGGGAATGGCAGGGCCCTGCAAGAGCGACAAGGAGGGAGGCGCGAGAGCGATCTTTTGAATCAGACTGCTGCTCGCCCGCACACGGGGTGTGCCTAGTAGAAGCCGAAGGAGGTGTCGACGAGGGGCTGTGCAGAGTTCTGGGGCAGGGCGTAGTCCCTGGCGAGCTGGTCCAGGAGGCCGCCGCTGCCGCGGGCGGGGGCGGGCCGGCGGGGCAGGGGGGCGGGCGCGGGGGCGGCGGGCGCGTAGTGCTGCGACAGTCCGGGCAGCTGGGACTGGGGCACGAACAGGGCCTGCTGGGCCTGCTGGGGCTGCGGCTCGCGGACGGGCGCGGGCGCGGGGGGCAGCGCGCGGTAGGCGGCGGGGCCTGGGCCGGCGGGCGCGGCGCCGGGCACCTGGGCGCGCGGGGGCGCGGGGCCCAGCCCGGAGGAGAACCTGGGCGCGGCCAGCGGCCGCGCGGGCGACAGGGCGGGCGACGAGGCGAAGCTCGTCGTCTGCGTGAACTGGGCGAAGTTGTTGGGGATGGGCGAGGGCCTGGCGGCGGCGGCGGGCGCGCTGAACGAGTTCTCGAAGTACTGGGGCGTCTGGGCGCGCGGTCTCGGGGCGGCCTGCTGGGGGCGGCGCGCGGGCGCGCGCAGGGGGGCGGCGGTGGCGGGCTCCTCGTAGTACTGACCTGCGGGCAAGGACAGGGTCAGTGACGTCACAAAGTGCACCCCGCTTCATCCAGAAAAAAACACGTCTTTGACGCAAATCAATGTTGTCTCAAATAACGAAAACTCTCTCGAATCAATCGCCTTAATGAACAACTTGCTCAGAGTGGCGGAGCGTAGTGGGAACCAAAACAAAGCATCATAACCTACGCACAGAACTGGTTTAAATCTTAGTTTAGTTTCAATTCTAGCGTAGCTGTGGTCAAAAACATGTGCCTGTCACGCACATTCACTAGGATCCCTTTGAATAATGTTTTATGCCCGTAGTGTGGATTATTTAGACAGCGCTTTCTGCTTTGTTTTGGTTTCCACTACGCTCTGCAACTCTGGGCAAGTTGTTCATTCGATTCGAGAAACAATTTTACCCGGTATTAGTATGCATATACAACATACAACTGCAATATCGTTAGTTTCAGCCAATTCAAAATTATTTTCCCTCATCGAGACCCCCATGGACTGACCGTCGTCGTAGATGTCCTCCTGGGACTCGAGCGAGGGCGTCTGTCCGCCGATGCTGAGCTGGCTGAGCTGGCTGCCGGGCTGCCTGCCGGCCTTGGGCAGGCGCGTCTCGTCCACCAGGGTGGGCGGCGCCACCGTGATGCCCTCGCCCGCGGGCTGGAAGCCGAACTTGTTGGCGCCGTACTCCACGACGCGGACCTGCAGCGGAGCAACGCAAAACCGTCCAAGTAAGTTCAGCCACATATCTCGCAACTGACTAACGTACCCTGACTGTTTTAGCCGTCACCGATGGGCCTCCTCACCTTGCCGGAGTCGTCCACGTAGCCGTACTTGCCCATCACCTCGCCGGTCACCAGCTTGGTCTCGATCTTGAAGGAGCCGTCGGCGCCCTCGAAGCCGTACGTGTAGGATCCGTCATCGTTGTGCCTGAGGACAGGAGGAGATGAGCACACATCAGGTGAGCCAGCGGAAGGAGGTGGGACCGGGGTCCCGTGGCGGAAGCGGCCCTGGTCGGCTCATGGGGAGCGCGCGAGCAGCGGCCTGGCACCGCCACCCGGACCCGGCCCTGCCCGCCCTGCCCGGCGTAACGCTAAACGGGCGCGCGTGCGGTCGGGCGAACCGCCGTCATAATCAATAGCGTTACACTTATTCAGGCGGCGGCCGGGCGTCAAACCACCACCATCGCATAGCTGAGCTGCTTAAACCGCGCCAATCACCCCGCTCCACCCCACTTCGCTCGCTGCGTTCCAGTTCCGTTACCCCGCCCCGCCCCACGCCCCTCCTCCGCGCAGATATGAGCTGTTGCGCGCCGAGTTGCGTCCCCCAGCCCTGCGCCGTGCCGCTCCGCGCCGCCGGTCTCTCCTTTTGCAGCGGCGACGTCACCCCATCATACAGGCTGCGCCGGGGCGGGCGGGCGGGCGGCACGGGCACGCCGCGACGGCGACCATGTGCGTCGTCGTGCGTGATTCCAGAGCCCCGCCCCGCCCCGCCCCGCCCCGCCCCGCCCCGCCCCGCCCCGCCCGGCATGCCGTACGATCGCCGTTACCCAATGTTTTGCTGTGGGCGATGCCGGGCGGGACGACGGGGCGGACCGGCGGCAGGACACACTGCTGCTCTCTGCTGCCTCCCTGCCTGCTCTGCTGCTCCCATTTCCAAACATTGCGGCCGGCCGCGCCGCGCCACGCCCCGCCACGCAAGTGTCCAGCCGAGCCCCGACCAGGAAAATATAATTATCATACGCCTGATTTCAATATATACTTGTACCTTGCCGCCGCCCCGCCCGCCCGCGTGCCGGGGAGGCAATCAGTCTGTGAGGAGGGGCGGCAGGCGGGGGGCGGCCCGGCCCGGGGTGCGCGGCGGCGTGGAGCGGCAAGGGGTAATAAACTTGTTGAGAAACGTTTCTGAGATATATATTATGGATCTAGAAGAATCATGTCATAGCGTCGAGGAGGAGACAACTCTGAATTTTAATGTACAAATTTCGTGAATGTTTATTGATTTTTTTTACATTGAATTTTTGCTTGAGTTTTCCCATTAATTTTGTAATTTTTTGTAAATTTCCCCGAATTTTTCTAATTTTTTCCTGAATTTTACTGATTTTATCTGAATTTCGAGGAGTACAAAAATTTCAGAGTTTTTCCCCCTCACATAACGAAGACCAGTACGCCTGCACTCGCAACCCGCATAGTTCCTTGATCGATTCCGGATAAAAAGTGCTCCACCCTGTGAATGTGTTACACCCCCGTGCTAACTGGGCTGCTACTGCTGCGGCGACCGGCGACACGCGGCTGCCGCCGCAACAAATTAATTCGCGATTCATATTGGCGAGTGTCGTGTTTCCTGTCGCCGGCGCGGCGATACTGTATACCGTTGACGTTATCGTCGTCCCCCGCCTCGCACTGATCTGCAACCGGATGTGGACAAGCCTCGGAGGCGAGCCGGGGCGGGGCGGGGCGGGGCGGGGCGGGAGTAGCTATGCGCCTTCGAGGGGGTGACGCGACGGCGGGGAGCGGAGCCAGAGACCAGACGTCGGGGTGCGGCTGCGTCAAGGACGCCCGGCCGTGGGGCGTGGCGGGGCGTGGCGGGGCGTGGTGGGGCGTGGCGGGCGCCGCGGTCCATTACTCCCTGGCCCCCGGGCTCGCCGCTGGGCCTGGGCCCCCGCCCCGCCCCACTTTGAGCCGGCGGCGCGCCGAGGCGTCACGTATAAGATGCCCATTGCCCATGCTGCTTTTGGGTATGCCGCGGCGCGCGCCTTCTGTCCTCACGGATCTGTCTCATAAACACGTGCATACCTGCTGCACAGTGCGTTTCATGAATAGCGATTTGAACGCCGAGTGCGGTGCTTTGCTGCCGCTGCCTGTTGCAGCAACGCTGCACCTCCCGGCTTGGGTCTCGCCGTCCGCCGCGGCGCCACCCCTGTCGCGGCTAATGTCCCCAGAGGGGCGGCGGGGCGCGGCGGGGCGCGGCGGGGCCGAGGGGTATTCGCTGCACCCGATCCATCATCATTTGCAGGCGCTGCGGGCGGCCGCGCCGCGGCCCCACGATTTATGAACCACGACTGACGATGAGGGGTCGGATCCCCTCCCCTCACCTCCCCCCTAACCTGTGTCAGTCATCGCCGTCAGCTCGCGAGTGATCTCATTATCACTTTGCTCTGGTCCTTGTCGGGGAACCTTTATAAACTCTTTCACATGGATGCAGTATAGCTCAGATGTTTTGAAAATGATTTAAGTCTCTTGATTTTCAAGCTAGAAACCGTTCTGTAAATGTGTCCAATTCTCACCCGCCGTGCCCTACTCCCTTTGATACTCGACTTGCGATTCTCTGACGCAATAAGCAGAAGCTTCTGTTCTAGCCGCACGCTGCTGCTCGGCGTTTCTGTGCTCTGCTGTAACAGTTGGTCTGGTCAAGCCTCCGCCTGTTCGTCGAGGTTGTTGCACGCAAGATGTTTTGCCCGAGCGAAAGTAAAACAAAACAAAACACTATACGCACTCACACGTAAAAAAAAAAACTATAATAATAACATTCGCTGTAGGTACCGACGTCTATCGCTTCATCGGTCCGTTTTTACTGCGCGGCGCCGGCGTCCTAAACGAGCAGCCCCACGGCTCGTCCCGCGCCTCGCTTTCACACGGCCGTAAAGCCGTAGCTGCCCTTGTAACGGAATGCACCCTGCCCCGCCCCGTGTTATCTGAACTGAACTAGACAAGCAGGACCTGCGACCCGCCACCCGGGCCGACCCGACCCCGCGTGACCAACCCCTCCTGGGAGATGATTTTTATTTTCTGAAAGGTAAAAGACTGCGAGATTAAAAAGAAAAAAAGAAGAAAAAAGAATGATAACGGAGCGAGGTTTAGAATCGCCCCTCATGAACACGTTTGTGACGAAGCGCGGTGTCGTTCGTTAGGGAGGGTGACCCTTGCTCCGGTCTGGCTCTGGCGGCTTAGCAGAGCAGTGTGTGTGTGTGGTGCGTGCTGGACAGCCCTGACCTGGTCGCCCTGCCCCGCCCCGCCACGCCCCGCCCTGACCCGCACCAGTTTCAGGTCCACTCATTTAATGTGTCCGCGGCAGCCGCACACACATGGACACGCATTGCCCCACACGCCGACGGCAGTGACCGCCCCACCACACGGTAAAAAGAATGTCTGATTTTTTGAGGAAAAAGGGAAAACTTTGAGGAACTTCCGTAATTTGAGGGAAACCCCTAAGATTTTGGGGAAGGCTCCTCAAAAAATGTGGGAAATCTCCACAAATTTTGAGGAGACGTCCTCAAAATCTAAGGCGTTTCCCTCAAAGTATCCAAGGTCCTCAAAGCTTCCACTTTTTCCTAAAAAATCAGACATCGTTTTTACCGTGCACCCCACCCCACCCCGGTACGCCCGGGCCCGGCCTCGGGCTCTAAACGTTCCCCCATGACGCACCCCGGTCAGCTATGATGTTCCACCCCCCCATCCTGCCACGCCCTGCCACGCCCTCCTGCCACTCCCCTCGAACCAGTCGTACGCGCCACGCCGTCGGTAACCTCAAAAGCAAAATTAGGATGACCTTGCCGGGGAGGGGTAGCGGGAGCAGCCCCGTTGTTTCTAGCTAGGCGATCGCTGCGAGACGGTTCATCATATCGTTTCTCCATCATTTCTGACCGAAACTCGCGCGCGCGGCCGTTTAACGACTAGCCGCCGTAAAACTGTGTCGGGCCGGGCCGGGCCGTGGACCTTCCAGCCTGCTCTAAATCAATAAACGGCAAATAATTAACCTTCCAGCTCCGGCGGGAGCCGCACACATCATAGAAAAGAAACTATAACGGTGGAAAAAAAGTACCCAGTTTAATAAACAACTTTTACCCCCGCGTTGACCTCAAAGAATCCTTTTAGTAGCCGCTGCACCGGCTGCGCTGTAATTCCCCAAACTCGGCGGCGCGGAGGTCCTCGGCCCTCCCCTCCCCACCACTACAAGCACCGGCCGAGCATTCCTATGCCTTGTTATTGTCTTCCGTGTTATGAAACCGCAAGTGCTGCACTCAGAATCCTCTAAACGGCGCGGCTGAGCGCGGCTGAGCGCGGCTCGGTGCGGCCCGGCGCCACCGGCGCGGCCGTCTAGGTCGCCTGCCGCCCGAGTATCCTGAGCGCGGAGCCAAGTCTAGCTCAGAGCAGCCCAGCCTGGCTCAGCCCAGCCCAGCCCAGCCGGCGCACAGCAGAGTGAGTGTAATCGAATGCTCTACTTTCCCGATGTAGCGCTTGGTGGCACAGTCTCCCCCCCCCCCCCTCTCCCCTCCCTCTCGCAGCTTGTTGGCGCGCGGCTCGAGGGTCCAGGCGGCGGGCCGGGCCGCGAGGCACCACCAGGCTGCAGCGCAGCGTCGGGCGCTACGCGCATTCCAGCAAAATCACTTAACATTGTTGGAGTGGCGTTCAAGACTCATCGGAATTTCAATCGGCCCTGCTCTGAAGCAATACCAGAGCTCATCAGAAACTTCCGAAATATGAGATAAGAGGCCGAAAAAAAAAATCGCCAGCCAGAGTATGGTAATGATATTCATGATCGAGAAACTAGGCCGCAGGTCAGGTTTTCCTGTTGCTCAGCTCGGTTGGGCTCGGCTCACCTGTTGATCTGCTTGAGGATGGGCACGGGGGTGGGCTTGGGCTGCGCGGCGCCCAGGCGGGGCTGGTTGGGCGCGTACGAGCGCGGCTGGGGCTGGGGCCGCGCGGGCAGGCCGCCGTCCTCGTAGTCGTACTCGTCGACCGTGTTGGGGTTGGGCCCGACGAGCCGCTGGGCGGAGGCGAGCGCCGCCAGCGCCGCTATCAGCAGCACGGTCTGCAACCAAAGGAACACGTCAAGCTATATGCACTAAGTAAAGTAGGTGTCATTTGTCAACAACATCACCATTTTTCTAAATAGATATTCTGAAATATAATTTTTCAATAATGCGTCACTTATTCCCTTCCGTGCTGTATGCGCTTCCCTGCGCTCGCGCGCGCAGTTTCACGATTGCGTGACGCTTCTCTCTTATTCGCTTATTCATTTTTTTTTCTTTTTCGGAGAACCCCCTTTTTTGTGTGTCTAAACGTCGCGTGACGGCACGACTGCAGGGCAGGCGGGGCCGGTCACGCTGCCGAGACTCACGCAGAATGCATCGAGACGTGAATCTCATATAACGCACCCACGGGACCCACACACGTGCGCAATGTAACACACACACACACTCACACACACTCTTATACTAGCTCTCTAAGTCCTCCTCTCAGCCTCGGCTCCGGGGCGGTGGAGGGGGTGGTGGTCGGCGGCTCTACTCCGCCGTACAGGTAGGCCACCCATCGGGCTTACGATTCCCCCCCCCCCCCCCCCCCCCCCCCTCTACCTGCAGGACCTCGAGGGGAAGCCCTGGTGGGAGCAGCCGGATGGGTGGCCTACCTGGCCGGCGGAGTTGGGACTCCCTGGTCGTGCCTAATGGGTTGCCTATTGCCCGCCCTGACGGCGGCGCGTGGTCCCTGCATCCCCTATCCCCATCAGTTTTGTCAGAATAAAATCGACGAAGAACTGCCCAATACTCTAGAAACGCAAGTGTGTACTTGAATGCAGTATTTCCTGCATACCTACGTGTATTCAGGAAATAATGTGTACTTAGTCAAGTATGAAGGAAATAGTGTGTATTGGACAAGTATGCAGGAAATCCTGTGTACTTGACCAGGTACACACTAAAACCTCCATACATTTATGGGGTAGATTTAGTGTGTACCTGGTTAAGTACAAAGGATTTCCTGCATACTTGTCCAATACACACTATTTCCTTCATACTTGACTAAGTACACATTATTTCCTGAATACATGTAGGTATGCAGGAAATACTGCATTCAAGTACACACTTGCGTTTCCAGAATACACCCATGTGTAGGTGGCAGTATCTCCGCCTACCTACTAGGCAACATCCGCCCGCACTCGTGCAGAGATGTTGCCTAGTAGGCAGGAGGAGAAAAAGTCCCGCTACGCACTGGTGAATTCACTGTAGGGGATTTTTTCGTAATTTCACGAAAAAACACCTGTTAATTTTCCAACACGAACTTTTCGTTATTTGTAACCAAAACGAATACTTGTTAAATGACGAACAGTTCGTAGCCTTGTCTGGATTTGTGGATTAGCCATGCCATTGGTCATTTAGTACAGCTGCAAACTGTTTTACAAGGAAAGGAAATGCATTTTAGGTATCAAATTACCAACAAACAGTTTGTTTATTTCCTTACGAACAGTTCGTAATCTGGATTTTACGACACTGTTCGTCAAATGCAAAATACGAACTGTTCGTATGCTAATTATTCGTAAAATAACGAAATCTACTAACAGTGTTATTGGGCGGTTCGTCGCCTAACTCTCTGACGTCATGCCCGCATGACGCGCGCGCTTTTCTCCGGGAAGCTGGAGCAGCAGCGGCCGGGGTCCCGGAACAGACAGCAGTCGGGGCGGGGCTGGACCGGGGGAGGAGGTGACCGAAGGTCGCGGCGCGCGCCGGGCGTGGTCGGACAGGACGGGATGGGACCTCACGCCCGGGTCGCGCTCTCCTCCTTTTTGCTCGTTCTGTTTCTCCACTTCCCTGATGGGTTACCGGGCAACGCCCTGCCCGGCACCACGCTCCTCTCCGCCACGGTACACCCCGCCCCGCCCCGCCCCGCCCCGCCCCGCCCTCCTATGAGCTCTCACCACATTATATGGGACCCTACGCCTGTAGCACCGCAGACGTTCGCAAACACTCATCTCTTCGCCAGTATACTTTTGTAATCTAGCTAGGTCCTCCATGAGTACAGTGCGTGCATCAGATAACGGGGCTCACGTTTGTGCCCCTCTCCCCTGGCGGCGCAACCGAGTCCTGGAGTGGTCCGGCCCCGGCTGCTAATTTTGAAACCCTCCAGAATTTCGACCCCATCCCTAACTTCACGGCTGTTTTCGTTATTGCTTCTCTTTGGCTTTGGGGCTGGGAGACCAGGTTGGGCTGGCAGTAGTCAAAAGGAAATTTGGGGTAGGTTAGGTGAGGCTAGGACAGTTAGGGTTGGATTTAGGTTCGGTTAAAGTTGGAAAGGATTGGCTATTTTCTTTGCTGCTCTAGACGAATCCAAATCCAACACTGTTATTCAATTACTGTGACGTCACATTCTTTTTCATGTGAAAACTGTCACATTCCTTTTAATATTAATGTCATATTCTTTTGAATGTGACATTAAAATTTAGCCCGCATATTTTGGGCGATTCACATTGAAAAGAATGTGACACTGCATTTTAAACACTGTGACACTTTTCACATGAAAAAGAACGTGACGTCACAGGAATTGAATAACAGTGAACCCAACCTATACAAATAACCTATCCTCGATATCCATTTTGGCAACTACATTCTGTCCTCCGACCTCACGACCAAAAAGAAGCGAGAGATATACAGCCATGAATTTAGGGATAGGGCCGCAATCCAGGAGGGTTTCAAAATTAGCGCCCCGGTCCGTGCGCCCCTAATGCCTGGCGCGCGGTGTTGCACCTCCATGGAATCTCCTCTCTGGCCTGCCTGCCGGCTTGCGCCACGTTTCCGCTCTCCAGGAAATCGGGAGGGAAGCAGCGAAGTGCATTGCGGATGATAAGCTTACAGGCCACCACGCAGCGGTTTTGGGATTTTGGCTTTTTTTTTCCCCAGCAGGTTTCCAGCAATCGCGGTATTGTTGACGAGTCGCTACCGTCCACTCGATTCTTAGCTTCATAGTATACCTCGCAATTTCATACAGTTATCGCACAGTGGCGGTGTGGTGGGGAGTCGTAAGAACATGAGATTATAACGTCGTGGAACGCGCGCGCGCGCTGCACCCGCGGGGTCAGGTCAGTCGGCTCGGCGCCGCCCCGCCCCGCCCCGCCCCGCCCCGCCCCGCCCCGCCCCAGCGACTCTCTTTCCTTGTTGGGAGAGCGGCGCTGTGGCGGTACGCAGGGGAGGCGATCTATCATCGTGCCCCGCGCTGCCGCTCCGCTGTGGACATAATGTCAAGGGCTTCCCTTTCTTCTCACTCATATGCGGTGGATGTGTATGGTGGCTTGCGGTGTGCCGGGACCAGCCGGGCCCCTCACTTCGCGCATAGCGATAGCTGCGGCCGGCCGGTCCACGCCGTGCCCCACCCCACCCCACCCCGCCCCGCCCCGCCCCGCCCCGCCCCGCCACGCGTGCTGGACACGTGCTGCGCAATGGAGGAAGCGGCAGCCAGCATGAGAAAATCTCCCGTGCTGGTGTTGGTGCCGGTGGGCCCGCTGCCCTGCCCTGCCCTGCCCTGCCCTGCCCTGTCCACCCAACTCTAGTAGTTACTTAGCCCCGCCGCACTGGCAACGCCCGCCCCGCCTCACCTCACCCCACCGCCTCGCCCCGCCACGCCCCGCCGCGCCGTGCAGCCTGGGCGTGAATACGGCCCGGGCGCAACAACGTGCGATCTAGACGTGATAATTCTCATGTTAGAGAGAGAGAGAGAGAGAGAGAGAGAGCGAGAGAGAGAGACAATCCCTGCCGACGAATGGGGGCAATAATAATGGTGCGATTACCACCTCGCCCACTCTCTTCATCATCTCTTTAGTGAATAAAGTGTCCCACCCGATCCCCCGCGCAGCCTGCACGTTCGCGGAGCGCGTGTGAGTATGAATCCGCCCCTGTCCGCAGAGTGCAGTGTTTTACGATATGCAAAGTGAGGTAGAAATAAGATGTATCTCCCGTTATCTTTGCGAGCGGATAAAAAAGCGCCTGGGAGGTAGGCAATATACGCGAGTGCAACACAGGGCTGCTTCGTGCCTGCCTACCTCACAGGCGCTGACGGCCTGGCCTAGCTCCTTTACAATCTGTCCCCCTTCTGTTTCTCTCTCTCTCTCTCTCTCTCTGTCTCTCTCTCTCTCTCTCTCTCTCTCTCTCTCTCTCTCTCTCTCTCTCTCTCTCTCTCTCTCTCTCTTACACTTTACTAACAATGAAAGGAAAAGGGAATTACGATCTGAAAACTGCTGTCTAAGGGTTCCTGCTCACAGGACTGAAATGTATGATAGATCATTCTGTATAGCAGTTACTAGAATCTTCAATGAGCATCGCCTCCAAAACACTCTCCAGCTATCCTCTGTACGAGCTATTACAATAAAAATCATCAACAATATTATCGAGAGCTATGTATAGTATGTAAGATTGTTCAAGTTTGTAAGATGCACATTCTATTCCTTGTTAAAACTTTGAAGTGTAACACTGTTAAAAATTTCTACAGTAATTTCCACAGTATTGTCCTGTCAATTTTTTACCAGGTCTGCGCTGTTTTATGATGCTACGGAACGTCCGTTCCTGATGAGTACAGGAGTCTCCGTACTTCCAGTGACTGTTTTGTCCATACAACCGACGACAATATTTTGACACGCCTCAAACTTTTACGGCACAATGGGTACAGAACCTTCCGTAGTTGGTCAGGCCGGTCTACAGTACTCACTGTACTTTCAAGGTACGGAACGTACTGTGGTGGAATAAAACGGTGCTTCCGTACCTCTCCTGTAGTTTGGGTACAGAATTTTTAACAGAGAATTATTATTATTTTTGATATTTTGAGAGCGGACTGCATACTGCAGTGGGGCTTTTCAGCCTCTTTGTATGTTGTCTTTAAAATAAATATTTCAAAATAAAAATTTCTCTCTCTCTCCCGAAAAAACAGCAAAAAAAAAACACGTGACATATCGCATGCCGTTATCCTCGGCGCTGCTTGCCACTATGCGACTGCAAATGCCGCCCTTGGGCGGTCCGATATTATTCCTGCTGCGCGTTATTAGCGGAAAAAGTCCGTATCCTTGAGAGGTATCGGATCGGCGCGCGCCGCGGTGGCGGCAATTTGCTTTCTTCTCGTGTTCTCTCTCTCTCTCCCTCCCGCGAGTGTGTGTGTGTCTGTGTATGGGATCAGCGCCCGCGTCGAGCAGGTGGTGTGTGTCAGGCGGCGGCCAGGCCCCGGCTGGTCCTTCCCCAATAAGCAGGGGGGCCCGGACCGGACCGGGTCCGCCCTTGGCCTTGGCCGTGGCAGAGACCGTGGCGCTGCGGGGCGCTCCGTGAGGCAACGGCTGAGGAGGCTTGGCGTCGCTTGTCGAGCAGCGCTTCAGAGGGCAGAGGTGGCGGCGGCGCGGTCGCGAGAGGTTGCGTCAGGGCGGTGCGATGAACCCGCGCAACCGAGCCGCGCGCCCAGTGGAGTTATTTCACTGGGCAGCGCCAGGCTGCGCGGGGCGGGGCGGGGCGGGGCGGGGCGGGGCGGGGCGGGGCGGGGCGGGCTGACCGCAAGACTGTTGATCCTCTTGGCAGAAGCGTCGAGACCCCACCGGTCAGCCCGCCCGCGCCGCGCCGGGCCGCGTCCAGCATGCCAGATGAGCTGCATTGTCCGCGCGCGGGGCGATGCTCCTATCTGCGACCGGAAGCGAGGGAGAAAACGCGCCGAAACATTGGGATTTTATTTCCCGCCATTGAGACCGGGCTCAGTCGCTTCAATAGCATTTCCTACTTCTTTTCGGTTCGCACCGAGAAACAAAAACGGATCAGGGACTTAGAGTGAAATTGCGAGGCAGGCCTTCGCGTCGTCACAACGTCGAGTGATCTGAGCTCTGTCGCGCGGGAACCTGGTCATTCATACTTGGAACTTCGTCCGTCTATGCCGTCCGATCCTTCCGGATCCGCGGCTGGGGTATTCTCTACAAGCTACGTAACTTTTCATAGCTTAATAAACCTCGAGTTAAAATTTACACCGAAATGAAAATGTAAAATTATGCCATCCTCTGTTGACCCTCACTTTAAACCGAGGGGTCCGCAAGTACGGTCTGCCGGTGTACAAATGGCGCGGGCTTCCTGGTTTTCCTAGGTTTTCCTTATGGTTTTCCCGGTCTTCCCAACTTTTTCTTGGTTTTCCCAATATCTGGTTTTCTAGGATCTTTTGAAGAATTCCTACCGTTTTCTGTGGTTTTCCCCCACCTTCATTGGTCTTCCCTAACATTTTCCAGGCTTCCTTAAAATTTCTCGGCTTTCCCTTAAGTTTTCTGGTCTTCCTTAGAATTTCTCGGTCTTCCCTCAAGTTTTCTGGTCTTCTCTAATATTTTTCGGTTTTACCTTACCGTTCGTGGCCTACTATTCTATTGATCTTCTTCGGTTTTCTTTGGTCTTCCGGGTGGTCTTCCTGGTCTTTTCAGTTTTCCGGGCAGCCGGTGTACGCGCTTAAACCTAGTTGCGGACCCCTCGCTTTAAACGTTAGATGATACGACCTCGACGTTCGACCGACCTGCCCGCGGAGCTTCTTTCCATTCCCCGGATTCCTTTCTCATTTAGCTGTTGTAAATACCTGCGCAGCATACATTCACTTTTATCACGTTTTACGCGCAACTCCGCCGCGCGGCGAAATTGCCCAGGTCAAATGGCGGCAAGGTCAATGTCTGTTGTCGTGCATGGCGTCGCGTCGGCCATGCAGCCCCAAGTCGGCGGTGAAAGGAGAGAAAAAGAGGGTGCTTAGAGGCGCCTAATGTGAACCCCTCGCTGTCGTGGCCTGCATGACGGCTCAACCCTGCGGCCCGGCCGCGCGGCTAAGCGGCGCGAAGCGGCAACACGACGCGACGGCCCCGTATACAGTCGTTCACTATGTGGGAGCTGACTAAGACCGGACTGTGATCAGACAGAGATCGGACTAAAATCAGACTGAGACCCACGAGGCGGCCGCAGCACTCCATACAGCCTGGCGGCCGCCCAGGACAGTCGGTCCGTCGGTCCAGGCTGAGACGGGGCGGCAACGCCTTGACGCCGGCCTCAAGGGTCCCTACTCGACCCAAGGGTCTACCACTTCCGTAATCCTCGTATACCCCTCTAGATGATCATTGATCATAATCTTGTGAAATTTCCAAATATGGACAAATTTTGACAAATATGGAGAAATATTATCAAATTTGACCAAAAGTTGCTTGATCATACTGGCCAATAATCAGTAAATATGTTAAAGATGAACTCAAATAATCATTCATAATTACCATAATCGTGCGTGATTACAATCCTCGTACGCGATTTTTCAAACTGGTAGACCCTTGACTCGACCCCCTGGTGAGCACCGTGATCATGGGTTCACCTCGCCGTAGTGTGATGCGCGAGACGGGGCTAAGCAGGGCTGGGCATAAACCTCTTCGTCTCCAGGTTTTGCTCGACATTTTATTACATGCCCGTGCGGGGACTCTGCTGGCCCACAACATTCCACGCGGTGATATGGCTCCCGCAACTCGCCGGACTGGATGGATATGCGTAGAGCAAATCTGCGCGCCGAGCTGACTGATGTGAGCAGCAGACCTCGCCTCGCGGGGGTCGGCTTGCACTATTTTCCAGCATCGATAGGCCATGCGGCAGGCAGCGCAGGCAGCGCGGATTAGGCAATGTGGAGTGGTTTGCGGTATGCGTTGCGTTGCAGAGTCCACCCACCCACTCCACGCCACGCCACGCCACGCCACGCTCACTAGAGCGTGTACCCTGCGTGGCTGGTTCTCCGCGCACCCGCCAGCAGCCATGCGCCTGTTCATAAATTTCAAACAAACTGCTAAAACATACAGAAACTGATGAGGAATTAGTGGGCGTTTAAGAGGCGACGCGATGTCGTGCGGGGGTCCGCTCGAGCGGTGCCTTTTGGGAAATCATGTTCCAACGTCACACCCAATCGGGTCGAGTCGGACGAATGTATCGTGACGCTGCCAGCCTCGGGCGCGCTCGCCTCGCCACGCCAAAGCCACAACGACTCCATCTTGACAGTGGACACAGTCGATAACCTCTGCCCTTATCCCACCTGCCGGGCGCCAGCCCTGGCCTGCCCGTGTGCAACTGCTGCAACGCCTAAACCTTCTTCTCCACCCTCTGTCTACTTCACTGGAAAAACAAAGGTGCTATATAACACCCTTTTTGGGGTGTTATTGAATTTTATGAGGTGTTACTGCACACTGTGAAAAATATCTTTGTAGATTTACGATAAATTTTGTAAATCGTGATTTACGAAATATGCTGTAAATTTACGACGGACCTTTTTTGCTCGTGAATGAAATTCAAGCCGATATGAAGTGCTTGTAATTTTACGATTTGCAAATGTAATTTTACAACTGCACTTCGTGGAAAATTTTCCCGTAAACTTACGACTATTTCTCACAGTGCACTAATGCCTTTGTAAAGGAACGAATAGTGCCAAAAATATCACCTTTGGGAGGCGATAGCGCCTTTCTAAAGGCACTATTTCACTAACGCCTTTAAAAGGCATTAGATAGTACCTTTGTTTTTCCAGTGTTCGTAAGAGAAAAAAAGTTTCATGCGTCATTACGTCAACAGGTGTGACCAGTCACACCACAAATTGCGAACTAAATTTATACGTCTCACCATGTCATGCGACACCCGCTCCAGAGTATACATACTTCATACCACATAGGAGGTCGCATTACTATAACATCACCAAAACTACAGTCAAACCACATCATGTGAGACCTCTCCAGGCGCAAAACTTGCATGTGTGACGCATGTCACATTCACTTATACAGCACGGAGGAAAAAAAAAGGTTCGCGCGTACAACATTTTTTGCTGCAACAGCAACAAATATTGCTGTCACAATAACCTCGCAGCTATCTTAGCTAGGTCCTTATTTCCTCTGCCAGCTACTATATAGCTGCTACAGAACAAAAAGTTGCCACATGCCTTATATTTGTTGTGGGGTTTGCTGAGTCAGCTAATCTTTTTCTCCGTGAAGTGCATATGGAAGCAAGAGGACGGCTGGGAGTGGGATGTCTCAACGCCGACCTACAGGAGGATCTGGTCCTTCACTACATCGTTTGCCGAGCTGCAGTCAAGCGAGAGAAATTTTAAAACCCTGTCCCTCAAATACTCGTGCTAGGCTTCAATGTCCTCCTGTGATCTCCCCCCCCCTCTCTCTCTCTCTCTCTCTCTCTCTCTCTCTCTCTCTCTCTCTCTCTCTCTCTCTCTCTCTTGCAGTGCGACGTGCTCGCCGCGGCTGTCACTCTCAGCAGAGCAGCCGCAGTAGTCCCGTCCAGCACCCAGGACTTGACTTATTGAAACGCCGCTTCGCCGAAAGTTTCGTTTCACAAGTTTACAGGTCTGCGGCCGCGTCGATCCGCGCGCGTTTTGGAGTCATTCAATTCCCGAGCGTACGAGCATGGCGTGGGTGGAGCGTGCGAGCGTGAGTGCGTGCGCGCGCAGAGCCGGCCGGCGGGACGGGACGGGACGACTCGTCAAGGACGGGCCCCAATAAGGGCACGGGGACGGGCGGCTGGGGGACGGTCCTCACAGTCGGCCTTTGAAGAACGCCCCGTGAGAAACCAGTCAAACACGAAGGGGGAGTGAAGCGAGGCAAAATTTGAGATGAAAAAGAGAAATGGTTCTAATATTTTAGCAAAAGTCAAATCCTGCACCGTTCGGACGGTTCAGAAGATCTTGACCAAAAAGAATTTTACAAAGTTATTTTACCGCCTCACCAGCGCGAGCGCAAGCCGAGGCGCAACGCTCAGTACGGTACGAGGGGGTGATCACTTATGCAAAATGTGCAAAATTATTTATTTTTTTTATGTTTCAAGGAAAATTTCTGTCATTTTTTGATAATTTTTGATCTTTTACCCCCATTTTTGAGTTTCGTAAATTTGGTTTCGTTGTTTTGTTTGGTTTATTTGACCCCTATTTCCGAATTTTTGTGTATCTTTTTTCTTGATTCTATTATGATTTTTGTCGATTTTTTGATTTTTAATGATTTCTTTTTGGGTCCGTGCAATGATTTTTCGAAGTTACCCCCCCCCCCCCTCCCCCTTCAGTACGATAGCCCGCTGCGCACGCAGGAGGCAGGCGGGCCGGGCGGGGCCGGGTGGGGCCGGGCTGCACCCAGAGGGACCCGCTCTGCGCTAAATGCACGGCATAAAGCAGCCGCTAATGTGCCGGCCGGCCGGCAGGCCGGCATGCGGCAGCGCGGTGCTACCGTGCGTGCGCTGCCCTCGGGAGAAAAAGGGTGGGCCGAGGGAGGGGGGGGGGCAGTGGAGTGTGTGCGTGTGTGACAAAATAAAACAAACACGAGACAAGGAAAAGCAAAACTGACACGTAACTTTGTTCGGGCTTATCACCATTCTTATTTGCTCAGGCCTCGGATCGGTGGCGCGCGAAACAGGTTCACCTTTGAAAACGCGGCGCCAGCGCGCGCTGATTGCCTTATTTATTTCCCTCCTGGCTGCATGACTGGCTGCCGCGGCTTGGCAGCCCGCGAGAGGCGTTCTCGCCCCGCCACGCCCCGCCACGCCCCGCCACGCCCTACCCCGCCACCCACCACGCCCCGTTGTATCTGAATAAACGGATCGCCAAGTGCTACACAGCTCGGCCGAGCCGAGCGTGGGTGCCTCCTCCCCAATAATGCCTACTTCTAGTTTTCAATCCCAAATTTTTGCTCTGCCGATAGCATGCCAGTAATGGTTACTTGCAAAGTTAAACATTTTCTGAAAAACTGAAAATTTTAATGTCAAAGAAAAAATAAATAAAACAAAAACTACTTTTTTGGTAGTATACTTTTTATTTTAAATTTATTCGAATGGCTTGACCCATATCGGCTGCATCCATTGGGGGCCATAATAAATCAAGAAAAAAACTCACGGGCACGAGCAATAGTCACCCCTAACGCGGAGTCCTGAAAATAAAATGTTAGCCGAGTTGACTGTTGCGGTGGGTCGGCCCGGCCCCGTCCCGTGCCGTACGACGCGCTCGTGTCCCGCTTGCATCCAAGCTCGCCCCCTTACGCTGCCACCCCGCCACCTCGCCCCTCTATTGGCTGGATCGCCTCGCCGACCGGCCAATGGGGCCACAGTCACAGTATCGCGTTACTGCGGCCCTGCCCGGCCCGGCCCGGCCGCGCTGCTCTATGCAACGGGGAAGCTGGTGGGTCTCTAGTGCAGTAATCTCATTCCTGTGAGCCGCCCCGCCCCGCCCCACCCCACCCCGCCCCGCCCCGCCCCGCCCCACCCCGCCCCACCCCGCCCGGCCCAGCCCCTCACTGAGTCTAGACATGCAGCCCGAGTGGAGCGAAGCGCGCCGAAATTGAAAGGTCAATAAAGCAGCCAGCGGCAGCGAGATGCCTCTGGACACGAAGAGACCAGCAAGGCGATTCCGAACACCGGTTTGAGGTGTCCGCTCTCTTGGTCCTGATGGTCGTGCCACACTGTGCGGGTGCGGAATCACCTTACAGCTCACCTTGCTCACTGCGGTTTAGAGGAGTGACAGTATGCGTCTTGTCGTTATCATTCGGAGTGTTTGCCTCACGCCTGGACGGCAGGCTCCAATGAGCTCTACTGATCTGCCCGAGGGGTAACTTAACTCATTTTCTCCAATCAGTGAAACACCATGAGTTCCCATCATTTTCCTATCACTATCCAAGTCCCATAATTTTATGACAAAAATCGATTTGAAGCACCTTAAAATAGCAAAATATCGACCGATAGCTCTCTTGAAAATTTGGTCAAATTTTCCTTCTGCTCACAATATACAACCCTATACCCAGTGAGGCAGCCGCCGAGGGGGAATGCACATTGGAAAAACTTGTACAGACTATTCGGTATTACGCTGTATTACAGCTGTATTACGCACAATATTTTATCAATATAGGGCATATTTTTATGTTTTTACTGGTATTACCACGTAATACATAGATCAGGTGTACAGTGTATTACGGAAGTGAATACCCCCTCGGCAGAGCCGCCCTCTGCCTCCCCCGCGCGAGCTTCACTTCACCACACCGGGTTGTGTGGAGGCGGCATAAGTCCGTGTCTTTCGCCTCTGATTTGCCTGCGAAAGAGGGACCCTACCCTCTGTCCTGCCCTCCTATAGGCTCGCTGTGATGTGGCGCGCTGGCCGCCGCCCCAGTTACGCAAAACGATTTGTTTGAGAAGTGGGTCTGCCGCTGGGCTGCCGCTGGGCTGCCGCTGCACTCAGGCCTGCCCGGCCGACACCTGCGCCGCCGTCGCGTCGGCTGATATCGCTGATGATGATTGAGAAAGCCTACGCGGCGCGGGTCGAGGACACTTTTAATTTTAAAGCCTTTTGCAAGCGCCGCGCGGGGCCAGAGGCCGGCCGGCCAGGGCGGCAGGCCCCACCAACCCCATCGCGCCTCGCGGACACACCGATAAAAAGGCTGGGTTCAAAATACGCGCGACGCGGTTGCACTCTGTATGTACAATGATGTATTCCAGCAGCGATTGGGCCAGAATAAAGTCTTATTATGCCTCGTTTCGAAAACGATTATGCACATTTCTTATAATTTCGGCAAAGCGTATCCTCAACACGTCACGGCCTTGACTGTAGAGCACTGCAGCACGGCGCTTCCACGCACTTACACACACACACACACACACACACCTCCACACATGTACACTGTTATCACTGGCGCCGGCGATGAATAATCCTTGGTACGTACCGTCACGGGGAGCTGCATTGTGAGATGTCTAGTGGCGGACTGGGGTCGCGCAGCGCCTCTCTCACGGCTTAAGTACCTCGGCCGGCGCAGGGCGGGGAGGGGGCTCGCCGGGGGCGCGCGGGGGGCGGCGGCCGGTGGCGGGGGGCGGCGCGGGGCCGGCGCACCCTCCCCACCAGCGCCCAGCCGCCCCGCCGACGGCACACGCTGCCCGCTGCCCGCGCTGCCAGCAGATTCTGGAGGATAGCCCTTATCACTATATCTGCCATCCTTATCAGCGATTGTCAACACCTCGATCCAGCAGCCACCTCCCGTAAGGTCTTGAACACTATAAATACTTCAAATCCGCTCGTGATTTTTAGCAGATGATACATTTTAGACGCTTCAGCATTTTAATTTCATTTAAATAAATGTGTCATTCGCTTTTTTTAAAAAAATAATAATTTCCTCTCTGCAAATTGTTTTTGCAAGTAACGTTTACACGGAAAGATATCTCAGAGAGGTGTGTGGGGACTGATGATGGACAGAGAGAAAGATCTTTCTCCTGCAATGGAGAGGCTCACGAAAGCGTCACGATATCGGGGAGTCATCAGAGCTATTCACTGGACGGGCGGACCTGCAAGGCAACGCCGTTTTGTAGCTCCCTCTCTCTTGCTCCTTATGGCCGTGCCCAATGAGTGCAACAAGGAAGGAGCGACGAAACCAGTGTGCGGAATCACCCTACTGTCCGCCCGGGCCGTGCGGGTGCCAGTGGTGGGCAGCCGTGCGCTCTATCGGGGCGCTCTAGGAGGGTGACCAGGTGTCCTCAGCAGCGCTCTGACCGCTCTCGCTGCACCGCTTACGGCCGCCTGCCAAAGCAAGGCAGGCCGGCCTGGCCCTGCAGGCTGATTCCGAAGATCGCTTGCTCGCGCCTCCGTCCTTGTCGCACTCATGGGGCCCTCATGTCCAACATAGGGCACCGCCATAGGTGCGACAAGGACGGAGGTACGAGAGTGATCTTCGGAATCAGACGGCTGGCGCCGCCGCCGCGCCGGGGAGCCGTAGGCCAATAGGCTCGGGCGCGACGGGACGGGTTACCCTAGGCGCATCGGTGGGGCCGCTGCCGGGCCGGGCGGGGCCGGGCGGGGCAGTGCCGACTGCAGCCGGCTCCGGTGTCCGGTGTCCTGCCCGGGCCCGAGCCGAGACCCGTCCCGCCCAGGACCTGTTGCCCTACCGAAGGCCAAGGATAACGATCACATGTCCAAGGTCCCGCCGCCGGGCGCAACGGCCGGGCGCAACGGCCCGGCCGGGCCGGAGCCTCAGGATGCAGTTTACATGGGAAGATCTCTGAGACGCTTGTTTATTTTTAGTTAACCCTTCATTTTTCTTCGTGCTGGCCCCAGAGCCATTTGGCTTAATTTTCGTGTCATGAAATTAACCCTTCATTATTTTCAGTCATAGAGAACGTGCTGATGCCGCGTTTCGAACCCGTATTACCTTGAAAATACGGGAGGTTTTTGGACGACAAAAAATTCCAAGAGTAAAGAGGGGTCAGCGCCCACGTTGGGCTGCGTATAATTATCGGCAACTCCCGTTCAGGAAGCCATTCGGCGCGCGGAAACATGATCGACGCCTAAAACTGCCGCGGCCGCCGCGCCCCGCCCGTATGTCGCGTTCGAATTAGGTATTCCGCTATGGGGAATATGGGGACAGCTGGGGTGCTCGTCAATGTTCATGAGGCACACGCCATGCAGTCAACCACGCCGGGTATAAACACATAGCCCTGTGGAGCTGGTGCCAGCACGGCAGGGCGGGGCGGGGCGGGGCGCCATGGGGCGTGGTTCCCAGTCCAGTTTCATGGCGGTAAAGCTCCTTCCTCATTTCGGGAACCTGTTAGCACGCATTAAATGCGTGCTGACAATCATGTAGAAAAAAACCCTTCAATTTAAAGATGTAAGTTATTGGAAGCAGAGGACATGTTTTCAAGCTTTTCTGAATGTTCAAATATTTTGGTCGAGTTCACTAAATTATATATTTTTTCAACCATTTTCAGTAAAAATCAGTCAATTGGTTCACAGTAAGGACAACATTACTTTTGAAAAAAAAAATAGCATCTTGATTTGTTTTTAATTAGGCGAGTGTTTCTTCATTCGTGAATCAGGGGGTCGCTGTTAAAAAGTTTTATTTCGCGAATCCTAACACTCAAAAATAAATTCAAGCAGGCACCTGTACTCACTTCGACATTCTCTCCGATAAATCCTGCTCCTTGCAATCTGTCTGGCGCTGATGTGCCCAGCTGATGCTCGCCCCCCGCCCGCCTGCCTCGCGCGGGGCTACAGAATGGAGATGAGGGGAGACTCTCATCCCATTTCATATTTCGGCCCCATTGGGCCCACCGGCGCGGAGTGCGGAGCCGCCCGTTGCGTGCTCGCCGAGGTGCGAAGCGAACGCTTGCGCCGGCGCTCTCATGGCGCCCTTAGCGCGGCGTTCGTAAGCCCATCCTGTATAGGCACGACAGGAAGCGCGCGTCCCGCGCGCTCGTTTATCCGTTTCGATTTCTTTCTTTTCTTCTTACTCATTCGCGATTGAGGGCGACGGCGCTGTTTGGGCGTTGGCCACGCGTGGGCGGGCGGGCGGGGTGTGTGCGCGCGCTCCACGCGACGTCGCGCCACGCCACGCCGCGCCACGCCACGGCACGCCACGCCTCGCCACGCCACGCCGCGCCACGCCACGCCACGCCGCGCACACGCTCGCCTCTCGTAACCCTTTTGCCGTCAGTTCGCATGTCGTTCGTCGCGCGCGACGTGGTTTGGACTGGCCTGTCACTTCCTTGGCGCGGAGGTCCGGAAGGGGAAAATAGAGAGTAGCCTCTCGGAAAGCGTTTGACAATACGTTGGGCAGGGCAGGTCCCCGAGCAGGGCACGCACGCTGACGGCTCGAACCCGATTTCGTCACGGACTGACGTCCTCCGAACACGGTTATTAGAGGGATGGTTAATGAGCGATATTTGCTGCTTTGAATTTTCGCTGCACGGTATGTGTACTTTTAACGAGCGCTGGTGCACAGTTGCGCTTGGGTTTCGTATAAATATATGGTTCTATACGCAACTGCTGGCTGAACACATCGTAAGCCACCCGATATCAGGATCTTTAGCACCGAAACGAGTAGCGGCCTATAACGCAGAGTAAGCGGTCGCGAGTCGAAGAGGTTGCTTCCCAACGGTAGGTGCGTGCCTGGCCCGGCTGCCCCGGCCAGGCGGGAGGCGGTGGCTCGAACGCACTCACGCCCTCCCCAGCGCGCTCCAGGAGCGCACAGCAGCGCTCGCATTTTCATTTTCATTTGTCATGAGATATCGCTCGCCCAGCATCTCGCCAGCCACCGCGGTAGTTGAGGGCGGGGCGGGGCGGGGCGGGGCGGGGCCGCGGCAGCTTGGCTCTCGAGCTTATGCGCGCGTTATTGTGCGATCTCTCGGGCCGGGGCAGGGGCCGGGTGGCGCCGAGCCGGGGTCAAGTTCACCGAGAGAGCGGTACGGCGGGGGCATAAGCAGCCCGGGCAGGGAAGGGCCGCATGCGATGGATATGGATGGAAGTATCTGTGAATGTCGCACACTTTTATAGTTCTGTTTATTTCCATATCCGCACATTATGTATCCCTCTGTCCCTCCAAATGTGCGAAATTTCTTGTATACAATTTATATACCTCTACTTCACACGTCTGTAAGTGTTGCGACTTTCTTGCACTATCGGGTTTCCTCTGCTGTCAAGCTGTGGGCCACTTGAATACGAGATCCGCGCGAGCGCCTGCATGAATGCGACGCACTGTACCGCAGGGCAGACCAGTGGGCGGGTTGCCTACCTTCCCAGCTGAGCGCACCTGTTGTGCCCGGCCCAGCTCGATGGGTCACTTACCCCAAACATTATTCACACTCGTGCAGTGCGCTGAGACACCTTACGCTTCATTGTCAATCCTGCTGCGCCTTCTTACCTCATTTTTATTACATTATCTTAAAAGAGAGGGAAATACAATAACAGCAAGGTGTATCTTGCGATTTTCGAAGCCGTATCGCGACAGACTGCTTATACTGATCCAGAGCTCGTGTGATTCGCTGCTCGAAACCTGATTTTGGACACGCTGCTGTTGTACCCTTCGGTGATACCTGGACAGGACACGGCACGCGGGCATATGGACGCTCACTTACTCTGGCAACCGGAGCACTGGGCCCCTCGCCTCGCGGCCTGGTCTGGCCTGGCTGGCTGTTCGCCAGTCTCTCTCTCTCTCCCTCTCTCTCTCGGCCACGCCCGTCCGCCAGGACGGCCTTGCTTGGTACGTCATCACTTTTGCTCTCGTTCTGCAGAACATTCCCCTGGCCGGGCCCGGTGCGCGCGCGCGCGTGTGTTTGTGTGTTTGTGTGTGTGTGTGTGTGTGTGTGTGTGTGTGTGTGTGTGTGTGTGTGTGTGTGTGTGTGTGTGTGTACAGGCTCATCGACCAGGTTATTGGCAGAAACACTCGGCGCCTTCCTGCTGCCAATAGCTTACACCAATCACCCGCGTTTTGGGCAAGAGAGGATGTTCAAACTGTTCGCTACTTTTCGCGCCACCCGCCTTCCTTGCGGTCATCGTTTACGTGTGCGTTCTTTGAGTTCCCGCGGCGGGTCACTTCCTCCTGCAGCGTTACGACCGCGCGGCGCGACCGGACCGTCACGTCGCTGATCGGTGGCGCTGCGGTCAGTATAACGCCATGCCGGGGCCCGGCAGGGGCGCGCGGCTCCCGGAGAAAGAGATGAAGAGAGAAACATTGTTTTCGTGACGTCACGCGGCAAGTTGTCTAAGTGCGCTCGAGATAGCCATCGCAGAGACCGGCGCGCAGCTCGCAGCACAGCAGGAGCCGCGTTACGGTAGCGCAAACGGGCCAACGGGCCCACCGCCGGAGCCTCGCGGCTGGGAACCTGATGCCGGATGGGTTGCCTACCTCCACGGCGGCGTTCGCACCTCGTGTCTTATTCGCCGCATCAGGTGCGGCACGCTAGGCCGAGGAGTACCTCACTCTGAGTAAATTTATTTAAGAAAAGCAGGGTAGGCAGTGTCACCTCTCCGATTTCAGCGCAAATTGGTGGAGAGGTTCCTCACGTGAGCCTGAAAAAAGGCCACAGAGGGTTTGGGCGAAAAAAATTTCTTCTGGGATTTCTGGCCAATTTAGTGTTTTTAGTGCATTTTTTGGGTTATTTGCCCTGGAGCCAGAGTTTTTGTCCGATTTGGACGCCCTACATGTTTTTGGACGCAGTTTTTGACAAGGAACACGATGGTGCCCTCGGAATTGCTTTACGACCAATAGTTTTGACGATATTGTCAAAAAAGTGCTAAAAATACACTAAAACAGAAATTTCTTGGGGAAACGGTGAAAAAAAACCGATAGTGCACCATATTATTAATGATTCCTGTAGAAAATGACGCGCTGAATTTTTTGAGCACACGCCCAGATTTTTAGCTCAAACCGTTCAGAAGTTATGGGGCAAAGAAAATGAGAAATTTCGTAAAATTGTATTAAAAACGCGATTTTCAGCAATATTTGCTACCTTGTGACTACACAATGGGTTTGGATGGTTACCCTCGTCAAAAAATCCTTTGCCGGGGTCATCGCGGGTATCCAGGATCATCCTGGGGGTGTCACCGGGCACCTCAGGAGGTCCCCGACGACGCCCCGCCCCGGCTGTCGCGTTTGGGGCGGGGGGGGGGGGGGAGCAGCTGATCAGCACCTACGAAGACCGTTGCATCGTTTCAGGAGTTCACAGGGTGTCGAGACGTCCCCGGTGTCGGGTGGGGTGTCCTGCTTACACTCAGAGCCGAGCAAGGGCGGAGGGCGCAGCCGAAGCTCAGCCTGCATAGCTGCAAGGAAACGGAGGGAGTCGAAGCCACCTCTCACACACACGCGTTGCGTGGGCTGCCTACGCCTACCCTCAACGGCGAGTAGACGGAGGGGGGATCACTTCGAAAAATCATTTTACAGACCCAAAAAATCATTTAAAGATTTAAAAAAAATCAAGTAGAAAGTTACAAGAACAGAAAAATCGAGGACAAATGACCCAGAAACTTTGAAAAACTGAAACAAAAGAGAAAAAAAATTGTTGTAAGAGTTACGGACAATTATTTTATTCTCTTGAAAAATCAACCCTGAGAACCCTGAGAGTCGAGAGTGGGGGAGCGGGGCCGGATTTGAACCAAAACACTCCCACAGTTCACATCTAATCCCACAATCTCCTGCATAGAAACTGAAATTGCGGCACTTGGACATGGGTAGGCAAGAGGCAGAGAGGATAGGCCATGCAGCAACTTACGGTGGTGGTGGTCGCTCCATTCTTTCTCAAAGGGATGTTTGGTCAGCATGGAAGAGCCACCATCCCCACCCTTTCAAGCACCATACCTGTAGTGGGCCACGCAGTGTGCGTTGGTCCGATCCCAGTCCAAGGAACTGAGAAGAGGGAATGGGTTAGGAGGATGGGGAGGGAGAACGGGTCTGGAGACCTTACCAGATTTGCTGGACAGAGGTCTACTCCAAGGTGGGGAATCACTCAAACGAAATGTGTACAATGATATTTTTAATTATTTTTTAAATATTTTTTTTAAATTTTCATTTTGATTTTTCTTTTGATTTTTCAAGAGAATAAAATAATTGTCCGTAACTCTTACAACAATTTTTTTTCTCTTTTGTTTCAGTTTTTCAAAGTTTCTGGGTCATTTTTGTCCTCGATTTTTCTTTTTCTTGTAACTTTCTACATGATTTTTTTTAAAACTTTAAATGATTTTTTGGATCTGTACAATGATTTTTCGAAGTGATCCCCCCTCGGTCTACTCGCCGTTGAGGGTAGGCGTAGGCAGCCCACGCAACGCGTGTGTGTGAGAGGTGGCTTCGACTCCCTCCGTTTCCTTGCAGCTATGCAGGCTGCGCTTCGGCTGCGCCCTCCGCCCTTGCTCGGCTCTGAGTGTAAGCAGGACACCCCACCCGACACCGGGGACGTCTCGACACCCTGTGAACTCCTGAAACGATGCAACGGTCTTCGTAGGTGCTGATCAGCTGCTCCGCCCCAAACGCGACAGCCGGGGCGGGGCGTCGTCGGGGACCTCCTGAGGTGCCCGGTGACACCCCCAGGATGATCCTGGATACCCGCGATGACCCCGGCAAAGGATTTTTTGACGAGGGTAACCATCCAAACCCATTGTGTAGTCACAAGGTAGCAAATATTGCTGAAAATCGCGTTTTTAATACAATTTTACGAAATTTCTCATTTTCTTTGCCCCATAACTTCTAAACGGTTTGAGCTAAAAATCTGGGCGTGTGCTCAGAAAATTCAGCGCGTCATTTTCTACAGGAATCATTAATAATATGGTGCACTATCGGTTTTTTTCACCGTTTCCCCAAGAAATTTCTGTTTTAGTGTATTTTTAGCACTTTTTTGACAATATCGTCAAAACTATTGGTCGTAAAGCAATTCCAAGGGCACCATCGTGTTCCTTGTCAAAAACTGCGTCCAAAAACATGTAGGGCGTCCAAATCGGACAAAAACTCTGGCTCCAGGGCAAATAACCCAAAAAATGCACTAAAAACACTAAATTGGCCAGAAATCCCAGAAGAAATTTTTTTCGCCCAAACCCTCTGTGGCCTTTTTTCAGGCTCACGTGAGGAACCTCTCCACCAATTTGCGCTGAAATCGGAGAGGTGACACTGCCTACCCTGCTTTTCTTAAATAAATTTACTCTCTTGAAATGGGTGTAAACTGATTAAAGGGTTGTGATTAGAAGGAAACTTTGACTAAACTTTAAAGAAAGGTGTAAATTTTTGGGCCCAATTCGATATTTTGCAATTCAAAGGTGCTTAAAACAGATTTTTGTCGAAAAATTATGTGACAGGATTGGAAAATAATTGGAACCCAGGGTGTATACACTGACTGGAGAAGGTGAGGTATCCCTCGCGCTAGGATAGGTGATCCATTTGGGATTCGGTGAACGATGATTTAGTTGATTTAGTGATACCGAGGAGAGAATGACCGCTGTTCTCGTAAATCGTTTGGCAGGCCTTGAGGTGAGGCGTTGGGTCACGTCGTGTCCTACCTCCTCGTCCTCTCTTTTTTTGTTGCATGTTTTATTGGGTCATTTTCTAAAGCTCGCGTGCTGTTTTCCCGGAACGGACCCGTAGACATGTGTCGTGTGTGTGTGTGTGTGTGTGTGTATGCGCGCGCGCGCGCACGAGCGTGAATCGAATGGATATTGACCGAGGGTGCCGTTGGTTGATTGTCTCTCTAGTCGGATGTGACGCGTCTCTCACTGCAGGAAGTAGTGGGCTGTTGTGACGGGCCCCGCCGCGCGTTGTCTCACCGCGTCACCAGAGACCACACCCAGAAAATGTTTCTGATGAATCCGACTATTTTACGTTGGAAAGTGGTTCTGTTATATATAGGGCAAATGTTTCCGGATTGAAATAAAATTCCACCAACTCACGGAAAACGCTCTCTAAGTTAATGATATTTACCTTGTCTTCGTAGCATTAAAAAAAATCATTGGAAACATTTCTCTTGCCACTGCCACTGTGAAAAATACTCGTAAGGGTTACGGTAAAATTTTCCATGATAAAAGTCGTAAAACTACATTGTGAAATTGTAAATTTACAAGCAATCTGTATCGACTTGGAATTGACCGACGAGCAGGAATGGGCTGTCGTAAATTTACGACATATGTTGTAAATCAAAATTACGAAAAATGTCGTAAATTTACAAGGATATTTTTCATAGTGGCCATGTTGCAACTTCTTTTCAATAGAAAATCGTCGCATATTTTACTCAACCATCTTCTGGATGCACAGCACAGCACAGCCACCTTGAACCCCACACATGACTGGGGTGCGCGCCCCGCCCCGCTGCACCTGCCCTGTTCCGCAGTGCACCGCGAAGTGTAACATGGGACCCGCATTCAGGAAAAGTCCGGTGACAGGAAATGCGCTGAGGCGCGATAGGCGAGTCGGGGTCATAACTGTCCGTCTGTCTCTCCTGCAGTCGGGTGAATTTATGCGCGCGAGCTGCAGCAGAGGCGTGGTGCGTCTGGGTATATGGACGGACAACCCTCAGCCATCCCTCTTCATACCCGCGGTGTTGCATCCCACATGAAAGAAAAAAAAAAGTGATCGCGTAGCTGAAATTAGCTGTGAAAAATTAGCACTACGGCTCAACACTTAAAACAACGGAAAAATAAATAGCAGGGTAGCTAGAAATTAGTCAGCGTTAACTCAAAACATATTTGCATTGGTTGCGCCTTTACAGCTACAAAAAGTAGTACAACTGCAATTTTTCTTTTGCTCAGGCGTGAATTATTTTTTTTGGCGTGCATGGGGCAGCAGCGCACTGCACTGCGCTGCGGCAGGATGCAGGAGGGCAACGCACCCCCACAGGGGAGTGGCGCCGTCAGGACTGGCCCAGCCCAGCCCAGCCCCGCCCTGCCCCGCCCAGCCCCGCCCTGCCCCGCCCTGCCCCGCCCAGCCCCGCCCTGGAGTTGCAAAATGCCCTCAATGGGATGGCTTACATTACGCGTAAGGCCCCGCGAGCCGTCGCCCGTGACTTTGTGGCGTGGGCAGCGCGTTCCATCGGGAGTCGCCTCGCATACAGGTTCCCCATGGGGGCCCAGCACTCCTAGGTCACGTGCGCCCACGCAGAGTTTGACCTGGAAGCCCGTGAGTACGCAAAAATCGCACATTTCATAGATTTAGTAGATTTCCATGTAACGTGCACTTTTCGTCACCGCTACAAAAGTTTGCCCACTGGCTAGCAATTGCCCAAAAAGGTAGAGTGGCGTGAGTTTCTTGGATTTAATTTTACAGGGCGCCAGAGATGCAGGGCATCTCTCCAAAAAACCATCACAACAAACAAAGTAGCTCTAAATGATTGTTTATTATTAAAACTGAGAAAGCACTGGCGAACTGCTGCTGATCCAAAACCGGGGTTTAAACTAGGGCTCAACTCTAGCCGTGCGTGATAGATTAACACAAAAACTTACACATGAAGTTGCACAAATCACACACTATACACGCACGGCAGAGAGAACTTCACGACAGCCCACACAGGCAACTTGTCGGACCCGCCCGGAAGGTAGGCCACCCAATCGGCCCGCGGACGGTACATCTCAGATTTTAGACACAACAAATAATAGCGCATACAAACGCATAACGGCGCAACCGGGAGGGAGAGGGAGCGAGCCGGGCGCGCCGCAATCTACAACGCGCAAGGGCCTCGCCCGCGCCCCCCGCCCTCCGCCGGTACACCAAAATCAAAGTACTAAGTAATATAAATTAGAACCAAAAGATGCTACCGCCGCGGGACCGAGAGTGAGAAACGAAACTATGCACACATAACACACTCAACACACAAAACATGATGCTGGAGAGAGAGATAGATGACTTCTTCCACTGAAACCTCGCCGACCCGGCCCCGGCGGGGCGGGCGGCGTATGTGATAGACTGCCAAGCATTCTCAGGTGACTCAGAAACTAAAACGGGCAACTAAAAACCCTGCAAAAGAGGACGACTCATTAGCCCCTGGATATCACAGATTTAGAGGGAGGAGACGAGGCCACAGACAGCACTCACCGAGCACATGTGCAAAAAATGCACGGTTGGCAAACAGTCCGGACGGCGTGCTCGGGTTCGAGGCTGACCCTCTCACACCGCTGAAGCTCTCCGAGTGTCCGGGTCGGCGCGGCTAGCCACCGGCCCGGACCCCGCTCCTCCCCCCGCACCTCGCTCTCGCTTGCACCCATTGGCCAAGCCGGTCAGCTGACTCTGTCGTCTGCTGGACCGGCACACCTGCGCGCCCACCGGCGATCAGGCGAAACTAGGTGGCAGAAAGTGACGCGCTCGAATTCGAAGGGGGTCCCGGTACCAAGACCTCCTCGACAAGGGACGGGACCGGCCAACTAAGGCAAACCCCGCCTGCCGGGGGGCGGAACCGGCCAACTAAGGCAAACCCCGCACCCCGGGAAAACCGCGCGTCACATCCATCACACGTTTTTGTCCCTTCTTCTATGCAAAATTTAACCCATTTGTGCGAGATGTGTTCCGTGTAAATTAGAACGCAGACATTTTTACCAAATTTCTGTTTTTTTTTTTTTAATTTCATCTTTTTGTCGCGTGGGTACCTTAAATCAAACCATTTTTCCCAGCCAGGCCCGTGCTTGTAAAAAAATTCTTCCGTAGAATAAAATAAGTAAGATGAGTGTTTTATGTAAGTGTGGTGGGCTCGCAGTAGCATAGAATTACCGGACCACGCCTTTTGTTTCTTAACGCTCTCCTAATAAAAATACTCGTAGTTTGTTGGTGCAGAGTCTTTGTATGGTTCCAGTGACGACAGTTCGGGGGGCCTCGGTCAGGCCCGCAATCACCACCAGCGCACGGCTTTTGTTTTTTACTCTCTTTAACGGCCGCTAAGGCGAGCTTAAGCGTCCCGCGCCGAATAACAACAACAATAATAATACAAGAGATAATCGAGGCGGTAGCGGCAGAGGAGTGGCAGCGCAAGGCCACCGGCCGGCCGGACTGCTGTTGCTCTCTTTGTCCGCCACGCCC
This sequence comes from Frankliniella fusca, assembly GCA_029379305.1. Classification (NCBI taxonomy): domain Eukaryota; kingdom Metazoa; phylum Arthropoda; class Insecta; order Thysanoptera; family Thripidae; genus Frankliniella; species Frankliniella fusca. The sequence continues at coordinate 218,100 of JAHWGI010001390.1, forward strand.
CGCCACGCCCCGCCGGGATCATACGCGTGCCAGCCAGCCCTGCGGGTGCGACAGAGACGGACTGGGTCGGCAGGTTAATAGGGGTGGGGGAGAGATGCCTGGCTCAGCCCGGCCCGTCTCTCCTCACTCCTTGCACCTCGCTGCAGCGGAGCGCCAGCCTGACATTCCAAAGCCAATGTCCTCTGGGTATCAAGATAGCTCTCCACGCCCCGTCGTAGCAGCAAGGCCGGCGCCCTCCCTGCCTGCGATACTCGGGTCGGTCTCGGAACGAATAAGAAGAAATTTCTCTGCAATCGTGTCGATCCTCCTTGTAATTGTCCTCTAGGGGCACAGAGTACAATGTGGTTTCGTCCGGAGGTAGAAATTACAATGAGAAATGCGATTTTCGGGCGGAGCGCTTTGAATTCTCGACACTTTTTTCCTTTTAATATTATTTTTTATATTTAATTTTCCTTGTTCTTTAAGAGGCCGCTGTATACACTTGCTCTGCAGAGTGCAACACGACGGTCTTCGATTTAATGCGCAAAAGTGGCAGTTTGATATTTGGTAGTGATCTTTGTTTCCTCCCCCATTTCTGGGGTGTTGAGCACACACACCTTTGGGTGTTATAGTAGACGTTAGTAAAATTGAAAATGGCCAAAATGTAAAGAAAACATATTTTTATTCACCATCGTGTTTGGGGTAGTCTTGATAGGCCATTAGCCTGCCGCGATCATCAACACATGAGAGGGTAGGAATGGGAACATTCTATGGCATTAGGAGCGGCTATTTATAGCAAAATCAGTCTATCCTGACTAGCGCATTCGCTGCTGTCCAATAAAACGTACATTACACCTGTACAGGTCACGTTTTTCTCTTCCATTTCCGCAAGTTTTCACGCAGTTCGACACGCCTTGCGTTGGGTCTTTGACAACACTGCTTCCCCGACTGCCTTATATTAAGTCTTCACGCAAGACGTCCCCCGTTGAGCATTCGAGCTTACAACCTAGCCAGCTTAAGAAAATAATTTGTACAAGTGAGAGTTCTCCCGTGGAGCTCAGCCGCTGTATTGCACCGAGTACGAGCCGGTCCTGATGTCGATGTTCCTGGCGGGGTGTCCGTAGAACTGGTTGGGATCGACCTGGTAGGGCGCCGGGTTGTAGTACGGCGAGGGCGCTGGGTTGTAGGCCGGCGCGGGCGCGGGGTTGTAGGCGGGCGCGGGCGGGGTGTAGGCGGGCTGCGCGGGCCTGTAGGCGGGCTGCTGCGAGAAGTACTGCTGCACGTTGCTGGGGGTGCGCGCCTGGTACGACGGCGAGGTGTACTGGTGCTGGATGGGCGCGGGCCGGGGCGCAGGCGGCAGGGACAGCCCCCGTGCGCCGCTGGGGCCCGGGCGCGACCCGCTCGCCGTCTCCTTCAGGTAGATGCTGGGGTCCTCGCGGTACTGGCCGTCGTCGTAGTCGGTGCTGCCGAGGTCGTTGTTGACCAGCGTGGGCGGCGGCACGTTGATGCCCGGACCCGCAACCTCGAAGCCGCGCTTGCTGGCGCCGTACTCCACCTGGGCGTGACAGGAAAATATGGAGACCCGATAGTAGCAAATAGGATTTTTTTTTAAACTTTGCGCTAGTCGAAAAAGTTCGATTGAAATCTTAAAGGTTCGCAACTATTATAAAAAGGAAAAAAAGACACAGCCGGCTCATTATGTTGATTTGAAAAAAAAAATCCGATTTCAGTTGATGTATATTGAGCCTATAGGCTATAGTGTCAGCGCTGACAGACACTCACCTCCCTGACTTTGCCTGAGTCATCGACGTAGCCGTATTTGCCGAGCACCTCGCCGTTGGGGAACTTGGTCTCGATCTTGAAGGAGCCGTCGGCGCCCTCGTAGCCGTAGCTGTAGGAGCCGTCCTCGTTGTGCCGGTTGATCTGCTTGAGGATGGGCACGGGCGTGGTGGTGGGCTGGCTGTACTGCGCGCCGGTGAGCGCCAGGCAGCCCGTCAGGCTCAGGAGGAGCTGCGACAGAAAGGCACCGCCGCTTTAAAAAAAAATAAAAAAAAATCTCCGGTCCCGCCATTCGACTGCAGGCCAGAGGATATCCTCCCGGCCGAGCAGCGAGAAGAAAACTAGGAATCTGCGATACATGCAGTGCGGTAGCTGCTGCATTGCGTGTATCGCGTACGGCACCGGTAGCAGGGGGAGGTACTCGACCGGCTGAATCAGAAAGCAAGCAAGGCTGCCAACCAACCAACCTGCCCCTCTCCCATACCCCATGCCCAATGCCGCCGCACCCCAACCTCTGTGATATGACATCATTACGCCGCCCTGTATAGTGTATAGTCCAGAAGTGCAGAGCCCCCTCCCCCTCACTTACACACACACCTACACACACACTCACATACATACGAACTCGTGCCGTGTTCCAAATCGTTGCCTGGTTGCCGAACGCTTCCTGAATCAGAGCGAAAGCCAAATGCCCGAATCACTCACTCACACACACGCGCGCGCGCGCACACACACACACACACACACACACACACACATTCTCTCTGCTGGGCAGGTGTGCGGTGCCACACCCTACCCGCTGCTCCTGGACTTGTACATTCCTCCTCTGAGTCTTATTGCAGCAGACTTGCACGTCTGACTGAGCAGCGCCGAACAGTGTATGTGTGTGTGTACGTGTGTGCTGAGGGGGCCTCATACGTTGGGCTCGTTGTCACCGAGCCGTCGCGCCCCCTCTAGCGTGGGGCCGTGCAATGCTACTGGGGCATTGCATCGTGGGGCGTGGCGTGGCGGGGCGGGGCGGGGCGGGGCGGGGCGCTCTGTAGGTGGAGTAAGCAGTACATGGACGCGAGCAGTACAGCTCGGCGCTACGGCGATGAATCAAGCGACGACGACGACGCCGACTGTCGGCAATGTCGTAGCAGCAGAGCGGCGGTCCGGTCGGGCGACGCAGGCGACGGCTGCCGTTTGCTCCTGTTTTTAATTACATATCGGGCTGGGACAGCGCCGCCGCTGCGCTCGCGAACAGAAAATGAAAGCTCTTCATCTCTCGTCGAGTGAGATGGTGTTCGTATGTTTGTTTCGCTGCAGAGATATGCAAAGTGTATGAAAGAGGATCGCCTGTATCAGATATCGGCATGTGGACTTCACTATGGGTCCACTTCTCGACGTGCTTTATATCGAAATACAGTATAAATACTGATGTCCCAACCCCACGTCCTGCGCACATTGTGGTCTGAAGTTTTGTGCAGGTTCGGCGCCGCGCTCGATCGGGTGGCAGTGGCCGCCGCGCAGCGCCGGTATGGGTGTTACGTCAGAATAGGCGGCGTCGCGGCCAGGGGCGTGATTCTCTGCCCCCCCCCCTCTCTTCAGCTCAGTTTGGAGTCCACGGGCGCCGTGCACACCGTGCACATCTCTCCTGGCCGGCCGGCCGGCCGGCTGCGGCACGAAGTTCACTGCACCGTGACCTCAGACACCTGCCAGGCGATCAGCGCGCAGCGAGCGCTGGTCGTGGCAGCACGACTGTCCCCCGCGCGCTCGTAAAAAAAGGGATGGCGGGGCGTGGCGGGGCGTGGCGGAGTGGGGCGGGGTGGCAGGCCTGGCGCTCTAGCCCGAGCCCACCGTCCAGTCCAGTCGATGCTAATGAACCCTCCCTGCCGGCCCAGACGTGGTTGTTGCAGTAATGCGCGCGCTTCCCTGGAGCGAGACCCCCGCCCCGCCCTGCCCGGCCCAGCGAGCCGCTGGACGAGTAGGTGACCTCGCATTGTATCGTTTATTCTCGCTCTTTCTGTTCAGTTTCTTTCCTTTTTTTCTGGAGGAGGCGCGTCGTCTGCTGCTCTGCAGGCTCACGGCCACCTCGCGCGTCGAGCTGGTGGGTGAACGAACCAAGCAGAGGGTCTTGGGCGGCGCAAAATCAAAACTGTTTCCCAACAATGTGCTTTGAAACAGTCTGGCTTTAGGGAGGGTAGCATAGCTTGTTGCAAGCAGGCAGCAGGCACTCGCTTTACGCCTGCAGTGGTTTGTTCTCTGCATAGTTAGTGTTAGTGATTCTTTTGGAAATTGTTTTAAAAAGATGTAGATGCGGCGCTCTCACGGAACAACTGCGTCGAGCACGTCGGAAACAGTCCTCCTCCGAAGGATGGTGGTCCAGTTTTGGCAAGACGAGTCCCGCGTCCGCGGCCTCAAGGTCCGCACCAGATGACTCGCTGCTGCCGCTGCCCCGGCCCGGCCCCGGAGCCGAGCCCGGAGCCCGCAGTCCTCCCGGGCAGGAGCTTCCTGCTGCCCAGAGCCGGAGCCGAGGCCAGAGCCAGCCGTTTTGCATGCCGCTCTACATTATGATGAGTGTTGCACCTCACGTCAGGTTGTCGGGTCATACATGCACTTGCGCTGCCGCCCCGCCCCGCCCCGCCCCGCCTATCTATCTTTTTGGCGCGCCGAGTGCGAAAAGCGTTGGGTAAACTGCGGCGCGGCGGGGCGTACACGCAGCACTCGACACACCCATAATCGACTGCTTCGACTCCAACCCCTCTCTACTGCTCTCTCTCTCTCTCTCTCTCTCTCTCTCTCTCTCTCTCTCTCTCTCTCTCTCTCTCTCTCTCTCTCTCTCTCTCTCTCTCTCTCTCACACTCTCTCAACCTTCGTACGCGGGCGGTGCTAAGTGCTGTAGAACGGCTCGCGCGTGTCCGCATTCCGCCCAGTCTTTATATCAAGCTTGTCCGATGATCCCCCCCTCCTCTCTCTCTCTCTCTCTCTCTCTCTCTCTCTCTCTCTCTCTCTCTCTCTCTCTCTCTCTCTCTCTCTCTCTCTCTCTCTCTCTCTCTCTCACCCTCTCCCCCCCCCCTCCCCCCTCCCTCCCTCCCTCCCTCCCTCCCTCCCTCCCTCCCTCCCTCCCTCCCTCCCTCCCTCATAGTGCCCCATCACTGAGAGGCAGGTGCCGCCCCGCCTCGTCTAATAATTCTGCCAGCATCATTCGGTGGCAACTACTTTAAACTAACTTGGTCACTGCCGCCCCGCCCCGCCCCGCCCCGCCCCGCCCCGCCCCGCCCCGCCCCGCCCCGCCCCGCCCCGCCCCGCCCCGCCCCGCCCCGCCCCGCTGCTCGCCGAGCGATTGCCCCACCGCGCTCCTAGCGCTGTATTATGGAATTATAACGGCGTTGCCCTGCATGCGGCTGTAATTATGTCGAATGGTGCTTCACGGGCCTTCCAGCCAGGCCTACCTGCCGCCGATGCAAAATCGGGATTTACATCCTTCATTAGACGCACCCGCTGCCCACGCATATTTTTTTTATCGCTATTAATATTGCGATATGGTTTTTCTTTTTTAACGTAACATTTTTTTTTCCAGCAATGTAATATTCCGGGCGAACACTTATTTTTTCTTCGGTGCTTGGCTTTGCCGCTCTGGAACGGAATGTTTATTATTATTGGACAGCCATATTGGCGCCCGGTGCACAGCGGCACTCTCCCCTTACTGGGTGGGGCGGGGCGGGGCGGGGCATGTTGGGCGCACGCGTGTCGCGGTGTACCCCATTTGCACCCGTTTTGGCGCGGGTTGCGTCGAGCTCGCGAGGCACGGTGGAAGCCCAGTGGCTCAAACGCTTGCTGTCTGCGACACGCGAGGGGGCCTCAACTCACCCAAAATTTGTACACCTGATTTCAAGATTTCACATGATTTCACATGATTACACCTCTTATAATTGAAACATATAATTCGTAAAGTAAATACAAGCTTATTTTGAGCTTTATGAGACCAAAATACGCACTCAAATCAGTTTTTTTCGGCAATAGATCTACATTCTTTGACAATGATTTCGAAGATATCAACGACTGTGTACACATGATTTCAGGAGTTGAGGCCCCCACCGCGAGACGCCTGCTGAGGGATGACAGAGGCACGCTCGCGCGCAGACTGTCAGCTATGGCGCGAATCATCAGTTTTTGACCCTCCGCCGCACCCCGCGCGCAGCGAGGTCCGTAAAGCGCTTTATGACTTTCGGCCACAACCTAAATGAGACCCCTTGCCCAGCAGGGAAGGGAAGCCCGAGTAAGTACGACCGCCGCGTGGTCCCGCCTTCTTCTATAGCCCGGCCCGTTGTTGTGCCCGGCTCTCCTCCGCTCCTTCTACATGGAGATCTAGGTCGATGCTCTGGGTGGGTATGCTTCCTCCTCTAGGCGCTCGGCCATGTCCAGCCGGCCGGCGGCCGGCGCTGCCCACAGAGCTCGCGGTGTGCGGTCGCCGTGCCCCACCCCGCCCTACCCCACCCCGCCAAAGTACGCCCCGCCCCACCCTGCCAAAGTACGCCCCGCCCTGCCACCACGCCCCGAGCGCGGCCTTACATGCGTTGCATTGTGTCCTGTGGGCTTTGCTCACAGCAAGGACGGACGCAGCAGCGGAGAGGGCGGCGTATGTTAACCCTCCACCCGGGCCGTCTAGAAGAGAGCCAACTCAAGCCGCCCCACCCCACCCCACCCCACCCCACCCCACCCCACCCCGCCCATCTCACTGCACACCACGCAGGCTCCGTGCCCCCGCGCCCCCGGGCTCTGTGCGTACGGTCTACTCCGGGCGGACACGCTGTACGCTGCGCACGGATTACCGTGTGCTCGACTACCGCACCGCCCTGTCCTTTGCCGCCCCGCCCCTCCCCGCCCCGTCCCGCCCCCTATAGCCGTGCCCCGCGAGCCCTCGTCAAAATATGCGCGAACCGTTTTGGATCTTGGCTCTGCTCGCGTAGAGCGGTTGCTTCACACTTGTCGGCAAGTAGTGCAGCGCGCGGCGTTCCCTCGAAACAGTCTCTTTTAAGCGTCGTTCCATACATCTCGCCGCGCCCAGCCTACCACGTCGATTTAATTGCTTCATCTGCGGTACATTGACGGACGCAGCGCGCTGCAGCCGCAGCGGCAGGTGCTCGGCGAGTTGGGTCTGCTCTGCGTCATGGAGTCTGGCTTTGTGGGGAGACGCGACGGCCGGTCGCAGTGGTAGCTTTGTGAACGTTTTGTGAACACATTATGACACGTAGAGGCTTAGGTATAGTATTGACGAAGAGAAAAAGATTCAGTTGGAACCGTTTTAATCGGATTTTAAATTGCTACACTCCTACCATCGAGTGAGAGGGTGGAAGGACAGGGGGGGGGGGGGGGGCACAGCTGGCCCCTGAGCCCTAAATAGAGAACGCTATAGCGCGATAGGTGCAAATCGGAAGCGGGGGTAGTAGTACCAGATTTGTTTTGTCTGTCAACGAAATATGTGCACCTATTAATTTAAACTCTCGCAAAACTTGGAAAAATATTCAATAATGGCACTACCCGTTCAAAAAGATCAGAATTCCTCTTACTAGTCTACTCTTTTCTCGTGGGACAGCCCTGCTGCCATCAGCCGGACGCGCCGCGTCTCCACATAGTCAGACTCCTTGTCTGCGGGCGACGCATGCAGTGATTTCGTGTGTGTGTGTGCGTGTGTGTGTGTGTGTGTGTGTGTGTGTGCGTGCGTGCGTGCGTGTGTGCGTGCGTGTGTGCGTGCGCGTGCGCGTGCGCGGCAGCTGCAGCGGCCCCCTTAGTTGCGCTGGTCCTGGTACCTCGCCGCGCTCCGGGCCGCGACACCTCGCTGGAATGACAAACAGCCCCGCGTAGTGTCGCGGCGCGCCGAGCCACACGCGCGGCGCGAGGGGTGGAGTCCTCCTCCCTCCTTGTCGCACAGAGGGCACCGCCATCAGGTTCGACAAGGACGGAGCAGGCAGGCGCGGTTTAAGGTCCTGTTGAAATTTGGTGGTCGCGGTGGGGGGCGTTGTGGAGTACTCTGATAATAAAAGAGTGTACAATGTACACTGATTAATCAGTGTACATGGATGCTTGCTGATTAATCAGTGTACATTGGAATGCTTGCTGATTAATCAGTGTACATGCCATGTACACTGATATATCAGTGTACATTGATGTACACGTTTTGGCCTTTGGCTTCTTATTATTCCCCAGCACAAAATTAGTTCAAATTGAGTTACACTTCCAAATTTCGCGTTTAAAGAGCTTTAAAACGAGCTACCATGTTATGGGGTTCGTAGCAAAGGAATTCTGAACGGTTGGGTTGAAGTAGAAATAAACCAAAACGTGAGCACGTGCTCACATCAGCATCCATCAAAACCCATTAGACCGTTGTGATATGAAATGAACCATATGATGTGGTAGCTCGTTTTAAAGCTCTTTTAACGAGGAATATGGAAATGTAAACAATTGTGAATCAATATTGTGTTGAGGAATAATGAGAAGCAAAAGGCCAAAACGTGTACATCAATGTACACTGATATATCAGTGTACATTGTACACTCTCTTTTATTATCAGAGTACTCTAGGTTGCCCACATACAGGAGTTTGTACTCGAGCCTGGACGGAGGCACGAGAGCGATCATCTTCTGAATCAGACGGCGCGCAGCTCAAAGAAGAGAGGCCGCGGGTCGGGCCGGGCTGGGCTGGGCTGGTCGCGGGGCTGGTCCGGGGGTCTTATCATCGGCCCGACATCGCTGTGCCGCGCTCGTGCTTATTGCACTGCCTGCTCGCCCTGCTTCTGTCTGTGCAGTGCGGACACCGCGCCTTATTCCCACCGCCGCCGCGCCTCGTTTGTCTCATAAAATGACGGCCATCTGCTGCTGTTAGCCGCGCGCCGTGATTTCCGAACAGCCAATCGAGTCCGATCATTGCGAAAATTATATTTCTAATTTTACTGTATTTTTTTTCGTAATTTGTGATTATGACACATAGTTTTAAATTCACGATCGAAATCGTAACTTTACACTAGCAAATTCTTGCTAGTTCATAACAACTTGGAAGTTGTTGAAAATTTTTCCGTAACCCTTCCGAATATTTTTCACAGTGATTGGTTACAAGAGCACGGACGGATGGAGGCGCTATACACTAACTCTATCGAGCCTCGCAAGCGAAACGTTGCGCGGGCGAAACGAAACGATCAGCAAGTGTGTCTGTGAGTCTCTGCGTGTGTGTGTATGTGTGTGTGTGTGTGTGTGACGCCCACGCGTCGTGTCGGGCATGGCACGCGACAGCAGGGCCTGGCCTGGCTGCGTGTCGTCACCACGCACGCGCCGACACGGGTGACCACAGCGCAGCGTTACCTGCCCCGCACCTTAAGCAGCTAGCCGAAACCGCTGGCATTGCGAGGGACTGGCTGACGGAGAGAGAGAGAGAGAGAGAGAGAGAGAGAGAGAGAGAGAGAGAGAGAGAGAGAGAGAGAGAGAGAGAGAGAGAGAGAGAGAGAGAGAGAGAGAGAGACATCGCCCGTCTAGGATCAGCAGGGGTGCGGTGCGCAGTACGACTTCCTCATTCCTAATTAAGACGGTTGTCTTGGCAGTCGGCGCCCTACAATGTCAGCGCAGAGCCGTACGCCAAGTGGAGCGCTCAGCAGCCACCCCCAACCAACCCGCCCCGCCCAAGCCCAAGCCCAAGCGTCATTTTGGCAAGCACTGTCGGAGCACCAGTCAAAGCAAATTGGTATTGGTTCTTTTTTATTTCGTTTGACAGCAGTTAGGGAATGCCGTCGCGTGTATGGGTTAATTAATAACTTAGGCAATGGAGAGACGATACGATCTTCACTCAGAAAATATGGTATCCCTGAACCAGGAAAAAGTCATTTTCATAATAGAATGAAATTTTTATCCTTGTATTATTAAAGGTATTTTTCGTCATTTTCAAGGAAATTTCTTTAATGTAAAGCCAAGTTGTACTTTATATTAACGACTTTTGCCTCACGTTAAGGAGAGTTTCCTATTGTTTTTAATTGGTAAAAATGTATTTGATTGAAGACATTTTTCCTTGTCGCAAGGATACCATTCACTGTATGTCTCTGTCAACGTCAGCTTACCGCGAACTTGCAGATCTTCATATAAAAAATAATCGACCGTAGGATTCAACTTTGACAAATATATTGGTAAATCGTTGTTCTTGTAAAATAATAGCGTGCACGGCTTGGACAAAACGCTGATCAACCATTTCCTATTTACTGTTAACTGGTCTGAAATGACATGCATCGCCGTCCTTTATAGTTAATATTCGAACGGCAGCGACCCGAGTGGGTAACCGGCCCGGCCGGCCACCGGCCACCCGCCGGTATATTTCTGATTGCGCGCAGTAATAGAACTCATTACGGCAGGACCCAAACACTTACGATTATTCTGTCCATGGTGTGGCAGGGGGTGGGGATGGCACTGCTCGCTGGATGGATGGAACTAGAGTGACGCGCGCGCGCCCCGCCCAAGTCTTATATAGACCAGGCGGGGCGCGCCGCTGCAGCGCGCGGAGCGGTGGGGCGGGGTGGGGTGGGGTGGGGTGGGGTGGGGTGGGGCGGGGCGGGGTGGGGCGGGGTGGGGTGGGGTGGCCAGCGGGGCTCCAGAGCGTTCCAAGGCTGGTCGTCGACAAAACGCCTCGCTGCTCAGCCGGCCGGCCGGGACGATCCCCAATATATATCGCAAACGAGGGCGATGCGTGTTGGGCACGCGGAAGGATCCACGGGACTTCCCTCTCGCGTCTCGCGGCTGATGGAGCGTGCGGCAGCAGGCCGCCTGGCAGGTAGGCAGTCCCGCCTCACCGCTGCGCTCGACGGGGCGGCCTACCCAGCGCGGCGGCGCGCCTCGGCGCGGCCCGGCGCGGCGCGGCGCGGGGCCACGGGTGGAGTTGAGAGGTGCGTGTACTCGGCCTTTGTCGGATTATTCAACTCGGGGGAGGAGGGGGGTGGGGTGGGGGGTGACCATATAGTGGTCAGTACGCACTCTCTGGAGTAACACCTAGAAGGTGTTTGCAGGTGCATGATCATTAGAGATGAAAAAGCGTTACATATCCGCCCGCAACATACGTTTTGTATACAAGCATAACGCTTTTTCCCACATCACACATTTCCCGAACCCTTACATACTTCAAAGGGGGAATTAGCTCTGTATTTTTGTCAATAAGTTGTTTTTTTTGTTTTAATTTTCTCTTCAATATTTTGAATTTTCTGATTTTTATTTATTTGCTTGCAATTAATACTTTTACATGGGTGACTACTGCTGAATTTTTTAGGCCCCCGTTACACTGTTATCTGAAGAGCGATAAATATCATACAATTTGCTGCGATAATTCCTCAAAGCGATACACACAAAATATCGCTCCAGGGAGAGCAATAAGAGAGTTATCGTTCGAAAAGTGCATTAGTTAATGCATTTTTATGCAATCATGATTGCTCAAAATAAGCGATAATTTGCGTTTAATGCGACAAACGAGCGATAATTCATTTAATGCTGCAAATGTTATGAGAATTATCACTCTTAAGAGTAATATTAAATACTATTAAAGTTCAATAATTTTTTTATCGCTCCAACAGGAGCAATAACTATTTATTGCACTCCAATCGTAGTTTTTATTGCATTAAGAATTGCAGTGTAGGGGTGCCTATTGCTCACGCCTTTGAGTTTTTTTTTTTTATTTTTCTAACTTCCCCCAAATGTTCCTGAGTTTTTCGATATTTTTCCCGATACACGGTAGTCTGATTAAGTACAGTCAAATGCCCTAATTTCGGACGAATTTAGCGGTTTTTCCTTTCTTACGTGTAGGCATGATAACATATCAAAAATCTGTTGCGATTGGAAATACTATGGCTCCGGACACGTCGGATGACACCCATGCCGAATTTCTATCTAAATGTGTGTAGCTACAGCAGCCTTCGAGAGAGTGTCCGAAATTAGGGACGAAAGTGCCCTAACTTCGGACACGTGCTCTAAATGGCTAGTTTCGCTGTAGAATGAAATTTTATGGAAACGTTTTTCGTTGCAAATTTAATTTTAAATAATTTTGTTTTTATGGTCTGCAACGATATCTGTACTAGTTTAGGCTCTATAGCCGTCTATAGCCCTACAAAGGAAACAACTTCAGCACACTATTTCTCCTAAACTAGCAGAGATATCGTTGGAAACTATAAAACAAATCTTGTTTAAAATTAAATTTGCAACAAAAAACATTTTCATAAAATTTCTGTAGGACACACTCTAAAAATCTCCATGTATTTAGCCCATAAGAAAAAGTGTCCGAAATTGTAGCACTTTCAAAAATCGTCCCGTACCAAAAAACGGTTTGACTTACAAAATACATCTTTACGTAGTTCTGTAGCCAAAATACCATACATTCATTCGTTAAAGGACCACCCATGGGGCAGCACACACCTACATGATCCCCGGTTTTTGGGGGAGCTTATTTCACAACAGCAATTTTGTTCTATATGCTTTTTTTAACTTTAAAGTCCTGTGTGCTGTAAAACTTTAAAGGTACTTCAACCGACTTGACGAAATATGGTACTCTATTCTGCAAACTCTACGATGCCGTTTCCGGATTTTGAATATCTCAAAAGGTGACCGAGATAGGTTGAAATAAGCACTTCTCTGCAAATTGTCCGAAATTAGGGCACAAGTCCGAAATTAGGGCATTTGACTGTATAAAATGTTAATAGTTTTTTCCTCCTCGAGCTCCTCTGCAAACCCGAGTGTGGTACGGTCCTGCAGTAAAATGTGTGAGACATATCGTCCCTCAGTAAGGAGTGTGAGACGTATCATACAGTTGTATGTGTAGGCCGTGTTGCCCCTGTTGTCAAAATTGTACTCAATTTTCCCTGCGGTGCCTGCCTGGTATATCGATGATCACCGAATGTCCATATACTCCCCCCCCCCTCTTTCCCCCCGCAGCTTAATAAACGCGCTCCTGCATTGCTTTCGAACAGCGTGACGTACCTCTCGCTCGCTTAGCTGCTGGGCATACATGCCAACTGTTGCATAGCAGTACAGAACGTGCGGACAGACTCACCTCGGAGTATCTCCGCGAGGTTGTGGGGTAGCGCCGCGGCTAACCCGTCCCCGCCTCGCGCCACTCCAGCGGGGCGTCGCTTCCCGCGGGCGCGGGGTAGCGCCGCTGGAGCGGCGCCACGCCGCTTCTCCCCGACCAGCGAGAGGAGAAAGAGAGAAGGAGAGGAAACGTGAGAAAAGACTGAAGAGACCGGCGTGAGTGCCGCGCCGCGCATTGTGTGCGCGCGCGCGCGAGAGAGAGAGAAAGAGAGAGGTGGAAGTAGCAGCCCTCGGGATTCCGAGGTGATTCCTGTTCAATTTTCCACGTCATTAGGTGACGGCTGGGCTCCGGTCCCAGGCCGGGTCATTCTCCCCGACCCCATAACCCTTTCTTCCGGTCCGCTTCACGACGCTCGCCCGGACCGACCCCGCCGCGCCCCGGCCGGGGAGAGTTACCCCCGCGAGGTAAGATTACCCGCACATTACTTTATCCCGCGTGTAACGGTTTTGCACTGCGGAAACCCCAGCAGTGTTGCACACATTTAGGGATGGGTAATATTTCCATGCGCTCACCGTGTCGCGTCCGCAGCGGAACCGATCGGAAAATCCACACGTTCACACTCATCGCGGGAGCGTCATCTTTTTCAAACGCGAAGTCCACACTTCTTCCTCCGTTCGTCGCCCCCTTCGCGTCCGAGTTGTTGGTGAACAATTGGTAATTCACTGAGGTGGCGCGGGGACGCGTGCACACGCGGTGGACTGGCCAGCCGGGCCGGTCCGTCCCACCGGGAGACAGAGCGCAAATTGCGAAACTTTATGCCGGAGAGAATACAAATATGCAACAGACAAGAGCTTGCTGAATAAAACATGGGCCAGCCGGGGCGCCGCCGCCACCGCCACCGCCGCCGTGCCGGCTCCACGTCAGTATTGACGATCCGGCCCGGCGGCAGGCCCGGCCGAAAGGGGACGTAAGTCAACAGCCGCCGCGACAAAACGAGGGACCGAATAAACGCCTCCCTCATTCCCTGTTGTGGAAATGTTCAAAAGATTCCTGGGGGTTATTTGTTCCGCGCGTGGATCGCGCGCGCTTTGCAGTCCACGTCAAAGCAGAGGCAGGGACAGGAGCCCGCCGGTGGTGCCGGTCCGGCGCCCCCCCTCCCCCCCCCCCCCCCCGCCCGGCAGCGCGGCCCAGCCCCGCGCCCTACGACGCACCCTTGTTCACGGTCCCCTGACTACGCCCTCTCTCTCTCTCCCTCCCTCCTCCGCACGACGCACTCTCTCGCTCTCTCACTCTCTGCGCGGCTCTCTTTCTCTAGCGGCGCGGGGCTCCTGGATATACGATACACATTTCGTTGCGACGAGCATTGAAAGGCTATGGCTCGATAGATTTATCGGGAGCGCAGTGGCCACCTGCCAAGCGACGAGAGAGGGTGGAAGGGAGGAGGGGGGGGGGAGACGAAAAGGAAGGGGGAGGGCGCATACCCCTGTACCCCATCGGGAAAGAAGGGGGAGAAAAAAGATGAACGGAACTGGAGGGCGAGGAACGCGCACTGCGCCTGCGATACATTGTGGAAATCAGTTGTCTGGCGTGAAATAGTGTATAGCACTGCGGTCTGTTTGTTGTGCGGCTGCAGCCATGGACAGCCATAGGAGGACCGCAAAGTTCCATCGGCCGCAGCGCACCGGCCACCCTGCGGTGGGGCAGGGGGATGGGGCGGGGTGGGGCGGGGCGGGGCGGGGTGGGGCGAGCCGCGCAGAGTGCCCTGACTGCACGGAAATGTCAAATCTTTCGGCTACAGTGTCCGCAGGGCGCAGCGCAGGCCGTGGGTCGGCCGCGGCGGACTCTGCCCAGCCCAGCCTGCTTTGCTGCTGGTGTATTGTCATGTGAATATTGCCTGTATGGGTTTTGGTCGCCTCTTTGATTCCCAGCGGGCTGGCGGACGCGCGCGAAACTGTCCCGGACCTGGCGGGGCGTGGCGGGGCGTGGCGGGGCGTGGCGTGGCGGGGTGGGGCGCGGGCCGGGGCCCAGCAGCAGTCTCTCGAAGTGCCGGTGAGATGGGGGGACTCGAGGGGGGGACCGTCAAACAAATCAAAGTGACCCCCTGGTCCATTGTGCTGCCCGTGCCGTGTCGCGTTTTGAAGATCGCTCCTAGGCGAGGCGGGGCGAGGCTAGAGGAGACAGAGGATGTCTATGGAGATTTGTGCCCCATCAGACTGCACGAGGCGCGCCCGGGCCCGGGCGGGATCCTGCAGCTCTGTCTCAGCTGCGAAGCGGCTGCGATACACTGTTAAAAAATACGACGGTAAATACCTACGGTACGCGCCGTCAATTTGTTACCTGGTCCCGGATCGTAAGTTTTGACTACGGTCTGAATCCTACGGTACACACCGTAGCCTGCAAATATGATGGGGAAGTTCAATGGAGCACATTCCACTCACAATGACGTACAGTCCATACCGTACGGATACGTTACGGTCCGACCGCCGACCGTACACGAAAACTACGGTACGGACTGTAGGCATACCGTAACTCCTTACAGTATTTTCAACAGTGTACCTCCCCTCTGAAGAAAACGGGAAATCGCTAAGTTAAACTACGGCGTCTGCGGCGGCCACTGCTACACCACACGTCATATAACTCAAGGACAACACTGGTAAAACAAGTGTTTAGTTTTAAACATCACCTGATGTTTAACTGCTAATGTTTAATATTTAAACTCTATATCATGTTTTGTTCAAACTATACACCAGCAGTTGTTTATTTTTTTAAACACTTTGCAAGTGTTCAGTTGGCTAAATACTTTTCGCAGCGTGGTATCCCTACGCTTCTCCATGTTAAGCCTCGCTCAAGTGTTTACTTCTATGCATCACAAAATGTTTAACCTCTAAACATTTACGAAGTGTTAAGTTGTTAAACATATTGTCATGTTTAGTTCCTGCTATACATCATGTCATGTATAGAATTGCCAACTATACACCATGATGTATAGAAACTAAACATTTGTTTTACCAGTGAACGTGAACAAAATGGGTTGTAGCGGCCCGGTGAGCTCGGCCCCACTGCCCTCGCCCCCCCCCCCCCCTTTCCCCTCGCACCTGGTGGGGCCGCAGTCCAGCCCGGCCAAGGGTCTACCCCTTCCATAATCCTCGTACACCCCTCTAGCTGGTTATTGATAATCACATAATCATAATCATGTAAAATTTCCAAATATTGTCAAAATTTTTACAAATCTGGAGAAATATTAAATTTGACCAAAATTTTCGTGATTACTGGCGCCAATAATCAGTAAATATGTTAAAGATAAACTCAAATAATCATTGAGAATCGCCATAATCGTGACTTATTATAATACTCGTACGCGATTTTTCAAAGTGACCCTTGAGCCCGGCCAAGCAGGCCTGCATCCTCTCGCTAGCCTGCAGCCTGCCGGGCCGGGCCGGCCAATAATCGTGGCATTATTTACCAAATGTGTGACACCAACCGTTGTGTGATGTATTAGCGAGGGATTGTGACTTGTGCGGGCGGGGTTGGGAGAGCGGATATGCGCACGGGAGAGAGAGGGTGAGGAACTGTTCGCCGGAGCGGGAGTGGAAGGGGAGGGAAGGGGAGGGGCACATATGGAGCGCGCGGGGCGCGGCCAGGCTGCTCGAGCGCAAAGTTTTCCCCGCGGTTTGGCGTGGCGTGGCGTGGTGGGGCGCGCAACAATGCTCGCCTTATCAGTCCGATCTGAGTTGGCAATCGCAGCGTGAGGCGCCACTCGGTCGCGTGATCAATGTGTTCCGTCTCTTCATTCGGTTGGCGGGGCGGGGCGGGGCGGGTGGAGTCGCGGGGGGAAGAGGAAGTGAGCATCGGCGACTCGGCTGCTGCTGTGCTGAATGGGGCAGGCGAGGCTCTTCAAACCCTTTCTCTTCTCGTAAAACGAATTTTTCTTCTGTGCCTATGAGTGTGAGTGCGCGTGTTCTTTGTCTTTATTCATTCATCTCGATAATGAATGATGCGATACGCACGATTGCGGCTCCCATGCCGCACAACACGGACTTCCCTCTCCCGGAGACGGGTGACTCGGCTCAGCGCCAGGGTCGGGCCGGGCCGGGCCGGGCCGGGCCGAAGGCGCTTAACCCTCCCTTCCCCCCGTCCTGTCCGTCTGTGTGCCGAAGCAGCCGAAGCGAGCGCTGGTCCAGCCCGCGGGGTCAGAGCCCTGCTGTGTCCCGCGCCCCGCGCCCCGCGCTGCCTAGCTTCCGGTTGCGCGTTTATAGAGCCGTTATCAATTGTCTCGGCGACTGCAGTGCGCCACTTTGTCCCGGCTGGCCGGCCGTGCCTCATGCGCCCATCCCCGATATAAATAATCAGCGTCCCGATGCGGCGAAACAGGGGGGAGGGGGATGCCTCCCCCGCCCTCACCATCCTCCCCCTCCCTCCGTGCCACCAACTACAACTCGCAAAATACTGTGCCCCTAGAATGAGTCTGTCAAGCAAACTCTCGTTATTTTCAGTCTAAGAATTTTTTTTCGTAATTTGTGATTTACAAACGATGGTGGAAATTTAAGGTTAGACTCGTAAATTTACGAGTCTCTTTGTGTTCGTTTAAGAAGAATGACAGCAAAAGTTATTACAATTTTGTAATTTTACAGTTTGATATCGTATCTTTTTGACATGTGCCTCATAAATATTTATCTCAGTGTGAGATACTGAATACTGCATTTTTATTTGTTTTTAGTTTTGTTTCAGCTACTAACAGACTAACACTCCTGCTGCCAGGCGCAAAAGAAAGTCCTGGCAGATAAGGAAATGAGACGGACGCGCAAAGTCGGAGAAAAGTGTTGCACGGTAAAAATAGTTTCTTGTATTTCAAGATCTTTTTTGGATCTTATGGAGAATACTAATGAACATAATCCAAAACAGATCTTGAAATACAAGAAACTATTTTTACCGTGCGGTGGATGGAGCTATAGTGATTCGCCTTTGGCCACACATGTCTTTGCCAACGGCTTTCTCTCTCTCTCTTTCGGGGGCGGGTGGGCGGCGGAGGGAAGTACCTGTTCGGAAGCAGAGTGGCGCTGTGCCGGACCGGCCGGTGCGGTGTGGGGCGGGGGCTGGCTGGGCTGCTGTGGTGAGCCCCGGTGAGCCCCTGAGGCTTCGCTCACCCCAACAACCTCCGGGGAAATTAATTGAACCTGTTTTAGAGCACCCTGGGCGGCCCGCGGCCGCGGCGCGCCCCTCCGTGCCCTGCCCCTGCCCTGCCCTGCCCTGCCCCGTGCCCCCCAACACCCAACACCGCCACCGCCTCTCCGCTCTCTCTTATTTGGTCCAGCAAACGAAGCTCGCCGCCGCTTGTCTTATTCCTGCTGTTTTAATTTTCTTATTAATTTTCCGCCCCCGTATTACAAATCCCAGTTGCATCCTTTTATTTCTCTTGCCGCGACAGGTTTGAGCGATGAATCTGCTGATGGAATGCACCGCCGTTGTGCTGCTTTATCGGGACCCCTCCATCCAGTCCCCGTGACGACAGCTTGTAGGCGGGCTTGCCGCTCCGACTCGACTGATGCAGCTTGCTTCGGCACCCCAGCGAACGCTATGAGAGGTAAAGTACTCTGCCGGAGAGACCCCCGCCATCTCGGTTTACCTTTGTTGGACGGTGCTGCTTCTGCTGCTTACTCCCTAAAGCAAAAGTGGTGGAGTGTAAGTAGTAGCGGGCGTGCAGGAGGAGGGGGGGGGGTCGGTCGCACAGCGGATCCTGTTACCTGTGCGTCAGGAGGGTGCTTGAGATGAGACGCGTACGCATTCCCCGGTCGTGGCGCGGCGTGGCGTGGCCCGACAGTGACTGCTTGCTGGGTCGTGGGAGGCTCCATCAGTTTAAAAAATTCTAACGCTAACGCGTTAAACGGCCCCCTAGGTTTTAAAACTAACCACAGAATGAGAAAATAACTTAAGTCAAAATTATTTGTGAGAATCACATCACGAATTTCATACGCTAAACAGAAGTCCCAAAAACTGAGCTATTTTTTTTTCTGTTTTGGTTAAGTAACTGAATATACCACGGTCCTCCTTCCTCCCCTGCGCGCCACGCAGAGGGGCAGAGGGGCCGAGCGCCCGAGCACCGCCCCGAGCCTGCTGCGACAATGCCGATTCGGCTTGGCTCGCTGGCACTCCCTGGCCGCAGGGCAAACGTAGGCACGTAGGCTAGACAATCCGCAGCCGGCTGGGGGAGGCGTCGCCGCCTTCGACAGGACAGAGCGCTTTTGAGGTGTGAGTGCCCAGTCCTGTCGTTTCTAGGTTCTAGGCTGGGACCTTCCCTCAACAAAAGAAGGCCGGTGGCCCGGCTGGGGGAGGCGTGAGGTGTGAGTGCCCAGTCCTGTCGCTTTTATGGCTCTAGGCTGGGACCTCAACTTAAGCACCGGCGGCTATTTACCCAGCCAAAAATTTTGTCTCAACCTTCGTTTCGATATCGAAATTTTTACTCGATTCGACGGATATTTGTCCTCAAAATCGACGTCGAAACGATGTCGAACAGTCGAAACGACGTCGATACGACATCGTTTCGACCATTCGACATCGTTTCGACGTCGATTTTGAGGACAAATATCCGTCGAATCGAGTAAAAATTTCGATATCGAAACGAAGGTTGAGACAAAATTTTTGGCTGGGTTATTTAAGCTGAACGATATGTTAGACAGCCGAAATGACTGTGAAATTAGCAGTTTTAGACATGCAGATATCTTTTCCCAAAGTTTCAAGGGGGTTCAATCAGTAGGTAAAAAATAGGATTAGTAAAATAATTTACGAAAATACACACCATTTCTAGAATTCTGTTCACCAGATTGAATTCAAACTTACCAAAACGTTTTCTGCAATTGCAGAAACAAAATTTACGTATTCAGTTCGACTTGTCAACGTTTTGATAACTTTATACAATGATTTAAAGTCGCGAGCTGTGAGCCTCAGCCCCCGGCCGTGGCGGCCATGGTTAGAGAGGGCCGGCGGGGCCGGCAGCACGGCGCCAGACGGCGTCCCACCTCAAACCAACCTAGAATATATTTGGCAAGTTTTTAATTTGGTGACGACGTTAAGTTATGTTGCAGGCCTTTAGCACACAGTTATGGAAGCCACTACACATTCACAAGGAACTCAGAGGCAGACAGAGGCAAATCATGAATTTTATCCGTCTCACATTTCCAACACAAACATGGCGCCGAGCGGGCCAGCTGTCAACAACGCGCTTGGCAACCACTAAATCGATCCACCAGGCAAGAATTAAAGGGTTCTAGTTTCAAATTTGACACACACTTACCAATAAATGAAATAGAAATTAAAAATATTAGGTCAAAACGCTCTGTGAGAGCCCAAATCGTGAATTTTATCCGCCTTATATTTAAGACACAAACATGGCGCCGAGCGGGCCAGCTCTAAACAACGCCGGCTTGGTGTCCACTCAAACCAACACAAAATATATTTTGATAGTTTTAGATTACGTAACAACGTAAAATGATGTTGCAGGCCTTTAGTAAACAACGGTGCAAGCCTCCACGCATTAACACGGAACTCACGGGTTGTCCTGTTTGTATCTTTCAGTGAAAACATGAATTGAGGATTTACTCTGAGGTTGGCAGTATTGTCACAAGCCCCGCCCACGGCGAAATTACAGTCCCAGCCAACAATCAAGAGCTGCAGCGGCTAGCTAGTGGTCACGTTTGAAAGTCTCCTGGTGCTGAACCCTTTGACATGGCGTGAATCTTCAACGATTCTGACGTGACCACTCCTCGCGTTGGCACTTTTGGATATCGAGGTACAAAGCAACAGGCGGACGTTTTTATTGGCTGGATTTTCGCGCGAAACATTTCTATTGGGCAGAGCATTTTGGAGGGTGTCGATTTTGGCTCGGCACAGGGTGCTCGACTCGCAATTACCATAGAAACTAAGGATGCAAACTAGTTTTATGCAAAAACCGCACAGAGAGTTGGGCATCAAACCTATCTCAAAAAAATTCTAATTTTTCGTACTATTTTTCATTGAAATTTTGTACGAATCGCTTGGGCACGATCGGCTGCGTCCATAAGGGGCCATCGTCAAGAATAAAAAAACTCACGGGCGTGAGCAATAGGCCCCCCTAACGGGGGCCTAAAAAGCTTTGCATGTTTATGAGGCTGGGCTCTCTAGGCTATTGCGCCCGGCCCGTCCCGGCCCGGCCCTTGTCCCGCCGGCGCCCCTTGCACACACAGGCTGTATGGACGCGCCGTAGCACTTTATAGTATATACGGCGTGGACTCTGCCATGAAGGAGCAGCGTCTATAGCCAAATCAGCAACGTTTTCTGACGCTCTCATGTTTGCTTTTCCCGCCTGCGTGTTGCGGTCTGCAGCCCGGCCTGGCCCCGGCCCCGGCCTCGGCCCGCCCCGGGCGCCACGCTGACACTGCACGTGTTGGCGCCAAATTAGTTTACATTGGGTGCACGCCTGGGGCCGGGCCGGGGCACGCCATGAAGGGCAGGGCAGGGCCTACCCTCCTTAGTACCACCCATTGGGCGCGCGGCCAAGGCGGCAGCGCACGCTTGATGGCCGGCGCGTTTGCTTCGTTGAAAGTTTTGGACGGCCCCGCCCCGCCCCGCCCCGCCCCGCCCCGGCCCGGCCCGGTCCCCTCCTCGAACAGGTGGGCGCCTCGGATGGGGAGGTATAATTTTCCGGAGTAGTTAGCACTAGGGCCCGGGCGGGGCCTGCGGCAGACGACGTGACCAGGGCGCACGGGGATAGGCGTTGCTGGTGCACCGCTATGCATGCCGTCCACTGCAGTGCAGAGGAGCCACGTGAACGCTGGGGTTAACCAAAACATATATCTATTTATCGCAACAAGATTTAGAAACTTGTACATTGTTAAACCAAGTGTGCAACTGCTCACCACTTGTAAGTGTCGTGCAGCGTCCAGTCTAACTCGTGCAAGTTTAAAACTCGGCAGTTGCTCACTTGTATAAGAGTTCAACTCGACAGTTGTGCACTTGCAAGTGTTCTACAAAGGGAAGTGTTGCACGATGCAGTTGAACCCTTGCAAGTGCACAACTGTCGAGTTGAACACATACAAGCGTGCAACTGGCGAGTTTGACACTTGTACGTGTTAGAGTGGAAGCTGCACGCACTTTCAAGTGTTGAGTAGTTGCACACTTGGTTTATCGGTGCAAAGATGGAATGCAAAGAAAATTTGACGCCGGTTAAGCGTGATGGATTCTCCCGTCCCGTGTGTGATGTGGCGATGCTTCAGGTAGCAGAGCCGAGCGCGGCGGCGGTCATGTTTGCACCACCGCGCTGAACTGCAGCCGCGCCAGTGGCAGTGGGGTGCTGTGCGCCGGAGCGCACAGAGACAAGCCGCGACCACGCCCTCCCGCAATTTAGGCACCGCGGAGCAAACACAGCAGAGCAGGGTGCAGCGGCGCAAAGACCGCCATTTACCATTTATGAATCACGTCTGGAACTTGAGTGAGATGCGGCTCGGTGAGTCGGGCAGGGGGGCTATCCTCCTCACACCTCAACCCCTTCCTGTACTTATCAGCAGAGAGGGCGCACTCAGTGTCTCTCGCTCCGTCTCTTCTAAAGTTTTGGAGAGCGGGCGAGGCGTCAGCGGGGCGAAGGTCCCCTCCTAAGCACTAAAGCTCCAAAGGCGTAATAGTTTGGATTTTTTTTTCAAAATGGAGTAAAATTGAATTTCAAGACTTGTTTTCGTAATCTACGGCAAATTCCGCTTCAAACAAGCCTTCATGGGATAGGGTCTGTTCAAAAAAGGCATAAATTAATTGAAATTTTTGTACTTTTTACTCGTTCTTTACCACCACCTCTCTCCTGAGTAGTGGTGAAAAGAACGAGTATTGCACTGGAAAAATAAAGGTTGGACTCGAAGGGGTTTAATGCCTTTACAAAGGCATTAAAAATTAGCACCCCAGTAAAGGCATTAAAACTGCCCCAAAGGTGTTAAATTTCGTGCCTTTGCAAAGGCATTAAAATTTCATGCCCTTAGAAAGGCATTAAGTCCTACCTTTGTTTTTCCAATGTGTTCTCAGTCGAGTGTAACCCTAACTGATTCCACTTTCATCTCAGCTCTCACAATACCTACAAGCATGATACTTATACTATTCTAAACTGGAACTGCTAATATTTATTCCAACAATGAACTTTTTTTTTCAAGTTTAATAGTATTATTTTGAGAACACTTAACAAATTTTGTATGTTTTCATCATAAGTCCATAACCCAGCTTATTAGTGGAGCTTTCAATCTCAGAGAGCACAATACCTATAGACATGCATGAAACTTGTACTATTCTAAACTAGAAATCTTCGTCTGAATTTCAACAATGAACCTTTTTCACATTGAATAGTACTATTTTGAGAACTCATAACAAATTTTGTGCTAGTTTTCATTTTAAGTCCCCGAGTCTAGTTCTAGACCGAGTCCTCGCGCTCCTTAATGCGCCCCAACAATCGAACCCGAGCGAAGCGCCCGAACATGGCCCGAGGTCTGTAAAGTTAGCGCCGCGCGTCGCCGCGTGCGCGCGTGCGTCGAGCGTCAGTCACGGCAGCTGCGGATTTTTGGCCAAAACTTCAATCCCGCTCATTTTTTATGTAACCTGAAGTCGTTTTGTCTAAGAAGAAACCAAGAGCTTTCATTTGGTACCGAAAATGTCACTCTTTCTCGAACTGCGATGCTGGCTTCCGATGATGGTCATTCGAGGGAGAAGTGATATTTTTGGTATCAAATGAAAGCTCTTGGTTTCTTTCGAGACATAACGACTTCAGGTTACATCAAAAGTGTACAGGATCGAAGTTTTGGCCTAAAATCCGCAGCTATGGTGACTGACGCTCGACGCACGCACGCGCGCTGCGCCGCGCGTCACTAACTTTACAGACCTCCGAGCCGGGACTCGAGGCCCGAGTGTCCCGGGCAAAACTTCTTCTATAGACCCACTAATACATTCTGAGATGAAAATGGACTCACGCGACTCACATCGTTTTACACTTCTACCTCTGTAGCACATAATTATGTAAAGAACGAGTTCCACACTTATCACAAAATTCATTTTGTGTTCAATTTGGCCCTTGATTCACTTGCTTTTAATTTGCTGACAACTGCTGACCCGTATCACATGTGGATTCGTTGGTCGTTCGACTCGAAATTTTGCGATTAATGCGATTATGTATCCTAAACTTTCATTGGTTTGCTCAGACAGAAAATATTTTCATAAAAACTGAAAACATACACTTTAGCACCCTTAAAACGGGTTTAACTCTGCTGGAAAGATAGGACATCGCACCTTTGTTTTTTTCCCGTGAACAGTGGCAGGATATTTTGAAAGGTAGGTGGTATATAGTAGGGGATTGCACTATACGTGGTACAGTGGCGCACGGGTGCGAAGGGGAGAGGAGAGGAGCGGGCGGTGGAACCAGCAGCCCTCCGGGCTCATTCCTTACCTCAAGCAATCTCCAAGGGGAGCTCGTTACTTTCACCAAGAACCGGTCGCCTGTCGTCCGTAATCCAAACGCCTCGCCTGGTAGTAAAACGAGGGGACATTCCATGAGTGAGCGGGGGAGGGGGCACATTTCCATGCTTTCAGCCTGCTCTGTCATCGCCCACCCCCTTTCCCCTTTCCCACCGGAACCCTCATCTCCTCAGTCCCCTCGCGCAGTGGAGTATTGGTCAAATCAGGTTCTTCCCCGAGAAAAATTAAAATTTTCTCTTTTTTGTTTATTTTTCTCCCCGCGGCCGCGTTTTTGTTTTGCTGCTATGCAGCTGTTTGTCGCGCGGCCGTGTATATTCATGACGCCCCTCGCACCAGCCCGGCTCGGCTCGGCTGGTCTGGAATCGCACACCGGCCGCACAGCCCGGCCTGGTCTTATTCGTTTTCCTCAACCTTTTTGGCGCGAGTTTTATTTTTGGGGAGGCTTGCCTCCTGCTTCTTGTCTAGAGACGCCCCGGCCGGGGATACAATTGCGGCCGGGACGGCACGGGACGGCCAGTGGGCACGCATAAATTATGCACGACGTTTCTCTTCTTGTGCATCCTCTTCACATTTTCTACCTAAAACAGAAAAGAAGAAAGTAAAACTCATAACAGTTACAGAGTGCGTGTCACACTGTTTGCTCAAGCTCTGATAATTACAACTGCGGAATCGCCCGGGGAGCGAAAGGAAAACAAAAGAAAAATCCCATCGAGGGCTTACTGTGCTGTGGCATGTAGTTTTGCTTATAATTTGGTGGACGTTTCCTGTTTCGGTCTGCCTGTAGTCGGAAATGCGGTGGATGAGGCCAGAGGCTTGGTGTGGTCTGGTCTGGCCGAGCTGGTGGCCGCCGGGCTGGGCCTGTCCCGCCCCGGACGCCCTCGGAGACGACAAGGGACGCAATCAGTCGTTTGTCTGAGAGAAGGAGTTCCCTTCCCCCGCAGCGAGAAACACCATGGCAGTTTTTGTGTCTTGTTTATAAAAGTGCGGCCTGAGGCAGCGTGCCGGGGTGCGGCGCCCGAGGCTCTGATGCCTTGCGATGGTGATGACACCTCTTGATGATTCACCATTTTAGGCTCTCGTTTGCCTATTGCTTGAGCCTGTGAGTTTATAATTATTTTTATTTTTCATTCTTGTTGATGGCCCCTTTTGGCCGCACTGGTACTATCAAGCCGATCAAAACAAATTTCAATCAAAAAATACTGCGTCCGTATATGCGGACGGTAGAACGGAGACATTGGGGAAGGTACCGTTGACGAGTCCGTCCTTAAAAACGTGTCTTCTGCACAGAAACGTGAGGCATTTAAGCAGATAGGTTGTATTGCTATATCATCTGGAGTTGTCAAAGGGTGGAAGAAACACTGTAAAGAAGTTACTGTGACGTCAGACGTCACATTCTTTATAAGGTGAAAACTGGCTCATTAGCCAGAATGTGATGTCACATTCTTTTTAACATGAATCGGCCGGACTCTATGGTCTGAATTTTACAGTCATGTTAAAAATAATGTGACAATAATAACCGAAAGAATGTGACCGGCAGACGGCGTGAGGTAAGGCGCCAGACAGGCAGGATGAGATATGTGGACAGGCTAGCAAACCACCAATGCGAAAACGGAAAAACCCATCATGATGAAACTAGGTTTGATAATAACAAAATAAACAGATACATTTAATATTCGTGATTTTTGGTGTTTGACTTCCAGCTTTAGCGCACCGAAGACCAAGCTTCACATGGACTACCTCAGTAACGAATCGGACCCCTAGCCTACGAGCCACTGTCGAACCGTTTTATGGGGCGTTATTGGTCATTGGTCCCCTCACATCCGCGGCGGGCTTTTGGGTATCGTTTGTGCCGAAATATTGCCGCAGTAGTGCATGTGAGCGCCCTTCCCCATTTTAGTGATGAACCTCCATTGGCCGTAGGGCAGGATGGGGATCCTCGTCGTGGTCCAGTTAACGGGCTGGTCCTCGATCACATTCGTCCATTTCTGCAACAAAACTCACACATTTGTGTGTAGGCGCGCGTAGTGCGCGAAGAGTCGGCTGGTTATCACAGCGGACCTACGCTTCTGGTGGTGCAGGGGTCGGTCACCATCGCCTCCTGTCCATA
The DNA here is from genome assembly GCA_029379305.1 of Frankliniella fusca. NCBI lineage: Eukaryota > Metazoa > Arthropoda > Insecta > Thysanoptera > Thripidae > Frankliniella > Frankliniella fusca. The sequence goes on from JAHWGI010001390.1 coordinate 244,462, forward strand.
AAAGGCGCGGAAAAAGTCGGGGAAGGTTCTTCGCACCCCGGAACAGGCGCCGCGAGGCATGTTGACTCGGATGACGCTCTCGTGCCACTCCCGGCCCCGCTTCAAGTCCGCCTGCGCCCAGGCCTGCGCACAGTAAAGGACTGGTCTTGCCAGGTCTGCTAGGTCGATCCTTGTGGGTATGCTGCCCCGCCGAGCGCAGCCGAAACCAGACACAGCGCAACCTTCCGCGATTCCCTACCCAGAAAGTGTCGTCGAAGCCGTAGTCGGTAAGAAGAATGGTAACCTTCCCGGACATTCGCTGCAGTACTTTCGGGTTCCTCTTGTTCAGCGGTGTTAACGACGCAATGATAGATATGGTTCTGTCCCAGTCCTGGATGTTGCAGGGTCCGAGTGAGTCCACGGACATGATATAGGGCCCCTGCGAGACCCAATAGGACCATTGTGACAGAGCAGTGCTAGTGTCAGGGCCAAGGCGTGGTCACTGGTCACGTAACGAAAATAGTTTTCATTTTCTACACTACTTCGGACCTGTTTAGGGACAGAGCACGGACTTCGTTTTCTATTAGGGGAAAGAAGCTGTCCATTTGTAACTTTGAAGTAATTATTTGTATTTGGCATATTTACTCTCCGTTTCAAGACAGTGAAGTGTATGTTTATGCCTCTGATATTTAAAGAGCGAGAAAGGCTGAATAGAGAAGCGCTTATAAGTTCTTGAATATATTTGTTTATACCTACTTTTCACACGAAATGAAGTCCACTTTTGAATTCTTACAAAGAAAATTCTTGCATTTCAAAGAATTCTGAGCAACTGCACGCTAACTGGCAATGTACTTTTTCGTACATGTGAAATGTACGCATATAAACATGCGGATTTATGTAAAAAAATCGTGCAGAATTATGTAGAAAAATTGTACATGAATCTGTTTATTATTGTGCATTTTTTCAACATGTAATAAATTCTGCAGATCTATGCACAATATTTTACATAATTCTGCACGATTTTTAGTGTGTGTAATACAAAGATAAATTTTCTTTGTAATACAATGAAAGATCTTTGCAATTCAAGGAAAAAACCTTTGTAATACAAATCAAATTTTTTGTTATACAGGAAAATTTCCTGTATAGTCTAGCTGCACATAATACTTTGTATGATACGAGAAAAATCTCTGTAGAAGATTTAGAGTGATGGAAAAGTATAACCCACCCCCTGGGATTCTGCTCCTAAAGCTGCGGACGGTTTTGTTTATACCGTTTAGCATTCCCAACTTTTCAGAGTAAAGCCTTGTCGAAATTAGTTGTGAGGGGCCAATACCATAAGGCAATACCAACATTAAATTCGAATTATGACCGCAAAAACCGTTACAAACTAAACACCAAGCCGAAAAAAATCTGACCCGAGGAGCTTTTCAACCAGATTTAATTGAAAACTTTTTTTTTTTTCGCTGAGCGAAGCGAAGCTTACTCCTGCAGGGGATCGGAAGTGTACTTGGTCGTGAGTCCGTCTGTCTGTCCGTCTGTCCTAGCCGGTTCTCCTCTTAAAGTACAGAAGTAATCGTAAAAAGCGGTAGTGTTCCGCAATCTGCTAATTTCAGCGCTTTAATATTCATCCAAGTTGTCCAAATTATAGGAGTTTGAAATATTTAAAAGTTTAATTTGAAATTCACTTCTGGAAGGTTGGCAGGGAGAGTACTTTAAAGACATTGAGACATAGCGCCACCTAGCGGCAGCGCCGGAACTATATACTTCGCGTCGTCAGCCATGCTCAGCAAGAGCAGCAAGAGGCGAACTCGCGTACATCTCGGCTGTTTACTCTATCGAAATTAAAGAATTCATTGTCTTTTTCACGTAATATGCAGTCTGAAGTCGCTTTTAAGGTTGCGGACGTCGCTGCACGAAGTTTCAAGTGTCGTCATTGTGTAGAAGTGTGGGTTCGTGTGATTTGTTGTTTGTTGACGTCTGTGGCTTGGGGAGGAGTGAGATGGGTAGTGCCTCAAAATACTTTTTATTGCGTTTGTTTTGTGAAATGGACGTCACTGACTACTGACATGATAGCCAGTATCGATGCAACTTGGTTGTGTTCTTCATAGGTGAGTGAGTGACATAACCTAACAACATAGACAATGTTGTTTACAGTGAAGCTGTGAAACTGTTCGGTGAACATTAGAGTATGGTCTGAGTATTGAAATCAGGTAACACTATGGCCTGACAAGTGAGAGTTACTTACAGCAGTATGATTTCCATATATTTTGCTTGATTTAGTTTTGAATGCTTGCTTGGTTCCCCAGCGTATTAATTTGTTATTGTGACACCAAGTTAACCCCAGCTGAACGATTTCTTTGGTGCGGTGTGCATGTTTGATTGTTTTAGTGGAAGTGTTCCCATTTTTGACTTACGGCAATAGGCATTTGTAATAAAAAAGAATAATAAGTTTCTAAATCGTAAACTGAATATTTGGTGTCTCATTATTCTACTAAAGATAATATATAAAAGTGTGGTTTGAGTATTTAAATCTTACTACTCTTAAACCTAACAAGAAACAAGAAAAGAGTTTGGGTTTTACTTTGGTAAACTTTGTAGCATTTGGTTCCTAACCTACTCCGTATTTCCCAGTGATACGATTTCTGATTGAGCTACATCATGTGCTTACCCAAACTTACTCATTGATCCGTTATGCCTAAGAATTCAGATTGAAAAGAGGTCACTCCACTAAGTTATTGATAGAGAATAAAATTGTTTTCAAAACATGGTTATTTTAATAAGATTTGACTCTTACAAAATATTAGGGTCGATACTGTGGATAGGATTTGGTTGAAAGACCGTACTTGTAATATATTAGTTATGCCCGGAGTGTTTACATGAAAACAGTCTTTCTAAAACAAAGAAGTACATACTGATTATTAATATATAGCCATATAACCATTGAAATGGCACAATTGTTTTAAGTCCATCCTTAGTAGCTGACATTCATTTCAAAATAGATACGCCTCATCATTTAAAGGTTCTGCTGAGTCTTTGTGAATTTCTTGATTGTATTTAAAGTTACTGGCCTCTGTTAACATATTTCTTGCAATGTCTTTTTAAATCATATTTTAAGTGACCCATTTCTGGCTTACTATGGATTCATGTGAGTTGGTTTGAGGGCAAACTTAATTCAGAAGGATAAGGAATGAGAGGTGGGGGGGAGGGGGGGACTGTCAGCATGTGATGCAGGTGCATTCTTTCTAATCATTTAAATGATACTTCCCCCCTGATCTCAGATGGGTGGGGGTAAAATGGAGATAGTGAGGGGGAGGGAGGGGGGGGGGGACCACTCGAATTTCGCTGCTACCTTGTGAGAATGGCTTTACCTGGAGCGGAATCTCTTCCCGGCCGTCCCCCTAACCTTTCGCACTGCGCTCGTTATATCTCCTCACTAAATGCGCGGACCACAAATCTTGACTCACCGACGCGTTCTCCAAGGTCCACTTGAGTTTTTGGTTACATGAAAACCAATGGCAGTATCACCGAATTTGAATGAGGGACCGCGAAAGACGTACAGCGCTCGATGCGCACCGTTCCCAGCGCCGCAGGCCAGCGCCGCCTCCGCCGCGCGGAACGGCCTCGCCGCGCCGGGCCGGTAGGAGCGCTAGCGTCGCGCCGCCGCAGCAGCGCGACGCGCAACGTGAATCTTCTGCTTTCGGAGTTGTTTGTGTTACGAAACTTTTGGGGTTTGAGAATATAATATCTGTTAGACGTTTTAGGCAAGCAATTTGGTATTTGAAGACTAAAAAGATCGTACGAAGATATTTTCGTGGAGTAAGTTTCACTTGAGATGTCTTTAAAATTAAATCTGGCTCGGAGAGCCTAAAGGCTAACCTTATAACAAAGCGTGTTGTGTTCTGAATTTTACCAGGTTTTTGAGTTATGCGTCCCAAATCAAGAAGAGGTAGTGGGTTCAGTCGTCCTAAACGTGGGAGGGGCAAGAATGAAAGGGGCCATGGACGGGGTGGAAGGCCACGTAAATCAGTCGAAGTTGTAAGTTGAATGGACATTGAGTTGCAAATTGTTTTTCCACTAACTTTACAGAGCACAATTTATACTCTTATTACATGTTTTTGCTTGATGTCAGGTTGGAGAGTTAGATTTTGAAAGTTCTAGCAGTGACACTCAAACAGAGTCGTGTACTGAAAGCGATGGTAGCAACGATACAAGCACTTTTCAAAATGCACTCCTATCTTCTGATTCAGATGCCAGCACTTCAGCACTGGTAATCTTTTTTGAAGTAAAAGTTTTATGAGTATTGTTTGTTTCTCCTTTATTTATTTTTATACATTGTTGCCCTATTTTTATTTTGCAGGATAGTGAACTAGAAAGTAGCAGTAGTTTTACTTCACATGCGAGTAGCTCAAGTACAAGTAATGTGTCAGCCAATGTCCTGGTGAGTTTTCTCAAAGTTATTAAAAGAATAATTGTTAAGTTGTGTACTTTTTCATCTGGAATGTGAGTGAAATATTAATCAATATCTGTTTTATTTATTTTTATTTTCAGCAGCCACCATCTCTTGGGATCCAAATGGAGTTAATGTCTTTTCTGAGAGCAGTCCTGCCAAATCTTTGGATTCCAGTTCTTGAAAGTGATGGAGTGTACCTATTTATGTTATCAAGAGGAAGTGATAAGGCTATACAGCGAAATGTCTACATGAAGTTTGATGGGACAGTAAGAGTTACTGCTCACCGTCGAGCCTTACCTACATCCCTGCATGAAGAAATAGTTTCCAAGGGTGGAGAGGCAACTGTTTTGGCTGAAAAGTCTGTGAGAGCTTTTGTAGATAGAAGTTTAAAAATAGTTCATTATGTTAGGAGTTTGGAAATTTGTGCTGGAGCTGATTATAAAGAGGTGTTTGAACACTTATGGAAAGGTGATAGTTTAGGTTGTGTTGACAATAACAACTTTGATGAGTGTAGTTACGAAAAGACTTTCAGGGCTGAAACGTGTGTAATGCTTGTACCAGTCAGAAAGTGGCGGTGTTCAGAGTGCAAAAGAGTGACTTCTAAGTTTCGTGGCAAGAAACTTCCTCGTGTTGGTGTTGACTTTAATCCCAACACTCCTAATGTCCTCCTGACAGAAGAACAAAAGTTGCACAAACTTCAACAGCTACATCATTCTAACAGGAAGAAAGATAGAAAGATTGACCATATAGAAAAACGTATTGCATTTCTTCTTGAAAGAGATGGTATTGTTCTTGAGCAGGATTTAAGTAATGATATTACTGATGTACTTTCAACAGCAAAACTCACCCCACTTCAAGCTCTCTTCATTCAGCAGCAGCAAAAGGCAGCCTCGTGCAAGAATGCCAAAGGAATGCGTTGGCATCCTGCCATGATTAGGCTAGCACTGCTTATCAAGTCTCAAGCAAGTAATGCACTGGACAGCCTCAGAAGTGCAGGACTCAGTTTTCCATCCGACCGTACGCTTTATGATTACAGTCATGTTGAAGAGAGGGTACATGGTGTGAAGCCACACAAAATCCAAAAGATTTCTGACCACATTAGTAAGTTTGAAAATTCTTATCAACATTTTCACAACTTGCTCATGGACGAGATTTACATATCTCAAAAATTAGTGTACCAAAAGTCAACAGGACGTATGGTTGGCTATGTAAAATTAAATGAAGTTGAACAAGAAATTATGTTACTTACAAATACAATAAATGGTGAAGATAAAATTGAAGAGCCTCCACTTGCTAAAACTATGTTGACATACATGATAAAAGGAGTGTGCAATGATGTTAAGGAAGTGGTTGCTTCGTTCACTGCAAATGCCCTCACTGCTGAATTTCTATATGACAGGACATGGGATGTGATTACAAGATGCGAAGTGGGTGGAGTGAAAATATTAGCTGTTGTGTGTGATGGTAGTTCTGCAAACAGATTATTTTTCAAGATGCACCAGCCTGCAACTGAAGTGCCTTCGGAGAAAGGATCTCAAAGTGTTGTGTTTGACACGCTTAATTTGTGCAGCCCTGACAGGAAATTATATTTTATATCTGATACTCCACACTTGCTTAAAACTATAAGAAATTGTTTTGCTAAGTCTGGCACTCATCACAAAGCTAAGAGACTTCTCACAAAAAATAATGAAACTATAGTTTGGAGCACCATTGTTAGATTATATTTAAATGACCATGAAAATACCTGGAGACAGAATTGTAAGCTCAATAGTGTAAATGTTTATTTAAATAGTTACTCATGTATGAAAGTTTTGTATGCGGCACAGGTCATGAGTCATACCACTGCTATGGATCTGAAAACAAGAAATTGGAAAGGGACGGATGAAACTGTCAAATTTATAGACTTAGTAAATAATTTCTTTGACTGCCTTAATGGAGCCCATACTCAGCAAGGCAAGAGAACAGCCAATAAGAGACTTGAGCCATACACTGACGCCAATGATACCAGATTCCATGAACTTCAAGAATTTCTTAATTACCTAGAGGAATGGAAGAGAGAGGTGAACCAAAACAAAAAATTAACAAAGAAGCAAAAAGAAAATAGTATGCTGTCAAAAAGTACTTTAGAAGGGATACAGATTACCGTGGGAGGCTTCACTGGTGCAGTAAGATACATGCTTGAGGTTCAGAAAGCCAAATTTGTGAATGCTCGTGTGTTCAACCAGGACCCTCTCGAGCAATATTTTGGTAAGCAGCGTGCAAGTCTAGGGGGAAAACACAATCCAAATGTAGAGGAATTTGATTTTACTGATGAAAAGATTTCTAGGATCAGGGACTTCAATGTGCGGAAAAGGTCAGGTAATACTGAGGCTGTTAATAAATTGTTAGATGTTAGTGATGAACCTTTACCGAAGAAGAAAAGTAAAGTGTAGTGGGTTGTGTTTTGTAAGTCTAAAGACTATTTAATGATGCAAGTACACAAATAAAGTATACCTTGTTACTAATTTTAAAAGAAAATGTTTATTTAACTCTGAATATTACCAATTTTTTATGGTACTTGTAAATATTTTCTTACATTGTAAATAAAATTTGTATCAGTCAATATTTTTTTGGTATCGAGCACCCAAGAAATACAAAAAACTCACATGAGTCTTTCTACAGCTAGGTAGAAAATGAACACATAACTATCAAACTATTTCAACTCTGGACCTGATACACAACTCTGATGTACAATTTACAGGTAATATCAATAGCACAAAATGAACTAGTCCTAGCATTTAGGCATTTGGAGCAACAGGCAGTAACATAAACATTGCAACAAAATTAAAGTAGTTTAGCACGATAACTGACAGATGAAGTGGCCTTGTTACCTTTGCCCTTCTTTGACATTTGGTTCATTCTTCTGAGGAGGACTCCTCTGCCATAGGTGTTATTGAACGTTCTCACCACTTTCACCATGAAGCGGAAAGATTCATCTTCATTTAGCTCATTATCAATTGTACAATCCCATTTACTAAGAATAGAAGGAGTAGCAGCGACAACATCCATGACATCTTCATGGCCAATACTTCCATCACACCGTTCAAGCTTCTGAACAATTTGAGCAAGCTCTAAAAAGAAAGCAAATGCATTGTCATTCACAAACATAAGACTCTTCCTGTTTATGAGATGAGTCCAATAGGATTTATCGTTTTCTTGGCATACAGATGGAGTCCCCACTGTAGCAATCCTCTTCAGAATGCAGTCCTTTATTCTTTTCAGTCTGGTATTTTGTCTGTAGCGATAGCAATGTCTTATCTGAGATTTTATAGTACTACCAGCAATGTAGTGAACAACTCTGTGGCTCATAGCACTTGAAAAGTCATCTTTGGAACGTAAGTTGTTTCCTAAATTATCTCTAGCACCAAATGATTTAATTAAGTACACTAAAGCAAAATTTCCTAATTTACGATAGAACTCTAAAATAAAAGGGTAAGCAACATCTGTTGTAACAACTTGAATTCTCAGCAACTTTTCTAAAACATCATCACGGAATTCCTTATCGGCTAATTTCACAGAAATGTTTTCTAGAACTTTACCCCTTACTGCAGAGCCAAATGCTGCTCCCTTGTTGGCTATATTAATTCTTTTGAATCCAGCTACAACTGCATCTGTTACAGTTTTGAGAAATGACTTCCACTCTTCAGAATCCTTTTTCAATTTAATGGCAGCAGCTAGGTCGATCACTTCTTGGCCGTGAAGTCCGGAATACTTAGTGTCTTCAATGACTTGGAGGACAGAATGGCCTTCTTCCATGCAGTGTGTGGCTATCTCATTGACTGGTACTTGTTTTGTGGCAAGATCTACGAAAAGCACAAAAATCAAACAAACATGTTAAGTAATATGAGACGTTTCGTGTACTTTAAATCAGGTCAGGAGTGTAATTTGTATACATACCTTTCCATTTGTGAGCTAGAGAATGGTTCCTGAGGCCCTGTGGCGTCTTCAGACCACTCCGGCAACGAGGACATATCGCGAAAAACTTCGGGGCTTCAGGTTTCTTGAAGGGATTGGACTGTTTACTTTCTGCTGTTTTGCTGCTACTTTCAGTGTTAGGCTTTGCACCTTTCTTGGTCCTTTTGCTAACTCTCTTGGACGGAGTGCTAGCTGAAGATGGGCCTTCGCCGTCAGACAAATCAGAAACGACGGATTGAAATGATGTGTCAGAAAATGAAACATTTGAGTTGTCAGATGATTGTACAGTTTCGTCGAGGCAGCTAGGATCGTCAGCTTCATAGCTCACATTCATATCATCATCACTATCCATTTTTTAAGTGAAATAATGAAAAATCTGGCGAGGTTGGAGGTAACAACACTGAGAATCTATTCAAAACAGAGCCGCAGGTGCGCTGCTGCGGCGGCGCGACGCTAGCGCTCCTACCGGCCCGGCGCGGCGAGGCCGTTCCGCGCGGCGGAGGCGGCGCTGGCCTGCGGCGCTGGGAACGGTGCGCATCGAGCGCTGTACGTCTTTCGCGGTCCCTCATTCAAATTCAGTGATACTGCCATTGGTTTTCATGTAACCAAAAACTCAAGTGGACCTTGGAGAACGCGTCGGTGAGTCAGGATTTGTGGTCCGCGCATTTAGTGAGGAGATATAACGAGCGCAGTGCGAAAGGTTAGGGGGACGGCCGGGAAGAGATTCCGCTCCAGGTAAAGCCATTCTCACAAGCTGCTACCTATGGCCAGCGCCTACCTGCTGGGCAGGGGCAGGCCAGCAAATGCCGTTGCTTGAATTGCGGCGCGCGAGGAGGATGCGAGGGGTCCTTTTCTAAAACATCAGAAAAACTCGGACAAAATCTAGATAAAGAACCGGAAAGTTACAAAAAACTCTCAAGAAAATCATTGAAAATCACAAAAAATCATAAAAATCATAAAAAATCAAAAAAATTATTAAAAAATCAAAAGTCATAAATAATTAAAAGAATCAGAAAAAATTCAAAGAATCAGAAACAATCAGGAAAAATCATAAGAATTGGTCACACTTGTAAAAAATCCGTTCAAGTTATCAGAAAAAATCTTTTTAAAAAATCATAAAAAAATCATAAAAAATCTTAAAAATCAAAAAAATCTAAATGTTACGCACAATTCAAAAAAAGTTACTTTTCATTACAAGATGTCCCTCTCCTCCCCCTCTGCCCTCTATTCCCCTCCGTGATCGATTGATTGACTGACTTGACTTGTGGGTGGGTTGCCTACCAAAACGGCGGTCGGCGGTTGGGTTGGGTATTTTTCTTTTAACCCTCAATTCGCTCAGCAGCTACGTGCCTGCCGCACGTACTCCTAGTTTTACAACTTTTGTTGCTGGATTTTGTTTGAAGGTGCATGGAGAAAACGAAATCTTGGTTGCCAAGCAGTTTTGGCAAAACCCAAGCTGCTCCTATGGAGAAAATACATTGGGTTTCCAGGGCTGCTTGAAAACCAAGACGAAGTTTTTTCCGTGTACCTCCGGATGCCTGGTGTGGGTACTTACAGCGTACGCCGCGTGGGCACCGGCGGTAGTGAGCGCGACAAGCAGCGCTGCCAGCAGGGCACAGGGCATGCATTGGTCCCGAGGCTGGCCGCATTCGTGACTGCTAGGTGGTCATTAGATTGGCTCGCAGGACGCTCGACAAGGCGCATACAGATATGACATGCTCATTCTTTATTTTTGTCGTCGTTGTTGTGTGAAAACGGAAGTCAGTGGTATTGTGTTAGCTCTGTGAAAAATGTGTTCGTAGATTTAGGATTTATTTTGTAAATCACGACTTACAAAAAATGTTGTAAATTTACGACAGCCCAGTTTTGGTTGTAATTGAATTTCAAGTTGGTAGGTACTGCTTGTAATTTTACAATAAGTGATCGTAATTTTACAACTCCACTTCGTGGAAAATTTTCCCGTAAGCCTACGACAATTTTTCACAGTGAGTTTTCCGATTCATTTCGTTCTCAAGGGTAAAACTACCGCTCTTGTTTGGTGGTTGGGTCGTTCACGTCAAGGTGGCGTTGTCGATAGCTGTCTCGGTGGGCGACACTTTGTGAGACAAATATGTGTTGGTGAAAAAAAAATAATCACGATTTCGTATTCGCATACAGTTTTGACTTTATATTTTCTGCTGTGCGAAGCACCATTGCCTGGCCGCTCACCGTGTGGGTTGGGTGTGGCTCGCGTGCAGCTGCTTCAGCTGCAGGTGCAGCGACACGAGTGGCACACCCGGCCCTGCCCGGCCCCAGTCGCACCTGCAGATGTCACTTCGTAATTTTCCCTGGGCTTATTGCTCGGCCTCGTGGGGTGGGCTGGTCTGAGCTGCGGTGCCGGGCCGGCTCATATTACTGCGGCACGGCAACAGACACCGTGTTCCTCCTCGAGTCATTCTGGTACCACGTCTGCCGTGCGTGAACTTTCCTGAAATTTTCTTTAAGATTCATGGTGCTTGCGACTCTGACATTTGCTACTTTCCTCCAGCCATTCATTCTATTGCAAATCACTGCACCTCGCCGCCGGGGCCTCCGCCGGGGAAACCCTCCTCCGGCTACTACTCTGCCCCGGACCAATTACCGCGGGACTATCACCACCTCTTGGCTCTCCAATATCGCCCCGGCCAGGGAGTATTTCAGCTGCAGCGCGCGTGGCGGAGGGTAGCGCGCCCCGCCCCGCCCCGCCGCGCCCCGCCCCGCCCCGCCACGCCCCGCCACGCCCCGCCACACCACGCCACACCACGCCGCACTCCGCCCCACCCGCCTAAGCCTTTTGTCGCCACAACAGCGGGCCGAGGCGCCGAGGCCGCCTGGCTGGCCTGCAGCTCCGGGTCAGGGGGGACGGCGGCGCGGGGGGTGACGGCGTCGTCCGCCGGGTATTCGCCTAATGAGGGATTCAGGCATTAGCATAAAGCGCCGCGACGCCCAACAGGCGTCGGGACGCGGCCATGGCGTGTCGTCGGCTCTCTCTCGCTCTCTCTCGCTCTCTCTCTCTCTCTCTCTCTCTCTCTCTCTCTCTCTCTCTCTCTCTCTCTCTCTCTCTCTCTCAACGCGCGCGTGCGTGTTGTTAGCTGAGATTAGGGCGCGCGACCAGGCTTGGGGTCGGCGTGTCGTGTGGTATGGGTGGGACGAGGCTTGGCGGGCCGTAGCCACACGCCCGACCAGCGGGGTACCCATCCCATAATCCTTTGCCTCGCTCCGCCCGACGCCCCTCTCCTCCTGCTCATTCTCGACCTGAGGGGCGTGGAGCGGCGTGCTGCGGGTGGCAGAGGCCCTGCTGACTCCCTCCCGGCCTCCCCCGGCCGAGCAGCTGAGCAGCAGCTCCACGTTTACTCTCTTTTTATTTTCTCTTTTGGAAGCGACGCGCGGCCCTCGTGCGGGGGTGCTGGGTGGGGCATGGCGAGTCGTGCTGACCGACAAGCGTGGTCCGCCCCGCCCCGCGCCCCACCCCGCCCCGCCCTGAACCGCCCCGCCTCGCCCCGCCCCACCCCACCCCGCCCGAGTACGACCCGTAATGACGATAACGCTGATGCGGTGCGTCCCGGGACGCGCGGGGCGGGGCGTGCCCTGATGAGACCCGAGGCGTGGCCCGGCGGGGCGGCCCCTGGCTGGCTAATAAAGGTACAATATTGCCATACTTAGACACCCAGTGCGGAAGGCGCGCTTGGCCGGGCCAGACCTGGGCCAGGCTGTCTTAACCCTCCCTGCACCCCGCATCCGCATTCCCCTTATCCAACCCGGCCCGGCCTCTGTTGACTCAGCGCCCTGGGGGTAGGCAAACCCGCAGCGCAGGCGTGTCGCCCGGGATGGCCTACCCTCCGGGCGCTCCCCGTCTGGCAGCAGCAGCCTGGGCCTGGACTCATCGTCCTCCTCGTCCTTTCTCTTCTCGTCTTCTGTATTTCACGGCCTCGTGTCTCGTTTTATTTTTGTATTTTCTGCGGCGCACGTGTACCCATGTCCATCTCCCTCCCGTCGTGCGCGCTCTGATTCAGTCCCCGTTTGTGTTTTGTTTTGTCCCGCCCGCCTTTTCTCTTCGTCTGCGCTGTTCCGTCTTCCCCTTTCCCCCAAGTTGTTTGAATAGGGTCGTAAAACTTAATCGAGTAAGAGGACTGCTGTTTCCTGTCCGTCTTCCCACACGTCCGCACACCATGATAATGGCGACAAGGGGCGCGGGGGTGGGGGGAGAGCGAGAAGTGGGAGGGTATAAAATAGCAGATGGGTGGTCTGCCGCACCAGAACAGGATCCCACAACCGAGGAGAAACGTTTTTGATGATCACTTTGACTTTTATCCCCGCAGCTGACTTACGCTAATTATTAAATCTGCGCTCGTGGCGAAGGTGAATGTGTTTCTCTCCTGGTTTCCCGCGCCGTAATTTCTCCTGTCGAATCAGAAACGGCAACGTTGGCCCCAACATTCAGCGCGAGTTTTTTTGGCGAGGCAGACCACCTCGCACCTGATCGGCAGGCCGGTCGCGCAGTGATGGGTCAGCGACGCCGTCCGCCCCTCCGCAGACAGACAGACCTACAGACACACACACGGACGGAAACACACACTCACACACACTCACACACACAGGGTGTGCTCGGCAAATAACTCGTCCTGGCGCACCACGTGACCTGGGGCTGCATTGGCCGCGTCCTGCCCGTGCTGCTGCTACAGTGTTTGCCGAAGGATTTCACTCGCGTCAGCTACTGATTGCTCTGCGCGCCATTTCTCTGCCCAGAAACCAGGAGTTGTGTCCCTGTCTGGGGTTTGAAGAAATGCTCAGCTACTGTGCGGCACAGTCGTCAGAACAATTCTTCTTCCAATTTCTACAACGCTGTAATGTAAATGCACTTCAATGCGACCGACAGAGCCGTGCTGGTGTGCCGATTGCATATCAGGCGGCTGCATGGGACCGTTCGGATCTATCGTTTCATACTTCCTCGCGGTCCGTCATCAGTCGTACGTACATGATCGACAGCGCAGCGCAGCGAGTGATCGACGACCGTGATCATCGAGTATGGATGGTGTCTTGTCTGGGTCGGCTCCAGCGCGACACAAACCTGTCAATAGTTTTTGCCGATCCTTTTCTTCCTTCTTCGGCGCCCTGCCATTTGTGCGCATTTGTGGGCTGTAATGCTTTTACTTGCGCGCCGTCTCTTTTCTTAGCTCCGTCGTCTTCTCTCTCTCTCTCTCTCTCTCTCTCTCTCTCTCTCTCTCTCTCTCTCTCTCTCTCTCTCTCTCTCTCTCTCCCTCTCTCTCTCTCTCTCTCTTCCTCCCCCCCCCCTCTCTCTCTCTCTCTCTCTCTCTTCCCCCCCCCCCTCAGAGGGATGCAGGTAACTCCCAAAGGAGTACGACGCGGGATGAGCCGGCGGCCTTTGTGTGAGTTGGTATAAGTTAGGACCGCGGGTGGTGGCGTGTCGTAGCGCTGCTCCTCGCGGGAGAGTTGAGGTATGGTGGGGCGGGGCGCCTTGTGTTGCCGCACGGGGAGGTGACGACGACGACGAGGACGACGTGTACCGACGTAGCCAGCGTGCCATTAACAATCTAGTATGGTTGGTTGAAAAACACGTCTCTCGGCGATGAGGACCCCGCCGTCGTGCCAGGTGAGACGCCTGAAAGGTAGGCAAATTGTGCCACAAAACCCCTGTATGTAGGCAACTTGAAGGGCACCGCCCTCCCTGTCGGTCGGACCTTAACACGCCCCTGCGCCGTGCTGACAAACCCTGCGAGATTTGAACTCGTCGCGCGAGCGGCTACGTTGTGTAGCGGCAACTCAACAGGCCTCCTGTAACAGTCTATTCTGCCATCGAGCTGAAGCCTCTCCAACCTCCGCTCCAGCGGGCTTTCGGAGCTATTAACCGCTGTCTCCGAAGATGGTGACGCGAGGATGATCATATTTTTTACTTTCCTTTCTGTATATTAATTGTTCCACCTTTCGTGCTCCCGCGTGTTGTTTTGGGGGCGGCTAGGCTTGACTGGAAAGCGTCTCACAAGCCTGGCGTTGCCTTCTGGTCCAGTTTCGAGGGTTTCAGAAAAAAAAACCTGCTAACGAACAAGTCAACAATTAGTATGTACCCTTTCGAGGGACGCAGCTGTTTTAGCTCGCCCTTTAATGTTTCGTGTGTAACTTACATGTCATGCATGCATTAATAAGTGTGCACATGCTCATGTATGCATTTATAAATGTGTTCATGCTAAAGTTTGCATTTATAAAAGTGTACATGTTAGGCACAGTAACGGCAATATATGTTTGCTGGCGGTCGAAAGCGTGGTCACGGAAACTTGTTTACACCAAACACATCTAAAGAATGTTAGTATGGGTGCCGCATCAAAAAATAAAAATAAGTAAAATAAAGAGTAATGGAGTTTCTTTCGTTTGTTTTTGACTTGCCGAGTCTGGCATAAGATCGGCATCGTTGCGTCATTATAGTGCCATCAAAAGTCCCCGCAGATCAACTGCCCCAGCCTCTGGGGAGGTTCGAGTTTGACCTCACTTTATTCTCGCTCCTGCTTCTCGTCTGTAGCTTTTCGAAACTTTTGTCGGAAGCCCGTCTGCGTCAACGCGCACCTTCCCCCTCCACGGTGCGCTCGCTCACGGCCTGTCACCCGCCCCGCCGGCGCGCGCCCCACCCATAATAGAATATAAAGTCCCCCTTTCACATCACTGGCCTCCGGAGAAGTTATCGAGGCGCAAAGAGGAAGAAGAAGCTAATTAATAACGGAGTGAATGAACCGAGCAGGCAGCAAGGTTCCTCTCCAGCCGGGCTCCAGCCGGGCTCCAGCCGGGCTCCAGTCCACCCGCCCGGAGGCGTGGCGGCCAGAGCGTGATCAACAAGTGGACGGTCGCCCCGCCCCGCCCCGAACCCCCCCGCCCCACCCCGAGCTATGTCCTTGCGTCGCAACACGACCAGTCATGTGGACATATTTCGCCCGGCTCATCAATGTTTGATCCGATTTCGGACAGCGGCGGCGCTGCTTGGGCCGGGCGGAGAGAAACACAATAACGGCGTACTTATTGTCTGGCCGTGGACGCCGACCCACCTGGCGGCGCCTGCCCGCCCGCCTGCCCGCCCGCCTGCCCGCCCGCCTGCCTGCCTGCCTGCCTGCCTGCCTGCCTGCCTGCCTGCCTGCCTGCCTGCCTGCCTGCCTGCCTGCCCGCCTGCCCGCCTGCCTGCCTGCCTGCCTGCCTGCCTGCCTGCCTGCCTGCCTGCCTGCTACACTTCTGTCAGTGGAGCGCACTCGCGCCTCAATGTTTGCAACTTCTTTAGATTGCGCTAGCCCACCTTCATACCCTTACGGCAATAATTTTTGAATTTTGCGTTCTTTTTAGGTTTGAATTGTGAACTCCAAGATGCCTGGTCCGCACTTTTAGAATTACTTCTTGCCTTATAGGACCATCTGCTTCACGGAAATCCTGTTTCAGAAGAGCTGTTCTGTTATGAGGAAGAAACTTGATAAAAACGGATTATTTCACTAGCACTCTCAAAGAACAATTAAAGAGTATCAATCTGCATGCTGGCGCTTCACAGCAGGAAGAACGTTCTTAATTTTGTTAGGAAACAACAATATTGTAATACCACAAAAAAGAGGCATGAGCGCAAAAAGAAAGCTACGTTTGTTCTTTCGACACAGAAATGTTTCTGAGACATCTTCCCATTGTTTTAAAATTTACTGTTTTTCCTGTTTTAAAACGGGAATCGCTACTAACAAACAATTTTCCTGTAAATATACAACAAACTTTCTAACAGTGTAACATATGGGATATGCGCTGACTGAACCGGGTGGGTACTCCGCGAGGGGAGGAAAGTGCGTCCGGAACATCATACAATAGCACTCTGAATAGAAGCAGTGCGCCGCGGTCCTCCGAAGACCAGATCGCATCCTTATAGCTTCCCCTTCTCACCCGGCCTCGCGCGGCCCCATTGTACGAGCGGATCATATCAGAGTTTTGCGCCTTTCAAAAGCACAATGAGTGTCGATTCATACCCTCACGTCCTGCCCTGCCCTGCCCCCGGCTGGCCTCCGGCGTGGCGGGTCCCAGGAGGGAAGCCCCAGACCGGACCCCCACACAATGGCGGTCCCTGCACCGTCGAGGATAGGGATTTAAAATGACCGGTAGTATACAATTATTTTCCGTAACTTACCGTAATTTATGGTAATTTTAGGTAATATTTGGTAATATTCAAAACACAACAAATATATCCTTAACTGCTGGTCTTAAGTGTGCGAGGTATTGTGTTAACTTCTTTGACTATCTCAATAGTTTTAAGAGCTGAGTCAGTATACTTTTAGCGACAAATTACCCCTTTAAAATAGAAATATAGGCCTGTAATAAGGAAATAATTTCGTGGCAAAATTTTACGTGATCTGGCTGGATTGATAAAAGTTTTTTATTTTTGAAGAAATCATCCTCAAAATCTGAGGAGTTTTTCTTAAAACCAGAGAGTTATAACTGAGGAATTCCTCAAATGTTTCTCTTTCTCGTGAAAAAAAATGAATAAATAATAACACCCGTCTTCTTTCTTTTGTTATTATCTTTCGCGATTTTCTGGTGTCTCTACTGGAAGCCAAAGAAGTGTGCGATACTATCACTCCGTTGTAGTCATTCTCTCCTGAACGACTGGAGACTTCAAACTAAGCCCTTCAGCTTGCGTCGCACGTCCACCCGCCCCTAACGCCGCTGCTCCGACGATTTCTGTATGGTAAGGGAGACGTCCCAAAGTTGGAGCAAAGTGTATTAAAACTTACCCCTCGTCGGATCTTCAATCTGTTACGGTTATTGGCAGCCCGGGCCGGTCTGCGGGCTCAGCTGTGGCAAGTCCAACCCTGTCGCCCTGTCATTCCACAGTCAGTGTAACAAAGAACTAGATTTTTTTTCCTCCCCGCCCCGCTTCGTATGGAGATGGAGGCGTGATGAGCAGCATGGGTGCACTTTTCTGTCCCTGACAAGAACAGCCCTTTTGGGGAGCACGGCGCGCGCCTCGAGGCCGGCCAGGCTGTCCCGACCTCTCGCACCATTCAGACGTCGAGGGCCTCGGGAGAGAACCATCCCTCAGAATCAATCTACTTCGCATACAGACGTATGTAGCGTGTCAGGCCCCGCCCCTCCGCCGCACCACGCGCGAGGCTATTAGTGCCGCGTGACACAAATGCACCGCCGCCCTCGCGCTAGGAGGAACACGTGCAGTATTGGCAGTATTGACAAGGCGGTGGATCTTGCTCGTCCCGGCCCCAGCCCATAGCCTCCCTCTCACCCGCTCCCCTTTTCATCCCTCGTTTCCTCTTTGCTTTTCCCTCCACGCCTGTCTGCCCCGCAAAAGGAACTCGCGCGCCACGCTGCGTGCCACTGCGCGCCACTCGTGTGCGATCCGACGCGGCGTAACGTTAACGATGGCTTCAATTTTATTTGCATTGGCAAATACCGGATTGATGATGGAAAAAAAAAAAAAATATTTTATTGGGTCTCGTGTATGGGTCCCTCTCACATGTTAGTTTGTAACTTTGGCAGACGGCGGAGACGACGCTTCGTCCTTTTTTTTTCCTTTTCTCTGCCTTTTTTCTCTTTTTGCTCCGCCGAAAGTACCGAGCTCTCCGCTCCCGCTGCCCCCTTCACCTGGAGACGTGCGGTGCGACCGTTACAGCCGGCGCCGCCCTGGCCCCGCCCTGGCCCCGCCCTGGCCCCGCCCTGGCCCCGCCCTGGCCCCGCCCTGGCCCCGCCCGGGCGCGGGCAATGCGATGGGGATGAAATGGGTTGGGAGGGCTCGCGCTGGCTCCCGCCGGGGGATGAGATGGCTCCATACCATACGGCGAATAGCGCGGATACCGCAGCAGATTTCTCCAGTTGGATTCCCTGGCCGGGCCCGGCCGTACAACTTTGTGTGGCCCCTCCTGCTCCTGCTCCTTCAGCTCCTCGGTCGCCGGCAAATTGCGCTCGCAAGGACAGGCGGGCCGGGCCGGGCCGCACCACACCATTTGACGGCCCCACGGCCGCCGCTGCCGCCGCCGGTGGAGCAGGGGCTCAAGTTTTGTGCCGTGGGCCGTACCCTTTTGCCCCGACCCTACTGCCCCGCCCCGCCCCGCCCCGCCCCACAGCGCCACGCCCTGCGGATCATCATTCCAGGCAATACCCTGCTTGTCCCACTTTCCCACTTTTCCCGTCCGCGTCCGGGTCTGGACGGGTGCGGTGCAATGGAGCTAGGAAAAGAGTAGCGGTAAAAGTAAAGGGAAGCTCCGCAGGGCCGCGGAAAGTTTTCCCGAGCCGTGATGCCTGTTCGGCCTAATAAGGCTTTTCGGGGGAAAAAATGAAAACACATTTAACGCTGATGCTTTCAGCGGCCCCACTTGGCTTCGTGGTGTAGCAAGGTGCTAGTCTTAGTTGCTTTTGAAATTTGTAGCGTTAGAGACGTGACATAAGAACTCGTGGCTCAGCAAAGTCAGAAATAATGTTGCATACAAAAGCGGAATTTGAAATGGTTTGACTTTTAGTAAATCTGCATTTGAGCCGATCTCTGGCTCTCCGCTCCTCCTGCCAACCGGGGAGGGGTGTCCTTAACGTATTGTGAGATAATAGGCGAAAGATCGTAAGGTACGCACACTGCAAACCCTCGAATCCGATTTCTCACGCAAAATGGGCGAGGACACTTATTCCATGCTTAAAAGGATTGATAATTTTTAACCTCACCCTCTTCGAGCAATAATATTTTACAGCCTCACTCTACATGGGTGAGGATTTTTAGCCTCACTTTATTTGAGCACGAATCCTCACTTTATTAGGGCGAGTTTACAAAATTCTTTCTCAAATAGAGCGAGGAAAAATTTCTCACTCTCCTGAGAAAATAAAATTGCCCTATCAAATTTTCACTCGTATAGGAGCGAGAATTAGGACTCGTACATTTTCAGTGATGCACCTGTGTGAGGCAGAGAATATGAGAATACATTTTTCCTTGTAGGCAGGCGGAGATACCCGTCTGGAGACGGCGCGGCTCGCGGCCGTGGGTTTGCATTCGTCAGGTGCCTACCTCGCCCCGGCCTGCTCCCTGCTCTGCGACCGAACCCCATCTCTGCCCGCTTTGAGCGGTGTACCTTCCCTTCCCCGTTGGAGAGGAAATGCTAAGTGTAAATGAGCAATTATTCAAATGGGCTCGCGAGCAAAGTGAGATAAAAATTCATTTGCCGCCCAGCCAGGTACGCGTGCTGGTGTACAACTCCAGAGGTGGGGAGAGGTTGCGCGAGGGAGAGGCGGCTGGGCGGCGCGGGAAGGAGTGAAGTGACAAAAGTGGCAGAATAATCTCCCTCCCGCAAATTTATTCACCCCCGTACTACCGCTGCACCACATTTGCTGAGTACATAATGGGGGGAACCGGCGGAGAAAGAAAGGAGTCGAGAGTCATGATCCTCGAAACTGCTGCGCCTTCCCCTCCACCCCTCTCCACCCGCTGTGGACCGCGCGCCTCGGCGCCAGAATGTCAGCTGCTCGCGGATCCGACTCAATCCGCGCTCCCCCTCCCACTTCTTATTCTTCCTCTCTCATCACTCTCCTCCTTTTTCTCCTTTTCTTCCGCTTCCTCCTCCTCATCCACTACCACAAGCCACGGACTCACTCATTTCCTTTATTATTGGCGTGGAGTCGGGGTTTGACCGCGGCGGCGGTAAGTTGTTGACAGGACCCAAACAGCATTCGGAAAAACCAATGTGATACATCGTTATTGTATAGTTAGTATATTTTAGTGTTCACATTGGAGTCCTAAACAGTAACGGAACCCGTTTCCTGAAACATGGATGGTGAGTGGTGAGTCTTTCCAAAATCACGTAGAAGTTAGAAGGATCCAATCCTATCTCAATTGTCGGTATAATCGAAACCAGCGTACCGGTTTGCTTCCTATCGTTAGTAGATGTATGAGCTGTATGAGCTCTACTTCGTTAGTATGCGTCATAGACTCCAAAGTCTGATGGGAAACATATCGTAATATCCAGTAGCGTCTGCTGACGTACACTTACGAACTTGAGAACGTCACACCATTTAAAATATGTATTAAAAAAATAGGTAAAATTCAAGTAAAAATACACAAAAATTCGTGTCAATTCACAAAAGATAGCGAAAGTTAACAAAAATTCAGAGTTGTTTCTCCCTCAGAATGTTTATATGGATTACTTGGGGCTTTTACTTTCTCCACCACAATTATGGTTAATTATTGGTCAATTCTATCCGCTCTTACGGATGGAAAGAAGAGATGTTTCATTGATCTCTATTACGAATTACTGAGTCCATAAAAAGAGCAGGTTCGGATGCATTCATAGTTATGGAGTAATGGACAAAATTCTTCGTAATATGGAAAACACAATCCGTAATTACTTTCAGTTATCCAAATTTGTACAACATACGCGGTGATGAGTTATGCGTAAGGAATTGAGAGTGCACGGCTGAGGGGACTTGTCGTCGACCCCACGGGTGGGGTGGTTGATGTGGATCTGGCTGGGGTGAGAGATGCACCGCTCGGCGCAGCCGCAGCAGCAACCGCTCCCGTCCTCCCCTGAGATGAGATGAAGCTGCGCTGCCGTGATCGAGAAGGCGGTGCTGAAGGCGTGGAACTCGCTCACGGCCCCTTTAATATTTCACTGGCGAAACCTTTATCGCACGGCTCCTGGTGGGGGCGGGGCAGGGCGGGCGTAGCTATGCGCGCTGCCTCGAGTACCCCCGAGCGCTTCCCTCAAGTGTCGCGTGGCGTGGTGGGGCGTGGTGGGGCGTGGCGGGGCGTGGCGGGGCGTGGCGGGGTGTGGTTGGTCCCTCGTGTAAGCTGCTGCTGCTCCCCTTCTCTCCATTTCCTTTTTAGCCACGAAGAAGCCTTATGGTTTCGTCGGGGGATCCGAATTTTTTTTTTAGGCGCGAAGTAGCCTTATAGTTTTGTCGGAGGATCCGAATATTTTTTTTCAGGGACGAAGTAGCCTTCTGGTTTTGTTTTAGGGTCCGAGTTTTATAATTTCGGCGGAAAATCCGATTTTTTTAACAAAAATATTAGCACGGTCCCCTACCTTAATCCAGATGTTTCCATACGATCTTGATGAGACTAAGCAGAGAGGTAGAATTCAATCTGCTTAGTCCACTACTGAAATATGCCATTCCGAAGTTAGCGGCCAATTTTAAGAAATTTCTATATAAAAATCTCTGTTTCTATGGTAATACTCAACTTGTCACGGGAAAGCAGTGTGGAGCCGAGTCGAGTCGGCACTGATGCAGGTACTCAACCCTTCGGCGCGGCGCGCAGGGAGGAGGATCGTGGCCAGGGGCCTGTAGATTCAATTCATGCACAGTAGTTCAAAAAACATAAAATTTGGAATGACACGTTAGAATAAAAATGTCAGTGCAGGGTTCGAGCCTTCAGTCCAAAGATCAAGCAGATCGGTCAATTTTTGCTAAGCGACTAGAACTTCTAAATCCTGTAGGCTAAAAATTTTAAATTTTGCATTTGACCCTCTGCACTAGTACAGCTGATCAAACCCTGAGATAAAACAAATTAAATAAAATCACCCAAAAGGCTGGAAAGCTTCCAGTCAATAGGGTACTCCGCTAGAGCGCTCAGCCGAAGTACGAATAACAAAAACGGATACAGAGAGCGGTGGTGGGGGCGGTGGAGAGGTAGGGACAGGCAGGCTCCCCCACCACCCACCGCTCCTCCGCTCACCCGCCGCCTCCACCGCTCTCTGTATCCGTTTTTGTTATAGACTATTCCGGCGGCAGAAGTGGAGAAGACTCCTGGGAAGAAGAAGCGGTGGTGGGGGGCGGCGCGCGGCGGCGCGCGGCCCGCTGCGCATGCGCCGCGCCGCTGCCGCTGGGCGGTGGAGGGAGGCGACCGGGTGGGGGAGGGGGAAGCGGCCGGCCGGTATGAGAAAGCAATCGGTGTGCTGTGCGTTTGAATAGGTTCTCCTGGCTCAATTGCGTTAAAATGCGATAGTACGGTTTAAAGTGTTATTGTTTGTAGGCTTTTTGAAGATAATAATATTACATTTTCAAAGAAGACAATAACATTTGTAAAGGTATGTATCTTTTTAACCGTGACTACATTCTAAAAGCCGGTCTGTCATATCAGTCATAACCTATCGATTTGTTTATGTTAACTTGAAATGATTACCAAATCCCGTGTTCTGAACACTTTTTTATTTTAATGTCATCCTTATCTTTTTTCGAACTACTTTTATTCTCACTGTGATAAGTAGCAAACGTGCGTAATTTTTTCACCCATTTTAAATGTTACTGCTTTATATCCAGAATGCGCACCATAGAGGAGGAACTTGTGGATGATCCCAGCCCAGTAAAGTGCAGCCCCAGGAAATGTAAGTGGAAGTGTTCTAAGCTACAACCTTCCAAAACTGGTTCGAATGATTCACCAGAGCATTTCCCTGAACCTCGGGCTGGTTTCATTAATGACGGAAGTTCACCTGAATTAGGCGCTATACTGCAGGTATGCTATTTTCAGAGGTGCCTGTACCATAGCTGTGTAGAAATGCTGCCACATAATTGTTTCCTTTTTCTTTCTGTCACCTCAGGTTCTATTTCATGCTGAGCCTTTTTTAAAATGGCTTTCCAGCCATACATTTGCTCCTGGTAGTTTTGCTGAAGAATTAGCTGACCTCTGTAAGCAGCACAGATACTCGACTGTTGTAAATCCTGTGCCTCTGCTCAACAGTAAGTGTAGTGTTGGTAATGTTTTTTTACGGCATTAATCAATTATTTTTACATCAATTTAAGAAATGGTTACTGCTTGTAACACTTTAGGACTCTATTTACCTTCACCTTTACTGAAGCCGACACTTGCCGAAATTTTCCTTGGACTTTTAAATGCCATTAAAGCAGAGGACAAGCATCAGGAGGAAATGATTGAATCACTGTTCGGAATTACTGTTTTAGAGACAGGTACAAGTTTTGGTTGGACGTAACTGCTTCTGTTTATATTTTTTTTTTGCTGTTATCTTCATTTTTGTCAATTTGTGTGGCTTTCTATGTACAGAATCATGCATACAGTGCAACGTGGGTTTTGCTGAGAAGGCATTTGACTTGGCTTTCCGAATACCAGTGTATGAGACAGATAGTATTCAAAGTTCCCTTGATGAATTTGAGAAGACTGACTTCTCCTCAGAGTTCTGTTGTGGAGAGCCACGATTGACAAAATGTGATTTACTTAGGTATCCTGAAATATTGTTCATATTCTTTGAAAGAGAGTGTCTTCAGAGTAATGTGCCAATGCAGCTCCCCATGACGGTGAAGTTTGGGACGGAGTCCTATTCTCTTTTTGGAGCAATTTTGAGTGAAAACAATGTCTCTTATGAAGTGCTCACAAAATACATTTTTATGGGAGATGTGTGGATGGTATACAATGATACTTGGGTATGTATGGAAGGGTCTGTACTATTCATAGTATTCTCATTTTTACCAATGTTTCCAATTCCAATTTGACAGGGAAGAAGAATGCCGGCCACTTTTTTCTTGAAGAATTTTAGGAGAGACCTCCAACTGGTTATGTTTGAAAGGAACAGCAAACGCCACTCTTCCCCCTCTAAAACCAAGGAAAATACTTCAGGAACCACTGCAGAAACATTGGTAAGGAAACCTCCATTAATAAAGGCTTTATATGTATTCTACTACATTTGTATGCACAAATATTCTTTGCTCTGTTTTAGGGGGGCTGTCAAAATAAGAGGCGGGTCGCTCAACCACCCACCCACCCACCCACCCAACCACCCGACAACGCTTGCGAATGCGCAAAATCGCTCTAGATTGCAAGAATCTGTATATTTTCGGAAGCAGGAAGGCCTGCAGATAATTATTGCGTAAAGTTTCCGTATTTAAATCCCCTTTGACCAGTATAACGTTAGCTCTCTGCGCTACCGCTTCGTCTGCAGTCTCAAACATCATTTTAAAAAGGCTCGCGCTCGTTTTGAACAACAAATGACGATCAGATATCAGTGGAATCGTGGTATGAGAAACTTTGATTTTGCCGGTGAGGATCAAACGGGATCACAACAGTAAAATTGAGATGGTGTTGGGTTCGGCTAGGGTTCGATGCAGTGCTTCAGCTTTGCTTCTTCAACGTTTCGTGTGCCGTGTTCTATTGTCTTTGAGATTACGTTCATTTCATTAAAATGGATGTTGACGAGGGTGAAGATAAGTTTGTGGATGTTAAATTCTCGAACCTTCCGAAGGATTTTTACGAGGTAACCTATCAAAAGTGTTCTTCATGTACTGTGTATCCCAATTTAAAGCAAATGTTAAAATTTTCTGTGAATACGTTTCAGAACTTATTTTTGTCCCAGTTAAGGGGGAAACTCCATTTAAAACGGAGAGCAAGGTCCAGTCAAAAGGACATTTTAAGTTGTGTTTATGATAAAAAACGCAGAACCGTCGTGGTTAGAGTAAGTGATGATGAACTTGAAGGATTTTATTTTGTTGAAACTTCCTGTCACTTATCTTGCCTTTTTGCAGTTTGCATCCCCTGAACTGGCCTCCAGAATTGTAGAGAGTAAGAAGATGGAGTTCTTCTCTACAACATTACAAGTTGAGAGGCAGCCCTCAAGTGCCACTGATGATGCCATGTACGAAGAGGACACAGAGTCGGAAGATGAAATTGTTAATAACAATGAAGCAGAGGACATTGACTGGAAAGATGAATATGTTAACAAGCAAGCAGACGACATCGAGTCGGAAGATGAATATGTTAACAAGCAAGCAGAGGAAGGTTTGTTTCTACTTACTGAAAATTGAGTGACCCAGGAAGACAGTAAGTTGCGGTATAGTTACACATAATTTTTTGTGACCTGGAATTATATGCTCCATAGATATTATCAACTCACCGGTCAGGAAGAAAATTGATCTCAGGTCGACTCCGATTAAGAACAAACTTCTGACAAAAAAAACATCAAATTTGAATTCGTACTTCAAAAATTTGTCATTTATTCCCCAGTTGACGAAAGAGGTAAAAGCTTCTAAGCTTCCAGAGGATTTCATTGAGGTAATGGACTTAAGTTTTGGCCTTATGTTTAGCTTATGTTAAAAATTTGCTTCAAATTAATCCTCCATTTCAGGTTAATGTTCTTTTTGTTATTAACAATGTTTTGTACCAACATAAGTTTTGTGAAAGAACAGTTAAACCAGCAACTGTATGCAAAAAGACTGGTCCTTCGACAGCCGTCATAGAAGTATGTTCTTCCTATGTCTTAGCTGACCTACTCCAAAAATAGTTGACATAACTGCTGTAACTATTTTTTTTATTTCAGTTTATTTCGGTGGAAGCAGCAACCAAAATATGCACGCTAATTGTGGAATATGGTGATGTCTTTATTAAATTGGAACAAGTAGAAATTGATCCAGAGCCAACACTATTGCCCACTTCTTCAGTGAATGTGTCTGGTTTGCCTATGGATTTTGAAGTGGTTAGTAAGGACTATTAAATTTTTGTTAGTTTACATATTTGCATTTCAGTGAATGAATTGTATGATGTGACATTATTGTGGTTTCAGGTCAATGTTCTTTTTGTTTTGAATAGTGCTCTCCACAAAAGTAAATTTTGTGAGAGAACCATTAAACCTGCTAAAGACTGCAAGAAAACTGGTGATTCAACAGCAGTTGTTGAGGTATGTTCTTCCTGTTGCCTTCACAAATGACATACACCAGAATAGTGAACTTAATCCTTGTCAGTACTGTATTATAAATTTTTCCCTTAGTTCACCTCAGTTGAAGCAGCAACCAAAATATGCACACTTAATGTTGACTATGGTGATGTCGCCATTAAAATGGAACAAGCAAAAATTGATCCAGAGCCAACACCATTGCCAGTGCTCACTTCTTCAGTGAATGTGTCTGGTTTGCCTATGGATTTTGAAGTGGTTAGAAATGGAGTATTAAATATTTGTTAGTTTACATGATTATTTACATTTCAGTGAATAAATTCTATGATGTGACATTATTGTGGTTTCAGGTCAATGTTCTTTTTGTTTTGAATAGTGCTCTCCACAAAAGTAAATTTTGTGAGAGAACCATTAAACCTGCTAAAGACTGCAAGAAAACTGGTGATTCAACAGCAGTTGTTGAGGTATGTTCTTCCTGTTGCCTTCACATATGACATACACCAGAATAGGGGACTTAATCATTGTCAGTACTGTATTATAAATTTTTCCCTTAGTTCACCTCAGTTGAAGCAGCAACCAAAATATGCACACTTAATGTTGACTATGGTGATGTTCCTATTGAAGTAGAACAAGTAGAGATTTATCCAGACACAACACCATTGCTAGAACTGACTTCTTCCGTGAATGTGTCTGGTTTGCCTATGGATTTTGAAGAGGTTAAGTATTAAGGCTTGTAGTTATGTTGCTGTCTTCGATTATTTTTAAACATCATTAAATAAATAAATATTGTGTTATTTCAGGTCAATGTCCTATTTGTAATGAATGAAGCTTTGTACGCCCAAAACTTCTGCAAGAGGCCGGAGAAGCCAGCTGAGGCCTGTAAGAAGATTGGTGACACAACAGCCACAGTTGAAGTAATAAAATACTTCTGGTCCATGCTTTTACTTGGTTAAAAATTTAGTCCTTATTAGTCATTTTTTTTTTAAATTAACAGTTCTCTTCTGTTGCTGCTGCAACTGAGATTTGTTCGGGGCTAGTGTTTTATGGTGAAGACTTACTTCTTTTAGAGCAGACATCAGCAGCACCCAAACAATCAGATTGTTCAAGTATGTCTGTTTCTGATCCTAATGACTGGAACGATACTGATGTACTGCAATTATCAAAAGTCAAGTACAGCGACACTGTTCAGATAACAGGCATAACATCTTCCTACACTTCAGTATGTAGATGATTCTCTTGAATCTGTAACTATATTCAGGCAATTCACAGTTATGTTACATTAACTAATTTCTTTCGGAAATGTTGCAGGATACTTTTAAGAAATTTCTGTTTAAGGAAATGAAGGAGGCTAATTTCTTATCTGAGAACGATTTAAGCGCAATTGTAAAGTGCAATTACAATTCATCAACAAAGACGGCAGTTGTCAAGGTACTTTTTATTTTCTACTTGGATGAAATTTACATATGCTGTTTGTAATTAACAAAGCCTAAGTAAATTTTAACTGAATTTTACTTCCAGTTCAGCACATCTGAGGAGGCAACATTAGCCACCTACCTAAGTAACTTAAAAGTCACAAAGGTAGTACTGGATGACAACGGAAATGAGTGTGTGCTGTGCTCAGATGGTAAGACTTCCCTGAAATGTACAAAGACATATGTTAATGCACCTTTTCCATGACAGTCATTTCCATCTTTCACAATCCCTTTCTGTGTTTCTAGAAGAGGGTGAGGGTCAATTACATTTAGAAGATGATGAGGGTTTTAAGTACTTCTTGAAAGTATTAGCAAGGAAGCGAGGGGACATCCCCAAATCAGGAAGTCATGACAACTTCCTTGACACCCTAACAGGGTATATGGAAAAAAGAGGGGTGAAAACTGACATCTGTGAGATGCGCAAGAAAAAGGCCTCAATGAGAGAGAATTTCAGGAGATGGAAAGTAAACAATAATGAGCTTCACCCTCTCTTCAATGTTCATTCAGTCATATTTGATCCAGCTGTGAAACAGAGTATTCTCAAAGGCTCAGTATATGAGTGGAAAGATGACGATGAGACTTTACTGCAGGAGCCAGAGGGTAGTGACAAGTTTTTAGACGACCTAATTAAGTTTTCTGATTCATCAGGTAGGTTGTGAATACATTCATTGCTTATCTTGACCATGGCATGGGGTTTGGAGCACAATATTTTTTTTTTTTAATTTCAGCTGCATCGTGGAACAACAACTCTGAATTTGCTCTAGTACAAGCTTGTATTGACAACAAGACAGAGTACAATAAACCAAGGAGACATATCAACTTCTGGCGTTCAATCAGTGCTGATTTGTACCGTCAAAGATTTATTTATGGGCCGCAGAAATGTGAGAATAAGATGGAATCCTTATCCAAAATGTACAAAGATTATTGTGATGAAGCAGGGGCAACTGGTGCTGTAGGTCCATTTGAAATGATCAGAGACCAGCAAACTCGTGACTTAATGGAGCTTATGCATGAACTGAAGAGGAAAGATGTTGGTTGTCATCCCCAGCACATCCAAGGTGCTGGTATTCAACTTGTGCACCAGAGGGTAAATTTAAAAAACCATTTAACTGTGGTGTAATCATTTAATGGTAACAAAGTGTGTCTACACAGTTGTATCTGTTCTTCAGGAGTCACCAGAAGGAACTGGTAATGCACTTTCTCGAGGAAGGACACGTCCATCCAGCCTCCCTAGAGAAGAAGGAACTGGGACTGCAGTTGCTCGAGGAAGGACACGTCCATCCAGCCTCCCCAGAGACAAGTCAATGAAGGACATTCAATTAGAAGTAGCCAAAGAAAAGTTATCACTCATTAAAAAAATGAACCAAAAATTGGACGAAAGCTGAACAAATCAAGGTAATAGCTTAGGATGCTCCTGTGATATTGAAGCAATGATTAATGTATCTGTATTGTACATTTACAAATTACTTTTATCGGACATAGGACCAAATAATTCATGTTTATTGTTGCTAATGTAGCAAATTTAATTTCTATAATTTTAAGTTTCACAATGTGATAAAATGACAGATTAGGTCACTTACTTTACATTTTTTCTTTTATGTTTGATCTCTAATAGAAATGACTGATTAAAAACTTAAGCATAATTATAAGTGTCTCTTATTACTCCTCATTCAGCATCAACATTGCTGAAATGTACTGCCTTTTGTCTATGCCACGTGCTTTGGCAGCATTCATGAGGTCAACATAATCTCCATTATCTCTTTCACCATCATGATCATCAAACTCTCCACCCTAAATTGGTATTCATGCAAAGATTATAATCAATTTAAACTGGCAACATTAAAAACTTAATTATAAAATGAATTAAAGAACTTACATCACAGTCTTCTCCTTCAAGAATAATGAAATTGTGGAGCACAAGGCATGCCATTATGTGGTCGAGCTGATAGTCAAGGGAGTACGAAGGAAGATATTTAAGTCTCCTCCATTTACCTTTCAGCAAGGCAAAAGCCCTCTCAATTGATGATCTGCATCGTGACAATATTCTGTTATGCGTCCGCTGTCGAAGGGTCATGTTGCCATAATCTTTGTATGGAATAAGGAGCTAAAAAGCAAGTCAGTGTGTAATTATATTACAGCAGACAATATATTCCACACAGGTAAAATAGTGTTGAAGTACCTTATCTGTAAGGGGATATGCACCATCACCTAATAGGTGAAAGCCATCCATAAAGTTCTGTTGCCTGAGCATAATTTGGCTCAAGGGGCTCCTTCTAAACATTCTGGCGTCTCCTACTGCTCCAGGTTGACCAATAAAAACGTCCCTAAATAGAAGGCGGTCGTCACAAACACCTTGAACCAGTAAAGAATACTGGTGATGCCTATTCACATATTGCTGCTCTTGTTCGAGTGGTTTTTGGATTGGTATGTGGCAGCCGTCTATGCACCCAACAACCTGAGGGTATCCATATCGTTCCTCATTAATTCTAGCAATAGATGCCATCTCCCGATCGGATGGCCATTTGATATAGTGGCCACGTAATTCTCGCAATACTTCAATGATGGTTCGATACTGGTTGTGGATAGAACCCCTTGCTTTTCCATAGGTGACTCCTGTGCTTCTGAAAGTATCAGGGTTTGCCAGAGACCACAAAGTGTACTGCAATGCGTCACCAATCGGCAATCCCTTTCTGATGATTTTGCCAGTCTCATGCATATGCCGTCCAACAGTTACAGTCAAAATCTGTAGGAAATATAAAGGAGTAATGCTCATATTTATGGTTAAACACAACCACCTCAAGAATAAGGCCCAGAATGTAGATTACTTCAAAGCAGCGCCTATCCATCCGGAAATGCTGCTTAAAGTAGGGATCTTCTAAAGTTCTCCACCACTGCATATCACAATTGGGGTATGATCGACCTGCACATTCAAAGACATACATTATGCACCATATGCATTTTCTGGTGCAGAAAAATTTTGCCAAGTAGTGAACTGAACTAAACGCACCTTGTCCTCTACCTCTGACTTCTTCTTCATCATCAAAATCGTCCAGAGTCAAAAGCAGCTGGACAAACTCATATACATCATTATTCCGATCCATCTCTAAGCCACGAACTTCACCTCCAAAACGTCAACTAATACGTTTACAGGCTCCAAAATAATATAAAAATTATGCTGGTGCACTCCGTATGTTTTGTTTTGATTGACAGCCGCAATAGCCGCTTACTCAAAATCCAACTTTCTCATACCACGATTCACGATTCCACTGATATCTGATCGTCATTTGTTGTTCAAAACGAGCGCGAGCCTTTTTAAAATGATGTTTGAGACTGCAGACGAAGCGGTAGCGCAGAGAGCTAACGTTATACTGGTCAAAGGGGATTTAAATACGGAAACTTTACGCAATAATTATCTGCAGGCCTTCCTGCTTCCGAAAATATACAGATTCTTGCAATCTAGAGCGATTTTGCGCATTCGCAAGCGTTGTCGGGTGGGTGGGTGGGTGGGTGGGTGGGTGGGTGGTTGAGCGACCCGCCTCTTATTTTGACAGCCCCAGGGTGCTGACACAACAGAAAGCAAAATTAATTCTGCAGATATATGTGTAAGCATTGAGAAGCATAGAATTTGCTCCTTCCGTTGAGCTGCAACTTGTTATTGTGTAATTGAGTATTTACTGTTTTTCATGTAGGACCAAATGAGTGAGATGGACCTGGGCCCCTCTTCACCCTCTTCTGCTAATAATAGAAAGAAGAAGAAAAGAAAGAAATGGGCTCCAACTGTTCCTAAGGACTTGACAAAAGAGGTAACATCGAGCAATATTAAATTCATGGGTTCCAGAAAGACTGCACCTCAGCTTATCTGTATTATTTCAGATGGCTGCAGCAGTAAGTGTCGACCTAGATGTATATGATCCATTGCTGACAGAGAATGATGTACCTGGAGCAGTTATGCCATCCAATAATTTATCAGAAGTTCTGGTGAAGGACCTTCGCCGCTGGCTTAAATGTAGGGGACAGTCGACCTCAGGAAACAGGGCTACACTTGAAACGAGGTAAAGTCTGGTACTGTACTTATGTCTTGTCAAGGGCAAGGACTTATTAAAGAAGCATAAATTTTATCTTAGGATCAAATTATGTTTTTCATCCGGTGCATGTGACATCCTTGATAGCAGTGTTGATGACTATGAATGGTACAACAAGAAAAGAGAAACACTTCGTAATCAGGTAAGTTCTTTCAACGTCAGTAGTCACGAAGCAAGTGTAACATGTCATAACATAATGTTAAGTTTATGTGTTTTGTTTAGAATCCAGAATCTGTTCCCCCAATGCTGCCAATGATGAAGCATTGGGGATCATTCCCAAGTTCTGAAATCCCAGTCCTGTACAATTGGGGACATGCTCATGTGTATCTAGTGGAGACAGCACCCAATTGGTCCTCTGTCTTTAACACAGCATTTTCCGCATCCCAAGAAGAGACTGGAGATATTGCAGAAGGAGTTGGACAAACTGATATAGCCAGAAAAGGCATGAGATTTTTAACAAGTGGAAATATCCTGCAAGTGATGGATAACAGGACTGATGACTTCTATTTTCTAAAAGCAAGAGTTCAAGCATCAATGAAAGATATTATTTATTATCCTACTGCTACTATAACAAATGTATCTGGCAGTGTAAGACAATGCACATGCTCATGCAAATGTCCAGAACTGGGTAGATGTAGCCATGTCGCAGCTCTCCTGCTATTCCTCACGAGGCACATTGAGGCTAATGGATACAAAGGTAAATACAGAATCTAATCTTGTCGTTAAAAATCTAAAATTTAACATTTAAAAATCACATTTAAAAAGAAAACAATTAAAAGTACTCATATTATCACAGACATTGTGACATAGTTATTTCTTATCTTTGGAAGTCTTGTGCAAGTCTTCAGGTTGCGAAATCATTGTCCTTGTCATTGCTAGTCTTTGGATTGCTCCGTGGCGTCTGCCAATGGTTTCTTTCCGATGTAGCACTTGGTAAAATTGTGTAGACATGAGGCTACAAAAATCATGTCTGGTAGAATCGGCAGGGATAGGAGTTCTACTTTGTTATCTAAAATTTGGAAGTTTCTTACTTTTCCAATAACATGTTCTACATAAATGCGTACTGCAGCCACACTTTTCGTTGCTACTTCTTCTCTTGCTGTAAATTCTTTCTTACTCTTCCTGTTCTTACTTTTTCTTGTCATATTAGGGGGTTTGATGAGTTTGACACCCTTCTGGGCCATTTCCTCTTCCAGAAGAAACCCCCTGTCGGCCATAATGGCATCTCCCTCCTCAAGAATGTCTAGGAATCCTGATTGCATAACAATTTCTTGATCAGTAATGCGCCCCTCATAGCCACCACTGACATACGAAACACCACCATAGCAAGAAACTCCAAAAAGTACTTTACAAGTGTTCCTGTGCTTATAATTGGAATAGGTATTGCCAAGCTGCTGCATGTTGTCTGATTTTTCTATGACAAATTCTGCACAATCAACAATCATTCGTAGGTTTCTGTATGGCTTGAAGCATGGTGGTTTTAACCTGTTCTGTTTTTTTGCTGAAACTGCTAAGTCACTTTCAAGTTCCTTAAAGGAAACAGCTAAAAGTCGAATCCATGTAAAAAAAATTGCTCCAGCTTGTGACTTAGATATACCCATTATTTTCCCAATATCTCTGAGGGAGAGGTCTCTTCTCATTTTCAAAAGGACTAAGAACAACCTGCTTTTCAGTGAAATCTTCAAAGCATTTTTTCTAACAGGTGTTGTTCCATTTAAATTGTATTTCAGTTGGTTGCAAACTTCATCACCACCAATAAGCTGATATACTACCAAAAATTGACCTATTGTTAGTCCAGTGAAGTATCGAAAGTCCTCAGCACTACCCTGAGAGCACATTTCATAAGTGATTGGTATCATAGTCGCAGGTTCCATATCAACGGGATTCATCTGAAACAATAAGATGGCACATGTCAGTTGATTTATTACTGTTCACTAACTGGCTCCTTTTTCTGATTGTTACAGCTATGTCTTGCACTGATCGCCCATGCACATGGGGCCAAGGATCCATTGTAAGAGACCCAGGAAATGTGAAAGACAAAGACTATGGAGATGAAACTCACAAAATCAGAGCTTACTTCGACCCTCGACCCACAATTTTTCAAGACAAGACTCCCAAGCAACTAAGAGAATTGAGGCACAACTTTCTCAAGAATGTCCAAAGGTTGTATGTTACAGAACCTCAACCAGACGATGAAGAGAGGGAGTATTTATTTGATTTACACTTAGATTATACGTATGATCCTTATGAGGAATCAAAGTTCACAATTAAAATTACTATCATGCTTTGTAAAGAATTCATCAGTAACCTGAGAGAAACCAAGAGATGTGAGCCTTTTCAAGAGGAGGGAACAGAAAATCAAAACCAAAGTAAAGATTGGATAAATAAGAGAAGCATTCTGTTCACAGCATCTAGTGCAAAGAGGTTGCGTCATCTTACTGCAGCTGGCTACAAGAACTTCTTACGAGACAACCTGTGGCTTTTAAGTGAGTTTCAAGGAAGTAAAGCAACGAGATATGGTCAGAATAAAGAAAAGAAGGCAAGAGAATGTTATGAGTCAGAGATGAAACAAAGTGATCCTAGTGTAACTGTTGAAACAAGTGGTTTGTGGAGAAATCCTCAGTTCATGGAGTTTGGTTGTAGTCCAGATGGGATTGTAAGTTCAAAACTGGGACCTAAGAAACTGTTGGAGATTAAATGCCCTGAGATGTTGAAGCATGGTGATCCCCTCAACTTTGAAAAATATTTGAACAAGAGCCAGCAGAGTCGGTTCTGCCTTCATCGATCAAAAAATGGAGAGCTGAAACTTAAGAAGAACCATGCGTATATGTACCAGATTCAAATGAGCATGGGCATACTAAAATTAAAAGAATGTGACTTTGTGGTGTGGTCACCCAAAAAAATATTTATACAAACAGTTCAGTTCAATTGGAAGATGTGGGAAGAAATTTGTTCTTTACTTATTCCTTTGCATCATAGGTTGTTAGTGCCTGAATATTTTCTCAAGCGTACTCCTAGACAATTGGAGCCGTGCCTTCTTCAATATGTAGTGTGACTTGT
This sequence comes from Frankliniella fusca, assembly GCA_029379305.1. Classification (NCBI taxonomy): domain Eukaryota; kingdom Metazoa; phylum Arthropoda; class Insecta; order Thysanoptera; family Thripidae; genus Frankliniella; species Frankliniella fusca. The sequence goes on from JAHWGI010001390.1 coordinate 279,101, forward strand.
GATAAGCAAAGTAGAATTCTTGAAATTATGTATAATGTTTTCAAAATATTACCTTTGTCGGTAAATTAATGCTAGCTTTTTTAGCATCTGTGTTGTGGTCTTGCACCTTCAAAGTCAAATTACTACTAGCATTTTCAACGTCTGTGATGTGCTTTTCTTCTGCTCCCTACAGAATAAAGAAAAGTGTTAGTCCAGTTGCCTTTTCATAAGTTGTTATGTTGAGCAATTTACTTGAAATAAACAGTATTTATATCACGCACCATGTCCAGTCTTCTCCTGGCTTTAAGTTGAGGCTGACCTTTAAAGACACTGTCTGCACTTTTGATTTGGTTTGCATTAGGGGCATCTGGAACTGATGGAGAATTCTTCAGGGGGTTGAGGGGTGAGGCAACCCAATTGTTTCTATTATTTTTTCCTGGGGTGGAAACAACTTTGTTGCCACCATTGACTTGCATGGCTTCATAGACAAGTATGTACGCATTCTGCTGCATGCCCTTCAGTGTCTGCTCACCCATAAGTATGAGCTTGGACTGTAAATTGTGAAATTAGTTTGAATATGTGCAATAAGTTAAAGGCACTAATTAAAATTGAAAAGTACTGTTACTTACTTTCTGGTCATTATACTGCCACCACTCAGTTTCTCTGCGACACACTGCAGTGTAGTGCCCACAGTCTTTAGATGAACTGTGATGCAAAACAGCACCCACCAGGCTGAAGTGCTTCTCATTGAATTTTAAAATACGGTCAATTTTTATTTTCCGAGATAATTTAGCCAAGCCATCTTCGCTTTTAGTAAATCGTTTTAGGTGAAGTACGAGGAAGGGTGGTGACTTATTGATCCAGGAGTGACTAGTTTTAGGAGTCTCAGCCTTGCAGTTTCGGCAGTATGCCCTCATGCCACCTGATGTTAAGTACTGACATACCGCCTCCTCCACACTGCTTACTTTATTGATGTAGAGACTTAAGTAGGGCACATTTCTTGCTCTAATCTCAGAAGAAGGATACGAACATATGTCACATGTCACTGCAAAATTAGAGTTCAAAAAAGTAATTACAATTTTTCATGTTGTGACATTGTGCGAAAGTCCTCACCTAATTGAGTAAGATCAGTTCCAAATGTACTCTCAACAACATTAGAGTCGAAACCTGGGCTTTCTTTTTCAAAGCAAGACAGCAAGCCATCCATGAATTCGTGGGCATCCTCTTGCTGTCCAAGTCGCAATGATGGAGCAATACCTGAGGAATGAAAAGTTACAAGTAAATGACAGCTTTGTCAATTTCTTTTGGAAAAAAGAACACTACCATGAAACACTCACATTGTAACCAGGGTAGTAATGGTTTGGGATTTACTACACGTTCACTTCTGTGTAATTTCGCCAATTTTTGGACAGCAAAACATACTGAGTCTTCATCGAACTTTGTGTTCTTCAGCCAGTCGAACAGTGGGTCAATGTGTAGAAGTACCTAAGATGACATGACAGAAATAATTACATACATTTTCATGGGTTCTTCATTGCACTGAACAATGTCATTGTTTGTAGGTACTTCAGGTTTATTTTATTTCCATCACACCTGGAGAGTTGAGCCAATGTAGCAAGTAACGCCTATGTTTGTAAAGCAGCCCCAAGAGCCTACCATCAAAGGTTTAGCTTCCATCTACAAATTAAAAAAAAAATTATGACTAGATTCATTTTTAGTGCTTTGATTTAGACCAAATGTAAACATACACAAAGATCATATCCAGTAGAAGGGTTATGTAACAGGTTAAGAAGGCACGTACCTTTAAAAAATATTTCTTTTTCTTTCTTCCATTAATTTTATTAAACGTATCATTTTATTAAACGTATGAAACGTATTTTCACTAGAAATCCGTAATTAGTAGATTTAACGGGGAATCCCTATCGAGTACGCAACGCACCGATTGCTTTCTCATACCGGCCGGCCGCTTCCCCCTCCCCCACCCGGTCGCCTCCCTCCACCGCCCAGCGGCAGCGGCGCGGCGCATGCGCAGCGGGCCGCGCGCCGCCGCGCGCCGCCCCCCACCACCGCTTCTTCTTCCCAGGAGTCTTCTCCACTTCTGCCGCCGGAATAGTCTATTCGTACTTTCGCTGAGCGCTCCAGCGGAGTACCCTATTTCTACAGAAACCATCCACCAAAGTATTTTATAAAACCAAAACATTAGTAAACTTCGTGCCCGCACCAGGATTTCCTGAAATCGAATTTTTCATTTTTCCTATGCGATACCGCGGCACCGCGGTCGCGGTGACTGCCACCGACCCGTAGCGCTCCTGCCCGCCCTTCCGTTCGCTCGCCGCGACAAAATCCCCTCTTTTCGGAATGCCACGAAAAACATCCCATCAGAGGCAATAAATGCAGACCAGCCCAGCGGCGCGGCCGAACGGACGGCAATCCTGCAGCGCCCATAAACACTAACATAACTTAGTGAGGGCGGTTGGGCTGCAGGCTGCGCCCCGCGCCGGACCGCTTTGCGCCGTGCCGCCCCGCCCCGCACTACCGCGCCAGCTCGCCGTACGAACGCCTCCAAATTGGCTGTTTGTATAAGAACGGAAAGGTGGCGCTACGCCTGCCTCGCAAATCACACCAAGGAGTGGCAGCGAGCAGTACGCGTCACGTGCGCATGTGTGTGTGTGTGTGTGTGTGTGTGTGTGTGTCTGTGTGTGTCTGTGTGTGTATAGGTGTGTGTAGTGTGGGTGTGGGTGAGCGCCTCTTCGGCGTCACTTTACTTTGGAGAGGCTGCTTTGCATAGCCCTGTTGAGGATCAGTTTCTCTCGCTCTCTCTTGCTCTCTTCCTTGCTTTCGCTTTCCCCCAGTCTCAGTCTCTCTCTCTCTCTCTCTCTCTCTCTCTCTCTCTCTCTCTCTCTCTCTCTCTCTCTCTCTCTCTCTCTCTCTCTCTCTCTCTCCCCCCTCTCTCTCTTACATTTCTCTCACGCTCCAGTTATTGCGGCGCGGTGGCGTTGTCTCTTTCTCTCATCTTATTGGTATGAAACCGATATATCGGTCGGTGCGGCACCGGGGTGAAGGTTATTCGGAGGGCCTGGCGGGGCAGCCCGTGCGCAGGTCGCCGCGGTGGAAACCAGTGGAAATTTGCCAATATGAAGCAGCAGTTTGCTGCAAGGTTTTTATTTCCTCTTTTCCTTTTTTTTTACTGTACGGATTTTCACCGCTCCGCGCGTCGGGAGGAAAAGCCTCTCCTCCCTGAAACCTTGACTCTTTCTCTCTTTCTCCGGACTTCCGTCGCGCGTGTCGCCCTGTCTCGTCACATCCGCCCCGCCGCCGCTGCCCGCACCCCTCGCCCCCTAACCCCTTACCCTCCCCTCTTTTCCAACCTTACCTCCAATTTCCGCCGTCGCAGCGCCACATACCACCTCCACGGCAGAGACCGCTGTCAAGAGCAATCAGACCGAAATTGTTTTCGGCGCTGGTCCATGAGAGCTTGACGGATAACAGAAGAGGGGTAGCCCCTCCACCCTCCCCCCTTCTCCGTCCACATCTCTCTCTCTCTCTCTCTCTCTCTCTCTCTCTCTCTCTCTCTCTCTCTCTCTCTCTCTCTCTCTCTCTCTCTCTCTCTCACGATCCCTCTCACTCTCTCCCTCTATTTCTCTGGTCTTACACGAACGCGCGCGCGCACACACACACACATACATACACGCTCACTCAGACTTACCTATACTCTCACACACTTGCCTTTTTTTCGCTGTCTCTCTTTCCCTTTACGGAGTCGCCGCGACCCTTTTCATTCCCTCTCCCATTTCATTCCCTCCGTCTCCCTCGTTCTGTACACGGGAAAAAAAATTATAGTTGTTCGAACTAACGCTTGCGAGTTGGTTTTGCCTTTACTCAATCAAAACTCGGTTGTGAGAACGCATGTTTGGATTGTCATAGCGAAAATGTACTCGGCACATCGAAACGGCGCGTTGCCACAGCGAAGTTGTTCGTTGGTCTGACGGTATGGTGCTTTGGTCCATTTTTGCGGAACCAACGAAACATTTCGCTGTGCCAACTACATTTTTGCTGTGACAATCCAAACATGCGTTCTCACAACCGAGTTTTGGTTGTCACAACGAAAAAGTGTAAGTAATGGCAAATCCAAGTCACGTTAGTTCGCACAACAAAACATTTTTCTCCGTGTATCTCTCCTTCGCTTCCCCCCTCCCCTCTCACTCTCTCTGTCTCTCTCTCTCTCTCTGTCTCTGGTCGGGTGGGCAGGGGCCAGCGCTGGCGCCGGGCCCCGGGCCGGTGCCGCGCCGTCTAAAGGCCGTCGTCTTCCACTAATCCCATCAAAGCACTACTTGTTGGTCCGGTCCGCTCCGGCCCGGCCGAAGAGCCCCAACGCCTCATCACTGAGGGTGATCGGCGGCGCTGCCCGCCACGCCACGCCACGCCCCACCCCAGCCCGCCTCACCCCACCCCGCCACGCTCCCTCGCCAGCAAGGCTTTTCCCTCGATTTTTACGGCTTGAATCGAAACGCCCCGCCGGTCCACTCCGCCACACCACAGGCACCAACATTTGCAGGGTATCTGGCTGGCTTATAAAACTGCCATTTCTTCCCCCATGCCGTATTTATGCCAATGTGATCGCTTTTTTTTACGCGTGTAAAGGGGAGGCGGACTGAGCACCTGGTTCCATCGCGCGCGCGCAGACTTCGCTGGTAATAATGCTCTGTACAGAGAGAGAGAGAGAGAGAGAGAGAGAGAGAGAGAGAGAGAGAGAGAGAGAGAGAGAGAGAGAGAGAGAGAGAGGAGCGATAAATAGTTTGTTTAATAAAGAATTTATTGAGGGGGATTTAAATTACAAATAGGGCGAAAAGGAAAGTGAAAATTTGGTGACATCGAAAAATGCATGCAGGATTTTTATTTGTGTCCTGAGTGTAGAGTTAAAGAAAAAGAATAGAAGAGAAAAGAAAGGCTTTGTCCTTTTTTTTCCCCCCTTCAATTTGGCAACTGAGAGAGAGAGAGAGAGAGAGAGAGAGAGAGAGAGAGAGAGAGAGAGAGAGAGAGAGAGAGAGAGAGAGAGAGGGGGGGGGGGAGGCGGCGCAAGCTTGTATCGTCGGTTGTTATAGGCGGTCCGACAGGTGGACATGGAGAGCCTAACAGACAGACAGATAGACTTTGGAGAACGACTGAGACGATAATTCTGGAACCATTGTTGATTCAACAAAGGGGCTTGACGGCTGTTGCGGTGGCACGGCACGGCACAGCAGGGCGGGGCGGGGCGGGACCCAGCCGCCAGGAGACAGCCGCAACCCGCACGGCGCTGCTGGAGGAGGATCCAACCCCTCCCCTCCACACCTCATCTGCAGCCCAGGGGGGATGGGGGAGAGAGAAGGAGAGAGAGGGGGAGAGAGAGAGAGAGAGCGAGAGAGAGAGAGAGCGAGAGAGAGAGAGAGAAAGAGACTAGGCCGGGACATGCCTCATAAACGGCGATAGTCGTCTGCCAGCGCCGCCGCCGGGCGCGGCCGGCGCGGCGCGGTGCGTGGGCGGGGCGGGGCGGGGCGGGGCGGGGCGGCCACTACACGGGCAATCCTTTGTGCCCCGCACATCATCCCGCCCCGCCCCGCCGCACCACGGCGTGGTCGTGTGCGGTCAGCTCGGGACGCGGCGGGGGAGGGGGCGCCGGCCGGTCTGCAGCCACTGTGCACTTTTAGCATGATTGCACCGCCGCTGCGCTGCGCTAGCTGTTATTGTGGATCGGGCCTGCCGGGGCCTGCCAGCCGGCCTGTCTGCCTGCCTGTCTGCGTGCTGGTGCGCGTCGCGGCTGTATCCTCGCCACCGATTTAGATACGGGGGTAAAAGAAAGAAGGGGAAAACAATTAACGACTTGCGCTGCTCAAATCCCTTTCTCCATGAGCCGTAAAGCGGATTTTTTTCCCTTCTTTCTTTCTTTCTTTCTTTTTTTCTTTAACCTTTCTGTGGCTGGCCCTTTTCCGTCCAAAACTTGTGTGCCGATGCTCTTCTTAGGGGAAGGTTCGGTGGGGGCGGTGGCGTCGTGCGCCTGATGCGCCAAACTACCTGCCGTTACCCACTGTGGTCCGGGGGTAAGGATGGGGTAGGGTGAGAGGGGGAAACACCCCCAACATCCAGCAAGTTGAGTAGCGGTGAGCGCTCTAATTAGGTCTGTTGTGGCTTTAGGTGGGTGCAGGCAGGCAGGCAGGCAGGCAGGCAGGCAGGCAGGCAGGCTGGCAGGCAGGCAGGCAGGCAGGCAGGCAGGCTGGCGGGCCCGGGCCGGGGCCTGCGGGACAGGCCGTAGGCAGGGGGCGGCGCGTCGCCAGGGGGCACGATGAGGTATTTGAACCGCGCGGGCGTACCCGCCCCACTGCGCCCGCCAGCCTTCCGGTTCCGGTCAGAGTGCGTGCTGCGGAGCCCACGTGCCGCAACAGAGCACGCCTATTCTGTTCCGCTCGCAGCGCTGTCAGCATTCCCGCTACCCCCCCCCCCCTCCCTTCACCTTACCCTTCCTCATCGCCTCCTCATTACGGGTCCGTCATTACCAAGTTTTGGCCGCGCTGCTACAAGGCGGCGTGTATCACTTTCCATCATTTTAGCTCGGTTGCCCGCCCCTGCCCCACCCCTCCGGCTCCGGCCTGCCTCTGAGAGCTTGTGGGCGCCAGCAGACGCGTGCGGCTCTCCCCTCTCCTCCCCTCCACCTCCGCCAGACGACTTTGGGGCGCGAGATTATTATAACGCCAAACTTGGCCACGACGCGACGTCTCGGCGGTAGCAATGGACCGCCCTGGGCCGTCCGGAGCGGGCTGGTCCAACCGCATAGAGCGCGCTCCGCCTGGCCGTCGTAGATCAAAAGTGACAAGTCTACTCTCTCTCTCTCTCTCTCTCGTCTGAGAAAGACGTCATTTTCAGTCCAGTTTTTACTTTTCACTTACGTGCATTACAGTCACATTTGACAAATATCTTGTTGTGCAGTGGAATCGGCAGTGCTTTTAGAGTGTTTGGTGATATTAATCTGTGTTAGCCGCTGGTTGTGTGATTTACTGTGAGTCATTGTTCTTTCGAGACTTTGAGTGAGGTTAGGGTGTAGCCTAGCCGAAGATCAACGCTAACTGCAAATAGTGTCTCAAGTATTGACAGTCGGGTATTGTGTGTCCATAATGGCCCCCAACAAGCAGAAGCAAGACGATGTAAACAACAACTCAGAGGAGCTCAAGAAACTCCGTGACACAATTATGGATCTGAAAAGAATTGTGCAGTCAGTGAGTGACAGCCAAAAAGAGTGCCTAAAAAGTCAAGAACATATTAGTAAGGACTATGATGATTTTGTTTTGAAACAAACAGACATGATTAAACAACTCAAGTCCATGCAGCAGAAGGTTGATAATCTGACTCAAGCCTGCCTATCAAAGGATAAAGAAATTCATGTTCTCAAACAACGGGTGATTCAGCTTGAAAATCATTCCAGGAGGAAGAACATAGAAATACACGGGGTCATTGAAAAACCCAATGAAGATGTGGTAGATATTGTACAGAATGTGGCAAATCGACTTGGAGTCCCTTTAGCCTATTCTGAAATAGAAAAGGCCCATAGAGTACCAACAAGAGCAGAAGGAAAGCCTAAACCTATCATAGCAGAACTGAGTTCACGTCGTAAAAGGGATGACATTGTTTCAAAGAAGAATGTTGACATTGATAATAGTAATGTTATTGGCGGCAAGGAAGGTGGAAGAATTTTTGTTTATGCTCAAATAAGTCCTGAACTGAAAACTCTCAGATGGAAAGCAAGACAGAAGGCGACTGATGTCGGCTGGAAATTCATCTGGATCAAGGACGGGAACCTGTTTGCCAAGAAATCCGAAGACTCCAGGAAATCAGTCAAAATTTTTTGCGACTCAGATTTGGATCAAATATGTTAATTTATAACCTCTCCTTTTTTGTTTATTGTTTCATTTTTGTTTTGTTTTTGTATTTTTTCATTTATTTGTAATGGCTAAGTTAGATCTTTTAAATCTATATCTAAAATCTATCTCCAGAAGACATAAAAACAATTTAAAAATAGCGCATATAAATGCACAATCCCTGAACGATTCTGTTCATTTTATTGAATTTAATCATGCTTTTCAAGATAGTGACTTTGATGTTATTGCTGTAAGCGAAACTTTTTTCCACGACTCAAGCATGACTGAACTGCCTAACTACAATGTTTTCCATGTGAATAGAATTGGAAAAAGTGGTGGAGGAATTGCGGTGTATTTGTCCAATCGTTTATCAGCCAAAGTTTTAGCCACTTCTGATGGAGAACCACTTAAACCTGAATTTATAATCTTGGAAATTCAATGTTTGTCTACTAAAATTTTGTTTACATGCATTTACAGGCCACCTAAAGTGGGCTACTTGGATAACTTTGTTAACACTATTTCACCATTACTCCCTCAGTATAATTATTCATTGTTGTGTGGTGACCTTAATGCTGGCTTTGGTCGTAATTCTTTCTACTCTGAAAATGTAGAGGAATGTTTATCTCTGTGCAATTTAACCTCACTTCCCCTTGGACCAACTTATCACACTTCCAGTTGTGACTCAACTTTGGATGTCATAGCCAGCAATTTCAATGAGTTAATAATTGAACACGGACAAACCCCTGCACCAGAATTTTCTGCCCATGATTTAATTTATGCCATTGCTGAGTTTAATGTATGTACCACTAATAAAAAATATATTTCTTACAGGGATTTTAAGAATATTAATATCCAAGGTCTAAAAGAGGAAGCTCTTTCCTTATCTTGGGATAAGGTCTATGATGCATCTACGATTGATAACAAAGTTGCTATTTTTAATGAATGTGTTACTAACCTTATGGACAAGTATGCACCAGTCCGCACTATATGCATCAAGCATTCTAATCCCCCTTGGTTTACAGCTGAACTTTTATCTTTGATTTCTCAACGCAATAGGGCAAGAAAAAAGCATTTACGTACTAAAAATAAAAATGATTATGAGATATTTAGAGTGGTGAGAAATAAGACTAAGCAAGCTATTAAAAATGCCAAAGCTCACTACTTTTTTAATATTTTTAAGTCTGGTACATCTAAAGACATATGGTCTAATATTCACACTCTTATATCTAATAATAATGCTAAGCCTCCTTTTCCAACCTCAATCACTGCTAATGACCTCAATACTCATTATCTAAAGGTCTCTACTGTTGATAATGATAATTTAATACATAAGACCATTTTACATTATGAGAGCCTTCCTGACACTGTTAATGAAAATTTTTATTTCAGGTATATTACCCCCACTGATATTTTTAAATCTGTAGATTCTTTCAAGTCTAAAGCACAAGGTGTTGATCAAATATCTGTAACTTTTCTTAAACTATGCATTTCTGAGTTGATCTTACCTCTAGAACATATATTTAACTATTCATTACAATCTAGTGTCTTTCCATCTGTTTGGAAAATGGCTAATATATTACCTATACCAAAGATGTCTAATCCTGAACAGTCCAAAGATTACCGACCTGTCAGTATTTTGTGTGCTTTGTCAAAAGTACTGGAGAAAATTGTACATGAACAAGTGTTCGAGTATTTGACAACTTTCAATTTAATTAATCCTTTACAATCTGGATTTAGACCAAGGCACAGCACAACAACGGCCCTTATCAAGGTAACTGAAGATATACGACTGGCTATTGATCAGAGAAACTTGGTACTTGCTGTATTACTCGATTTTAGCAAAGCATTCGATAAAGTCCACCATGGGCTCCTTCTTGTTAAGTTAAGAAAACTTGGCTTCTCAGTGTCTGTGATTAATTGGTTCTTTGCCTATTTATCTGATCGCATGCAGCGTGTCTATGCACATAATGAGTTCATCTCCGAATGGGATTTCTCCGATACTGGTGTGCCACAGGGTAGTGTACTGGGACCTTTACTTTATTCGTTGTATGTTAATGACATTTCTGAGGTTATGTGTCACTGCTCCCATCATCTCTACGCCGATGATACTCAAATGTACATTAATTTTACTTTAGACTCATTGAATGCTGCTGTTAATCTCATGAATACTGATTTGTCCAATGTTGTAACTTATGCTAAGTGCCATAATCTTTGCCTCAATGTGGAAAAAACGCAACCAATAATATTCGGGTCCGCGACTTATCTCACAAGACTGAAAAATAGTCCTTTAATTGAAATTACTTTGGACGGAGTTAAGATTCCTTATAAGGATACGGTAAAAAATCTAGGTGTCATTTTTGATCCTACTCTGTCGTGGACCCCGCAGTGTATCAATATTGTACGCTCTGTTTTTAGAACCCTAGCCATCGTAAGAAGAAACTTCTGTTTTCTTCCGTTTAACATTCGCAAAAGAGTTGTTGAAAGTCTCATTTTCCCTATTTTTGATTATGCTGCCATCTTGTTTACAGATTTATCTGTCACTAACTTGTTAAAACTCCAAAGGGCTCAAAATGCCTGTGTACGATTCATTGTTAACATTCCTAAATATGACCATATAACACCCTACTATAAACAATTAAATTTTCTTGATCTCAATGGCAGACAAGAGTTGGCCCTGACCACAATGTTATGGAGGTTATTTAAATATAAGAGCCCAGTTTACCTACTAGATATGTTTTGTTTCTCATCAGACCACTCTGGTCGTAGCAATAGACAGTCAAGCCAGTCTCTAGTTATTCCATTGCATAGAACAACCCTCTACAGTCACTCATTTAAGGTAACATCTTGTCGAATTTGGAATAAGTACAACATTTATAACTATCTGCATTATGTCCATCCTAATACATTGAAACGGCTTGTCCGTTGTGCCTTAACTTCAATGTAAGCTACTGTGCCTAAATTATCACTGTGATTTTTATGTTTGTAAATTTATTTTTGTTTTTTTACGTTTTGTGAAATTTTATTATTGAGAGCGGTTTCTTGCTCCCGTGGGGCCCTGATATGGCCCTTTTGTAAAGAAACCAAAATAAACCATTTCAATTTCAATTTCAATTTCAATTTCTCTCTCTCTCTCTCTCTCTCTCTCTCTCTCTCTCTCTCTCTCTCTCTCTCTCTCTCTCTCTCTCTCTCTCTCTCTCTCTCTCTCTCTCTCTCTCAATGTTCGTTTTCCGTACCTTCACTCCATTACGAACCTTGGCGTCACAGCAGTGGACTGCTACTTAAGCTGGGAGCAGCATGCTGTTGTTACTTGCCAAAAAAGCATAGCGGCACCGCAAACACATGAGCGGGCCTGCCCGCCCCGACGTTACCTCGTGCTTTAGAGTGTGCTTGTACCCGCCCAGCTGGAAGACATCCAGCATGTTGCGAGCGGCGCGCCGAGGGGAGAGGCTGGCCCGGGCTGGGCCTTTGTATTCCAGATACTTTTTTGGCCAGGAGCTCTCACCTGTCCCCTTATCCACTTCCCTCGCCTAGGCCCTTTCTGGCACGCCCCCACCCCCTTCCATCCTCTCCCGACGTGACAATCTCTCACCGCCCCTCGGCCCTCCGCCGCCCTGCCTCCGCAGCCCTTCCTGCTCCCCACTTCCGATCTTTGTCTCCTAGCTGATCGCCGGAGTCCACATTGACGCCGCAGCGAACGTAAGACTGCACCGGCGAGCCCGGGGGCCCGGCCAGGCGAAGATTCCAACCTCCCATCCCTCCAAGATTTTGTCCGTTTCTTTGCCAGGTGGGCGTTATATGCGAGAAAATCATACCGCGACCCCCTCCGCCGTTCCACAAAGTAAAGTCCGGAGAAAACATGTGGATCGTCCGAAAAGAAACAAAAAACAGCATGAATTGATCGTCCACCGAAATCAAGTTCGATTCCGAGTTCGGACATAATTTAAACGTAAAGTAAAGTACATCTACGTAAAGTAGATGGTCCGCTGATTATCAATGTGAAGAGATGATAAAGCAATCAATTTTCTTAAAATAGTGGGAAAAATTTAGGCAAAAAATAGACGTTTAGAACAAAAGAAAGTTCTAAAAAGTAAAATTTTAGATGAAAGTTTAAATTGAGGAAGTTTGGGGAGGAAAATATGATAAATAACTGCAACAAAGCAAAAATCAAAAATATAGAAAACAGAAGTGTGCGGAAGCATATCAAGAAAATAATTTCGAAATAATTGACGTTGAAAACCCGTTCCTAAGAAAAATGAAGAAAAAAATTAATCATGGATGAAATTTTTCAGAAATAGCTGTGTAACAAATAACCGGATGTGGCCAAAGTGCCTTCGCAATGAGATGTGGCCATGAAATTTGCGGATTTGTGATGAGGATACCATTCTATTTTCTGAACATTGCCGCCACGGACATTTCACGCTAGACGTATAGGAACGGCCATTAAAATAACAGACGTTTTGGAAGTGGACATTTTCTTGCGGGCATTTTTTCCTTGAACCCCCTCCTCTCTCCCCCCCCCCCCCCCCCCTTTCTCTATCACCTGGGTGCGTTGCGTTGGCCAGTTCAGACGCATTGTCGCAGCAGCCCGCGGTCCGTTTGCGCGATGGTTCCCTTTGTCCAGCAAATGATTGTCCAAACGGCGCCATCCGTAGAAGGGAGAAGAAAGGAGAGCCGGCTCGTATGTGGGCCGCCGGGCTGGCTGTAGCGGCCCGGTCAGTGTGTGCAGTGTGGTCAGTATCCCGGAACGTCCCGAAAACTGAGAATTCACGTCTAGAATTTTGCGATGCCATCGAAGACCGAAGATAAGCGTAGATATTATTGCTTCTCGATTCGGAAAAACCTGTAATTTGTTTAATGGTGCCTCGGCATAAGAGGGACTACCCACGGATTTTTGTGAGGGGGGAGTATTAATCACCGAGGGCGTTACCCAGAGCTTTCGACATCGGGAGAGTATTAATTCCCGGAAATGGTTCCCAGGGATTTGTACACATGGGATGAGTATTAATCCCCGGAAGGCTAAGGGAGAGATTCGCAGGTTGTGTATATAGTATCTATTATCTACCTGTTCTGCGAAACCTCTTGTCTGGGGTGAGTTTTTACTCGTTCTTTACACAATCACTTTCCCTTCCTAGTGTAGGGGACGAGTATTGTGCTCAAAAATACATAGGTGTTGGGCATCTTTCATTGTCAAAACTATTATATATCATATCATGAATGTATTATTTTCTGTTCAAGTTACACCCAATCATAACTTTTTAAATGAAGTTTTTTTCAGCTTCCATGGGAAAAAGTGAAGAAAAACCATGTACAGGAATATGTTTTGAATGACTGAGCTCAATATTACCTCTTACATTACATAATGTTTATTTTGTCACATACATTAACTGACTTACATATTACATATATTACTAAACAGTCAACCAAGTGTCAGGGAAGAAAAAATGTGCAGAAACTAAATTAGGTAACATTGAGAAATTTAAAGAAAAAAGACAAAATTGATGTTCAGTATCCTCCTTATTCATTGGTGGCCATTGTCCCAAGCAGCCAACAATCAGTACTGTGCAACAGTCAATAATATCCGCTAACACCAGTCATTCAAAATTTATACTGTTCAGCTGATTTTTGTGTGTAAAGAACGAGTATCTACTTTTAATATCAATTTATTGATGTTCTGTTTCTCTTCCTCTTTGATATTTGCTTCTTGTTCTCTCTCTCCTCTGTTTCGTCCTTTTCCGTGTGATTCCGTTGGTCCTTGTCGGAGAGGGTAAGTGTTTGCGTGCGCCGCCGCCCCGTCCCGCCCCTCTGGCCCATGCGTGTGTACGTGTGAGTGGGCTCTCTGTGGTGGCGGGGCGGGGCGGGGCGCGGTGTGCTACTGCTCCGGGGCACAAACCAGTGCGTACTGGTGGCGTGCCTCAGCCGCCCCGTCCCGCCCCGCCCCGCCCCGCCCCGCCCCGCCGTGCCTGCGGCTAGAACCGATCGCTCGCACAAGCCCTGGCTGTCTGGTCGGCATGGGGGAGGGCAGCGCGCTGCAGCGGTGGCTCTGGTGGTGCAGGAGCAGGAGGAGCTCGGGGACAAGGTGCACGCCGACAAACGGTTTGTCAAAGTTCCGGTCGCCGGCGCGTCACGCCCCGTGGAGTCGAGCGGGTGCGGAGCAGGGGACGAGAGGAGGAGGGTCCTCGACCACCGGCAGGCAGGCGCCGCTCGTAATCCTCGATGGTTGTAGTTGAAAACTTGAGCAGCAGATTAGGACAAAGCGGCGGGCTGGCTGGTCTCTCTCTCTCCCCCCCCCTCTCTCTCTCTCTCTCTCTCTCTCTCTCTCTCTCTCTCTCTCTCTCTCTCTCTCTCTCTCTCTCTCTCTCTCTCTCTCTCTCTCTCTCTCTCTCCCCCCGGCCGCGACGCTCGCAGGGAGGCCGGGGGGATGGGTCGAGTGGGCGGGAACTCACAGGGGACGGGCTGCGCCGGCAGGGAACGCCTTCGGGGGTGTGGCGGGGTGGGGCGGGGGCGATGGGATGCGTCATGCACCCCTGCCTACCCCTGTGTCACCGGCGGCCCGGAACGGACCCAGCTCGGCTACCCACCTAATCCAACAGTTGTTGGAAGGGCCCCCCCCTCCCCGCTCCAATCGCACGCTGTGTGTTTGCCCAGACTTGGGCCCGGCGCGCCTCGCCTCGCCTCGCCTCGCGCCCACCTGCCTCACGTCCTCCTGCAGCTCCCGCGTGACTCGAGACGTCTGCCGACTCCTCGGCAAACACGCGCCACGGCGCGCAGCGCGCAGCGGCCGTGGCAGCGGCCGTGGCAGCGGCGGTGCGAGGAAATTCTCTCCGCGGACACGTGCTTGCGGGGAATAATGTCGGACTTGCGGCGGCGCCTGGTCTGATAGGTATGGGCAACATTACATACGTACGTAATTGAGCATCAAACACGTTGTTGCATGGCGCATCCGGCTTGGTACGGACCGCGCTGCTTCGGCGAAGAAGTCGTTTTATTGTCTTCCCCTTTCTTTCATTTTTTTCTCTTCTTTTGCACTCTACTAAAAGTCCCGCAAAGGGCTGTAGTAGTTTGGTGTTCCTCGTCCGTTAGGCCCCACCGCTGGGTGACGTTGCGGGATGGAAGGGGTGGGTGTGGCACGGCGAGAGACGGGAGCGGAGAGGGAAAGGGGGAGGGGGGGGGGAATTGGACCGACTGCTAATTTATCGCACCGCTAATACGGAAAGTCGCAAAGTGTCGTTGGTGCGGCTGCTCCCCGGCCCGGCCCGGCCCGGCCCGCGCCGCGCGCCCCCACCTCTTACGTCGCACTCAGCCGCGAGGGGTAGTAGCATCGCCTGCGAACCGGGCAGAGGAAGAGGGTGGAAAAATTACAACGTGAAGGCTGACAGAAAAAAGTTTCCTTTATACCGTTTTATCCCCCCCCCCCTTTTTTTTTGATTCCGCATTGTGTACCTATTGACAAGCATTGGGGCGGTAACTTTTGTGTGCTTTTCGCGTACCCGCGGTGGTAGGGGAGGGATGTCGCGTGGTGTAAATTACTCAAGATTGCTGTGTCCTGGTGGCTGTAGTCTGTGCCGCGCTATGTGCCGCGCGGTTTGGCACATGCGCCTATGGCGCCGAGGCCTGCTGCGTGCTGCGTGCTGGCGCCCAGGGGAAAACTAATCAAGAGATTGCCCGGGATTACGCCGGGGCTCGCTTTTGTGCCTGGGACGAGTCCGGGCCGGTGCCGGGCAACTGCAGAGGGACAAAACCAGGCCCGGCAGACCTCCCTGCAGCTGGTAGCTGCTCCTCGCGGTCAGCGAGGTGAAAAATGTGAAGATCTTCAAAATTCACTGAAAATTTTAAGATTTTCTTTGTCAAATTTCGATGTTTATTAATAACATTACGTATCGATTCTTACAACTTCTTTTATAAAACGCATACTACCAGAGGCTGAAGGAACGTGATTTGACCGTTCCGTATCGTTTTTGTCATCAAAAACGCAGATTTCATGTAACCAACAATTTTTCAAAGTTTTCGAAATTTTCCGAAAAAAAATCGGGGAAATAAATCTGTTTTTTTCCAACTATTTTATTTTTCCGGAAAAATACGAACCCTCTGACATTGTGCCCCCCCCCCCCCTCCCTCCCCCCACAAAGACGTTTCCTGCCCGTCCCTATCCTCCCCCTCTGCCCTCTATTTCCCCCCTTCCTCTGTAAATAACTGCCTGCCTGCCTGCCTGACTGACTGACTGACTGACTGACTGACTGACTGACTGACTGACTGACTGACTGACTGACTGACTGACTGACTGACTGACTGACTTGTAGGTTGACTACCAAAACGGCGGTTGAGTTGAAACTGTCCCTTATATTTCTTTTAACTCTCAATCGCTCAGCAACTAGGCACTCCTTGGTACGCACGTACTCCTAGTATTTGAAGCGCGAAAAAACACTATCACGGGATGGAATCGAACCTCCGATGCAAGGAGCTCTACCGACTGCACAATGATATCCCGATGCCTCGGAAGTGCGACAGGTTCGAGTCGAATTAGCCCTATTCCCCAGCCTCCAGCCAGGAGGACAGGGCAAATACAACTCGAACCAGTAACACTATACAGTCATCGAGGCGTCGTGGCTCAGTTGGTGGAGCGCGCAACACTGGACCGAGTGCACTGAGTGGTCGGAAGTCCGACTTTCACCCGTGAAAGTGGGTTTCGCGCTTGACATTTCCTTTGCCCGCTGCTCGAGGGCAGGTCAAATAGAAGTTAAACACAAACACGTCTCACCGCCGTTGGTTCGGTGGCTTTGGGCGTAGGGTCGCTTCACGTTCTGTCCATGTATCGGCACTCGGGGCTGAGGGTTTGATTCCCGCACACCCCTCTGAGCCTTTTGAAACTGGGATACGGAAGTCCGACGCCCTTGACACCGCTCGTACCTCCAGGGTGTGATGTCTGTCGAATTGCGCGATAGGATCGCAGTCAGAAAAGCAACGGTTCCCATAAGAACACCTCACTAGTTTGCTGCGACAGGGTGAAAGACCTGGGAGGA
The DNA here is from genome assembly GCA_029379305.1 of Frankliniella fusca. Taxonomy (NCBI): domain Eukaryota; kingdom Metazoa; phylum Arthropoda; class Insecta; order Thysanoptera; family Thripidae; genus Frankliniella; species Frankliniella fusca. Next base: position 295,983 of record JAHWGI010001390.1, read on the forward strand.
GCCTGGCGCTAGAAATTTCTGTTTCCACTCCACCCTCTCAATTGTAGACCAAAATAAAATGATCGATTAAATCTTTGATGTATTGCTTGTGACCCTTTACATCTATAGTGTATGACTTCGTAGGATGCAAAGAGTCGTCAACTCCGCTTGCCGTGTACGGAGGAATATGGCATATTACAGGTATTATTGGTAATATTACATCAATTTTACAATACTGACGTCATAATGCTGGGAAAATGGGTAATATCAACGTAATATTACGTGTAATATGGGTAATATCAATGTAATATTTGAGGTAATATCTCGCGTGCGGAGGAATATCGGAGTTGACGACCCTTTGGTAGGATGTTTAAGAGTGCGGAGAGCAGACCGCAGTGCGTGCTGCGGCCTGCGGCCCGCTCCCTATTGGCAGTTTTGGGCGACTTGGCGACGGGACGGGCGGTGACAGCGAGTCTGACTCAGGGGCGGTGACTTGGAAAAGTCAAGTCGCGTAGCAAGGAGAGGAGAGCGACGGGAAGCATCGGCTGCCAAGTTCGTTAGTCGTTGCGGTCGAGTCGCACGACGCGGGGCGGGGCGGGGCGGGGCGGGGCGGTCTGCGCACCGCAGCAGCAGTAGCGGCGGCGCACCACGAAGCGCCCGGTTCACATTTCGGAAAATTTATGTCTTCAACTTTTCGTGCTCGTGTAGCCTGCTGTAGCCACGCGTTTTCTTATTGCTTCGAGGGGCGGCCCCGCCCCGCGCCCCGCACCGCGCCCCGCACCGCGCCCCGCACGGCTCAGGAGGAGAACTTTGTTGGCAGGTGGCGCTGATCGAGGGGTCGGGCAGGAACGTGCCGACGTGCAAAGTGTCAAATGACTCCGGCGGGGTCACTGCGCAGCCCCGCCCCGCGGCTGAGTGGCGCTGAGGGGATGGAAACCGCACCAGCGTCACACCGCTGTGCACGGAAAAGAAGATGACTGTATATGGAGCTGGAAGGGTAAATGTATCCTCCCTTTTTCTTAGTACCGCGGTTTTTACGCTCCTGTAGGGGGCCTTCTTGTCTAAAATTCTCTCAACAAATTAAAGGTGAGTTTTGGGAGTTTAATAATACTCCATAAATGCGATTTGGGACATCATGTAAAAGTATCTCCTGTGTTTATTCCAAGTTCTCAATACTCTTGATAGTTTTGACTTTAGTTCTTTTTAGGCCCCTGAAGGGGCCTTCTTCCTTTCGCCCGAAAGTTTAATTTTTCTCGACAATGGATTATTAAGACCACAGCAATTTCTGTTGAACAGATTCTGACGAAATTGCAATAGAAAATAGTTTGTAAAATTAGAAAATTTTGAAGCTGTGTCTGATTGCAAACTGTCTGACTAGATCCGAGTAATTTCAATTCCAATGTACAAAATCAGTTGCTAAGGCAACTATACCCATGCCGCGGGGGCGGAGCTAGCAGCAGCGGCCATGCTCCCCGCTTTCATATATCTAGTATTATTTTGGTTTCCTCATTTCTCAACTCTTAGCTTTGAAAAGCATTTACTTAGAACAATGACATAAGCACGACCTTGATACTATTTTTCTGTAATGTCTAAAATTATCTCAACAAATTAAAGGTGAGTTTTCGGAATTTGATAATACTCAATGAGTGCGATTTGAGCACGATGTAGTTAATACGGTGTCAGCACTTGCCGTCTGAAGGAGGGCAACGGAATGCCGGCAGGTTTGTAGTTCCAGAGGTGACGCCAGGAGCGCTCGCGTCGACCGATGCCGGGTGAGGGGAAGGGAGAGGGGGCGGGTGCAGTGCGCCGCTTCCCCCGTCTCCTCTCCCCTCGCCCAGCATCGGTCGACGCGAGCGCCCCTGGCGGCACCTCTGGAACTACAAACCCGCCGGCATTCCGAGGCCGCCTTTTCGACCGCAGGAGAGCGGAGTACCGACACCGTATAAACTACATCGTGGATTTGAAGCATCATGTAAAAGTATCTCCTGCACTGTGAAAAATATCCTTGTAAATTTACGACATTTTTTGTAATTTTGATTTACAAAATATGTCGTAAATTTACGAGAGCCCATTCCTGCTCGTCGGTCAGTCCCTAGTCGATACAGATTGCTTGTAAATTTAAAATTTCACAATGTAGTTTTACGACTTTTATCATGAAAAATTTTCCCGTAACCCTTACGAGTATTTTTCACAGTGTGTGTTTATTGCAAGTTCTCAATACTCTTGATAGTTCTAACTTCAGTTCTTTCTCATTTTGTGGCAAGTTTTAAAACCTAGGCGGCCGTTTAACGCGTTAGCGTTAGAATTTTTCATTTTGTTGCAAGTTTTAAAACCTAGGGGGGCGTTACCGCGTAAGCGTAATAATTTCTTTCCCCCTCTTACGTTTTCGTTCCCATATTTCTTTTATACCGCACTAAAGAGGCATGAAGAAGATAGCGCTGTTTAAAGGATTATATACCTGTAGAAAAATAAGGTGCTCTTCTTCTCCGCCAACACCGTAGCGAATTTTTTTTTTTTTTAATTAATATCGCCGCTGGGATTCGAACCCGGGCGCAAGAGATCATATGTCCGGTGCTCTATTCACGAGACTTCAGACTTGTCCTGCCAGCTCCTCCGCAAGCACCACAAAGCTTCCGAAATGCTTCTTGGACCAGGACCAGGAGTCGCTTTCGAGGAGGTTACCTCCCCTCCTCTGCTTAGCTCCGAGTAGAATAATAAGGCTCGGCGCGCCGGTTTCTCACCGTTTTCTCTCAAACACGATGCCGCGGGCTGGCGTCGAATGGGTTGCCTATCCATAAGGCGCCGATTGAACAATTCACTATTCCTCGCGTAAAAAGCGAATTTTTCCCAAACCAAGAACGGTATCGTGTCCAGGTGGACTCTAGTGCACCCCCAGACCAACCCCTGACGGTGAAATCATCCGAAAATCGGCGGGGAAAAAAAAAGGATGATCGGCCGAGATTCGCACACGACAAAAGCGTCCCGACAGCCTAGTTGGTTTGGGACGGGGGACGGGCATGCTAACCACTAGGCTGTCGGTTCGCACACATTTTGCTGATGCGAAAAGGATCCCGTACCTGCCGGCCTGGCCTGGACAGGCCCGGCGCGCGCAAAAGAGTTTTCCCTTCCGAATAGGATTCCGAATTTCTCCCTAACCAAGGACGGTATCGTGCTTCTGGCTACTGATATATGTTTCGCAGGGCCTACAGAGGACTCCCTGTGAATTTCAGCGTGATCTAAGACTATCGATTTTTAGTCAAATTTCCAAAGGCTATAGCCTTCGCATTTTTAGTGATTTTGATGGAAAAAATAATTTGCTTAAAACTGACGGGGGTTGTGCAGGCGGACACTAGTGCACCCCCAGACCAACCCCCGAGGGTGAAATCATCTGAAAATCGGCGAAAAAAAAGGATGATCGACCGAGATTCGAATACATAACAAAAGCGTTCCAGTAGCCTAGTTGGTTTAGGACGGGGGACCGGGATGCTAACCACTAGGCTACCGGTTTGCACACACCTTGTCGATGCGAATAGGAATCCCTATCTACCGGCCTGGACGGGATCCGCGCGGCGCCCAAGATTTATCTTTTCCGTGAAACTCTGTTACGGCCAAAAGGACGCATCGAGGGGATAAGCTATTTAAAGCATCATACAATTCGAAGGAAAAAAGGTATTCTTCTTCTCTCCCAAGACCGTTGCGAAAAATAACAGATAAAAAAAAGGAAAAGAGCAAAATTTTTTCTTGGGCCCGGGTTCGAACCCCAGAGCATCTGTACACATGCCCGCTGCTCTAACCACTAGACCACAGACGTCTGCTATCAGAGACACTGCAAGCACCTCATATCTTCCGAAAATCTTCTGGTACCAGGCATCGATTTCGAGGAGGTTACCTCCTCGTCTCTTCTGAACTCCGGGTTGAATACGGCTCGTTTCGCACGATTTACTCTCAATCATGCAGGCGCGGGCTGGCGTCGAATGGGTTGCCTATCCATTAGGCGCCGATTGAACAATTCACTATTTCTCGCGTAAAAAGAGAATTTCTCCCAAACCAAGAACGGTATCGTGTCCAGGTGGACTCTAGTGCACCCCCAGACCAACCCCTGACGGTGAAATCATCCGAAAATCGGCGTAAAAAAGGACGATCGACCGAGATTCGAATACACGACAACAGCGTTCCGGTAGCCTAGTTGGTTTGGGACGGGGGACTGGGATGCTAACCACTAGGCTACCGGTTCGCACACATCTTGTCGATGCGAATAGGAATCCCTATCTACCGGCCTGGACGGGATCCGCGCGGCGCCGAAGATTTATCTTTTCCGTGAAACTCTGTTACGGCCAAAAAAACGCATCGAGGGAATAAGCTATTTAAAGCATCATACAATTCGAAGGAAAAAAAGGTATTCTTCTTCTCTCCCAAGACCGTTGCGAAAAATAACAGAGAAAAAAAAAAGGAAAAGAGCAAAATTTTTTCTTGGGCTCGGGTTCGAACCCCAGAGCATCTGTACACGTGCCCGCTGCTCTAACCACTAGACCACAGACGTCTGCTATCAGAGGCACTGCAAGCACCTCATATCTTCCGAAAATCTTCTGGTACCAGGCATCGATTTCGAGGAGGTTACCTCCTCGTCTCTTCTGAACTCCGGGTTGAATACGGCTCGTTTCACACGATTTACTCTCAATCATGCAGGCGCGGGCTGGCGTCGAATGGGTTGCCTATCCATTAGGCGCCGATTGAACAATTCACTATTTCTCGCGTAAAAAGCGAATTTCTCCCAAACCTGGAACGGTATCGTGTCCAGGTGGACTCTAGTGCACCCCCAGACCAACCTTTGACGGTGAAATCATCCGAAAATCGGCGAAAAAAAAGGATGATTGACCGAGATTCGAATAGACGACAAAAGCGTTCCGGTAGCCTAGTTGGTTTGGGACGGGGGACTGGGATGCTAACCACTAGGCTACCGGTTCGCACACATCTTGTCGATGCGAATAGGAATCCCTATCTACCGGCCTGGACGGGATCCGCGCGGCGCCCAAGATTTATCTTTTCCGTGAAACTCTGTTACAGCCAAAAGGACGCATCGAGGGGATGAGCTATTTAAAGCATCATACAATTCGAAGGAAAAAAGGTATTCTTCTTCTTTCCCAAGACCGTTGCGAAAAATAACAGAGAAAAAAAGGAAAAGAGCAAAATTTTTTCTTGGGCTCGGGTTCGAACCCCAGAGCATCTGTACACGTACCCGCTGCTCTAACCACTAGACCACAGACGTCTGCTGTCAGAGGCACTGCAAGCACCACATATCTTCCGAAAATCTTCTGGTACCAGGCATCGATTTCGAGGAGGTTACCTCCTCGTCTCTTCTGAACTCCTGGTTGAATACGGCTCGTTTCGCACGATTTACTCTCAATCATGCAGGCGCGGGCTGGCGTCGAATGGGTTGCCTATCCATTAGGCGCCGATTGAACAATTCACTATTTCTCGCGTAAAAAGAGAATTTCTCCCAAACCAAGAACGGTATCGGGTCCAGGTGGACTCTAGTGCACCCCCAGACCAACCCCTGACGGTGAAATCATCCGAAAATCGGCGAAAAAAAGTATGATCGACCAAGATTCGAATAGACGACAAAAGCGTTCCGGTAGCCTAGTTGGTTTGGGACGGGGGACTGGGATGCTAACCACTAGGCTACCGGTTCGCACACATCTTGTCGATGCAAATAGGAATCCCTATCTACCGGCCTGGACGGGATCCGCGCGGCGCCCAAGATTTATTTTTTCCGTGAAACTCTGTTACGGCCAAAAGGACGCATCGAGGGGATGAGCTATTTAAAGCATCATACAATTCGAAGGAAAAAAGGTATTCTTCTTCTCTCCCAAGACCGTTGCGAAAAATAACAGATAAAAAAAAAGGAAAAGAGCAAAATTTTTACTTGGGCTCGGGTTCGAACCCCAGAGCATCTGTATACGTGCCCGCTGTTCTAACCACTAGACCACAGACGTCTCCTGTCCGAGGCAGTGCAAGCACCACATATCTTCCGAAAATCTTCTGGTACCAGGCGTCGATTTCGAGGAGGTTACCTCCTCGTATCTTCTGAACTCCGGGTTGAATACGGCTCGTTTCACACGATTTACTCTCAATCATGCAGGCGCGGGCTGGCGTCGAATGGGTTGCCTATCCATTAGGCGCCGATTGAACAATTCACTATTTCTCGCGTAAAAAGCGAATCTCTCCCAAACCAAGAACGGTATCGTGTCCAGGTGGACTCTAGTGCACCCCCAGACCAACCCCTGACGGTGAAATCATCCGAAAATCGGCGAAAAAAAAAGGATGATCGACCGAGATTCGAATACACGACAAAAGCGTTCCGGTAGCCTCATTGGTTTGGGACGGGGGACTGGGATGCTAACCACTAGGCTACCGGTTCGCACACATCTTGTCGATGCGAATAGGAATCCCTATCTACCGGCCTGGACGGGATCTGCGCGGCGCCCAAGATTTATCTTTTCCGTGAAACTCTGTTACGGCCAAAAGGACGCATCGAGGGGATGAGCTATTTAAAGCATCTTACAATTCGAAGGAAAAAAGGTGTTCTTCTTCTCTCCCAAGACCGTTGCGAAAAATAACAGAGAAAAAAAAGGAAAAGAGCAAAATTTTTTCTTGGGCTCGGGTTCGAACCCCAGGGCATCTGTACACGTGCCCGCTGCTCTAACCACTAGACCACAGACTTCTGCTGTCAGAGGCACTGCAAGCACCACATATCTTCCGAAAATCTTCTGGTACCAGGCGTCGATTTCGAGGAGGTTACCTCCTCGTCTCTTCTGAACTCCGGGTTGAATACGGCTCGTTTCGCACGATTTACTCTCAAACATGCAGGCGCGGGCTGGTGTCGAATGGGTTGCCTATCCATTAGGCGCCGATTGAACAATTCACTATTTCTCGCGTAAAAAGCTAATTTCTCCCAAACCAAGAATGGTATCGTGTCCAGGTGGACTCTAAAGCACCCCCAGACCAACCCCTGACGGTGAAATCATCTGAAAATCGGCGGAAAAAAAAGGAAGGTCGACCGAGATTCGAGCGTCCCGACAGCCTTGTTGGTTTGGGACGGGGAACAGGGACGGTAACCACTAGGCTGTCGGTTCGCACACTTGACGGCGATGCGAATAGGAATCCCTATCTACCGACGTGGACAATTCACTTTTCATCGCGTAAAAAGCGATTTCCCTCGAAAGTTTTATTTTTTTCGACAATGAATTATTTAGACCACAGCAATTTCTGTTGAACAGATTCTGACGAAATTGCAATAGAAAATAGTTTGTAAAATTAGAAAATTTTGAAATTGTGTCTGTTTGCAAAATGTCTCATCAGATCCGAGTAATTTCAATTGCAATGTGCAAAATCAGTTGTTAAGGCAACAATACCCATGCCGCGTGGGCGGAGCTAGCAGCAGCGGCCATGCTCCCCGCTTCCCGCTCGAGGGAATACGACTTAGGTTTTCTGGCTGACACACTGGTAAAACTCAGGCGTAACCTTACGCCCCGTTTTCAAGCGTACTGAGATTGCGCTTGAAATCAATCGTAATGGGTGTATCAGTTCTTATTCGTCCTATCTAATTGTATGGGATAATTTCTTTCGTACGCTTGATTTCAAGCGTAACGTCTTTAAGCGTAACTGTGTGCTTCATTCAAGCAAACAGTTACGCCTTAGTTTTACCAGTGCAGCCGTTTGGTAATCCGGCAAGGTCGAATCCGGGAAAATTCGAAGTAATCCGGTGTAATCCGGGGAAATTTTAGGGTAATCCGGGGTAATCCGAGGAAAAACGCACCGTTATCCGGTGGCGACACTCCAGAAATAATCCGAGGTAATCCGGGGTGATCCGTTATCCGGCTGGCACGAAAATTGACAGTCGTTTCCCCCTCGTCTCCGCTTCATAAATCCAGTATTATTTTGGTTCGCTCATTTCTCAACTCAAAGCTTTGAAAAGCATTTACTTTAAACAATGACCTAAGCACGACCTTGCGTCTATTTTTCTGTAATGTCTAAATTTCTCTCAACAAACTAAACGGTGAGTTTTGGGAGTCCATGAGTGCGATTTGAGGCATCATGTACAAGTACAGTCATGGATCCTCATTTCGGACAGTTTTCAGCGAAAAACACGTGTAGTATCCGCAATTTTATTCTTATCGAAAATCGGTGGGGATCTTTGGGATAAGACACACTCGAAGATCCCCAGAACAATTTTTTATCACACACGTTACAGTCGTGAGAGTTGATAGATCGTGTCCGCATTTTGGAACCAAAGTCCCCTAAATTCGGACAGCCTTCAAAAATTGTGTACAGTGAAAAATTGTTTTTGGGGTGGAGGGGATAGAAACTTCACAAAACATATGACCTCACCCTACCGTCGAAATTTTCTTATCTGGTATAGTTTAGCCGCCAGAACTGCTTTAAGTTCGCTTTTTACCTGCCTTAAATCCTTGCTTAAATCCGGACAGCGGTCATGTTTGCATGTAAAAGCCTATGTCCGAATTTAGGGGACTTTGGGAAATCGCTGCTCAAACTTGATACAAGTGACATAAACAAAATTTTCTTGCGTCATCTTGTAGGTGAAGAGTTCTAGTTTCACATATGCGACGATGAAGGTTTCCGTCGCATCTGAAGTTGGTAGCCCCCAGTCCTGAAAAGACACTTTAAAAATATGGCCTGTTTCCTCACGTCCAAAATTTAAAGTTCGAAAATTTCTGGGGAGTGTAATATGAATGATTTCAAATTTGTTTTTTAATAACTGAATTCCAAAAGCCCTAACAATTCCATAGGGCCCACGGAAGTTAAATTCTGACCGCCTGTAGCCATTTCCGGGCCAATAATAGTGGAAAACAACAACAAAGTGTCCGAATTTAGGGTGCGAGTCCGAATTTAGGGCAGATGACTGAATCTCCTGTGTTTATTGCAAGTTCTCAATTCTCTTGACAGTTCTGACTTTAGTTCTTTCTCATTTTGTGGCAAGCTTTAAAACCTAGGGGGCCGTTTAAAGCGTTAGCGTTAGAATTTTTTCTTCTCCTTTTTTTTTTTTAAAGAAAGAAAAATGTTAGGTATTTTTCTTGTGCTTGTTTTCGTTTCGATCAATGCAGATCGTGTGAATGTAACACAGGTGAGCTATTTGTTAGACACGCGGGGCGTAATGTCGTTATGTGATTCGTGGCCTTGCGGGGGGGCGCTGCGGCGGCGGCCGACCGTCACACATCGGGCCGGCGGCCCCGGGCGGCCCGGCCCCGCGCGCCCCCGTGACAGATGGGTGGCCCCGCTGCCCTGCCCCTCGAGGTGCGCGGCCGGGCGGCCGGCCCCGGCGCTGCGCGGCGCGGCGCTGGGGGCCTTGGAGCTCCTCCTACCTCAGAGGGCCGCGCGGGGCGGGGCGCGGGTGTGGCGGCCCAGCGGTGGCCGCGACGGATATTTATTTCCCTACACTACTCACGAGATTTATGCAAAGTTTGCAGGTGGAAGAGCTTGGCCCCGCCCCGTCCCGCCTCGCCTCGCCTCGGAGCGCCAAGGAAGATGCAGTGCTGTGTCAAGGAGCGCGGGACGGATCTGTGTGGCTGGGGTGGGGTAGGGGTGGGGGCGGGCCGCCTCACCCCGCCGCGCCCTTGGGAGCGAGACACACTCCTCGACGCAGATGTTCAGGCAAAGTACTTAACAGAAAAAAAATATTTTCTGCCAATCTTATATCGTCAATGCACTGTCTGCTGTTCAAACGTATGAATCTCACCCCTTGATCAAGATCAAATTCCGATCGGTTTCTTTTTTTTTCTTTTTTTTTCTTTTTTTTTCCTTCCTCTCATATAACGTAAGGCGCACTTGGAATGCGAAGTGCTGATCGATATGTGAAGGCGAACCATCATCATTCTACGCGCGTAATTTTTCACCCCCCGCCGGGCGAGGACAATACAACGACAGTAATTGCGCCGCAGGGCGCGCAGGGTGGGCCCTCTGGCCCTTTGGCCCAGGCCGCTGATCAAGTTGACGGCCTCGTTAAGCACCACGTAATAACTCACAGCGCCTAGTGGGGCCTAGTGCGGCGCCTATAGCGCCACCGCATTGCAACCCTCCACTCCACATTGTCAGAGGTTTGGCCACCACGGTGTTTGGTGACCGCGGCCCCCATCGCGCTGCCCCCCTACCCCTACCCTCCCCCCTCTCCCCCACCCCTAGGTGGGGGGGGGCTGTCCTTTACCCCTTCCGACCCCGGCATGGCTCGGCACGAGCGATGGGTGGGGTTCTGCCCCGCTGGCTGCAGATCACATGGATGCGCCGGCGGATGCGCAGGGGGAAGCGAGGGGGAGGGGGAGAGGTAGCGGAAATGCCGAACAGGCCAACGGAACTCGGAACTCTGTCCTACCGCTGCCTCGATGTATATGGACTCCGCTACCCGTGCTCCTCATTATTTTTTCAGGGCAGCAGTTGTTTGCGTTCTCTGGGAGCATGCGAGTGCGGCGTATACTTGAACTCCGACAGAAAAAGAAAATAAGCCGAAGAATCGTACGTTAGTGTAATACAAATAATTGTCATATGAATGAAGTAAAAATGTGTGTAATGCACCTTGCGTCCTCGACATTTTGTCATGTGCGACGCGGTGGTTCCGCCCCGGCCCGGCTAGGCCCCCGCCACCCTCTCCCCCTGATGGTCCGCGCTTACGCATGCCTGAGTATTATGTAGATCGGATCAGCTGAGCGTCGCCATGTAAATGACCGCGTCGACTCTCCCTCGACGCCGCAGAATTTTTGCTCGTAATGACGACGGCCTTGGCGCATCTTTCTGTACTGGTTTTTTGTCATCTTGCCAGTAGGATTTTCTTTTTTCTTACACACTATTTTATTTGTTTCACTCTTAACAAAATACTGTAGATTTGATGTTTCGTAAACTACTCGTGACGATAAACATGCAGGGCGATAGCGCGGTATTCCAATCAGCAATGTATAGCGTGGTAGCGCATTGCCACAAACAGGCGGAGAGGCCGTTACAGAAATTTATGAAATTCCGCGTCCGTTACATTTCATTGAGCAGGTGAGGGTGGGGAATTTCAATAACTGCGATGCGGTCCTCGTCTGGCGTGGCCCCCCAGCCGGCTCGCAAATAGAATGCACCTGCGAATCACGAGCAGGGAATGAAGTACCTCGGGTGCTCGTGCCCTCAGCTGCAAGGGAACCTGTGCCAATGTGTGTAGTGTGTCTGTTCTCGTTTGAATGTGTCTCTCCATTCGTATCGTTCTCTTAAATCGGCATTATTTACCAGTGTGCTCGGATCACACTGCTGACTGTGAGATAATATGGACGAGCTTTTAGCGACAAGAGTAAGCCTGCAGCCTGCATTCTACACGAAGTTCGTCCTCGAAGGTCCTGGGTTAGGCAAAGCGGAAAGAGGAGAGCAGCAGGTTGTAATGCGCATATTCTCTGGGTTTGGGTGAGAAGGGGTTGGAGTGAGGCCCCCTCCCCTCCGACCGCCTGGCGCCGGCCGCCGGCTGGGGAGGCCACCGCGCTATGTAATGTAAATATAGAGGCCAGGTATGAGGCTTAACTGCATTAAGATGGGCCAGAACGCGCATGCAAATTATTTCATTGTTTGGGGGCTGAACAGGCGACAACGGTGTAATACGTTATTGTTATTTGTCTGCCAGGCCGGGCGGGGATCACGAACCCTGTTTCAATTTAGCCGAGCGCGCTAGGGACTATAGCGGCACTCTTCTTATTACATTACGCGCGACAAATTATCCACACAACATAAAATGTCGGAAAATGTTCGTAAACGTGTTGGTGGGTCCCTTTCCTTCCTTCCGTTGACTCTTTTGTTCGGAAATGGCTGGGGCGGCCGGCGGGTTTGATCTGCCGAGCCTGGCTGAGTCCCACTGTATAAATCATCTGGGAGTTTGCACCGACGACCGACCGTCCGACCGGGCGGTAATTTACCAGCAGCAGGAAGAGTTTTGATATCTGACGGGACTATCGCCAATCAGTAATCGGGACGCCATCCATCATGGACCGGGGCGGGGGCGGGGCGGGGCGTGGCGGGGTGAGGCGGGGCGGGGTGGCAGAGGGCCGATCTGCAGAGATTTCGGTCTGGAGCCACGAGAGCGTGCGCGTGGGGGAAACAAAGCGAATGAAAGGATGTTCCTCGCAAATATTTTTATTGCAGCTCGTGGTGGTCGCAGTCATTTATTTGGTTTCCCTATCTGCACAGCACACATGTAGCAGCCAAGAAGCGAGGTTTTGCAGCCGCGAAAAGCATGTCCGCGTGCCCCATCAATGTAGGAGGAATAATTTACCCACTGTCCACGTGTTCAGTGTGTTTCTTGACCTCCTCCCTTCCCCCGTTCTAGTTCTTTTCCAAACTGCCCCGCTGTCGACATAAATATTTCAAGCCGCTCCTCTGCAGAGTGTTAAGTATGATGGTTCATTTCCGTCGGAGCGCGCCCCCCTGCCTGCCCCTGTATGGGCAGCACCCCTCCGCTACGCCGCGCCGCGCCGGGTCTGTGCAACGCTTATCTGGACAGGCGGGGAGCAACACGCCCGCGCTGACGTATCAGACATCTCCAAGTAAACAGTAAATCAGCCAGCGTGTCTTATTGGGTGTGGGTCGCGGGGGTGTGGGGTGGGCTGGTTGGGGTCCCGCGCCTCAGCATGGCACCGGGTGGGACAGTTTTGTGCCCGCATGGCACGCGTGGCGCACTCACACAAACACAAACACACACACACACACACACACACAAGCAGTGACTACTCACATGTACATGTACATTTTCGAACAGGCCTGTCGGTCTACTTTGCGGTGGCGCTGGACTGGGGGGTTGGGGGTAGAGGCGAGGGGTATTAGGGGGGGGGAGGGAGGAGGATAGGGAGGTCGCTCGGCTGACTACCCCTCCACACGAAGCTCCCCGACGTGGCGGGGCGGGTTTGGCGGGAGCGGGCAGGCGGGCAGGCAGTGGCCAGTAAATCACGGACGGTCTGTTTATCGCTGCCGGAGCTATTGCAAGGCAGCAATTACTGCCCCCTCCCTTCCCCCCTCCCCAGCCCCTCGCGCCCGGCCTTCGTCAGCCTCTCCCCTCGCCTGTCGCCACGCCACGCCCCGCCACGCCCCGCCACGCCGTAGCGCAGCCCCTCTCTCACCTTTGCTAAATTCGATCCATCGAGGCCGGCGGGGCGGCGGGGCTGCCTGTCTTGTCGGACGAGCCGGGCTGGGCTGCACGGCTGCACCTGGCACCTGGACGGGATGATGCGGTCCGGTCGTCGGGCCGCCCCGCCCCGCCCCGCCGCACCCCACGACGCTCCACCACCCCGCCCCGCCCCCGCGGTAACAAAAGGAATTAAAAGTCCGGGCCGTCCAGCCTGCTGCCGGCCGGCCAGTCCCGCTCCCCATCGGAACACGGTCGGCCGAACCGTTAGATAAAAAAGCGCTGATGTCGGAATAAAGTGCGTTGCGTCCGCTGGTCCGACGAAGAGAAGGGGCGGGGCGGGGGGCGGCCGTATCGCCAGATGAACGAGCCAGGGCCAGCGGGGCCCCGTCCCACCCCACCCCGCCACTCGCGCTCAGGCCTCCTCCCTCCCGTTTAGCTAATTGGGGGTGGATTTGTGGACGACAATGATGACGTTTTCGATTTCAGAACGTGTTATTGTTGCCGGGTCCACGCTCTCTCACGGTCCGTTGGCTGTGTGCGTGCCACGTCCGTCCCGCACCGCACCCCGCCGCCCGCCGCCCCTCAGCAGCGGTCAGTCTGTTTCCAGCAATACCTGCCTGCGTTTCATTACGCCCAGCCAAGTCGTAAAAGAGCTGTTTTGCGCGCACCTTAACTATTCAGACAACTTGCCGGCTCTTCCCTTGCCTGCGCAGGCGTGGCGGGGAGCAGCGGGGTGGGGCGGCCGACGCGACGGGACCCCCGACACCGTACTGCGGCCAAACGTACTCGCCGAACTTTGGGGAGAGCAGAGAGAGACACCCCTGTCCTTTCCTCTCTGAGTCAGCCACTGAGACGGCAGAGCGACGTCGTCAATGGTTGGAGCTCGGATGGGAAAAAAAAGTCGTATGCTGCTAGAGCGCAGGGACCATGTCTGTAAAGAAATAAAAAAATAAAATCAGAAGCTCTAGCTCCCCGGATTTTTTGCTGCTCGCGTGCCGACTGGTAGGACTGAAGAAGGGCGTTCACCGAGGTTGAACAAAACAAACTGCGGGGCCTGTTGCGGCATCACCATCGGAAAAGGTCCGGGCTGCCTACTCGATAGGGGCGGGGCGGAGCGTCGGCGCCGTGTCGTACATTGACGAGCTCGTGTGCGAGTGCATTAGCGCAGCTGCGGCCACGGCGAAGCTGATTAGCTATTCGTACAGCACAGACTATCCCCCGTGGTGCTTGTTTGTTCATGTGCCTGATCGGTGTGCGAATGGAGCGAAACGCCGAGACTGCAGCCGTCGCGCTGCTTTTGCAGTGCAAGAGGCAGCTGACCTGGCGGCGCCGTTCATCTTCCGGACAAGCAGCGCGCCTGATCGTTAGGCAAACATCTGGCCTGCTGCGCGTGAGTGCTTTGCGGGCTTGCCTACCCCTCGTCTCGCAGGCGCCCACCTTCCGAGTTTCGCGGATTATGTCTGAAGAAAACGGCCGCACTTTCTTGTCCGGTGTCCATTCAATCTTTCGTTTGACATATTTCGTGAAGATAGTTTTTGAGTTGAAAGTAGTAACATAAAATAGAATCAAGACTCATACCGGTCATGGAAGCAAAGGGTGCGAGGGAAAAGTCAAGGAGGAAAAAATTGAGTCGGATGTCAGGGAAAGGTCTAGGAAATTTTATCTGAGTCAGGGGGAAATTTGAAGATTGGATCATACATATGATCACACCATATGGTGTCCAAGGCACTGCAACCCCAGCAAATATAGTCAGTGTCGTGGAACAACCGCTGCTCTTCGCCGCAATAGTGATTGAATAAGTGTTGTATTTTACTTTTTTTTTTTAAACAGAAAAGGTAGTTTTCCATTTGTTCGACCAGAAATAATGTTCATTTTGCGTTTTAAATTTTCTATAATAATTATACAACCACCTCTCATTAAGAAGAAAAAGGCAGGGAAAATAGCGATTATTCGGTCTGGAAGTCATGGAAAAGTCAGAGAAAAGGGAATTGAGAATGCGGTATTAACCCTGAAAATATTTCTTTGCGATGAAAGTATAATCAAGGGGGAGGAGTGACTAAATTATTTTTTGTGTATGTTGATGCCTATGGCATTCAGTAGTCGCTACAATTAATCTAACTATGAAATAACCGACGTTCTACTTTTTTTAAAAAAGGTAGTGCTTCTGGAATGCGGTGCTCTCACCCACGCTTCGATATCTTCTCCACTGCTTTCTTTAATAAGAATGATTCAGGGGAGTATTTTTATGCAAGTTTTAGTGGAAGGAAGCAAAAATAAAAGATAATATCTTGCTCTTCGTTTATTTACATATGATTCGGTCGAATGCTGTTGATTAAAAGTAACAAATACTTTCAGCTTAATAATTGACTGTGTGACAGAGAAAACAAAGTAAGATGGTTTCGATGCAGGGCCCGTATTCTTGGTCTCCGCAAACGCTCAATAATGATCACAAATACAAAATTATTTATTACTTAGGAAAAAATCCTGATCAAAGAAGGGACAGGAGACGATTTCTAAAGGAAGCACAGACAATAAAGCAAACATTTTGGATGATATGTTTACGTTTTCTTCTTCAATCTGAGTAGTGACTAGTGACATCAGTCGAACAGCTTTAAAATCAGTAATTTTAGAAAGATTTCCACATAAATAAACAATGAGCTCTGGTTCTTTGGAAAAATTAAAACGTTGACTAATGCTTATGGGCTCTAGGTCTTGACTTTCAACCTGTGAGAACATTAGCCGAGTCATGGCACTAAGCGTACATTGGCACATTTCCGTATGCAAAAGACTAGCTGAAGATCACAACCTCGATTTCATAACCTTGGCTGGAGTTCCGAAGCACAAGAGCAATCTGCACAATAGCGAATGCATTACAAATTGCGTTACAGTCGGTTTAAGCACTCCGTCGATCCTGGCTATTTCAATAACATAAACCTCTTTTATTTACATTCACATATAATAAAAGCAGTATTCCAGTGCAGGCCCGGACACGAGGTTTTACAGATGATAGCGTTTTTTGACAAGGTAATAAAATATATTACTCGCGGACCCACAGTAAAATCCCTTTAACCTACACGAGATAATGGCACAGAATAAGTTCGATTTTTTCCCCTCTCTTCCCAAGTGAGGGAGAGGTGGGTGGAGCACGCGTGCTCACACACATTCACTCATCGTTCACACACATACCCACACGCACGCACACACACACACACACACACACATGATTATGTACATGTTATGATCACAGATAGAGCGGCCTGGCTCAGGCCCACGGTCACCGCCTCGCGAGTGCGGCCGCCGCCACACCCAGCGCCACGCTGAGCGCGCGCTGCCAGCCCCGCGGCCGCGCAGGGACCGCCGCCGAGCGCGAGGGGTCGCCCCGGGACTCGAGGCCTGCGGCACAAGAAATTCCACAACTGAAGAGATACCCACGCTAACTGGCAATGTACTTTTTCGTACATGTGAAATGTACGCATATAAACGTGCGGATTTATGTAAAAAATCGTGCAGAATTCTGTAGAATATTGTTCATGAATCTGTTTATTATTGTGCATTTTTTCGACATGTAATAAATTCTGCAGATCTATGAACAATATTTTACATAATTCTACACGATTTTTTACATAAATCCGCACGTTTATATGCGTACATTTCACATGTACGAAAAAGTACATTGCCAGTTAGTGTGCCGACCGTAACCCTTATCAGGATATCAAGAAGAAGACGTACCTCCTGCGTTCACGACGCGATTCGACAGAGGACTCTCTCCAACTGGTTTGATAACTGTGAGGAGGGAAAAAATTAATGAATAAACGAGTTCAATTGGCTGGTATGTCTTTTGGTCAACACTTGCAAAACTGAAGAAAAAAAAATCCCACTTTTACATACCGTAAAGCCTAACTGTTCCCTCCGCCCGACCCAGCGAGTTGGTCGAGATGCAATTATACACTCCTATGTCGTCTTCCCGGAAGGAGTGGATGAGAAGGGACATAAAGACCTTGTAGTTCTTCCTCTGTTCTCCGATCTTGTACTTGGGCCTGCACACACACACGAGAGACACAGGAATCAGACTTTGTTCCGCTACGTCCCGCCTCGACTGAAAAACTTTGCAGCGCTCACCCGTCCAGCAACATCTCTTGTCCGCTCTTGAGCCAGAAGTTGATGGTGTTGGGGAAGGCCTCCACGTTGCATTCGAGTTTGACGTCCGTACCGAGTGGCGCCCCCAGCAGCTGGTTCGGCACCTCGATATGCGGCGCAACTGCGGGCAAAACAAGTCCGGACGTCAGAAAAACACAAAAACACGCACGCAATACTAGCCGTGGCCGCTCCCAGCCACACCGCGCCGCGAACTCAGCAGTGCGGGGCAGGGGGAGGGGGTGGGGGCGCTCTCGCCGACAGTCTCAGGTATTATATTGTTTCTCACAATGACTCCGCCGGTTCTAGTCCTCCTGCCTCCCCAGAAGGAGCAAAGTTCAGGCCCTCTGCCTTGCGCCGTGCACGCGGATTTCAGCCCAACACCTTTTGATCCTCTTGCGCCTCCTGCTCTCCGCGGTAGTTGTGCATATCTCTCTCACTCTCCAGTGGAAGACAGATACACCTTGCAAGTGATGATACTACGAGCCCCGGGGGGGGCGCCCCCCAACTTGCGCGACACCATTCGCCGCGGGGCGCGGCGGCGGCGCGGCGGGTAAGGCGCGGGGCTTATTAGGGCCGATTGTGTGCGCGGGGCGCTGTGTGTTTGATGTGGCCACACACACACACACATGCTCGGAAATGGCGGCCCCAACCGGGCCCCCCCTCCCCCATCCGGCTCCTACCCTCTTCCCTTTAATTTCATGGCGTGGGCTGCTTGTCAGGCCGGCGCGACAGCACAGCACGATGGCGGCGGCGGCGACCCCTGCTTGCTCCCAGCGCCCCCGCTACGCCCCTCCCCTCCCCCCCAACGCTCAGCCTGCCCCCCCGCCGCTGCAAAGTTTTGTTTATCAAGCGGCGTGTGCAGATATTGGCCTTCGCCGTGCTTAATAACCAGAATGGTAGTGCGGGGAGGTAGGGGTTGGAGGAGATACGTTGCGCAGAACGGGTCGGCGTTACGGGGGGTGGGGGTATGGG
This sequence comes from Frankliniella fusca, assembly GCA_029379305.1. Taxonomy (NCBI): domain Eukaryota; kingdom Metazoa; phylum Arthropoda; class Insecta; order Thysanoptera; family Thripidae; genus Frankliniella; species Frankliniella fusca. The sequence continues at coordinate 314,224 of JAHWGI010001390.1, forward strand.
AGTAGGAGCTGCGGCCCACCCGGAGGCTCCAGCCCGGAGGCCCCGGGCATCTAATCGCAACCCAGCAACGCCAGCCACCGATCACGACGCTGTCGGGCCGGAGCCGGAATATCCGTAACATGGGCAGGGCCTGCATTGAGCAGCGACAGGGGAGACCCGCGTTGTGATACAACACTGTAAGTTTCGTGCGAAGACCTGCTCTTCATAACATACGAACAGTATACATTCTTCGTATTACGAAGAATTTCTTCGTATTGCGGAGAGGTCTTGTTTGTAAATACTAAGACGTACTCTTCGTAATACAAACAGGGTCTTCGTAAGTTACGAACTGATTCCCTCGTAATATGGCTGGTTCATCCTTCGTAAGTTGCGAACTGACCTTCGTAATATGAAGAGGTCTCTTCGTAAGGAACAAAGAGTGCGTGTCGTTATCAAAAATTACGGAAAAAGTCGTAAATTGACGAATATTTTTTTTTCACAGTGATTGTAGCTGACAGTGAAAATCATTGCAAGCTTTTTCGAGTGTGTGCATTTATTCTAGAAATAGATGAAAACTTGTTCCCTCTGGTGGCCATGTCGGGGCATGCCATAGTGGCGGTCTGAAGGGCCCGCCGGCGACGTGACACTGGGGCGGGGTGGGGTGGGGCGCACGGCTCGCAGGCACGCAGACCTCATCGCGCTCCACAATTACAGCTCGGGCTTTGTTTGCCAAAAGCGTGGAATTTGCGCGACAAAGGATGCGCGGGTCGGCGTGGCGTGCGCCGATAAAATGAGCTGCTGCGTCCAGAGAGCTGCAGTGGAGAGAGCGGGGCGGGGCGGGGCGGAGTGGGGTGGGGCGGAGCGGCCAGTGATCACGGTGCTAACACAATTACGTGGGTGTTGCGGCGGGCCCTGTGTACGGGCGCGCACACCAGCGGGTAGGATAGGCTCGAGCAAAGCTCGAACATTGCACTGTGTGCTCGCCCGGCCGGGCTGGCAGGGCTGGCAGGCACACATTTCGTCCGGGCAGCAAATTATGGCGGTGCAGTTCGCGGGCGCGCAACGCGTGTAACTCATGCGGGCTGGCGTTTGTTACATATCCAGAGGCCCCGCCGGCCTGCGCGCAGGCGAATCGGAATATTTTTATTAACGTATTGTGAACAGAGTAAAGATCCCTCCAGTGTTTTTTACCCCTTTCTCTACGGAGGAGTGAGATGGTTGGCGTAATGCACTTTTCAGGTTTGGCTTAGGAAAATAATTTGTTCCTGAAACCCGCCACTTCCCCGCGCTGTCGTTGAACAATTTAACTCGAAAGCAGAGTGAGCGCCCCGCCGCCCGGCCTCGCCGGGCCTCACCCCACCCCGCGGCCCGTGCTCACCCGGCGGCTAAGTCCGCTGGGAAAGTTACCCGTTCCCTTCCGACGCCGGCTAATTAATCAACATCGCGAAAGGGTTTCGGCCGGTCCGGTCGGTTGGCCGGAGGGAGGCCCCGGCCCCGGTGGAGCTCCAGTGGAGCTGCAAGACCGCTTCAGGTGGCCGGGCCAGATGAGTGCGTCCCGGGCGCGCGGCGAGTGCGTCGGGCCGGGCCGGGGCCGGGCGGGGCCGGGCGGGGCTGGCTGCTACTGGGGTTAGTTAGGCTTAAAGACGGACCGGGCGGGGCGGGCAGTAAAGTATCGAGCACCGGCCCGAGATGATATACGCCTTCGGCTTGCCAACCGATCCCCCCTTTACGACCAGTAAACACTCGGCCTCGGCCCCTATCTGGCCCGGCTGGGGCCTCGCCCTGCTCGTCCTCCGCGCTGCTGCGGCGGCGGAGCTGCAAATGGCCTCGTACGGCGCGGCCCGCGCACTCACATGGACACCGCCTCAGCTCGGCACAGCCCGCGACCGTCGTGGTGTACATCGACACCTTTGCTGAGTGGTCACAAGCTGGCGGGGCGGAGCGGTCGAGCGGGCGGGCACATCCGAAGCCCCGCGCCTAGCGCCTTCTTCCCGCCCCGCCCGGCGCGCAAGCTGGGGCCAATATCGTCTGCTTTATGGACCCCCAGCGGGCCCAGCGGGGTCGGCACCGCAGCATTTATCTACCCCCTGCTTTCCCCTACCCGTACCAGTTAACGTTGCCCTACCCCTTACCCCCTTTTTCTTACACACGCACACACACACGCACACACACACACACACACACACACGCCGCTGTTGTTTATACTGTCCATATTTCAAAAGCGCATTATATATATAAAGATGTCGCTCCCGTAGAGGCGCCCCGCAGTACTCACAGTTGATGTTGAGCTGGACTCTCCTGCTGACGGCGGGCGGCACCTCGTTGGACGCGATACACAGGAAGGCGCCCATCATCTGGCGGTCCGTCTTCCAGAACGTCAGGCTGGTCGAATTGACGCTGGACACTGCAACACGAAAAGCGAGTGCCGGCCATGAGGGTCTGGGGGGAAAGAGACGCTTCGCTTGTCCTGCTCTGGCGTTCGTCCTTGTGAACGGCTCATCAGTCCAGGAGAGGGGGAAAGGGGGGGGGGGTCCTTGTTTGAGAAGACGGCGGGTGGATCACGCGACAGAGCCAAGTCAAACACGCGGGTGGAGAGGCGGGGCCCGGGCCGGGCCGGGCCGGGGAGCAGGGGGGCAGGCTGCCTTGATTACATATCACTCTAAGCCTTCAAGTTGGGTGCTGCTAAGCAGCAGTGCAGGCACGGGCACGAGTGGGTAAGCCTCTACGGACGTCGGCAGTGCCAGCTCCCCACCTCTCGTCCGGAAACGACAAACACAAGAAGCGCGCACGACACGACTCTGCCACTTCCAAGCGCTCGAAAATGACGCGGCAGCGCGCGTCTGGGTGGCGCAGCTATGACGCGCGTTGGCACCCGATCCATCAGCGGCGGCGCGACACGGTCTGCTCGAGGAGGGAACTCCATCCATGCGTCGCAGAGCAGCCGGGCAACGTTTGCCGTTTCCGTCTCGTCGCCTTATAAATGGCTAACCGTTTTAAAACGGACGACTGCGGAGGGGAGAGGAGAGTAGAACAACTAACTCCATCATCACTCTGCGCTGCGCTGGGGGAGTTATCGACCGTCGTCGTGTGTCACGCCCGACACGAACGGGCTATAAGTGCTGCCTGTTACGGTTTTGTAATTGAGTTGCAGGCAGGGAGGAAGCGAACGTCAAACGGCCCGGCGAGGCCCACTTTTGGCCGCGTGTGGCGTGGCTCGGGCCGGCCCGCCGCGGCCAGGCAGGGGGGCTCATTTGCTCGCCTGTCCGCGGACCCCTGAATTCGATCCAGCTATTATCCGTTGTGGATGCTTGCCCTGCCTGCCCACCCGCATACCCTGGTCGAGGAGGTCTCTCGTGTGTTTTCTTTCTTCCAGACAAGCAGCTGCAAAATGCATCAAGCACAACTCTGCTGCTGCCATTGGGTTCAACATGGGGGATAAAAAAAGAAATATTTATTATCCTTTTTTGAGAGGGTCGGCCGCCACCGCACAGACGCTGCGCTCCGACACGACACGTCTCTCTCGTCGCTGAAAGATGCAGTGGAGCAGGCCAGGCCACAGTTATATTGGTGCGGAGTGGAAATGCAAACAGGCGCACACAGCCCAGCGCGACCCTCCGGAAAGAACAGAGGAAGACAAAGCGGACGGGAGAGGGAGAGAGGGAGAGAGGGAGAGGGGGGAGAGGGGGGGAGAGGGGGGGAGAGGGGGGGAGAGAGAGAGGAGCGTCCCTGCTGCTTGCGGCAAGACGTGGCGACCGTCCACGGCCGCTTAAATAAAGCAGGAAATGAACAAGTGCGGGGATCTTTGTTGGCAAGGCGAGAGAGATGAGAGAGAAGGGAGAGAGAGAATAGAGGACACGCGGAGCTTTGTGGCGAATTCAGGAGCATTTAGAGAGAGAAAGAAAGATGGAAGGGGAGCGGCTGGGAGGTACTGTTGGGTGATTGTTTGCAGGTTGCCTCTGACTTCAACCGAAAAGGCACTTGCACTTTATATAAGCTTTATAAGAAATTAAAAAAAGGTAGAGAAAGAGCGAGGAGAAAGCTGCATCCATGGAGCGAACGTGGTGGGGCAGTCGTGCTCCGACCTCGAGGCGATGAGGCGACTATCCTACCCAACAGGCGTATAACGCACATTTCGGGCCTCGTTGGCCAGCAAAGTTAGTTTTCGGCGCGAAAATCAGACGGCTTGCTTTGGCTCCATTCCCAATCGAGCGGCCAAACCCTCCGGCGATGTCTTTGATGAGGAAGCCGAGAGTGAAAGAGGGGAGTGGTGCTCCGAGCAAGACGTTGGGGGAAGGGGATGGGGAGGGGGGAAGGGAGGTGAGGAGTGGCTCCGTCATTCAGTAAGCCCCGCGAGAAAGTTGTGAATCCATCTCTATAGCTGCTCTGTGCAGCGGGGATCTCCTTAGCAGAGGAATTCGAAGCGGTGGGGCGACGTGCTGGTCCCAGCAGGTGCTGTCCAGTCGCGCCACGCAAATGACGCCACGCCACACGCCTGAATATTCAAGACGGGCGGAAACGGCCGGCCGGTTTTCGATTTTCTGCTGCTATACGCGAGGCAACACTGCATGATAATACGTCACCAGGTGTTTTCGGCGAAGTTTACCATAGATTTCGCACACCTGCCTGTACAGATCTGCGTATGGTGAACCAATGAACGCGACCTGGGATAGCGATTCGCATCGCCTTCGGATCTGCGTCCCGGCAGACGAGAAGTTACAGGAAAAGTGAAAGGGGCCTCCAATGTACAGAACCAAGCCGTAGTTCACACTAAAACCAGGAAATAGCAAAATTGTGCATAAAAGAAGAATCACTTGAAGAGCTTTGATAATTTTCGAAAGAACACGCAATTTTACGACTTTCGGCCGGGAAAAAAATACCTGAAAAACAAGTCGTGTATTACCATGCATAGAAACAGAGATTTTAGATCGAAATTTCTCCAAATTTGCCGGTAACTTTGGGATGGTATTTCAACTACCACCGCTCCCCGCTGGGGAGAGGTTACCATACCGCTTCTGTTGTCCTCCAGGTGAAATGGCTTTGAAGAGCCTATTCCCTATTCTTGATGATGTCTCCTCAAAGATGTGGGCGTCGGTTGGGTCGCCCATCCTGTCTGACAGGAAATGGCGGTAATCGGTCAGAGTACAACTGGCAAGAAACTGTTCTAGCCTCGCCGCAACGGTCTTACTTTTGGTCAGAATCTTTTCCGTTTGCTGTCCCCGCGCGACTGAAGGAAAGGGTCGTCAACTCCGCTTGACCGTGTGCGGAGGAATATGGAGTATTACAGGAATTATTGGTAATATTACACCAATTTTACGGTACTGACGTCAGAATCCTGGAAAAATTGGCAATATCAACGTAATATTACCCGTAATATGGGTAATATCAAAGTAATATTTGAGGGAATATCATCTCGTGTACGGAGGAATATTGGAGTTGACGACCCTTTGGGTCATGCACACCGAGCCCTCCCACTTGAAGCTGATCCCCGCTACCCCCGTAGTCCCTACTTCTCTGAAAAAGCCATCCTGCTTCCTTGTCAAATTGAATCCTCTTTACTTGTAATGGAACAAAGACTCGTCCGGAACTCGTAATGGATTCTATGAAACAAAGCCTCTTATTATCCAAAGAGTGTTCACGGCGGGGAGTGAAGCAGCAGGGGTCGCGCGGGGGCTGTTGAAGTGCGCCGGGGCTACAGGCGCAACAACCTCACCGAATCACTGCCGTGCTCTCATCGATGTTTCCTTCCTATACGCCACACGCGAGACTCCCCCGCCCTGTTGTGTCTCTTTCGCCCGGGCCTAGTCAGCCTGGCTAGCAGGCGGCGCCCGCAGCAGGCCGCAGGTCCCGCAGGTCCCGCAGGTCCCTCTGTAGCTCCCGTTTCTCCTGCTGTATGCCGCGCCACCGCCCCTCTCCTCCTGCTGCGCCCAAATTACTCCAGGCTCCACAGATGAGGATAGAAGCCCGGCAAAGCCCCGACGCACCGCGGAGCCAACGGAGCTCAAGGCGCAGCGCGCGCCCGTAATGTCAGGCGCTGGTATGAGAAATTTCGTCTGCAAAAGACTGCTGTCGTCCGGAACACCATCCACCGCAGGCATGTCGTAGGTTTTCTTCATTCCGTATGCAATTGTTTTTTTTTCCTCGCTCTCTCTCTCTCTCTCTCTCTCTCTCTCTCTCTCTCTCTCTCTCTCTTCCAACTGGCTCTTCACTTCTTTGACGTAAAAGTCTGAAAAGCACACGCATGTACTCATTAGTGTGTGTAATGGAAAGCCGTGCCCTCGACGTGTGTGTGTGCGCGCGCGCGTGGGCGCGAGCAGCTCGCGCTCCTGTATGTGTGAGCTCGCGCAGAGAGATGCACGGGTTACAAAACCGGAATCCTCCCCGGGGCCCGGCCCGGCCCGGCCCGACGCCACCGGTATTGAGGGTCTCCTCTTTCCTCCCGACGCGACGCTGACGCCGAGCTTGAGTTACCGCGCGCCGTGGATTAGGGATGCCGGGTCGGGCCGGGCTGGGCCGGGCTGGGCCGGGCGCATCCCAGGACGGCGTCCCGAGGATTACGGAGCCGGTGGTGCGCCTGGGCCCATCTCCCTCCCTGCTCTAAGGCCCCCGCCCCCGCGTGCTCTCCCCGGCTCTCACTTTTCTGTCCCCGAGCCCAAGCCCCGCACACCCTCTCGCTCTCTCTCTATATATGTATCTCTCTCTCACAGCCCCCGCGTCCGCGTCCTTCAAAATCCTGGCTCCTATTTAAACCAACACACGCGCCAGGCCAGGCCGGGCGGGACTGAACTGGGCCGCGGTGTTCGACATGTTGTCGGAGACCAGCGTCAAGAGGAGGTCGCGCAGCGCGCTCACAGGCGCTCACCCTGTGCGCTCCCAGCTGCTCAACGCCAAGAGAAAGTTGTCGTGCTCCGCGGTAACGAATCGAGCACAAAGTACTTTACTCCGCCAAGTGATCCCGCTCGGCAGGCTCCCCCCCCCCTCCCCCGCCGCCCCTCCACACACACGCAATGCCACCGACGCCACCCCACAGTCACCCCCTTCCCAACGCCGTCACTTCCACCCTCTTCGCTTTACTGCGTACACACTAAATGGACGGCCCCCCTGGGGACGTTTCGGAGCGAGTGGGAGAGAGAAGAGCGCGTGAGAGGAGATCGGGAGGGACGAGGAAGAAGGGACTTCGGCCTACGGCACGGCCCCGGCCCCGCGAGGAGGCAGGCTGGGCTGGAGTAGAAAGATGAGGTCTGAGACACGGCCCGGCCGGGGGCCAAGCCGGGCTGGGCTGGGCCGTGCGGGCGTGCGTCCGGACGAGTTGCCTTTCACCTTATCCCGGCGCTGGGTTAGAATGCGTGGGGCGAAGCAGAATGTGGGTGGGGCGGGGCGGGCGCGCCCCGAAATATGAGGCGACATAAAGCTGTCGCGGACTCACGGCGGCCTAGGCGGAGGAAACCGGTATATTAACGGGTCTTCATTTTGATTTGTTTGTCCCGCGCTGCGTCGCGCCGGGGCCGGGGCCGGGGCCGGGGCCGGGGCCGGGGCCGGGGCCGGGGCCGGGGCCGGGGCCGGGGCCGGGGCCGGGCTCGGCCTGGCGCCGCTCCACTCCGCTAGCTGCTGGCGCTGTTATGACCCATCAGGACGGCACATTACCCCGGACGCTACGTTCACGCGACGGCCCGCCGTCGTCGTTCCCCCCTCTCGTCCCCGCAATATTCAGACTGTCACCAGCTTGCCCCAGTGCCCTTGCCCACGGACTGCAGAAGATGACGCATCGCATGTTTTCTGAAATTTAAAACAGAGAGTTTTGCGTGGCAAAATTTCTTCTATCAAAATAAACTCATTTTCATGGTCTGGTGAGCTGCGGAAAGAAAATAACGCTAATGTAATAGCGACAGTCCACTTTTAACTTTTGACTTTGACGTTGAACACAACTTTACAGCCCTTAACGCTTGTCAACTTTTACTATAACAATAACTGACGACGTTTCAATAATGTAAACTTTAAATTTAACTTCGACTGTGCAAGCTGCAGGTACTAGAGTATCATCTGCTAAATTGACTTTTTACGTTTTGCCTTAAACGTTGCAATTTCCAACTTTAATCCTTTATTTTCACTGTCAAAGCTTTTTCCATACGGGTAGAGACAGCCACAAGGTGCTGTCTAAAAAGTTAACACAAAACAAATCAGGCGACGGTTCTACTTGCGTGGTATGTGTCCCGGTGCCGTAGGGAAGCTCTTTGCCGGGCTGTTGGTCATGCTTTGCGCTGCCCCCCGGTGGGGGCGGTGCTGAGGCAGGCTCCCCCGCCCCTCCCCGCGCCGCACCACGGCTGCTCGGGGACGTGTAATGGCCGGCTGGCGTGTTCCTCTCATTTGTTAAATGGCAGTCACTCCTCTTCGCCGTCGTCTTCACTGCGGGTCACCTGTGCCCCATTGGGGCTCCGTCCCCGTCCCGGCGGCGGCGAGGCGACCCCTCCCGCCGCCCCCCTGCAGTCTGATTCCGAAGATTGCTCTCGCACCTCTGTCCTTGTCGCACTCATGGGGCCCTGCTACCCCCGACACAGGGTGCCGCCACAGGTGCGACAAGGACGGAGGCACGAGAGCGGTCTTCGGAATCAGCCGGCTGCAGTCTTGCGCGCCCCGGGCCGGACGCCATCGCTGGCCCACTCATGAGCCCGGCCGGCCCCCAAAGTGCCCCCGCATCTCTCCTGCTCTCGCAGGTCGTCACCGAGTCCCTTGCCCTGCCCCCGCGCGGCTCTCCAGGGGCGCCGCGGCTGGGCTGGGGTGGCGCGATGGGCCCCCAGGTCTCCCTCGGAGCAGCGGGGTGCGCACGCGGTATCGATGGCTCGACTAAATGGCTATGGTTGCCATGCGAGGCGCGGTCGATTACGTCGTCGTTAGCCTCCGGAAGGTTGGACAGTGCGACGTGTGGCGTATTGCTTTTTCAGATAAAGAAAGATCTAAAGAGCGCGTAGAAGGGGGGGGAGGGGGGTAGAAGGGGGAGGGCGGCACGTAATATAACCGTCGACACGCGTAGCGACTAGCGACCATACAACCAAGTCCACCAGTCCCGGCCAAGGGGCGCGCTTTTTATTATTCATCGCAAGTTTAGAAAGTGTCTGTATATAGTTTGCAGTAGCTTATTCGCTTTCTTGCGCGAAAGGGAGAAGCGCCTGCGGGATGACAAGATGATGAGCCGGCCATCTCCATGCAAACTTGCGCGCTCCATAGCAGCAGCCCGGATCGCGAGCCGCTTCCCGCTTCCCCCCTCCTCCCGGTCCCACACCAAAGTCTTCTCCCTCATCATCAGCTTCTCCCGAAGGTCCAGGGGGAGAGGGGGGGAGGGGGGGAGGAAGAGAAAGAAAACAACTGCAATAACGAAGAGGCACGACACATATGTGCGAGTTTCTTCAGTCTATAGGCCCGGCGCGGGTTGAGCCCGGGGCCAGGGTTTACCGCAGGCCTCTGCTCATCAGCAGCGGCCCCGCCCGTCCCGGCCTCGGCTCCGCCCTTGGCCTCACCTTCCATCATCCCCCGTGTCCTTGGCCACAATGAGCGCCGTCCCTAAGGGGAGCCCCGTAATGGAATGAGCTGGGCGCGACAAAGACAACCCGACCAGCCGCAAAGACTGGCAAAGACCGACCGCCGTAGCCGGGAACTGCGAAGTGAAATAAGAAGCCGAAAGAACTTGGGGAGCTCAGGCCAGAGGTGCGAAGTAAACCACTGAGTTTTCAGATGTAAAATATATCGATAGTAGACTCTTGTAGAGCCGTCTGTCAAACACACAAGTTACTAGGGTATCTGGCTGCTAATAATGTGGCATGTATACGACATGTATACCCACATCTATTCATGCTCAAGGTCTGATGTGATGGTTGGCAAGAAAACTGTGAGGAATGTTGAAGTATGGGGTTGTGCACAAAATTTCTACAAGAAATGACGTAAAGCTAGGATATCAATTTAAAATGTAAACTTGCAAAACTGCAATCATCCTTGCAATTCACTTATTGTCATTGTCGTCATTCTTCAATCAAAACAAACCGTCTTTCACCGTAAAAAATGTCGGTATACAAGATTTACGATATATTTTGTTAATCACGATGTACGCAAAATAGTTTGAATTTACGACAACTCATTCTTGCCTGTCATTGAATTTTAAGTGCTTATAATTTTCCGATTTGGAATTGCAGTTTTACAACTTCACTTCGTTGAGACTTATCCCGTAAACTTCCAAAATAACGATCAATGTTGTAAATTTACGAATAAGGCAAAAATTTCATTTTCCAATGAAGTCACTGTGAGAAATCCTTGTACCGGTACGGGAAAATTTTCCATGAGAGGCCTTGTACAATTACGACTCATATTGTAATTTTTTTATAACTATGCGTATCAACTCAGAATCGATTGGTGAGCCAACAAAGTCGTAACGTGTAAAGTCGTACATGTACGAGATATGTTGTACATAGTGAATTCCAAAATATATTGTACAGCGAGGTCTACGGAAATATTTTTCACAGTGGTCATGAGATGTGAGGAGAGTTGAGAGCCTCCAGACTCACCGTGGAACAGCTCCTTGGTGCCTCGGCGCAGCAGGATGGGCTCGCCGCCCTCGCGGCGCCACGTGACCCGCGGCGTCGGGTGGCCCGTCGCCTTGCAGTGCAGCGTGGCGTTGTCGCCCTCGGGCACGTGCAGGTCCGCCGACGAGTCGTCCGAGATGATGTCCGGCGGCACTGCGGGTCACAAACACACTCCGTTAGGTCAGCAGGCTCATCGAATAAGCGATGAGGAAACACTTCAACACTTCGGACTGAGTGGCAGGCGCGCGGTGCTGTGACCGCCAGAGGGCACCGTATTGCGAAAAATAAAAACGAAACTGACCAGCTTATTTTTCTCCGGACACTTCCGTACTTGATGAAAACGGGAAACTCGGCGTAGTATGTCACCCAGAAAACGCCATTCTTGTTTTCAGAATCCTAATGTTTAGGTGGTTTGCTTACTATAATACGAACCAAGAATGTCATACTATTCTTTAGAATATAACACTCTAATCCACGCACATACTACAGTTTAGTATGTTATTTGTTTAGTATGTAACATACTACTCTATAGCGGGTAGTCCCCTTAACTAGGAAACAAATGAGATCTGGGCGAGATTCGAACTTGTAACCTAAGCATTACGGTCCTCTCACGCTGACCACTAGACCACTGATGGGCGGTAATCATTTGGCTCCAGACTGCCCATCTTATTCAATAACCAAGTGCTCGGGCGTTCCTGGGGCGTATTCGTCATTAGTCTGCAAATAGAAGGTTTGCAAACCAAATTTCTAAAAATATTGTCTTTTTTAAGATTTTCAAAATTCTCGTGTGTACGGCAAACTCATTGGAAGAAATACTCGCTGTGATCCTTCTACACTCTTAACTTCTTACAAAGAAAATTCCTTGTATTACAAAGAATTCTGTGCAATAACCGTAATACAAAGCCACTACAAAGCAAAATTTTCTTTGTAATACAAAGAAAATTTCTTGTAGTACAAAGGAAAACTCTTTGTAATACAAGGATTTTTCTTGTATATTACGGTTGCACATAATTCTTTGTATTCTACGAAAAATTTCTTTGTAGAAAGTTTAGAGTGTATAGTGGGTCAAAATCTAAAGGGTCTACATTCTAAAAATTAGTATGTAAGATATTAGAATGTTGCAATAGTATAGTAACATTTAGAATGTCAGTTAGGGTTTCTGGAAAAGTATGTTTGCTAACTAATTACTAGTGTGTGCTTTAGAGTTTCCAGTATTAGAATGTTTACATACTTAAAGCTAGAATGCCATTTTCTGTGTGGTGTTAGTTTTTTTGCAGTATCGTAGGAGAAGAACTAACCCGTGGCTTTGAGAGAATCGTCCGTACCTATAATGCTAGGGAACGTTTCCGTCATCGGTTCCGTACTTGGACTATCATTTTTATTTTTACAGTGCAACAGCAGCGCAGTTTATGGAGGAGTGCATCCCCCGGCTGGCCAGGTTGGTCAGCCGGTGGCAGCTGTCGACGTATTCGTGTCACGCGGAGCGGCGCGCCCTGTCACGAACGTATGGAGAGACGGACCGGGCCTTCTCATCAGATAGTCTGCCCCTGACCCGCTTCACCGCAATGACCAGGCGATTGTTTTGATCCTATCGGTTTCGCCAATAAAGCGGACGCGCGGGCCGAGCCCGGCCGGCTGTGCGCGTCCTGACCAAAGGGGACCGCGTGGTCCCCGTGCTCTTCAAGGTATTAGCGCCGGAGGTGGTGCTTAGGTGGCGCGGAGAGCTGATCTCCCGGCGGCGGCACTGCGCGGCGCAGAGCACACAGAGAGCAATGGAGAGGTTCTGTTGTTCGGAGCGAGGTCCCGTGAGGCGTCGAGAGCCGGATCAGCAAACAGAACACACATCTCAATAATTGGCGGGCGCCAGCAGCGACTCTGCTTCCAGCGCGACTGGCCCCGGGGAGGAGACACAGCCCCGCCACACGCCACGCCCCGCCAAGCCACAACTCCTATACCAGACCAGCTACTCAGGCTCTCGCGTGTGGTGCTCCCCGCCCCGCCCCGCCCCACCCAGTCTCATGAGCCCCGCCCCGAAGCGAAGCGTGCGGCCAGGCAGCCGTAGAGCCCAATAACGCTCCAACGGTGTCCAATAAGATCTAGTCTGAGCACCAGCCGCGCGCGTCTTCGGCAATAATTAGTTCAGTGGAATTTTTCGCAATGCTACGCGTATGGTTGTATCGTAAAGGGGGAAAAAAATGGATTTTGTTTATGAAAATGTTGTGACAAGGGTTAACGTTCGGCTGCGCAGGGGCATTAATAAAGATCGCACGGCTGACGTAAAGCGTATTTATGGCGCGCCCCAGCTAGCTTCGCTCCGCCCCGCCTCCCTGGGGGCCCATACAATGTCGTGTACGGCCCCGGCTCGGCGATCAGGCCTCGCCTCGTAAACTAAATTGACTCATCGCACACGTTTTCAGGGACGATGATAATAATAATGTAGCCATCGTGAAACTCCCAGATAAGAAATTTTCTTTTGTCTCGCACTCACCGACATGTATGGAAATGGCATAGCCGAAGCGGAAAGGCGCCCGACTATACCGGGGGCTCGGGGAGAAAAAGAGCATAGTAAAGCCTGGCCGATCACGGCGGAGAGACTGATGTGCGGTGACTTTTAGACCGACCCACGGCTACCGTGTCTGCCTATCAAAGGGGAAAACAACCCGTCAGCTCAGCAATTAATAATTTTTAATAGCAAACGAATTAAATCAAGAACCTAGAGTTTCTAAATGTCACATTTCGCGTACAACAGTTAATGTCGATTTTTTTGGAATAACGAAAAAAAGATTAAAGAACCTACCCAGAAGTAGAACTGCGAGGAGCCGTATTCACGGCCACTATGCTACTGTACTAGCCCCTGCATGGTGGAGGGCTGGTAACTCAAACTTGGGCAAGGTCATCCCAAAATAAAGAAGGATAATAAAAGCGAAGGTGAGATTGAAGTTGGCCGGGGCCGTAGCCTAGGTCAGGGGTCATGTCAGGACGAAAGCACCGGCGCCTTACACCCTCCACTTCGCCCCGCATCCACGCGGAAAAAGAACGGCAGTGTGAGGGGTGGATCAGGGAGGGAGAGGGAGGTGGGAATAAGAAGTACGGTAGCGAGAGGGCGTCTACATGCTAATGAGAGAGTCTCATCCCCGTAATGGGCCGCCTGACCCGACACAATACCGTCCAACACCCCAGCTAAATTTTCAACCAACTTTGCCGACCCCCTCACTCACTGCCCCTCGAGCCCCCTCCCCTTCCAGCCTTCCAGAGCTGGCTGGCTGGCGCGCCGGCGGGAAAAAAATGGCCGAAAGAGAGACTTTCAGCTTTAGAATGTGGGCCACTCTGTTAATGGTCCAGCTCAGGCCCAGACTCCAGGCCAGGCGCCTCGGGGCGGCTCGCCTCTGCGTGTGCTGAGCGGTGCTGAGGGCTCAGCAACCAGGCCCGCGGGGCTCAGCTGGCTGGGCGGACCTGCTCCTGCTAGCTCCCGCCGCTGTTGCTGAGGACTGACAACTTGCTGAGGGATGAAGCCCCGTAAAGACCGGGCTGCTGGGGGCCGGACCAGCCGAGCCTGCCCGCGCGCTTATCATTTGCCAGCGGAGGGCACGCCGTGGTGCGGAGGGAAGTCCCGTGGTGGAAGGCCGGAAGGAATTCTTGCGACTCCCCACGGAGAGGACCGAACAGGACGAGACGAAAAAAAAACGTTTCCTTGACATGTCCTAGCGTCCGTACCGGGCCGAGCCGGACCTGCGCCCCGCCTCCACTTGAGGCGATCGACTAACAACCCTCTTGCGCTTCCTCGCCCCACCCCGCCCCACCCCACCCCACCCCGCCACGCCTCGGTCAATGCGGCCCAGCCCGGCCGGGTGCTTTCTGGAATACACACGGGGTTGATGAAAAGGGGCAAACGCAGGCCAGGCGAGGAAGCAGCGGGGGTCGTGCTGGCCCCGGGCAACCCGGAGGTGGGGTGGGGGTGGGGGCGGGGGCCCCGGTGGGGGCAACCCACTCAGGCCACCAGAGCACAAGCGCTCCCCGGAGGCAGCAACCGGACGCGAGGGGTCCCGACACATCTGCGGCCGGGAAGTCATCTGCGCTCTGCCCTTCTCTCTCTCTCTCTCTCTCTCTCTCTCTCTCTCTCTCTCTCTCTCTCTCTCTCTCTCTCACTCTATCTCTTTCTCTCTCTCCCTCTCTTCCCTGTCTTGGCTGTCTCCTTTTTGATTTCCCTTTTCTTGGCCTCTCTCTCTCTCTCTCTCTCTCTCTCTCTCTCTCTCTCTCTCTCTCTCTCTCTCTCTCTCTCCAACATTATCTTTCGTCAGCCTCCTGAGACCTTTTCTGACTCATCCACGGATATTTCGCACCGCCCCCATTCTGTATTTTTTTTTTCTTTTTAAGGCACGAAGTAGCCTTATATTCTTCTTTGTTGTTCTGTTGTGTCTAGGAGCGCTCTCGCTGACAGGAGAAGAAGGGAAAGGTGCGAGAGGACACAAATCGTCCAGGGAAATGAGTTATGATAAACACTAATAGAAGCTTTGTGAAAATAAAAACATGACGGGGCCGGGGGGACTTCATGAATACTCAATTCCCTCCAGCGTTGAGGGTGGCGTGGCGAGGCGTGGCACGGCAGCGGTCGACCTGCCCGCGGCGGTCAAACCGTTTTACTTCTGTACCCCAGTTGTCCCGGCACCTCCGCGCCTCTCACCCCTTCTCCCCCTCTCCTGACCGGCGCGTCGGATTCGCTGAGCAACCTTAACACAGAAAGGAAATTGCGCGCTTTAATGCAATGCCGGCCACTCTACATGCAAAACCTTTCCTTCCGATTCGGCTCGCTCTCCAACGCGGACTAAGAAAATGAAGTTTTGCGAAAAGGGGTTCGAGCGACTGCCTGCCTTCAATTGGCAGTTTGGTGCGAGGGGAAACTGCAAAGTGCATATGCCGCGCCATTGCACTTTAAGCACCGCGCGAGGAGTTCGCAGAGAGGGGAGAAGGAGAAAGTCAAAAAACGAGGAGAAAAAAAAATACCGTGACAGATTTTACTTTTCCGTCTCACGTACGTGGCTGTCGACAACGCTTTTCCCGGGGAGGTTATTACTCACAAGAAGGGAATATATGTGCAGTACACACCACAACACGGCCGCAACCCAGTAACCAAAGAAAAGAGTAAAAATAAAAAGAATTGAGAGAGAAAAAAGTACTGGCGCGCCAGCGTAACTCCTTGCCTTAAAGTTGTAGTTCTTTCGTGCCAGGACTAATTCCACTATCATACCATCTCCTGGACAACCTATTCCGCAAAATGCAATTAAGTCAACTCGGGAGTATTTAGACAAATCATTATTGTCACGAATAAAGGCGAGTTAGATTAGCACTTTGTACGTGTTCGTTAGGAGTGCGGCGCTGACTGTGTTTCTTTTTCACTTTTTATTTTGGCGTCGAAAATTGCTCCGTGATTGAGTGGCGACGGAGGTACGGTGGCCGGCTGCGCCCTCTGACCTCGTTCAAACGCGTTGGCGCCGCTGGCTGCAGGTTATTGAGGTACAGGACGGGCAAGCAAAGGAACCATCCGAGGGACACCCCCCTCTCCCCCAAAGCAGTGCCAAGGGTGCAAAAACTTTCCTTGTTGAATAAGTTGGCTGACAACGCTGGTCGGTCGCCCGGGGCGGCAAGGGCCGCACCCAGTTGAATGACTCTAGATGCAGCCATTCGGCTCCACTGGAATAAATGAAGGTCCTGAAACACCTTTTAAGGGTGTTTGCACTGGCCTGTAGGGTAATTCCTGGTCCATTCGACCCAGCGCAAAGCAGCCCGACACCGAATTTTTGGGTCATGGTAAAATTTCATTCAGTATGACCCCTAAAGACCATAAACAACTTGCAAAAGTCTGGGAAAAATCTGGATCAAATAATACTATTTTTTAGGCACGAAGTAGCCTTATGGTTTTGTCTCAGGATCCGATTTTTTTTATTAGCACGGCCCCTTACCTAAATCCTGATTTTTCTATAGGATTTTGATAAGACTTGGCAGAGAGGTAGAACTCAATCTCCTTAGTTCACTGCTGAATTGCCAGCCCAAAGTTGGTGGCCAATTTTGAGAAATTTCGATCTAAAATCTCCGTTTCTATGGTAATACTCGACTTGTCTCGGGAAAACAGCGTGGAAAGGGGAGCCGAGCCGAGTCGCCATTGTTGAGGCAGCTCGACCCCTCGGCGCGGCGCGCAGGGGATGAGGACCGGCGGGGCCGGGGACTTGTTGATTCTACTCATGCACAGTAGTTCAAAAAATAAAATTTCGAACGACATTTTAGAATAAATATGTGAAAGCAGTGTTCGAATGCCCACTGCACAACGAGCCTACAGCTCAAAAATCAAGCTGATCGGACGATTTTTACTGAGAGTCAAACTTCTAAATCGTTTCAGCTAGAAAGCTGGAATTTGGCATGTGACCCTGAGATAAAAGAAATTCAGTAACACGACCCATAAGGCTAGAATTTTTTAAGTAAATTTCTATATAAACCATCTTATACCGAAGAATTTAGTGAAACAAAAACATTAATTTACTTCGTGCCTACCAGGATTTCCTGAAATCGTATTTTTTTTTTTGTTTCTGCCATTTTGCAGTTTTTGTGAAGAATTTTAAAATCTAACTCAGACTTGTTTTGGACCAAAGCAAAACTGTTTCTGAATCAGTTTTTTATGCTGATTACAATGAGCTATAGTATGATTTTTGGGGCAAAATATTAGCTGCCTAAATCCGGAAAAGTCCATCTCAAAATACACAAAGTAATTGTTTGCCAAAATAATTCATAGGAGAAAAATGTCGGGACATAACGTAAAATGAAGCTTTTCATTGGTGGATCATTCCCTGAGAATGATAGAATTTGCCCGGAAGTCCTTCACCCAATCGGTCAAATCAGAAAGGTCAATCCGAGGGTCAATCATTGTTCGAAAGAGACTCGCTTGGCGATGGGATACAATTTTATGGGAATAGCCCCATAAAACTATTCACGCAATAGAGGCAGTTCAAATTTACTTTTTAAAAAAGTAGGCGTGTCCATCCAAGCCAACCACTAGCTCTCTTTTGAGATGATTTTATTGTTATATGGGTATCTAAAACATTAAAGTAATCAAAACCATCAATATTTTGTTTTGAAAGATGAGCTGAACGCTGCCTGAAAATTAGTACCATGGAATACTCAGTCTTTCTAAAAGAAATCAATAACTTAAATGGAATAAAGTTAAAAAAATTAAATTACTATATCGTTACAGCACTACTGGTGCAACTACATCGGTATGACATGACAATAATTCCTGCTAGGAGCGTAGTTAGATTCCAGAAAACTCAAAAAAAGTTGTCTGCTTCTGCTTAGAAAAGGGGTCGTTGTTGTACAACAAGTGGGTGTGCGAGTGACGATATAGTAATTTAATTTTAGCTCTACGGCTAAACACTTATGCCCACGGAAAAACTAATAGCAAAGGATTGCTAGAAAATAATCATCGTTGCTTAAAAATTAGCACTGTAGCTAAAAAACTAGCTGCGCCTGTATAGTTAAAAAAAAAAGTAGTACACCTGCTAATAATTTTTTTGATGCTCGGACTCGACTTATTTTTTTGCGTGTGCTTTTCCAAAGCACCTGCAGTAACTAAGTTATACGCGCGCAGGGCTGAGCAGAGGAGCGCCCCGGCTCCGTCCTGCTCCGGCTTTGCCCCCAGCTCACACGGGCACAGCACAGCACGGGGATTCGGCGTCCCCGCGTCTCCTCCAGCAATCGGCTTTCTGTCAGTCGTCGCGACGCCGCCACAACGCGTCCATAACGACACGTCAATTAAGGTGAAGCGGAGGCGCGGCGTTTTGCGCTGACAGTGCCATGAGAATGCCTCATGTTTATCTTGTTTGTTTTATTGTTTGGATGAAGTAATAACGGGAGCATATTTTTTTTCCCTAGAGCACGCGACTGACTCGCTGATTGTCCCAGGCGGCGGGCCACACGGCCCACGACCGCTCCCTGCATCACCCTGCTGCTCGTCACAATACGGTGTACTCTGGCAGAAAAGACCCTTTCCCTCCCGGCAGCAGCGCCCGGCTGGGCCCCAGCCCAGCGCTCCCCAGCATCCCTGCTGCTCCTGCTTCCCGAGCCAGCCAGCCACCGAAAAACAACAAACCGTTCCGACTCAAGGCAATCACCAAATAGGGACCCCCTCTCCCCTCCTCCCTGCACCGCCCATTGTCGGGCGCTGCAGTGCAGCTGAACAGGGGGGTACGACGGCCGCCCCCTCCACCACCACCATCGCCCCTCTTTCCATGTCGGTCTACCGCCCCGCTACGCCCCGCCCCGCCCTACTACCCTGGCCTGTCCGCCTCTTTCCACTCAATAACTCGAGGAGTACACGCTGAAGAGGAGCCGTCGTGCGAACGAGCGCAAGTCCACTTGTCCAGATGGTTCGATCAATGGCGATAAACGCCGTCATTTGTGCAGATCCCATCCCCGCAGCAGCCTAGACCCCGATCCCACTAGTCTGGCTCTTAGACGGCCGATGGTGAACCTGCTGCTCTTGCCGAAAATGTTCGCTAATCGTTGAAACGAAGGCTGCTCGGTCCACGCAAAACCTTGGAGATTCGTTTTGTTTCGGGAATCCTTCCACTCCTTTCCCCCTCCCCCAACAACACACAAACACACACAAACACACACACACACACACACACACCTACACACACACAGACACACAGCAGATACTCCTCTATACACGTATTCCGTTGTCCGTGTCTCTCCCATCCACGTCAGCTCTTTGCATCCCACTAGGACTAGGCCCAACTCTCCCCTGTTTTAGGCCAAATGCAAATTGCAGGGTACGCCGCGGAACAACTCATGGCCAAAGCGACATCAACGGCCAGCTGACCTATAAAAGAGACCAATTAAAGATAGCTTCGGAGGCAGTTGAGAGAGAGAGAGAGAGAGAGAGAGAGAGAGAGAGAGAGAGAGAGGGGGCGAGCAGCAGGGCGCGACTATCCTGCGCAAACTTCGGGAAGTGGTTTAGCTGTCGCTGCGCGCTGGCCCTGCGCTTCCCGGCTCTTGTCCTCGCTTCGCCTTCCTCCACCGGTCCGGCGCCTGCCGCTCTTTGAAAATACCCCATTTCCCTCAGATAATCGCAAACATTTCAACTGGGAGGGGGAACTTTCTGCATTTACTAGATGGCGTATTTTTGCGATCTGCTGAGCCGGGTTGGGTAAGCCCCGCCGGAGCTCCGCTCCGCTTCCCTCGCGGCCAGTGCGTCATCACGACGCAGCCACGCCGCGGGCATGGCGGGGCGGCGCGGGGCGGGGCGGGCCGCGCCGGCGCCACCATGAGGATATTTCCTCGTTACGCGTCATGAGATTTACGCGCGGCGCGCACACTCACACACGCCTCCCTGTCTCCTTTTTGTCTCTGTCTCGAAACATTATTCTGCATACACGCAGTCAGAGGGGATGAAATGTATAGTATAGGGTCGGCGGCCTCACAAGGGGGTTGTGAGCCAGCAGCCGCTAGAAATCGAACGGACATATCTTCGATCTGGTAAGTAATGTATCACCCTCGTAAAACTGGTTTATTACTTTTAACATGTAAATAATTAATTCTAAATAAACTATGCATTTTTAGCTAACAAATGGTGCAATTTTAATAAAAATCCATTTGATATTAACAAAACGTTCATAAAGTCAATTTATTTTAGTAAATAAAAAATTATAAGCGCTTCCGTCAAAAGAATTTCAATGAACACTTATTAGCAACTTTCATTTATTTAAGCTAAATAAACACAAAAGGGCCTAGTTTATAAAATTATAAGGGTCGACGACGCAAGCCTCCTGGCTGTGCAGGAGGAGAGCACCGAAGCTGACCCGGGCCGGCTGCGAGCTGTTTGCCGTATCATCGACTTTATGAGCGATTTGTTAATATCAAATGGATTTTTATTAAAATGGCACTATTCTCTATCTAGAAATGCATAGCTTATTTAGAATTAATTATTTACTTGTTAAAAGTAATAAATCTTTTTCACGATATAAAGGTTCCGAAGATCGCTCTCGCGCCTCCGTCCTTGTCGCACTCATGCGTGACGTATACAAAAGGCCTTATGTTTGTCTCTCTTTTGTTTTTTTTTTTTTTGTAAACTCGTATAATGTTTTAAGCGGACGAATTCGGATTTTATTCTGCTTCGATGTTTTCTGGCGGATGCGTTCCGCCCGTATACCCTTATGTACGCTATTCGTCAGCGTGCCTCTCTATGACTGACTGACTCGGCCCGGCCAGGCCCGGCGGCGGCGCGGCCAGGCGAGCCTGGCGGGCACGTCCCCTGCTTTATGGGTCGTATAAGCGAATCTACTGCCGACTGCTGAGCCGAGGTCTGTCGGCCTTGTACCGTTCTAATACCCCGCCGACCAGGGCAGGCAGAAGGGGAGTCTCGCACCACTCAATCTGTAGAGTGAGAATATTTTTCCTCGCTCTATGTGGGAAAGAACTTTCCAGCCTTACACGAATAAAGTGAGGATAGGATTATTCCTCAAATAAAGTTAGGCTAAAAACTCCTCACTTAAACAGAGCAAGGCTACAAGATATCTCGCTCAAAGAGAGTGAGGTTTAAAATTATCACTCCAATGAAGCATGGAAAAGCGCCCTCTCCCTATTTGGGTGAGAATTGGGATTCATGCAGTGTCTCGGAGAGCCTTGGATCCACCCGAACGCTAGGTGCGCGACTCTTGGCTCGGGAGCCGCGATTTTCGAGATCCCTGCCCCTAGATGTGCCTCCATGACTATGCCATACAGAACCTGGCGAACGGAGTACAGGCCACCAGCACTTGTCTAGTGTCTCCTGTTGCCTGACAACCGGGCGCTTCTCCCAACCAAACCGTCCCTCAAACTTCCGAGCCAGGCCGGAAGCCGGACGAGAGCTAAAAAATGTTCCAAGACTGCTCAGTCACTGCTCCAGCTCCGCCCTGCCTCCTCCCCTTCAAGTCTTTCTCTCAATTCACGTAGAGCATCACAAGGGAGCGGACAAGTCGACGGCTCTCTCGCTCTCTCACTCTCTCGTTCGCAATAAATAACAAATGATTTTCGTTTCTCTAGATGACAAGGCGTTTTCCTCAACAGCTTAATTCGCACCGTTTATCACCGGGGGCCCGGGGGCGCGTTGAGGATTGCGACGCCCACTGCCTCCTCTCCTCGGCTGCGCGCTCACAAAACATCGCCGGGGCCGGGCCCTATCCCCCATTCTCTCTCTCTCTCTCTCTCTCTCTCTCTCTCTCTCTCTCTCTCTCTCTCTCTCCATTCTCTCTCTCTCTCTCGCTCCCTCTCTCACAGTGCCACGTGGCTGAATAGCCGATATCTTATTCCTTGGCGACGCAGTTTAGCCCGAGGTGGGTTCCGCTTTTGCCGCGGGCCCGGGCGTAGCTTTGCGTAATACCATACTGAGACGGAACCGAATGGGTCAAAGGATTATCTCTTTATGTATGGCATGATTACCGGAGGGGGCCACATTTCCACTGAATGCCTGCCGTATCGAGCCGGCCTTGGAGGGGGGGGGGAGGCGGGGGCAAGGAGGAAGTTGCCAGCAGGGGGCGGCGGAATTGGCCGGCGTCCCAGCTGCCTACAGCGCCACACATACGGAGCGCCGTATCCAATCGGTCCTATCGCGCCGTTATTGGCAGGCAGTGCGCGAGCATCGACAACGAGTCGCTTATTCCCACTCATCACCGGCACACTACGAACGGCCACCACCACGGCGCGCGCGCTGCATCGCAGAACAGCGAGCGCCCAGCGAGCGAGTGCGTGAGCGAGCGAGGGTGAGTTAGTACCCTACAATCGACGAACTTCCAAAGTAGCTCAAACTATGCTGCTTGGAAGTGGCCGCACCGGGGCGTAGTGTGTGGTGATGATGGCGGGGCCAGCCGGCCGGGCACGCCCCACCCCGCCCCGCTCGATCGAAAGCATCGCACTGTTTTATTGTCGCATTATGGCCGCGCTGTTGTTCCGGCCACTCTCCCCTCTCCTATCTCTCTCTTCCTCTTTCTTTATCTGCTCCTCTCTATCTTCCTGGAAGTGTCTCTCTCTCTCACGCCTCCTCGAAACCACAAACTAGGGGAAAACTTTTTCCCCCTCTCCGTTCTGGTCGCGCGAGGCGGAGCGGGGCGGAGCGGGGCGGAGCGGGGCGGAGCGGGGCGGAGCGGGGCGGAGCGGGGCGGAGCGGAGCGGGGCCGGGACACGGCGGGCTGCAGGAGGCGGAGCGGGGCATCTTCGCGATGAGCAACAAGTTAGTCGAGATAATTCTATAGCGGCGGCCGCATTTATAGATTCCCTTGCCTTCGCCATCCCTTTATATCGTGACCCTACCTTCTTTCCGATCCTGCAGGTCAGAGAGCCTCGCTTCGTCCTCCTGTAGGCGCGTGCGTGTGAGTGTCGTGTCCGTGAACGTGTATGTGTGCATTGCATTAATCAAAGTATAGTGTCGTGCTTGGCTCGGCATATCAAATTCCGCGCGACGCCAAAGTTTGTTTACGCTCCTCCAGCGATCTGCATGGCGCGGCCGCGGCGAGAGCAGCTTCCTGCTCGAGAACTCCCCGATCCCCTCTCACAGCCCCAACCCTACATCCAACCCCCTCTCACCCCGCCGCCCTGGTCGGGCCCTCCACCCACACCACCCACTGCTTCCCAAGACGCCCACCACTTCCCGCTCCCGTATTCATCCCCATTTTTCGTACGCGCATTTTTTCCCATCCACGTCAATTTATCCACAGGAATTTGTGATGTATGGGCAGCCGGCGGCCAGTATTATTAATGGTGGGGGAAAGGGGGAGGCTTTGGGCCAGACTGGCCGGATCGCCGTAGCCGCCCGGGGGAGGGACATGGCCCTGCCGAGGAATGCGGCCGGCCCGAGCACGCACTCATGCACGACACAGTGGGCGCCCGCAAGGACGACTAAATTCAATCCCTCTCTTCTTAATTCCAGAAATAAATATTTTAAATAAACATTTCTTCCTGTTTATTTATATATTTTCAAGACATCACTTTGAAAAATATCTTTGTAGATTTACGATTTCTTTAAATGACGATTTACGAAGTTTGTTATAAATTTACGCCAATAACCATTACTTGTTCTTTCCTGAATGTACAGTCGATACGTAGTGCTTGTAATTTTACGATTTGTCATTGTAATTTTACAACTCCACTTCTTGGAAAACTGTCTCGTAAACCTGGAACTTTTTTTTTCACAGTGATAAAACTGATGAAAATTCCCATCTTTCTTTCCATTTTTGTGTGTTTTTTACCTAGCTTGCCGGGCCCGGCCCGACGCCCGACACCTTGCCGGCCCCGAACCGCTCTGAAGCAGACGCTGATGCAGTCGGCAGCCCGAGCGCGGGACTGGGTGGGGCGGGGTGGGGTGGGGTGGGGCGGGGCGTGGCGGGGCGTGGCGGGTGCCTGCTGCGCTACAGTCTGCAGTGTAATGAGCAGCAAGAGGAGCAGGCCCGCCGCTGCCATCTCGGCAATTACTCTCTGCCGGCGCGCGGAGGCTAGCTGGGACCGCCAAACGTCTGCTTCTTCATAAGCCGAGCTTTTTTATCTCATCGGACTTCCGCTGGAGGGAGCTTTGCGCTGGACCGAGGCCGGGCCGAGGCCGGGCCGAGCAGCAGGGCCGCGTGCAGAGAGAGGGCCTCAATAATGGCAAGTAATGTCAGGAATTTCGTCCGCCACCGGCGCTCGTTTCATCATTACAGGGCGACTGACCCGGGGCGTAGCAGCAGGTCCCTCGAGCGGCGGGCCGGGCGGCAGGGCCGCTGAGTCGCATTCCTGGAGAAGGCGGTGGGACGTAATTGCCACGGTAAATGGTCGACTGGAGGTCTGGGGCCCTGCCCTGTCCTGTCCTGCCCAGCCCGGCCCCGCCGCCCCATGCCTTCTGGCCCTCCTGCCGCTAGTGCCAGGGTCCCGCAAGGCACGGCCCGACCGCTACCTGACGTATTGCGTCGTGACGTGTGTACGAGGTGAGCGTTTGAGGGTGAGAAAGAGGAAGAGATACACTAGAAAAAAGTAAGAAGTGAGAGAGAGAGAGAAAAGAGAGAGAGAGAGAGAGATAGTGGAAATACGATACAAAACGAGAGGCACGGCTGCGTCTGAGCGGGACGGTAGCCGTAGCCGTTCGATACCCTCGGGAGCACAGTCGCACATCGCCTCCAAGTGACATCTTGGCGAATGGCAACACGGCCAGGGCCATGCAGGCAGGCAGGCCAGCCTCGCAGGCTCTCCAGTGACCTGCCCGGCCCTGCCCGGCCCTGCCCCGCCCCACCCTGCCCTCTGGTCCTTTGGGGTCCTTTGGGCCGGACAGCTACAAAGGACCTGCCGGCCCGTCCTCGCTCATGTCTCCCTCTCTCGCGGCTTGCCATGGGGCGGCCCCGTACCATAGGGGCCGGGCGGGCCCATGGCCGGACAGCAGCCTCATGGCCAGCCTGGGCGGGCCTGTCCTACCGCCCCACCGCTCCACCCGCTTAGACTTGCTAAGTTCCGTGACAGGTAGATTTAAAGGGAGAGGCTCGCGTGAGAAAGCGGCGGGTCGCAGGCGGGCGGGGCGGGCTGGAGAGAGAGAGAGAGAGAGAGAGAGAGAGAGAGAGAGAGAGAGAGAGAGAGAGAGAGAGAGAGCACCCTGCACGGACCTAGGAGTGTATTCGGGACGACTTTATCCTCGTCGCTGAGTTAGACCGGCTTATCCGTGGGGCTGTGCGCCTGGGGCCCGGCCCGGCCCGGCCCCCCGACCTGCCCAGGGTGTCCCCCGGGACCTTGGCCAGCAGCACCTGTCCAGCTGATCGCGTCAGCCAGGCCGGGGTCAGCAGGAAGCCTCGGGTCAGCCTCGGGTCAGCGCGCCGCAGCTGGGCTCGGGCTTGCTGCTGCCGAGCGGATGCGAGAGGCAAGCAAATCTATATCTTAAAGAAAAATAAGAGGAAAAGAAAGAAACGTGGAACCAGAAGCAGGTGATGACGCGCACGCGCAGTCATCGACGACAAAGGGAAACAACTCGAGAGCGTGGATTACACGAAGGGAATGTCATACAAACCGCACGGGCTGTAGTAGTATGACATTCGGTCGGCAAAAAGTAATGCGAACAGAACACGGCCGCGAGCGGTAACATCCAAAACAAGGCAGGAGGGGATGCAAGCGGGGTGATGAAGGAGGAGGGGGGGGGGACCACCGGGGAGGGGATGGGCTGGGGTGGGACTGTCAGCCACCCCGGCGAGGACAGCTCCCTGTCGATACGCTGGACTTTTGGACACAGCTGCTACCACCCCGCCCTCAGCCCGCACCCAAACACCACTGTGTTCCGGCGGTGTGCCACTCCCCTTCTCTCCCCCTCGTCACATGTCATTGCGTCTCCTTCCCCCACACCATTCAACTTTATTTTTTTCCCCTGTGATATTCTCTTGACGTGTATATCCAGGCCTCCCCCACACTTCTGCCGCAAACTAACCCCGGCCGGGCCGGCGCGGCGTGGCGCCCCCGCGGGGGCTCAAGTCGGCCCTGGGCTGTCCGCGGGGCTGTCCGCGACCGGGGCCTTCTCCCCGCGGGGCGGGGCAGCGCGCGGTACGGTCAAGCCACCCCAAACAAAAGTAAATTCACGCAAACATTTTTGCTAGACATATTTGTATTGGCGCGAAACCTGCACGATGCCGTATGCCACGCGGCACACTCTTCCTGTTGCCCTCACAAACGCTGTGCCAGCACTTTTTCCCACTCTTTCGCTCTGCCCCGCGCCCCACCCCCCGCGCGGCCCTCCCCCTGCTCCCCGCCGCCGCTGCTGCTATTTGCAAACCATTACAGGCCGGCCCGGCCGGCCGGGCAAGTGCCAGCCGGCTGGGAAGAGTTCCGGAGAAAAGTGACAAGAACAGATAGTCGAGCCGGAGTGGTGGGGCGTAGCGAGCCAAGAGAGGCTAGCAGCGCGCGCGAGCAGTCCGATGGCTCGGCCTGAAAAGCGTTGCGCTCATCTTGATAGCGTTCCATTTTCTTGGCGCCAAGATTAGGCCGCCATTTGGATGAGCGGGAGAAATGGGGGGGATAGGGTAGGGGGTGAGGGGCTAGCGAAGTGGAGCGCGGGGGTGGGGCAGAAGCAAGGGGGGGTCGGGTGAGGTGAATATTGTGTTAGCAGACGGGAGAGACACTGGGCTATTTGTTTTGTCGTTTGCCGCAGCAGCAGGGAACAGAAAGGGGGGGGGGAAGGGTCCTCATGTGCGTCGCGGGCGTGAGGTGCGTGAGGTGGGCCAGCCTCTCAGCTCCTGACGGGGCAGGAAGACCTGCGGGGCGCACTATGGTATGGGGCACAGGAACTTCATGGCGCGGCGCACATCTCGACGTCTGAGCGACGCTCGGGAGGCGCAGAGGGAGACGGGCGGGGCGGGGCGGGGCGGGGTGGGGCGGGGCGAAGGGGTCAACACAGGACGCCCTGCCCCGCCCCGCGTCGTCTCGTCCGGACCGGCGAGCAGCCCGCCCCGCCCCGCCCCGCCCCGGGGACCAAAGATGTAACTCAGACGTCATCACAAGTCGACCGCAGCTGCCTCCCCCCCCCCTCCCCCTCGGACCGAAACCCACAGCCGATCCCCCTCACTTCCCTAAGCTTTCCGCTCTAACTCTTTTGAAAGAGGCAAACGAACATTTCTGACGTTTCTACCCCCCTCGCTTCCCCCTCCCCCGCCACCCTCACCGTCCTAAAAGGGGTTGTTGTCTCGTCCGTGAAAGGGAACACCCCGCGAGCCGAGCCCGACCCGACACGGGTGTGAGAGAGATAGAGAGAGAGAAATAGGGGGAGAGAGGGAGAGAGAGGCAGTGGAAACAGTTTGAGCTCACGCCCGGCTGCGCAGCAAACATCTGTCGCTCCGTCAAGGATCGCGCCGTCGAGCGCTTTTCCCACAATTAAAACGTGGTGGAGCCGCGCGCCGCTGTGCCTCGCCCGCCGTGCCTGGCCCGCTGACCGAATTAGTATGGAGCTGGAGGTATAATTACTCTGCAATCCTGGCAGAGATTAGTACCGGGCCGGACTGGACCAGACCAGCCAGCCACAAGCAGCGGGGCCCGACCGCCAGCGGCCTCCAGGCGCCTCTAGGCCCGGCCAAGCTGGGCCGACAACTTCTCGTTTCCCCCGCTTTTGCGATCATTTATGTATCACAGACGCACCGCTGCGCGGCGGCGGCGCGTTACACAGCGCGTCTTATTACATCTCTCTTTCTCCGTCTCTCTCCTATATACTCCCTCAGCAGGAGTTACTCCAGCTCGCTCGCTCTCCTCCCCTCCCGCCTCCCTCTCGCCCTTGTATCCGTGCGTGCGTGCTTCGACCTCGCTCCCTTATTTAAGACCATCGTAAGTAAAATACGACATCAAACCCATGCTGCCGCGGTAGCCTTACCCTGTTAAACGAAAAATGCTGGTTGGGAGGATTCAGAGTTCGAATGAATGTCTTGGGGTGAATACCACGCGCAGATGCGTGACCAGGGGGCCGTCAACTCTGATATTCCTCCGTACAAGAAATTGATATTATACCCCGATATTACGTCAATATTACCGATATTACTTTTATATTACATCAATATTACCCAGATTTTTGCCAATATTACATCAATATTACCTACAATACACTGGTAAAACAAATGTATAGTTCTAAACATCAAATGATGTTTAACTGCTAATGTTTAGAACTTTAACACTAAATCATGTTTAGTTCAAACTATACATCAGCAGATGTTTATTTTCTAAACACTTCGCAAGTGTTCAGTTGGCTATACACTTGGCGCAGCGTGGTATCCCTATGCTTTTCCATGTGAAGCTTCGCCCAAGTGTATACTTCTATACATCACAAAATGTTTAACCTCTAAACATTTGCGAAGTGTATAGGTGTTAAACATCTTGTCATGTTTAGTTCCTGCTAAACATCATGTCATGTATAGAATTGCAACTATACACTATGATGTATAGAAACTAAACATTTGTTTTACCAGTGTATTCCCCAATATTACAATAGTACCCTAATGTTACTCTGATATTACTGATAATACCAATATTCCTCCGTACACGTCTAAAGGCAGTTGACGACCCCTCGTGCGTGACTCATATGTATCTTTTTGAAAAGTTATGATAACCGTCGGTTGCATAAGAAAGCGTGATTTTTTTATTTTATTTTTACGGAACTGCGTAAAATTCATGCGACTGCGACTGTACAGCGAGTAGCCTACACGGTGACACAGAGCGCGAAAAAAAAAAGCTCAGCTGGAATTAGATGTGAAAAATTAGCACTACGGTTAAAAACTTAATACAGCGGAAAAATAAATTGCAGGTTAGCTACAAAAAATAAGCAGGGTAGCTTTAAAATTAGCTGCGCCTATACAGCTAAAAAATTAGTACATCTGCTATTTTCATTTTGCTCAGACGCGAATTATTTTGTTGCGTGGGAGGAGAGAGAGAGGGAGGGAGGGAGGGAGGGAGGGAGGGAGGGAGGGAGGGAGGGAGGGAGGGAGGGAGGGAGGGAGGGAGGGAGGGAGGGGGAGGGAGGGAGGAGGGGAGGAAGGGAGGGAGGGAGAGGCCCGAGCAGCAGACCGTCAGTCAGCGCAGAGGTGAGGGTTGCGTGCGGCCCGCTGGTGGGGCGGGGCGGGTTGCGGCGGGGGACACGTTGTACTGGACGCTTGCGGAGTGTCTAATGTTGCGAGATGTGCCATAAAGCCCGACATCAGCCGAATGACCTCATAAACGCCTGGCGATAAAGCCGACCCCACCACCACCAGGCCGCGCCACTGGCGGCCCGCGCGCCCCGTACAGCGCAGCGCTGCGCCACAAACCCTCCCTGCCTGCCGTGGTGGTCATAGCGGGGGCCGCGGCGGCAGCTCGGCAGCAGGGCAGTGTGGCGGCCTGACCCAGCCCCGCCCGCCCCGGCCCGTGGTAGGCCGCCAGAGAAGTAGTTTTGAGTTTGGAGTGTGGAGGCAGGACGGGTTGAAATTCGCGGGAAGCAAAGTGCGCGCCTCGTACAATGATGAGGGGACACGGGTGGGGCGTGGTATACATTCGTTTGCGAGCGGGGCGCCTCGCCTCGAGGGGAGGATCACTCAAAACAAATGTGTACAATGATTTTTTGATTTTGGATTATTTTTGATTTTTTTTTTTTAGATTTTGATTTTGATTTTTCAAGAGAATAAAAGAAATTGTCCGTATTTTTTCCAAAAAGAAATTGTTTTGTTTCTCGTTTTGTTTCCATTTTTCTCAGTTTTTGGGTCATTTGTTCTCGATTTTTCGGATATTTTTGTAACTTTCTACTTAATTTAATTTTGATTTTTTTTAAATTTTTACTTTTTAAATGATTTTTTGGGGTCTGCACAATGATTTTTCGAAGTGATTCCCCCCTCGCCTCGCCTGTCGACCTCAAACGGGCTAACTCGGACGGGCTCCCGGCTTGCGGAGGAGCCCGTCAAAAAATGAGCCCGCCCGCCTACCAGAGCTTGAGCCCGCGCTAGCACACGGGCTCCGGCGGGCTGCCTGAGTTCTGCTGGTTCTGCGCCAGAATCGCGCTCTTTCATTGGCTGCCGGGGACAGCTGGGCTGGTACGGGCGGGCCCAGGACGGGCTTAGGCGGGCTCCCTTGCTTGCTAGACGCGCCGCGAGAGTTTTGGTAGAAGCGTAACCGGAGCAACTCTTTCGGAGCAGACTACCGCTGCAACAGTATGACTGTCCGAGCGGGGCCGGCGAGAGGAGCCCGTCCGAGTCAGCCCGTTTGAGCTCTCTGCCTGTCGTCCTGACTCGACCAGACACAGCCGCACCCCCAAACTACTACCAGCACCGCGCCTTATTCGACCGCCAACAATAAAACCGACGAAAACGTTATAAAAGCACGCGGGAATGGCGGTGCATAATGTTACGGAGACCCAAATAAGCTAACGCGGCGCACACAACGGTGCCAGCCGCACACCGCATACTCCCCACCAGCGGCTCAATGATGACGCGGTGACGTCACACACGGTAACGCGCGCGCGCACGCGCGCGCACACACACACACACATCCGCTCCCCATTTCCGTTTAGCACTGGCTGGCTGCGCGCACAGCAGTCGCACAGTGTAGGTCGCGTTTGCCGCAGACTGTGCTGTTTCCTCTCAATTATGCACTTCCGTCTCAGACGGGCGTGACGTGACGCACACGTTTACCTCTCCTCTTTTCTTTCTCGCCTCCCACGCGGCGGTTTTCTTCTTTCTTTCTTTCTTTCTTTCTTTCTTTCTTTCTTTCCTTCTTTCCTTCCATCCTTCCCTCCATCTCTCTCTCTTTTGCTTTCTATGCAAGGCTCTGTGGTCTCTATTCCGCTTATTCTTCCAGATGAACATGGCCATACTGCTCGGTAGAACAAACATCTCAGCAGCTCCAATCTGCTGGACGCCCCTCTCCCTTCCGTCTAGCGGCGAGAACGACGGCAAGTAAAGTGGCGTTGGTGGTGGCGACGGTGGGAAAAAGGTTCGGGCAAGTCCGTCGTGGAGCAGCTTGGAAAAAAAAGGCAATACATTTACCCTCCAAGGAAAAAAAGAAACAAAGGTTGGTGTGAGGAAGTGGGAAAGCTCGAGGGAGAGAAAACAGGAGAGAGAGAGAGAGAAAGACTGTAAGTGTGTGTCAGAGAGAGAGAGAGAGAAATGAGAGCGCAGTCAGCGAAGGAGCAGGGCGACACATACGGCTAATGAATGATTTATGGCAGAAGAGCTCCGGAGAACAGCAATGGTGACTGGAGAGCGGAAGGAGAAATAATGCACACACTCTTAAAGGGGCTAAAGCACTGCTGAGAGCGGCGCGAAGGGCGGGGCGGGGCGGGTAGGGGAGAGAGGCGAGGGCGGCAGGAGGCGGCTCAGCAGGCCTACCCACATGGGCAGGCGCAGGCAGCAGGCGCCGGGCCAGGCCGCTCGCTGCGGGGAAATGAGGAAACCGGGCCCGCGGGTGAGGCGGCGTGAAGCAAAAAAGAAGAGAAAACAAAACAAAACCAAAAAAAAAG
Source organism: Frankliniella fusca (assembly GCA_029379305.1). Lineage (NCBI taxonomy): Eukaryota > Metazoa > Arthropoda > Insecta > Thysanoptera > Thripidae > Frankliniella > Frankliniella fusca. Next base: position 345,751 of record JAHWGI010001390.1, read on the forward strand.
AAGGAGGAGGAGAGAGACAGAGGGTGGGGAAGGGAAAGCAGCAGGCTCGCTCCAGAAGGAAGAAAAAAGAAACAAGAAAATGAGCTGAACGAACGAAAAATACGCGACGCGGGACAAGGAGTAAGCAGCAGCAGCAGCGCGTCTATACGCTGCAGTTCCACTTCCGTTAGGGCGTGGCGTTGCGTTGCGCGACCGGTGCGCTCAGCCGAGCCCTGCAGACGACTCCCGCACTGTCCCGCGGGTCCCGCAGGCGGGCAGCAGCAGCAGCACCAGCATCAGGCAGTCCTGTTGCGAATGGAGATTGTAGCAGCCGCCATCTTTTATTCATGTGCAGGTAGAAAATTCAGGCGAAAATCTACCCTAGTTTGCAGTCAAGTGGAGCGCGTGGCGCGGCGTGGCGTGGCTCACCGCACGAGTCGCTGCTACTGCTACCGCTGCTCGTCTTCTTCTAATAAGTCAGCCTGGCGGTGCACGCGATGGGTCCGCCTGGCACCGCCGCGCCCCCACCTCCACCCCCACCACGGATACATCTCCCTTTACTTCTTTCCCTATAAGCCCTCGCCCACACGCCGCGTGCTGTGCTGACCTAATTCCCCCCTCCCCTCCCCCACAACCCCCTGCTTCTTCGTTAACCGCGCGCCTCATCGCCACATGGCGTTGACTAAATCCCTCTCAGTCAGGACCATAGCGGCCTGCGCGCGCTGAATTAGAATAATGATCATTTGCATTGTAATCGCGCCCCGCTCTTATCTGCCATCTCGCGCGTGCAAAAGGGCGCTGTGATGTACTACGAGTGTCCCGTCGCGGCCACCCGCGGGCTCAGGATCAGGGCGTCGTGACGCGACACCTTTTTAAGGGCTCCAATGGTGAGGGCGGCGGAGCGGGGGTTGGTGCTGGGAGTCTCGGTGGAGAGGAATCAGCCCGCGGGAGTTTGTGCCCCGCTGGCGTGGGACGGCGCGGGAGTTCATGGTCCTGTCAATGACTCTACTTGTGCGTAATCGCATCCCGCAGGGGGGCCCTCCCCCCCCCTCCCCCCCCACCCGGTTCCCCAACGCCCCCCGCTGCGCAGAGTCGGTCCTCCCGGTCCCACGGGGGAGGAGGGAATATAAGGGAAAGGGAGCGGTGCGTGGTGGGGGGATTGCGGGGAGCGGAGGGGGCGGCCCTCCGGGACAGCAAATAAAATTACACGGCGCCGTGATGCGACGCTATGCGCGCAGAGGAAACGAATTGTGTCGGTGGACCTTGATGAAAGCGGCTCGCGGTGTGCCGTGGCGGCGCGTAGTGCGGAGGGTCCCGGAGGCGCCATCCAAGGCGGGTTAACGGTATCCGCTGCCGAGCCGCCTCCTTAAACAAGCCATCGCCCGGCGCGCACGCTGGGATAGCAGAGGCGAGGAGAGGCGAGCGCCGAGGTAGAGAGGATGGCGCAGGAGCTGTGCGGAGTTGTACGCGAGCAGCACGGGGGAAAGGAAATAAGGAAATAATAATAATCCAAGGCGGACGCAATAAATCGCGCAATACATTCTACGCGCGCGCGCGCGGGGGCGTGGGGGGAGAAAGGTCAGACACGTGGCACTGATCGGGAGCCAAGCAAAGCAAAGCAGGAGGCGGAGGCGGAAGCGCCGTGCGGGGTAGGCAAATCTGAGAGCCTCGCGCAGCCGTGTGTTGCGGTTGCATACCCCCCAGGCGCGCGGCCCGTCACGAGCGACGAGCAGCACCCACCGCCTTGGCGGCGGCGGCGGATGAGGAGGAAGAGAGAGAGGTAAGAGACCGCAGCTCAGGCGAAAAGGGGGTAGGGGGGGGGGTAAGGTAAAGAGTGTGAGGAGTATGAGCGTGCCGGCGCGATGGAGCGTTGTAGCCATTACTCTGATGGCAGTTATTATTCCTTTAACCGAGGCCGCCGAGCCACTCCACGCCACGCTACGTCACATTTGCATGGCTCTGAAGACCGGGCGGGTCCCGCGCGCCTCCATCCCTATACACCACCACCCCCACCACCGCCCCTCCTGCCGCCGCCTCTTGTTATCTACAGCAATTTCGTTGGCTGATTGGATGAATATCATTGTGCGAGTGACAGTTTGCCAACCACTCAGCCTATAGCGGCGAGCCGAGCTGAACCGAGACGAGGCGCGTTGCGGCTCCAAAGGTCGAATCCTCCGAAAAAGGGGAGGCACGTCGAGAGGAATATTATTTGCCTTTCAATCGGTGCGTTTCCCTTTGACGACGCCCTCGGCCGAGGCCTCGGCCCGGGCCGCGTGGTGACGGCCGAGAGGCCAAGGGAAGCAGCACGCGTCTGGATGGCTTTGGAGGGGCGGGGGGGGGGGGGGAGAGAGTTTACTTTGGGCCCCTTTGGTGTCGTCTGCCATGATGGAGGGCCATTTGCATCACGACTCATCCCGTGTGTGTGGGGGCGTGGCGGGGGCACGTCAGGCGTGCGGGCTCATGGATACGGCGACGGAAATTGAGTTCGAGGGCAGAGGAACGCGGGAGAGAAAGGATAAAAGTTTTAAAAAATACTTCGAAGAGGGGCGGTTACGCCGTGACAAAAGCGCAGACAGAAGGGGAGGGAGCGGGGCGCAGCCCCGTGCACGCTAAGCGCCGCGCGCGCGAAACGCGCCAACTTTTCTGTGAACGAGGAGCATTTTCTGTACGATGCGGGATTAGGTCCCTCCCATATGCCCGCCGCTCCCCCCCCCCTCCCCCGCCTTTCTTCCTCTCTCTCTCTCACTCGCTCTCTCCCCGGCGCCGGGCGCTCCCCTTCCCACCCAATAATTCCTATTGAGGATCTCCGTCGGCGCGGTGGCGGCGGCGCCACAATGCTCCACAGGTCTGTGTCGTCTGCTAGGGGGTTGGGGGATTGGGGGGGTGGGGCTCATTGCGGTAGAGTAGGTCTCACTCAGCGCCCCGCCGACAACAAGCTCGGCTCCGGCTTGGCCGCGCCCAGCGCAGCTCTAGGTGGAGGGAGAAACTAACTTACTGTTCCTCGCTAACGTCCTGTTCGCCGTTAACTTTGAACTCTGACTAACTCCTGGGGTCGATGACGGCGCCGGCGACAGGGTCGTCAACGATAAGGGCTGATCCGGCCTCGCGCTCGCTCCGCCACCCCCACACTGCCTGCTCCAGCAGCAGCAGCAGTCCCAGTCCCAGCCCGGCGAGTCATGCGTCCTCATCTGCCTGGACGTGCGACACGCACGCACAGGGCTGCTCTGCTCTGCTCCGCGAGCGCCGGGCAAGGGGTAGGGGTGGGGGGAGATGCTATCACGCTGCCGGAGAAGAGTCCCCACCACCAAGCCTCGCCCCGCGCATTCTAGCTAGAGAGCGTCCATTTGCACGAAGCTAAGTACACTACTTTAAAGAAATAAACCCTATAATTTATATATAATAACAAACAAAAACAAAACAACAAAAAAAAGGAAATTAAGAGAATGCTCATGATGATTATTGGTCAGCTATAGCTATCCCGCCTAGCGGCTGCCTACGGCAGCCCGCCGCGCTGCGCCCTACAGCTCTGCAGTAACGATAGGGCAGGAGGACCGAGGCCTGGGCCCGGCCCGTGATGGTGTCCGATTTTTCTCCGTCCACGTGTCTGCCCTTGGCGGAGCCCTCGGCACGCTCCGCCCCGCCCGACCCCGCTGCAAAACCCGAGCCGCGCCACGTCTGATACGTATTAATGACGCGATTGTTAGACCGCCCCTCTGCTGGAGGTGATTACGTTACGTTACCGCGGTCCTAGTGATGGATTTTTGTCATGACTCTCCCTTTCTCTCTCTCCTCGCTTTCGCCATCTCGTTCCCTCTTCACCTTGCCTCTTCGCGACCGTCTCGCGTGTTAGGCGATACGTCCCTCTCTGATGGTGTGCCCCGTCGTGTGGGGAGTATGGACCTCACAGTGTAAAAATGGGCTGTGAAGCGGAAGAAGGGGATAACTTGACGTACCCCCAAACTGAGATTTTTATGGCATTTTATAGTACGTTAAGTCTGCTTGAGTCTGCAAAATATTAAGGGGATATCTCCCATAGGATGAGAGATGTAGGGGTTTGTAAAAAGACATAAGTCGACATAATTTGTTTTGTACGATAATTATCATGAACCAAAAGGGGGTAGGTTGACTTATCCCCAAATTCATAAAATTTCAACAAAAGCAAAAGGAGTTAAGTAGACTTGACTCCTTTTGTTGCATGATATCAGAAAAGTTTGGTTCACTTATACCCTTTTGCACAAAAATTACAGGCACATTTCTTTCAGATTGTAACGCAGTACTATAAGGCTGTGTTTCAGATTACAAGTTGACGGAAGGAGTTTTTATATGGTTTTAAGTTCTGGAAAGCTTCCGGAGTCCCATATTGTGTTTAAGTTAAAATTATTAATATGACTTATCTCCTTATGCAACAAATGCATTTAGAGTTAAGTCAAATTTCCAAAGACTTGACTCCAAATTCTTAGCCCGTCAAAAGAGTTAAGTTCACTAATGTCCATGGGTTTACGTTGGCAGAAGCAGTCAAGTCGTAAATCTCAGTAACGGAGCATGATATTGAAAAACTTCAAAGAGGCAGTAATACCCTATATGAAAACACATCCCATTTACATCATAACATTTAAAAAAAATTATTGTGAATAGTTTTTTTATTTCCTGAAAGTATGGGTTTCGGACTTATCACGTTCTTCCGCTTCACAGCCCAAATGTTCGTTTCTATCATTTTTCTTTGCAAAAGCCTGAGCTGCACCCTGTCGCCAGTCGGAAGGCAGCAGGTGGAGGGATCAGAACTCAACTGGAAGCTTTCAGCGCCGTCGTGCGTTACAACAGGGGGCCGGGGGAGTACCAGGGCGGAGCACGGCGATGGCCGCATCCCGCGCCAAGCACGCAGGCAGCTCGACTAATAGCCCTAAAGGCGGGGAGGCTGAGGCTCTTGGGTGCGGCTCATCCTGTTCTTTCGAGGAAATGACACAAACTTTTCACGAGGCGCCCACGACGACTTCCTCACGAGAGAGCAAGAAAGGGCGCCCGCAGACCCTCATCCCCCCCCCCCCTCCTCAGTGCAGCAGCCACCGGCAGCCCCTGCAGGGCCCTGCTGCACCCACCAGGGGGGGGGAGAGAGAGAGAGAGAGAGAGAGAGACGTCACCATCGCCGCTGACAACTCGCAAAAGGAAAAGAAAAAGAGAACCTCAGAGAGAAAGCATCCATCCGCGGGCAGCAGCAGTGACACCCCCGGGCCGGGCCGGGCCGGGCTGGCCCGGGACGAGTCCACGCGCCAGAAAGTTGAAAAACCGCCGTGTGAAGTGGAGCGGAGAGCTGAGGCGTGGGATTAGAATAAGTCTCCGGGCTCCGGGCGCGCTGGGGCACGGCAGGCAATGAGCTTACGGCTGATCATTGGCCGGCCTTATGAAATCGATTTATAACTGTCAATGCGGCGTCCGAAATCGCAGCGCGCGCCCTCCCGGGGATGATCCCTCCGTCTGCCGTCCTGACTGATGGCCTTTTCACAAGGGGAGGTGGCGCTATATGGCGAGGCTCTACCCGGCCCCAACACGGCACGCCCGAGTGTTTTGTCTGGACGAGCCCGTGGCGCCATGGACTCTATCACTCTTGTATCTAGGTCTAGCGCCGAGGCTCGGTGCCGTGGCACGGAGGCTGGGCCGGCCTGGCGGAGGCTCTAGTGGCGGTGCTCCCAGGAGTGCAAACTGCAGGCCAGCAACATTACATGCACATTACAGCAACATTACATGGACGGTCACAGTGAGACTGGCGAGCGTGGGCGGGCCGCCGCTGGAGGACATCGCACCACACTCGCGAGCGTCGAAACTCTTCAAGAAATAACTACTGTACATTCTTTCTTAAGAGTTATGTGAGATTTTTACTCATCGAGCAGGACGGTACAGAAAGTATACATCCGAGTTTCATTAAGATTTCCTTTGCGAAAAACGAGGAGCTGGCGCCTGCGAAACTCTGGGTAGGCCTGCCCGCGCTACTTCCCTGTGCCACGGGCCTGTCTACCCACTAGGCGCTGTGAGAGAGCACAGGCTGAGCTCAGGCTGAACGATACAGTTTCTTTAATTGCTTTAATTAATTAATTAATAAAAAAAATCCCTGTGAAAAGTAGTTGCAGGTTCACGAGAACATTTTCCACAAAGTGTTGTTGAAATATCGTAAAATTACAAGAGCAACGTTTTGATTTGGAAATTCACAAGCACGATTAAGAATTGGTTGTCGTCAACTTACGGCATATTTTGTAAATATTCATTTACAAAATAGAGCGTACATCTGCAAAGATATTGTTCAGAGTGAGTGTGTGGCGGACCTTCTAAAGGGAAGGGTGGCAGCAGGATATGGAAAACCCCTTTGAAATTTCCCGCATAATCCGCACACAGGACACTGCAAACCCTGGAATCCAATTTCTCACTCAAAATGGGAGAGGACACTTTTCCATACTAAATTAGAGTGAGAATTTTTAACCTCACTCTTTTCGAGCGAGATATTTTTGAGCCTCGCTCTATTTGAGTAAGGATTTTTTAACCTCACTTAATTTGAGCACGAATTCTCACTTTATTTGGGCGAGGTCTCAAAATTCTTTCTCATAAAGAGCGAGGAAAATAATTCTTACTCTCCAGAGAGTAATAAAATTGCCCTCAAATTCTCACTCGTATGGGGCGAGAAATTATGACTCATAGATTTTCAGTGGAGATAGAACTCTACTGACTGTCGCGGGGCGCAAACTCACCGTGCACGTCGATACAGCCGAGCTGGCTCTTCATGTTGACCGTGTTGATCTGGCACATGTAGCAGCCGCGGTCGCTCTCCTTGACCTGGCGGATGTGCAGGTGCCAGGTGCGCTGGTTGTCGTGCGACACGGACACGCGGGAGTTGTGCGTCACGACGCGCGTGTGCATCGTCAGCACCGTCTGGTCGGACGCCTTGAGCCAGCCCACCTGCAACACGCAGGAGAGTGCGTCAGTGTTGCGCACTTGAGGGTGTGTCAGTGTCGAGCACTTGAGAGTGTGTCAATGTTGTGCACTTGAGGGTGTGTCAATGTTGCGCACTTGAGAGTGTATCATAATGTTGTGCACTTGAGGGTGTATCATTATGTTGCGCACTTGAGGGTGTATCATAATGTTGTGCACTTGAGAGTGTATCATAATGTTGTGCACTTGAGAGTGTATCATAATATTGTGCACTTGAGAGTGTATCATAATGTTGTGCACTACTTGAGAGTGTATCATAATGTTGTGCACTTGAGGGTGCGTCGGGATTCACATAGACAGCGCTGCTGCTGTGGGGAGCAGATAGGAGCTCGCGTATAGGAGCTAGCGCAGATACGGAAGCGAAAGAGAAGGGTAGCAGCTAAGATAAATGATGTATACCCAACAGTGATTAGTTTGATTCGAGTTTGCCGCCGCAGCCGCTACCGCAGACACGGTCGGAACACTCCCTCTCCCCTTCCCTCGGGTCGGGTCCCGGGTGAAGAACTAACGGGGCGTGCTGCTAGGTGCAGGGGTGGCGGGGGCCGCGCGGGACGCAGGCTTTGTGGGGGGCCGGGCCGGGCCGGGCCCGCCGCCGCGTGGCGCCGAGCGATAATGTAATTCGGCTGAGGAGGCCAAGAGGTCCCGAGGTTGCGGCAGGGCGGGGCGGGGCGGGGCGGGGCAGGGCAGGGCGGGGCAGGGCAGGGCAGGGCAGGGCAGGGCAGGGCGGGGCGGGGCGGGGCTGCGGGCCGGAGGCGACCATTACCTCCGTGTTATACAGGGTGTTTGCCGGTCCAGACCGAGCTGCGAGCCCCCGCTGGAGGTGAGGCAAGGTATGTTCACAATAGGCGCGCAGCGCGGGTGAGGGAGTGAAGCGAGGGGCGCCCCACCGCGGCCCCGCCCCGCGCCGCCCCTGGCTTACGGCAACAATACCCTAGCGCGGGGTCTGGAGGGACGGAAGCCGCCACGCCACCGCTCGGCCTGGAGACAGGCAGGGCTGCTGAGGAGAGACTGAAACCAGCCGATCACAACGCAGCTCGCGCGCTACTGACGAAGGCCCGCCGCCACGCTCCCGCCCGCCCTACACTTGGAAAACATTTCGTGGTAAACCACAAACACACCGCATGTAATTACAGAGGCGTGGAAAAGATGGGAAAAAGATGTTTTTATGGTTCCGTGATAATAGACCGTCGGCCGTGTTGGATTGAAATCAACTTCACGACTACGGCCAGCCCCGACAGGTATTAAATTCGCGAATAATTTCACAGTAGTCACCCACGACACACACTTGCAAAGCTCATGAGCGTACGCTCCGTTATTGAATTCATAATACCACAACGAATCGGTCTGAAAAGGAAAAGAAATACGTGGTCTTTACGAGATTTTCTGTTTTTCTTGGACGTCCCCTGTCTTCTGTACCCCCACACCTAGTTCCCGTCGCGTCCCCAACCAGCTTGTTGCCCGTCTTTTACCCTCCCCAGCCCTGCTGGCCGTGTTCCTCGAGGAGCGCCCGGCCCCGGCCCCTCCCTCCAACTGCAGCAGCGCACCTGGCGGCGCAGCGCCCCGCCCCGCCCCGCCCCGCCCCGCCCCGCCCCGCCTGTCAGTGCATGTCAGACACACGTGCCGAACGTGCCGGGACTGCGTGGCCCGGGCCTTTCCCCCATCCCTCCCTAACACTCGGCACCACGTCAACGCTGTAGTTCGTGTGTTACGGCGCGCGTTTTGCTGACACAAAGTTATCCAGCGTCCTCATTGTGATACATACAATAAGACACACGGCTCCTCCCTACCACTCACCCGTCCAGTCCTTCTCTCCCCTCACTCTCTCTCTTCCGGCCGCACTTACGTACACAAGCACGATCTCATGTCCACTCGCCACCGGCCACAATGCGTGTTGTATGGGGTGGGAACTAAATGGCAGACCGGTAGCATAAGCGTACGTGGCAGTGTGTGTGTGTGTGTGTGTGTGTGTGTGTGAGAGAGAGAGAGAGAGAGAAGAGATGTGGACGTGTGTGTGTGTGTAGATGAGGAGGGGCGCGCCGCTACATGCGTGAGTGCGACTGTGTGTGTGAGAGTGTGTGTGTCGGCCGGACCGGCTTTGTGTCTAGGTACGCACAAGCGTTTGGGATTCGTGCATGAATAGAGGACGAATTACTGGGCTGACCAACGCTTTCCCGCACCTCGCCATGTCCCTCATCTCTGCTCTCTCTCTCTCTCTTTCTCTCTCTTTCTCTCACTCACTCACTCTCTGCTCTCTCTCTCTCTCTCTCTCTCTCTCTCTCTCTCTCTCTCTCTCTCTCTCTCTCTCACTCATTCTCTCACTCTCTTCACCCCTCCCCCTCTTTCCGCGTGCCTCCAAGCTGACTGCTGCGATTCACCATGATTCGTTTGTGTTCTCACGGTCGCCACGCGAGACGCCTAAGTAGTTTGGCTCATACTGAATAAATCGTTCACGACAACGACAGAAATTCGAATGGAATGCTTGATGTGATGAAACGTGCCCCGCCGGGACTGGGTTATTCACGAAACACAAAATTGCTTTATTCCTCTGCGAGCCGTGAGGGCAGGCGGCGGCGTGGGGCCTCACCGCTACCGCCCCCCGCGACCGCCGCTCGTTCATACGTCTGATTCATTTCCACTTCAAGAGACTTGCAATTCGTCACGCGGAAAAAAAAGAGAAAGAAGAGAAAAAGGAATTAAAAAGTTGCTACCACGACGCTGCGGTGCGGCGGCGAGGGGGGAGACACAGACAGCGCGCGGCTCATGCCGTGCAGAAGGCCAATTGTCGAATGCCAGAAGAGGTAAAAATGGTCGCAGGAGGCGCACTGCGGCTGAGGGAGCAGGGGAAGCAAGCCCCACAGCTATAGCCCGTCCCTTTTTTCAAGAAGATTTCTCAACTCGGACGCCACGCGGGAAAGTTTAAACGGACTCTCGTGAGGATTTATTTGGACGCAGTCTGGTTACCATGCTGAGCCCGGCTTACACGGCCGCCTGAGGGGGTGCGGGGCTGGCGACGGCAGCCACGACCTTCGTCGCGGATTGTAATGTAGCAAGAGGAGGGGGCGGGAAAAAAAAAGTCGGGGGCAGCCAGCGTATATCAGGGGGTCAGGGAATGTAGCAAAGGCGCCCCTGCGCTCCGCCCTGCCCTGGCCCGTGCACTGCGCGGGGGCGGACACACGGCAGGAACTTTGCACGGGATTTGCGTCTCTAAAAAGGAAGAGTTAGGCCCTGCGGGGGTGGTGCGGCGGGGCGCGGCGGGGCCGGGGCCTGGCCTGGGGTGGGACGGCGCCTAGGTAGCAGGGGGCCTGCGTATGACAGCGCGCCCAGAGGCGAGAGGAAGGCGGGGGCGGGGGAGAGAGAGAGGCCAAAGTTGAAGAGGAAAAGGGCAGGGAATTGGACAGGTGGCCGCCAAACCAGCACACTTTGGTATACAATCGCCGTTGGCACCGGCAGCGCCCGCAGCACGAGGAAGTACGACGACGAGCCTCTCCTGGCCTGGCGAGCAGGAGCAAAGCGCGCGCCTTCCCCTCCGGTCAGCCTGTTGCCAAAACTAGCCCGACAGCGCTCGGGGTGACGGTAGAGCGGGGCGGGGCGGGGCAGCAGAAGGACCAGCCTCACCAGCCAGCCAGCGACCCGCCTCGCTTACTTTCTCATTACGAATGTAAGCTCGGCTGTGGCGGGGCGGGGCGGGGCGGGGCGGGGCCGGTGGAGACGAGGGGGAGCCCCTTACACCCCGGCGCGACGCGACGGCCCACCTGAGCCTGTTCACGCTGAAACAAACATATTTCGGGGGATAGGCTGAGAGGAAGGAGAGGCTAGGAGAGACGCCCTGGCCAGGGCGGCCAAGCCGGTGGTGTTTGCACAAGGCGCCGTGTCATCACGAAGAATGGAGGGGGAGACAAGGGGCGGTGCGGTGGTGGGCGGCGGCAGGGGGCTGGAAAAGGGGGTTGGGGCCCCCAGTGCGCGCGTCGCGACCGGCGGGGCGGGCAGGAGGCCTGCCTGACCCCCGGTGTTTGATCAGGATCATGAGTATATGAATGGGGAGTTAATGGAAGCACCACCCTCCCGGCCCGGCGCGCTGGAGCCCGGCCTGGAGCCCGGCCTGGAGCCCGGAGCTGGAGAGCGGGCCAGGGCCAGCTGATTTGTGTGTATGTGTGCATATCGGAGCGCATCCAGGCGACCCTTGGTCCGTCGTCCAGTTAGTTTAGCAAACTGACCCCGCCTCGGCCGTGGCCCGGCCCGGCCTGCCCCGGGGCCCGGGCCGGGGGCCCGCACAGCCTCTCCAGAGGGGCGTTCCCAGGGGCGTTCCCGGGGACCCGAGGAGGGACCGCAGGACGCCGCAGCAGCTGCTTTGAAGAGGGAAACACGCGACCAAGTAACCTCTTCCCACGGCGTATAATTATTTCCGTCCACTCATCCCTGTGGGAAAACGCGAGCGCTCGACTAGAAGAGCCGATGGGTTTCCGTACCCCGTCGAGCACATGACCGCCGTGCTGCAGCCGAGGCGGTGAGGCGCCCGCCGCTGCGTTCCGTCCAGGCCCGGCCCGTTCCGGAGAATCGACGCATTCCTGGAGCAACTTTCATCATTTGTTACGGCAGCTACAGAGCGGCTCTCGGAGCCGCGGAGATGGAGGAGGGGAGGGGAGGGCGGCGGCCGCACGAACGCTGGAGGCTCCAGGCAAGCACCACCCGCTTTCACATACTTCAGCCAGAATATTGACCGACATTTCAACCATTTTTCCTTCACTTGCTCATACTCTTTATTATTTTTTTTTCGTGGACCGCGGTTTTTCTCTTTCACAGCACTCCTGCTGCCCCACGCCGCCACGCCTGCGTATTCTCTATTAGCAGAGTTCATGCGGCGAACCGCGCGGAAAATGCGAGTTGAATGAAATCAAGGGGTTGCGGTTGGAGCGAGTGCGCTCGACGCGCCGACTATTCTGGCCGTGTACTCGCCATGCGTCATGTAGTGTCCTTGACTCGCCCCCTTCCTTCCTGTCTCTCTCCTGCTGTGTATCCCCTACTGCATAGGGCGTTTACTCTCTCTCTCTCTCTTCCCCCTCGTCCCACACACACAAACACACACACACACACACACACACACACACACACGTTCGGATACGCACACAATGAGATGCACACGCGGCTATAAAAAAGAAGTACTGTATTCTTATTGCAGACACTCTGCGAGACGCAATCTGAATAATGCGGCAATTTGAAAACTCGCGCGGCTGCGGCGTCGAGCAAGAGGTGTATCCGGTCATGCGTGTGTGCACCGCAAGCGCGCTCGCGTGTGTGTGTGTGTGTCGCGCCCAACGCCCTACTATGCGTGTTGACGGTGGTGTTGTGCAAAACATAGCAGCCCGCACAGCAGTATATGGTTAGTAATTTACAAAATGGTTCAGTCCACTGATGTTGTCAATCTTTGCTCGCTGTTTCGAGTTGGTCTAGAGAGTAGGTTCGTAAGAGAAACCGAGGGAGAAGTTGGAGGATGATGGGAGAGGGGGACTGCCTCGGTGGCGGGGCCCTCGCTCCCCTCCGTCCGTCCCGAGAGGATTCATGCTTATTAGATGTGCCCCCTCCCCCCTTCCCCCGGCCACACGCCCCCTCTGCCCACCGAGGCCCACTCGGACAGATACATATCTCGAGATTTAAGCAACGCGGAGGCCGAGCCCACCAACTCGCCGAGCAAATATTTGAGGGTGGAAGGGAGGGGACGCGGCGAGCCGAGAAAGGGAGGTGACTGGAGGTGAAAGGCAATGGTATGCCCTCTGACAAAGGCGAGGGAGCGGCAGCGAAGTCAAAATAAGAATTAAGAGCATGCAGAACCATATTCAACACCGCTCCTTCATTGAGACACTTCGCGCTGATGTTCAAGTTTCGGAAACAGTGCTACCCTAACCAAACTGAAAATAAATATCAAACTGCGAGATGAAGGTGGGACAGAAAAATGGGTAAACGTATCCCCTTTGCCATTTCGGCTAAGCGTCCGCTTTAGAGATATCGCTTAGGAGTCGCAGCGCGCAGCGCCGCGCCCCGCCCCCGTCAGCAACATGCAAACGCCCGGGCCAGCCCGGCCCGGCTGCGCGCCGACGCTGGAAACGGTCCGAAATGTAACCAAATCAAATCCATGGCGACTCACATCTGGCTTGTATATAATTCGTCGGGGTTTCGCGGCGCTTAGCAATGCAGATTTCCCTTGCGGGCAGCGGCAGCGGCGGCGTCGTCGGGGAGAGTTGGGGAATGGGAGAGAGAGACAGAGAGAAACAGAGAGAGAGAGAGAGAGAGAGAGAGAGAGAGAGAGAGAGAGAGAGAGAGAGAGAGAGAGAGAGAGAGAGAGAGAGAGAGAGAGACTAGGAAGGGAGAGAGAGCGGGATACCCCGCCTCTCTCTCTCTGCGGTGAGGAGCGCGGTCGTCCTGGACGTGCACGGTCCTCCACGAGCGCCCCTACGACCTTTCCGAACACGCGATGAGCCATTTATCCGCGCTCCGATATGATGTTGACGGTCCCACCCTGCTGGTGAGGTGCGATCCGCTCCCCTCCTCCATAGACTAACGCCCGCATGTGCGACGCAGGCAGGCGGCGCGCAGCGCGCAGCGCAGGCCACCTGATTGGCTGCTCATCGGGGAGCAATGCGTGACACAAGCTCTCTCTCTCTCTCACACACCTTCACTTAAATACAGGCGCAAAACAAAGGATCAGAAAGAGAAACTTTAATATAAAATCACGAGATCCATGTCATGCGTACGTACTTCGTCAATTGAAAAAGCAAGGGATATAAACCTCAGTCCTTCTTCCTGTTGCTCGGTCAGACGCTGACTGAGGGCTTAGCCACTGCGTCGCCCACCCGGAAAACCGCTAATTTCACCTCCTGCGGGCTAACAACAAAGCTCATCGTGCAAAGCGCATCAGCCCGAGCGCTCTACCCCGCCCCGCCCCGCCCCAGCCAGCGAGCGGCTGCTGCCGCCGCCGAGATAAATCGAGAGCCAACTAATTAATTACTTGAAATATAATTGTGCGTCCGCGCCAATTAACCATCCCCCTCCACGCCCCGCCCTCCCCTGCTCCCGCTCGCCAACACACGCAGGGCACGGCATCTGACGGACGGCGAGTTTACCCCACCCCCCCCTCTCTCTCTCTCTCTCCTCCACCTTTCTCTTATTCTCTCGCAGGTCGTACTCTTTTCCCCTGAACTCCAAGAGCTTATTCCCCCTAGTGTCGGGAGCGAAACTCTTTTCCCCTCACGCCGGCGGCTGCTCATCCACACGGCAGTGCTCGACGGACAGCCGCACGCTGAAACGACAAGAAGGCCGAGCGATCGCAGCAGACCCTGTGAGGAGTAGAGACGGAGCAGCGGACGAGACGGGGCGGGACGGGAGCGCTGATTGTAAGTTACGGTCGTGATTAAATCACACGCACCGCTCTCTCTCTCTCTCTCTCGCTCTCTTCCACTCCCTCTCTGTCTTTCTCTTCCTCCCTCACACGCAAGCACGCGCGCGTGCGAGGGTTGATGGGCATACGGGCGCGCGTGCAGAGAGAGAGAGAGAGAGAGAGAGAGAAGAGAGAGAGAGAGAGAGAGAGAGATAGTCCGCCCGTCCAACCTGCTGTGTACGTCCACACCACACCGACACATAGAGAACACATTCATCATCATATGTCAACACGGGTGGTGCCGCTATGGGTGCGAGCCAGGCGCTATGGCCGGGGGGGGGGGGGGGTGGAGCGCCCGGTATACAGGCATGCAGGCCTCCTCTCGCCGTGGCTCGCTGTCCGTCCCGTCCGAGAGGACCGTCTTCGTTCCGCGAAGCGAACATTCAAAGAAACCCGCACGACCCAAACGCAAAAATAAGCAAAACCCGCCAATTTCAGCGCTCTCCGCCTAGGTCTTCTTTCCGATCCTATTCCTGCCTCGCCCCTACCGTGCCTGTCGGAGAAATTAAAATCCCCTCCGGTGAGCGTGCGTGCGTGCGTGCATGTGTGTGTTTAAGGGCCTCGGTGGTGGTCAGACGCACCCGTCCTATCCGTTTCACGCTCGCTCCTGGAAATTATTATATCCCTGGAATAACAAGGCGGCCAGCGCGGGGCGCAGCCCTCGGCAGCAGAGCGCGACTCCAACCAGCTCCATAGGACCAGAGGCGCGCGTTCCCAGGCTGCTGCTGGCCCGGCCTGTAGGGTGATATTCCGCACACTGGTTTCATCACTCTTTCCTTGTCGCTCTCACGGGGCAAGGCCATCGAGAGCGAGAGAGAGGGGGCACCACAAAACGGTGTTCGGAATCACCCTGCTGGCCTCTGGCCTCATGGAGCCGCTGGACCCCGCAGCCTCCCGTGGGGCCCCGTGCCGTGGCTCTGGAGGGCGCCTGCCGCGGCCCGGTGGGTGCCCTGTGCGCTGCCCCGGTGGGGAGCCCCCTGGTATGGTGGTAGCGCCTTCAGCACCAGCGTCGCCACGCCGCCCCCCCCCCCCTCCTCCTCCCCTATGCCAGGATTCATAGTCGAGGATCATCGCTAAAATTAATGGCGGAACGGGAAGGGACGGGGCTGACTGGGTCCCGGTGGGGGACCCCACGCCCTCCGGAGGGTGCCGAGCCGCACGCCCGACGCGACGGCGGGAGATATTGCGGCTCGGCCCTGGGGCTTGTTACACGTAACGGCGCGTTATTTGCTGGAGAAAAGGAATACGAGGGGGGAGAAAAAAAAACACTTCCAGATACGAGAAAGGTGGAAAAGGTCTCTAGCTCAGGGGTAGGTTGTAACAGGAGGTGCGTAACTTACAGGGGTCTTATTGAAATGTTCCCCCCGCAACGTTTTTTCACTAACACTTTTTCTGGTTTGCATACCAATATGTGAATGTCACCCACTTATAGGGGTGTAAATTTCTATTCGTACACTCAAACATTTTAAGGTTTCAATTTTCCTGGAAATTTTACAAGGTGTGCGCACGAAAGTTCACTTTCACGCGCATGGTGGTGTTCAGGTTTTTCTCTCGTCTTACCTTGTACTTGCCGAGGCGGTCCACCGTGCACGAGAGGATCGCCTCGCGCCCCAGAGGCACCGTCAGGTTCACGATGGGCATCTCGAACTCAGGAGCGTCGGGCGCCGGCCGCGGCGTAGTGGTCGTCTCCGCGCCTGCAGCAGGAACAGCACAAAAAAAAATGTTATCATCCGACACCACAAATATTGTACGTTCCCGTCTCATATAGATGATTGTTATTATTTCATTTGGTCAATCTGTCTTTCGTGATCTTTTCTGTCAACATCTGTACTCTGTCATCGCAACGAGTGTGCCCGTGTGAGTGTGGGGGGCGCGGTGGGGTGCATTGGGCACTTACGGCAGCCCGGTGGGCGGTGGAGCCGGCCCCACACTCCCCACCGCTCCCCAGCAGCAACAACAGCGGCGTCTCCGGGGGAGCGCGCCCAGCCGCCTGGACGGACGGATCTGAGATGAACGTGGTCGCACTATATATAAACATTTTCTGGCCCAAGGGACGGCGTGAGGCCCCGAGGAAACAAAAGCGGCTATATACATGAAGAGAAAAAATTGGGTATATATACGCACATTTTTTTCCCTTTTTTTTTGGGGGGGGGGGGGGGGGGGGGGGGCTATGCAGCTTAAACGTATTAGCTGTACTAATAAAATTTTCCGTTGCACAGCAAAACGTTTAGCAATATACCTAATCTAAGCTAATCTTTAGCTACATTGTAGCTCCGAAAGTTAGCTGTCCATATGAAGCTAATCTTTTTTCTCGGTGTAGCAGCGAGCGCCGCCCCATGATTAACGCAAACCGGCTGCGTGGCTGGCTCTTAGGCCCTCAGGATCAACCGGGCTTATTTATGTTGTCTTATCATTGTTTTTTATCGTGCCCACTTTCTCACTCTCCCGGATCCACCACCACCACCCTCTCTCTCTCTCTCTCTCTCTCTCTCTCTCTCTCTCTCTCTCTCTCTCTCTCTCTCTCTCTCTCTCTCTCTCTCTCTCCGCAACTTTTATCCTTCCTCTCGCTCTTGCACACCGCGCGCCTCTCCTCGAGCGCACGAGTATATGTGCGTGCGTGCGCGAAGTGTGAATCACCTCAGTGGCGCTGGCCGCCTGTTGAAAGCCCTCCCCTCCCCTCCGGGATGCTGGCGGCAAGTTTTATGGCCGAATCATTCCTGTGTGTTGGAGCAGCGGCAACACTCAACATTACCCGGCCTCTGACGGACGTGCGAGCAAGGAACGCGCGCCCGGCCCCGCCCCGCCCCGCCCCGTCCCGCCCCGCCCGGCCCCACCACGCACGGCCCCTGCTCGCACACAAAAGCAAGGCGCAGCTCGCGGGAGGAACGCGGAGAGAAAGAAAGCATAGATCAAGGGATAAGACCTCGATAAATTGATCCGGACGCGCGTACAAGGAGAAGGGTCGGGTGAGGCGGCCGCTGTGAGAAATAAGTAGACTCAATCCGTCCGCCTCGCCGAATGGCATCTGCTGCACCCCGACATTTTTTATTCGTTGCCGGATTTCTCCGTCACTTCTCTTGTTTTGCGTGTTTTGTTCTTCCCCAGCCGGTCGTTACAGGTGCCGCGGGGTGCGAGGGCTGAGCCTGCAGCAGGTAGCCGTCCCCCCCACGAACCAAATAGGCCCCGCCCCGCCCCGCCCCGCCCCGCACGCCTCACTCCCCACGCCCTCTTCCTTCCGCCAAAGCAACTTCTGATGGACGAAGCAAGTTCAAGATCACGAGGACAAAAGGCGGGGCGGGGCGGGGCGAGGCAAGGCAAGTTTGCGCGCGAGCCCCACCCCGCCAGCAGCTCCTCACAATGAAGACAAGCTGCCAAACCCGCCGCTGCCTGCGACTCGGGGCTTGCTTCCTCGACATGGGTTTGCGCTCTGCGTGCGGCGAGACGGCGGGCGTGGGGAGGGGGGGTGACCCACGTTTAGCAAGGTCTGTGTCTCATTAATCATTTGTTGGAAATTAGTCGTGCCACTCGATAGCGGAGCGCGGTGCGGCGGCGCGGCGCCAGGGATGCGATACGTCTGCGAGTGAGGTGGGCGGGGAGGCGCGGGCGGGGCGGTACGAGCTAGGAGAGCAAACGCGCCGGCGCCAAACTGCGTGGCGTGGACCGGCGGGGGCGGGCGCCCGCGGGCGCAATGTACACTGCAACAAAGGCGCCCGGCCCGAGAGAACGGCCGCATAACATCGTGATACGGCGGCGGCGGCGGCATAAGTTTTACGCGTCGCCCCCTCCGGGCCTCCGGGCGATCTCAAACAATTTCTGCCAAATTATCAGGGCGGCTGTTCGACTGAGCAGGCAGGGCGCGCGCCGCGGGCCCGGGCGGGGCGGATAAGGAAGGGAGACCGGCGCGGCGCGCGGCACCCGGCCGACGCTCCACAAAAGAGTTGGGGGTGATAGGGAAAGTGACTCGGAACGGGCGCGTTACTTCGTGCAACCGGCTTCTGCAAACACAATGCGCAATTTACGTATGAAATTATAATTCGCTGTCACACTAATTATGCCCGTAGCAGCGGCGTAAAGCATAATAGACCTCTTTGCCGGCCGCAACTTGGCAACAGCGCAGATCGCGTACACAATTTTAAGTATAAATGTAATCCATGCATCTTTTCAAAATATTCAAAACACTCGTTCACAGTAATGTTTTGCGACGAATCGAGTGGTGACAAGAAAATTTGATGACAGTCTAAATAGGTTTTATCCGAACTTTAAAAATCCGACTGATTGCGGTGTTGTCAAGCTGTGGGCAAAGAATTCTATATAAGAGCGCAAAACTCGTAAAGATAGTTTTCTTTTGCTCACTAAGCTAAGACTATACCTGAAGGGAAACAAAAGGATCCTGATCCTCGGGATAAGGAGTTGGGCGTCCGGTTTGCATCGCTATGCTGCTGATTGCCAATGGCTGGGCGGGGTTGGGTGCGGGGTGCGGCGGGGGTTGGGTTGCAGGGGCTTAAGCCCGCTCTTGTTCCGCCCCCATTGTGGTTGGCCGCTGGTCTGCTGCACGGGCCTGACCGGACCGGCTGCAGGTGCTGGACAACCCCGCCCAGCGCGCTGCAGCCCGGCCTAGATACACACACCACCCCGCCCTGCCCCGCCCCGCCCCGCCCCGCCCCGCCTCGCTCTGATACTGCATCCCGCGTGCAAGCCGTACAGGTTCCAGGTCAGAGCAGAGCTTGCAAAACAAAAGGGGGCAGCGCGAAAACTGCAGCACGCGGTGAAAAGTACTGCTGCTGGTCGAGGTTCACCTTTTGTATCGCTGCTCCAGCCAGCCGCGATGCACAGAGGTGCGTATAGCGGTGCACGTTAGCGTGGTAGCAGCCGCAAATAACGCACAGCCGCGCCCCGATACACATACACGCGGCGGGGAGCAGAGCTGAATCCGTCAGTCCGTCAGTGTCAGTCATTTTGCTTTTAATAAGACCCTTTTTTGCGCATATTCGCGACTGTTTGGTTGAAGTGCAGTCGTATTCGCAAATCGCAAACCGATGGACTACCGGCCCACCACGCTGGCCCGCAGCCCCTGTGCCCCCCGTCTCTTGGTCCTTGGTCTCTTTCACTGCTACTTACGTGGTCCACGATTACGTCTCTCTCTCTCTCTCTCTCTCTCTCTCTCTCTCTCTCTCTCTCTCTCTCTCTCTCTCTCTCTCCCTCTCTCCCTCTCTCTCTCTCTCTCTCACTCTCTCTCTCTCCCCCTGCCACGTCCTGATATTCAGCTGGTTTTATAATTCGCCATAAAGAGCCCCACGCGTAAATCCGGGGCTTGGCTCACACACGGCGGGCTGAATAGGTGCGGCGGCGCGCGTTGGCGGGGCGGGGCGGGAGGAGCCGGCGCTCGCCTCGCTTCTTTGTTACTTTTACAACTGTTCCGCCCCGCCCCACCCCACCCCGCCCCGCCCCGCCTCGTCGTCACGGACCGCACCGGACCGCAAGTCGTTTCTTTTTCCTTTGCACCTATTTTTTCCTTCTTTTTTTAGCACGGATGAGAAAAGGCGTATAGTAGTAGTGCGGTGGATGCGCTGGGCGTGGCGCGGTGTGGTAGAACGGGGCTTGTCCCACAGCAGCGCCGTGCCCTTCTCGAAGGCACAAGGGGGGAAGAGAGAGAGAGAGAAGGGGGGGAGCAAGAGAGAAAGCCACATGGGCGGCGAGGCAGCGAGAGGGTGTGTGTGAGAGAGACTGTCATCATCTGCAGCTTTGTGGCGTGGTGAAAAAGCGCGTTTCCCACCAAGCACTATGTCCTGCAAGCCGGCGGGGCGGGGCGGGGCGAGCCGCCCGCCTCCCCCATAACCACTCACTCCTCCAGCAGTGGGGGAGGGGAGGGTCCGTTCGGAAACCACATAGAGCAGAGTAGGGTGGCGCCCAGCGTGGCGTGGCGGGGCGTGGCGGGGCGTGGCGGGGCGTGGCGGGGCGTGGCGGGGCGTGGCGGGGCGGGACGGGCCGGGCGCCTGCCCCGCCGAAACAATACGCAGAGAGGGAAGGTTTCCGCGCCGACCACGACCAGAAAAGGAGAAAGCAGAGAGAGCATCTCGCCAAATCCGGCCAATTCAAGCCTTTCTGCTAGCATACAGATTCATGTTTAGTTCTACTATGCCGCACCACATGAATAATTTTGGAGTTATTTGGAGTAATTTGGTGTGTCAAAACCATCCTCAATGATAACGCGCTTTTATAAATATTGCAATTCGCGCAACTACTAAACACTTGAGTTTTACACTGGAAAAACAAAGGTGCTATATAGCACCCTTTTTGGGGTGCTATTGAATTTTTTGGGGTGTTACTGCACTAATGCCTTTGTAAAGGCACGATTAGGGCCAAAAATAGCACCTTTGGGAGGCGATAGCGCCTTTCTAAGGGCACTATTTCACTAACGCCTTGAAAAGGAATTAGATAGCACCTTTCTTTTTCCAGTGTACATGTACATAAATTCAACCCAGAGTAAAGCAATTGCGAGTGTTTAACTCACTAACTTTACACTTGTAAGTGTTCAACTCGACTGTTATACACTTGGAAGTGCTCAACAAGGAAAGTGTTGTCCGGTGCAGTTGAACAGTTTCAAGTGCACGACTGACGTGTCGAACGCTAACAAGTGCACAGCCGTGGAGTTGGGCAATTGCAATCGCACGGCTGTTGAGTTGCACACTTACAAGTGTTGAACCGTTGCACATGTGGTTTTACAGTGAACGGAGAAGACTGTACAAACTAAGTCCAGGTTAAGCAGCATTGGAAAAAACTAGATGGCTGCATGTAAATCTTGGCGAAGATTTTTTGAATCAAATAAGACGAAAGGGGAATGAAACTCAGTCCGTCCACTGGGGCTGCGGCGCTGCCGACGTTGCTACTACTTTGTGGCCGCATTTTTGTGGAGGACACTGCCTCGCCTGCCTACACCCCACCGCAGTCCTCCACCACTCCTCACACCTCGCACAGCTGATGCAAGGACACGGCGTTACATTTTGCAGCGGAGCCCACGCGCGTGCTCGAGTGTGTGTGTGTGTGTGTGTGTGTGTGTGTGTGTGTGTGTGTGTGTGCGCGCGCGCGCGCGCGTGTGTGTGCCAGCTCTCTCTCTCTCTCCCTCTACTGTGATTTTATGTTCTGCAACAGAAACCTCTTTCCGCCATCCACCACTCCCCGCCGCTCCTGTTTACTACATCGCGGCTGCTGCAGTTGCATTCCAGCCCCCCTCCCCACCAACCCCCTGTGGGGCGCAGCGCGGCGGGGATCCCAGACAGAGCTATGAGGTGCAGGAACCCTTCATGCGCGTCACCCCCTCCCTCACCCCCCCCCCATGGGCCCATAACCTACATGTCTCTCTCCATCCTCGCTTGCCATGCCCTCAACCAGCGCGCGGCGGCGTCACGGACAACATTTTTCATTTTTATGCGCTCTTATAATGTGATCGCCACAGCTGGGCCTGCTTCCTTGCACTACTTTATGTGCGCGTGTGTGGGTGTAGCTGTGTGTGTGTGTGTGTGTGTGTGTGTGTGTGTGTGTGTGTGTGAGGGGCGGGGCATGAGAAGGGTGCAAAGGGAGAGGCAGAGTGCCGGGGGCGGGACGCGTTGGGTGCAAGCGGTGTGAGATAATGCCTTCCTCCGCGGGGTCTGCCCAACTACCCCGCGCCCCGCCCCGCCCGACCCCACCACACCCAGCCGTCCGTGGTCAACACGCTCGTATTACGGCGTGTTGCCAGCTTGCTTGCGCCGTGCAGCAGGAGAAAATAAAACTTTGACCGCCGAAGCAGCCGCAGCCTGGTCAGGGGAGGGGAGGCGGGGCATGGCGGGGCGTGGCGGTCGGTACGCTAGAGGGGCGCGGGGCGCGGGGGAGTGGGGCGGAGGCTACGGTCCCCACGGTCGCGGTCGCGGGCGGCAATAGCGATAAAGTGCAGGTTATCGCGCGAAGGAGGTGAAGGGGCTTGCGTAGGCGCATCGCGATCCGCGCTGCTCTAGACTGCGCAGGAGTGAACTGGATAGCTAGAAAAAGGGGGGGGGGGGGCACACCCACGAGAAACTAAATGAAAACTTTGGCGAACGAGATTTGACAAAATAATAAACTCACTGTTCCTCCAAAGGCAATGAAAGTACTACCTTTTGTGGCAGTGCCCCTGCAAAGGCAATAAGACAAAAGTAAGACCTTTCCAGCGGCAATGAATCGCTCATTGCCGCTTCAAAGGCAGTATTCATTGCCAATTTTGGCAATGAGCGGAAGTCAGTTTTTGAATTTTCTCTAAGTTATTGGCATTTCAGTCATTGCCACATTGTGGCATTGAAGTTTCATTGCCAAAGATTCGGCATTTAAGGTTCATTGCCTAAATATCGGCAGTGAAGGTTCATTGCCATTATGTCGGCAGTGACGGTTCACTGCCAACCAGCCGGCAATGATCGTTCACTGCCAAAAGGTCGGCAATAATGTATTGACAAAATGCAGCAATTAATGAAAAAGTGAATCAATTTTAAGTTACTTTCAGAACATTGCCGATGGGCTGGTATTGAACACTGCCATTGGGTTGGCAATGATCGGTTCATTGCCGCTGCAAAGGTCTTACTTTTGTCTTATTGCCTTTGCGCCGGTCATTGCCAAAAGGGGCTTCATTGCCACGAAAGGTAGTACCTCAATGCCAATAATGGCAATGATCACTGCCTTTGAAAAAACAGTGTCATGACCCAAACAACAAAAGGAGGGAAAAAAAGTCTAAGCAATAGAACAGCTTTTGCGTAATGGAACTTACACACGCACATGGAAAGTTTGTTTTAAAAAAAAATGATAAAGAGGCCGAGCTACGTACATTACGCTGCACGTGGGGGCCTTGTGCGTGCGCGCCATCATATAGTGCACGGCGGCGCTGTGTGCGTCTCGCCAAACAAGACCTACCTACCGCCGGGGCGGCGCGGGGGAGGTCCGGGAAGGGGTGGGGGAGGCAGGGGGGATGGCAGGGCAGCAGGTGGGGGCGGGGAGTCGGACGCGCGAGTGCTTTGGGGGGGAGGAAAGGGGGGGGGGGGCGCATCGCTCAGTGGAATGCCCGCCACCACCCCTATACCGTACCCCTCAGGCGAACAGCAGGCGGGCCAAATTGAGCATAACCCCACCTCCATGTGTGTAGGTAAGGCGCGCGGCAGTGTGCCGCCGAGCAGACTGTGGGGCGGGGCACACGTGGTCGGGAACAATGCGAACCGCGCCGCGCCACCCCCCCTGCCCCCGCGATGTGTATGCGTTATTTGCGTCACCGGAGTCGACCCCGCGCGCTTCCACCCTCTGGCATACAAAGCACACAGACACACACATGAACCACGCACACACAATAATGATCACCATCAGCAGCGGCGGGGGTGATGATGTTCCGGGACCGTTAGTCACGCGGGTGACGGGGTTACTTTCTATATAACGGCGTGAGACGTGACGGCTGATGGCCCCCCCGCCGCGCTGTCATATCATAACGGCCCGAACCGCGCGGACCGAGTTGTTGATGACAGGGTTTGGTTCTGATCATCTTAGCTACTGCATTACACATAAATATGACCCACATATGCCGTCATCAAACTTAATTAGGAGGGAGTTGGTCGGCGTGCGGTGAGCCTACAGCAGGTGCCGCCACCACTGCCTCGCCTTACTTCGCCTCCCATAGCGACACCTGGCCGCCGGGCCGGGCCGGGGCGCGGCGCGCGGGTTCTGATAATTTCAAAATAATTATGCGGACCGCGCGCGCCGGGGAGGGAGGCGCGGGGAGGAGGTTCAGCCCGGAGCCTGGCTGGCGGGGAAGTCCCACTCACACCCCGACCAGGCCTCACTGCGAACCTCAAACTGCACTTGAAATTACGTTATTTTTAATTTCATCGCGCGCCAAAACTGTCATCCGTGGCGGCGGTCGCATCAGAAGGCGCAGGCGGTAAAGGACGAGGACGCTGCACACCTCTTGACTTAAAGGTAAAAAGAGCAATAAAAAAGACAAAAAGAAAAAAGAAATGACGAGGGACCCGGAGGACGGCGTGTTAACAAGGAAAGTCATATTAAGGGGGGCCCCTTCGGAAAGAGTCTCCAGCCAGCGCTCCAGCCAGCGCTCCAGCCAGCGCTCCAGCCAGCGCTCCAGCCAGCGCTCTAGCCGCCGCAACGCCGAGGCAGGCCGACGCCGTCGAAAGTAATGCGAGTTATTTCACTCTGCCACCCCGCGCCTTGCCACGCCGTGCCACGCCGGGCTGGCCAGCCATTGCCGCGGGGACGTCAGGTAAACTGTTTTAATTAGCGTTTGTTTTCGGCCGAGGCGCCGCCGCCGTCAGCCTCTCGTTTCGCCAACGCAAGTAGATATTGCACGGCAGGCGGGCTGCCAGCTCTGCCTGCCCGCCTGACTCGCCAGCTCGGGCAACGCCACATTTTTCTGTGTTATTTCTCCTTTCCCTCCTCCTTGCCTTGGGGAGGAGGGTGAGTGGGAGAGAAGCAGCCGTGCTGATATCAAAGAAACTCGTCGTAAGAAGCTTACCGTCTCGCCGACCGCAGGTCAAATCAGAAACATGACCTTCGCAGCGCCAAGCCACCTACCAGTGGGTATTCGGCAGGGCTCGGGCAGTTCAATGCCGGCGGAGTAAGAGAAAGCAGTGCGCTGCAGATAGTCATTCCGAATGGATTAACGATTTTCAATCCTTATAGAACATACGTGTTCACATCGATCCAAGTGTGTGTGTGCGTGTGTGTGTGTGTGTGTTTAAGCGCTACGGGCGCAAAGCCCCGCCCCGGTTCGGCGCCACAAATACCTTTTTTCAGTCGCGCGTTAGGCCCTCGCCTCGCTCGGCGAGCCGGCCGGGTTTATTTCTAGGCATTTGCTGGTGAGCTGGAACGGGAGATATGAACCGCGCGGTTACGATTAATGTGATATAATAGGCCGTTCCAATCGGAGCGCTGCGCGGCGCGGTGGAGGGACCCGTTAGGATTATTTTAGCCTCGGCGGAGGAGGGATGATTTGTGCGCCACCCCCCCCCTCCCACCCCCCTTTCCAGACCCACCCGCATCGGAAATGTTGCGAAGGACGCACCTTACACTCGCTGTGGGGCCGATACCGCGCGCGTGCGCCATTCTGGCTCGCCGGTTCGGAGGGGGGCGGGGGGCCGGAAGGCTAAAAACATGTAGGTTGAGTGAAATAAAAACATGACCAGTACCTTTTCCGATCCTTTACTCCACTTTTTTCAACGTTGTTCAAACAGCCCTTTCCTCGTTTCTTCTCAAAATAGGGTATTCCGGACAAGGCGAGCACCGGAAACGATAGGCGAGTTCTCGCTGGTCGGATCTCAGCCTTGAGGCACATCCACGTTTGTCAACTGTCTTCCGCCGCCACCGCCACCCTAGGGTATATCCAGCGACATACAACCTACAACCTATCCGAGGTCCCTGATTGGTCGATTCGCCCAAAACAAATGACTCGCGGGGCGAATCGACCAATCAGGGACCTCGGATAGGTTGTAGGTTGTATGTCGCTGGATATACCCTAGGGTGGCGGTGGCGGCGGAAGACAGTTGACAAACGTGGATGTGCCTCAAGGCTGAGATCCGACCAGCGAGAACTCGCCTATCGTTTCCGGTGCTCGCCTTGTCCGGAATACCCTATTGACCGCTATACACTAGCAACAGCAACAGTAGCCGTTCCTGATCCGAATGGCGAAGGGTGGGCAAAGGGCCACTGCGCCTCGTGCAAATAAGAGAAAAGGCGCGAGACGCGCTGGAAAAGCGCGGGACGATTTATTTTCGCAAGCATTTAGTCCCTCCCGGCCCGCTGGCCCCCGCTAGGACAAACAAATGACCAAGAGGGGTTTCTTTTTCGCGCCTCCCACGCGATTACCATGGGCGTAGCGGGGTCAGGCGACGCGACGGAGGGGAGCCGGAGGGAGAGGGGGGGCGGGGAAGCACGCTAGAAGAAGAACACGGGTTTTAAATGCCAGCCTGTCGCGCACTTTCGCGTTTTCATTAGTGTATAGTGATGCATTTCCAGAGAAGAGGAGGAAAACCGCAGTTGTGCGGAACTCGCTTTCCCCGCGAAGTATGTCGCATACTGTAAATACCAAAGTTTTAAATTACCGGCAAATCCCTTGTTCAATTTTTAGGTGACTAGTATTTTAGTACCGACTTGTTACAATGTCTGTTGAAAAATAACAACTCGATTGTCCAGTAACAGCGAAAGAATATAACAGAAAGGTAGTCTAGTTACAAAGAATGTTCAGGAATAACATTGAAATTGAGAACGAAAAAAGAAAGAAAAAAGAAAGGGAAAAAAGGGGGAGTTCAGCCCGCCCCCCCCCCTCTCCCCAAAAATGTTTAGGAAAAAAATTTTTTCAGGAACAACAACAAAAAATAAATTGGAATATCGAATTTATTGTTCGACCCAAAACGAATGTAGATGTTTTCAACAACTTCTGTTGTCCTCGAACAACATCGGTGTTGTTTGTTTTTGTTTAAAATACAGCCATCACTAAGAGAGTTGTTTTTAAACAAATATTTTTTACATGGCGTACAACTTGTAAACCCTTACCAGCTTGGTGTGTTCAAAGGTTTGCACGCCTGCAATAGAGGCGGAACTCTGTTCAAGCCCCGGTGGCATGCACCGTTGATAGCCTCAAGGCTATTTTTCTCCCATTCCTTTCACTCTGCGAGGCCCAGCCCAGCCCGGCCCAGCCGGCAGAATCTTTACCGCCTCTCGTATTTTTAGGGACAAGGTGGCGTGGCGCGTAATCTTTATCTCGGCGTCGCCTCCCCCAAACCCCACCCCACCGCCTCCCACGAGCGCCTGGCTCGCGTGAGCTCTTTTTCATTTGCCATTTCCTTGTCAGAGGCCGCGCTGCTGCGCTCGCGGGACCGGTCTGGGCCGGGCCGGGCCGAGCGGCTCGCTGACACAGAGTCCCGAAGGTCATATATCGCGTTCATTGTGACCGGTCGAAGCGGGAATGGCGAGCCCCGGCGGGGCGGCTGCGCACCCCACCTGGACAAAACGGCCCGATTTCGCCACTGCTGCAGGAAAGGGGGGTTGGGGGTGAGCGGGGCGCTCGGTAGGCGTTTCCCCCAGGAGGCCGGCGCGGGTCGGAGTGTTCCTCCCTCAGCAGGTGTTCCCATCCAGAGGCGGGGGGCGCGCACAGCGAATTGCGCACCAGGCGTCCCCAGAGATGCCGTCCGCAAACGACATCCTATTGCTGCGCTTGGCAGGGCGCGGCAGGCGCAGGCCGCCGCACGGATTTTGCATCGAATACGACCGCAGTTCTGCTGAGGCACACAATTTAACTTTTACTCCGCTGCTGGGGTTTTTATAAAGGTGCAAGCAAGTTCACGCGACGAGTCGCCATGCCCTATGTACTCGCCCTGCCGCAGGTCGCCTGTGTGAAACAACGAGACTTATGACGAAGTGGGGTGACGCACGATGCAACGTGGTAGGGCGGGGCGGGGCGGGGCCGGCGCAACAAACGGTGAGAATATTATACAGCGCGAAGCGACTCGGGGCCGTGAGGGGGAGGGAGATGGCTCGTGAGGCGATAACACGGCCGCACAGGCCGGGGCGGGGCGGGGCGTCCAGGCTCGCGGCCGCAAAGCCGTCCAGTACCCCCCCCCCCCCTCCCCCGCTCAGGCCGGGCCCGACTGCATTCCCATTGCTATCAAGCGGCGTAATACGCGCGAGATAGACGTGGACTTGGATAAATGTGCGGGGGAAGGACCGCGCGCGGCGGAGTAGGGCGTGGCGGGGCGTGGCGGGTCAACGTGGCAGTGGGGCAGGCGGAGGGGGACCGGCGGCGCTGCATGGCGTGAGTGCCGAGCCGAGAGCAAGGCTTCGGGCCTTGCGCACACCACGGTAGAGGGGGCCAGAGAGAGAGAGAGAGAGAGGAAAAGTGAATACAAGAGTTATCAATGGGCGTAGGTGCGGGTCGTTACCCGCAGCGCAGGGCCCGCCGCACCGACATCAGCTCCTCGGGGACAATACCACCGGGTGTGAGGAGGCGCCCGCCCGGCCCGGCGTGCGGAGGGGAGGGGAGGGCGGCGCGGAGGCAAACGGAAGAAGGGAGGGCGAAAATGGAAAGAGCTCCTCGCCGTAAGAACGCGATGCGAGGCGTGGCGGGGCGTGGGCCCCAGCCATCGCCCTGGGGCGGCCGCGGCGGCGCGGGGCGGGGCAGAGCGGGGGACGTATGCTGATGCGCGCGACGGTCCCCGCCGCGCCGCCAGCCGGATAGGCAAACCCTGTCCTTCCCTCTCCGCCGTGTGGCCTTGCCCGCGCAGCCTGAATACAAATGGCTATCGGCGCAGGGCGGGGCGGGGCGGGGCGGGGCGGGGCGCGGCGGCGGGCTGGGCTGGGCCCGCGCGGCCCGGCCAGGCAGCCTGGAGGAAGGCATACGTCCGCCGGATTTTGATTTGCCAAGATTTGCAGGCGTTTTATTGCGGCACTTTCCTTTCCGCACGTAGCCTCGCTCGGGGCGCCAAAGCACGTGTGTGGGGCCGACCCTTCTTCTTCCAGCCCACCCCGCCCCGCCCCGCCCCGCCCCGCCCCGCCCCGCCCCGCCCCGCCCCGCCCCGCCCCGCTGCGCCCCATCCGAGCGCCTTTCGCGCACTGCAGAGCAGACGACGCCGGCAGAAGACACGCCACCCTCCCTCTGAGGGAGGCGGGGCGGGGCGCGGGATTGGCTGGCAGGCGATAGAAAGAGCGGGCAGAAAATCATTACTGCTATACTGCGACGACACTGTTCTATACGTGAGTTGGCACCCCTGTAGGGGAATGCGAGAAGGCGTGCAGCCTGCTGTGACGTCACCTGACCAGGTGTCACCTGACGTCACCCAACCCTTCCTCGGAAGTAGGACTGACCAAATAAATCATTACTAGATCTACTTCCGGACTGTTGATTTCGCTACCCCTCTAACCTGATAAGAACGTGTCGTGATTATCTGTGCACATCGACGACAAGATAGAACATGGCGCAGTCGTAACGGACCTTAGTAGCTTCTATAGTGATATTAGTGTTGTGTGTGAAAATAAAAAGTGAAAAAAAGTGAGTACTTCCCTCGGGAAAATCATGTCAAACATCCAGCGCCCAGGGCCAGTCAATCTGAGGTCTGGCAACATCCAAGCCTCATGGACCAGGTTCCATCAGAAATTTAGCATTTACCTCCTTGCTACTCAGCAGGAGAATGCCGCAGCAACTGTAAAGTTTGCCCTCCTGTTGGGAGAAGCTGGCGATGATGCACTTGAGATTTATAACTCTTTCAAAGATAAGTTGATAACTTATAAGAAAGATCAGACTGGCCAGGACGTAGTGGATGTTGACAAAAGTCAGGATTATGACAGTGTGGTAAAGGAGTTTGAGAATTATGCTGCTGCAAAAAAGTGTGTTCTGGCATGTCGTGAAACGTTCAGGCAACGCTCACAAAAGCCAAAGGAATCAGTGGTTACCTGGCTAGCGGCTCTTAGGAACCTTAGCAGGGACTGCGAATTTGGACCCATAGAGGAATCTATGATCCAAAACAGGCTCATACTGGGAGCCTATGATAAGCAGCTAAGAGACAGCCTCATGTCTAAATCAAACCTCCCACTGTCAGATGTAGTGGACATCCACAAACTGGCGGAGACCAGGGCTAAATACCCGCATCCTGAGGGTGTGGAAAGTATGGCCGTGGATTCAGTCCAAACCTACAACAGGCAAGGGGGGAAACCTGCCAGGGGTCGTGGGCAAGGCAAACGCCCCAATAATGGCAGGCCTAACCCCAAGCCCCAAAAGCCATCCACCTCTCATGGAAAACGCCAGGCTTTCACCTACAAATGTAGAAAGTGCCTGGAAGTACATGAAGCAGGTAATTGCCCGGCCTGGGGTAAAAAGTGCCACAAGTGTGGGATGTTAAATCATTACGCTGCCACTCACAACAGCAAGAGAAAACCCACACCTGAAACGAAAAAAGTAAATACGTTAGTATCCCTGACTGACAAGGAGGAGCAATCCTTACTGGAAGGAAAGTTCTCAAGTTCGGAGACGGATCTCATGGATATTGGAGAGGTGAGGTATGTAGACTCTCTTGGTTCTTGTGGTAGTGATAGACCCAAAGAATATTTGGAAGAGATCAGGGTAAATGGCACTCACTGGATAGTGTTTAAGCTTGACCCTGGATCTCAAGTAAACCTGATCACCCTAAAAGATTTTAAAATTCTCAACAGTCAAAATGACTTGGAGATGATACCAACCAAAGCTGTACTGGAAGCCTGGGATGAATCCACTAGGCAACCAGATGGGCTAGTGCGGTTGAAAGTTGAAACGAAATATGGGCGAAGCATGGATTACAAATTCTATGTTTCACTCAAAGGCCGAAGAGCCATTCTAGGGTTAAGGGCTTGTGAAGATCTCGACCTGATAAGACGAGTTATCCACCCTGTCACTGTTATTGACTCGGTAACAGTTAACTCGATTGTCTTACCAGAGTCAAAAGATTTATTCATAAGCCAATATAAAGAATTATTTACGGGCCTGGGACAATTCAAACAAAAGGTGACCATAGTGGTAAATCCACAGGTGCAACCGAGAATGTGTCCACCAAGGAGATACAACTTCTCCATCATAAACCGTTTGAAAGATAAGCTGGACAATTTAGTACAACGGGGTGTGGTTGCAAAAATCACCACTGAGTCCCCTAAGTTTGTCAGCAATCTAGTCATTCGGGAAAAAAGTGATGGAGATCTCAGAATCTGCCTTGATCCTGAAGTACTAAACACTGCTATTGTACGCCAAACATATGCTATTCCGACACAGGAAGAATTAGCATACAAAGTTAGGGACAAAGCAGTGTTCACAGTACTTGATTTGCGGGAAGGATTTTGGCATGCCAGTCTAGATGAGGGTTCTAGTCTGCTATGCACATTTTCCACCCCACATGGCCTGTATAGATTTCTAAAAATGCCATTTGGTTTGACTAGTGCCCCAGAAATATTCCAGTTCTTAGCTGAACAGGCATTT
Organism: Frankliniella fusca; assembly: GCA_029379305.1. NCBI lineage: Eukaryota > Metazoa > Arthropoda > Insecta > Thysanoptera > Thripidae > Frankliniella > Frankliniella fusca. Next base: position 377,124 of record JAHWGI010001390.1, read on the forward strand.
CAGGGAACAGAAATCATACTGTATTTTGATGACGGTCTCATTGCTGGCAAGGATTATGCTGAACATGATAAAATTCTAGCTGCAGTAATGCAAAGAGCTAAAGAGGAAAATGTCAGGTTTAATCCTTGCAAAACGCAATACAGACAGACAGAAGTAAAGTTCCTTGGACATTTATGGTCCAAGAATAAAATCAGAGTTGACCCTCAGAGAGTGAGAGCAATAAATGCAATTGCAGAGCCTACAAGTAAAACTCAGTTACAAAAATGTCTGGGTACATTTAACTTTCTGAGGAAATTTATTCCTCAAATGGCTGAAATTGCAGCTCCTCTCTACCAACTATTGTCTGGTTCTGTTAAATTCCATTGGTTACCAGTACATTCCCGGGCATTTCAAGCCCTGAAAGAAAGTATTTCAAAGGCTCCTGTGTTGGCAACATTTGACTGTAATAAGCCCATTATACTTCAAGCTGATGCAAGCCAGTTCGGTCTGGGATGTTGTTTGCTGCAGGATAGACAACCAGTGGCCATGTCATCCCGCAAATTGACTGAAACAGAAAGTAATTATGCACAGATTGAAAAGGAAATGTTGGCTTTAGTCTATGCAGCACAGAAGTTTGAAAAGTACATTTGGGGTATGCCCAATGTATTGTTTCAGACTGATCACAAGCCATTGGTGGCTATTTTCAAAAAGCCTATTTATACCATAAGTAATAATAGACTCAAAAAAATGAGACTAAAATTACTTAAGTTTCAACCTAGGGTTGAATACTTACCTGGTAAACTCCTGCATCTTGCTGACTTGTTGTCTCGAAATTGCCTCAATGATCCAGTTGAGGACGACCCAGAAATGGTGGAATATGTCCACGAAGTGGTCGAAAATATTCCCATGTCCAGTGACATGAAGGAGAGGTTCCTGACAGAGACAGACAAGGATGCAGGATTATCAGCAGCTAAGCGATTCTATCAGAATGGCTGGCCTAGTACTAGAGACAAAGTACCACTAGAGGCCAGACAATACTGGGGAATACGCAATGACCTATTTGTAGAGGACGACCTAGTCATATTGAATGATAGGATAGTCGTACCTGAAGTACTCAGGCCTAAGGTTCTGAAAAGGTTACACGCTGCTCACCTTGGGATGGATAAAACTAAATCTCGAGCGAGGCAGTCTGTATACTGGCCAGGGCTGTCCAATGACATTGAGACACTGATCAGGGAGTGCAGAATCTGTGAAAGGCATAGTGCACAGAATTTTAAAGAGCCCTTGATTCCTCATGAAATTCCGCAACTGAGATTTCAAAAAGTCAGTGTGGATATCATGGAACTGGATTCAAAATGTTACCTGGTACTTGTCGATAATCTCTCCAAGTGGCTTGAGATTAAACCACTGACAAGAAAAAGTAGCTCAGCTGTCATTGGAGTCCTGAGAGTAATCTTTGCAACCCATGGGGTACCTGAAATAATATTTGGTGATAATAATCCACTCAATTCTGCTGAATGCCATGAATTTGCAGCCAGCATAGGGAGTGAGGTTAGGACTAGCTCACCTGAGTACCCTCGGAGCAATGGGCTCGCAGAGAAAGGTGTCCATATTGCAAAACAGCTCATAAAAAAATGCACTGACGAAGGAACACACTATCTTGACGCATTAAGAGAGTATAATAATACTCCTTTGTCTGGTATGGATGTGTCACCCTCTCAGATTCTTATGAGTAGAATTTGCAGAACGAGTGTCCCAATGCTCCAAAAACAACTGGAGCCAAAAGTTGTCAATATCCATCCAACTTTAGAAAAGTTACGAAATAAGGTGACATCCAAACATGATGCTCATGCACGGAGGAAACCTGTAACATTCAAAGTGGGTAATAGTGTTGCACTCAGAAGGGGAAATAAATGGACAAAAGGAATAATAGTAGCTAAGCACAAAGCAGATAGATCATACTTGGTAAAGCTGTTGGATGGCAAAATATTGCGTCGCAACACTTACCATTTGAGACATTCTTTCACTAAACCAGATGGAAAAGACTCTGGAGTGAATGTTGATGATATTCTTGACAGCTTACGTGCTGGTCAAAATAGGGAAACTGCAAATCCTAACCCCAACACTGCGTGTGTGCTTGCAGGTCCTCAAAACCCAAACAGGACTGAGGCTGAGGAAATCATTCCAAGCTCCAGCAGAGAAGGTCGAAGTCATGGACTTACTGCAGGAGAGCCTGGAAAAACACGGTCTGGGAGACGTGTAATTCCCATTCAAAGATTTGGGAATAATGTTTATTTTTGAATTGTTTTGAGAACTTTATGTTTAGAAATCTTCACTCTAAAGTCTCACGTTGACAAAATAAAATGTAATGAAAACAGATACTGTTTTTGTTGTTGTTGTTCCTTGTGCAATGGTACCAACCTCCGCACTTGAAAAGAACTAACGAAAAGGGACAAAAAGGGGGAGATGTTCTATACGTGAGTTGGCACCCCTGTAGGGGAATGCGAGAAGGCGTGCAGCCTGCTGTGACGTCACCTGACCAGGTGTCACCTGACGTCACCCAACCCTTCCTCGGAAGTAGGACTGACCAAATAAATCATTACTAGATCTACTTCCGGACTGTTGATTTCGCTACCCCTCTAACCTGATAAGAACGTGTCGTGATTATCTGTGCACATCGACGACAAGATAGAACAGACACTGGACGCTTTCATACCGCCGGTAGTGAAATCTAAAAATGCCTCACTTAATAACATTGCTTATCGCACGAGTCTAGAGGTAGGCTGTATGATAAGCCGCGGCAAAATGTCAAAGACGCAACGCCTAAAAAGTCATTACCCGCGTTGAAAAATGAAAGCAAAATTAAATCTTCAAATAATGTCAGCAACAAGGGAAAAAAATCCGCAAGGGACACCGTCCTCCGCTAAAGGAAACGCTGTCGTTGATGTCGCACTCTTGCCTTCTGTCTCGTGATCCGGCCTCGCGACCTGTCTTACAAGGACCCTACCAGGCCAGACTGCCCAGCACCGGCCTGGAATGTTTCCAAGTGAAGCAGTCCCGGGGCAATTCCTCGCCGTGCACCGTGGCCTCCGCCTCCGCCCGCCGAAATTGAGCTAGAAACGACCCCATTCAAAGTCAAGCAGCCCCTCAGCATTCTCCAGTACTTTTTTTCTACTTTAAACAATTCCTTTCAAAACGCAATTTTAGTAATATAGTGTGAGAAAGGGAGGACGACCGAAACTGTTGGACGCTCTGGTTTGAGGTCGGGCATTGGCATCCACCATTACGTGTACTGCTCCGGCTGTTCTGGACTCAAAGTACTCCGCGTAATCCAGCTGTACTCCAGGTGTACTCCGCGTGTTCTCTGACTGTACTCCGCGTACTCCGCCGTACTCCACTCCTGTATACCGTACACCGAAACATCAGGTCGTCAACCCTCGGTTTGGGGACGTTCTGGGCCCAGAGCGACGCCCTGTCGATGGCGATCAGTGTGGAGAGGAAGGTTGAGGCTATGGGGGGGCGAGTCTCAGTCCAGAGCACGCCCCGGAGGAGGATTTCCTAGGAGTAGTTTGCAAATTGTCCCCCACCCCGCGGCACCAGAGCCGCGCCCACCGCCGCCGTGCCGAAGAATTCCATCCCTAAATGACCCGAGATCCGGCGCTCAGCTACGCGCCGCGCGCAGCGGATGGGGCGGTGCCGGCGGCGCCTCGCGGCCAAGTCTCAGCCTCGCACCCACTAATTGAAAGGAATCCGCCGGAATTCAGACTCGCGGCGCGAGGCGGGGCGGTGTGGGGCGAGGCGCTCCCCCCCGTAATTAGGTGGGAGAACGCGCGGAATGTGACCTGTCGCGGGGGGGGGGCGGTGGCGGCCAGCAGTGCCGCGGGGGGCCACCGCGGGGAGCTTCGCGTCTACAGCGTACCGGCGCGCTGAGCCCCGCAGCAACACGTTCATCATCTTCATCCCGGTGCACAAGGCGCTGCAGCAAGGCAGAGTATGGTTGCCGAGGAGACTAAGTCATCTCACCGCGGTATAGTCGCAAATCGCCTTGCGCTGAGAGACTCAAAGAGTAAACCGAGGGTGGGATCACTCATATAAAACTTATACAATGATTTTTTTGATTTTTTTGATTTTTGATTTTGATGTTTCTTTTGATTTTTCACGACATAAAAAAGAAATTATATGTTATACTTTTTTTTAAAAAATGTGTTTTTTCTTGTTTTGTTCCCATTTTTCTCAGTTTTGGGTTCATTTGTTCTCGATTTTTCGGATTTTTATGCAACTTTCTACTTGATTTTATTTTGATTTTTTTAAGTTTTTTTTTTTTTTTATTTTTTAAATGATTTTTTGGGGGCTGTACAATGATCTTTCGATGTGACCACCCCCCTCGGAGTAAACTGTGAGGGGAAAAAATGTTCGCGGAGTAGAGGGGAAGGAGAAGGTCGCGATGGTGATGGAGGCGAGGAGGACATACGCAGCGAGGACGGAGGGAGCAGCAGGACTTTCAATCCCGCTGCTGGAAAAGCACTTTGCAGAGCAGAGTCAGGGCCGCACCGATACGCAAGACAGCACGCCACGACGCCCCGCCCCGCCCCACCACGGAGGTCTTCTGAGGTTGGCCGGCGGCGAAGCCAGCAGCCAGCACGCCCCCAAGTGGCATTACCTGCACAAGCAGTGTGCTCCCGCCGCCCTCTCCCAAACTTTTTACATCCCCTCACTTCCCCCCCCCCCCCCTCCCAGCCTCATCTATTCTCGGTAGTAATGGACATCCATCTGTTTCTTCTGTTCCCCCTGCGTCCCGATCTCCGATAGATTTTGCTATCACGCCCGCATCTACTTCACCGCCTCCCGCCCGCACACCGCCTTACTTTTTACCCTCTCTTGCTCCTGTTTCTTTCTCTCTTTCTCCCCCTCCCGCCTCTCTCTCTCTCTCTCTCTCTCTCTCTCTCTCTCTCTCTCTCTCTCTCTCTCTCTCTATCACTCTCTCTCTCGCCCCCGCCCTCCTCTCTTGCCGATTTTCTTTTCCCCGAGTACACTCTTTCTTTCCCCCCTTTCGTATTGCCATTCTATTATTTCCCTCTTTTTCCGAATCGAGGCCATCATCATCATCATGGTCCTTCTCGACGTCGTCGTCCGTGATGATTACGGCCCTGCAACACTGCGAGACACAGCTGCCGCCCCGCCTCGCCCCGCTGCAGCCGCCACACCCCATGGCGCACAGCGATAAAAGAAAGTCAATTTCCCCTTAAATTTCCCAATTTTAGAATCCAACGGGTTTTTTGTTTTGTTTTTGTTTTGTAAAAGTTTTGTGACAATTCCTAGCATGCGCACTTTTGCCAGAACTGTACGAACTGAAAGTTTCAACGCAATGTTTTTACTTCCATATAAAACAAACGAAAAAAAAAATTACTGTCAATGTGTAAGCTCTTTTGGCGCTCCACGCCTCACTCCTGTCCACAGACATAAGGCAGAGTGGGGTAAGCGGGAGACGCAGCTGAACGGCTCAGCTTAGCCTCTCCCGCCCAGTCGGCATTACTTATTTCCGATTCCCTTTTCATTTCGGGAGACAAATATTTTCCGCGGCGGCAGCAGTGATTAATGGAGCCCCGTCCAGCTAGAAGCGTCCAGCCGGGGACACGTCACGTCGCGGACGGGACGGGACGGACCCTGCGGCGGCACCTCTCCCCGCCGCACCCCACCCCACCCCGCCTCGCCCCGCCTCCAGCTTCTCGCGTACGGATCGGATATTAGAAATCGGCACGCCCTCTCCTCCCCTTCCTCCCTACCCTTCTCCAACGCGGAGGCTGTGACCTCAAGTTGTGCAAACAGAACGCCCCGCCGCGCCTCGCCTAGCCCCACCCCGCCCCACCCCACCCCACCCCGCCGCGTCGCGGCTCCCCACTGCCACTGGCCAGTAGTCGGCCTGAGAGTCGTACCGTGCCGCGCCGCGCAAGACCCAACAGAGCGCGATTCGATTCCTCAATAAGTGCCAACTCCGAAGCAGCGGCGCCAGCGCCGGTAGCGGAGTACAATACTCTCAGCGGGAGAGGGAGGGTGCGCCCTCTCGCAGTAGACAGATCGCCGTCGTCAAGGGCGAGCCGCGGGGGGAATGGAGTGAGGGGGGGAGGGGGGGGGGGAGAGATGCGCAGCCCGCCCGGCCCGGCTGCTTTGGAATTTAACGGAACGCCAAGTCGTTTGCTTTCATTCCTCCCATGACAAAAATAAATATCATCTTTAAAAAAAAAAAATACAAAAGCAGAGTTTTGTTTTTTTATGCCTTCCGCCCGTACTCTGTGTGTCCCCGCGGCGTTCTTTTGTCGCGAAGCATCACATAATACTGTTTGCACAAGGATGACCGGTGAGATTAATGAAGTGACCGTGCAGCCGTGTCACCGCACACTGGCGGCACACATACACACACACACACACACACCACCACCCTCCCCCCCCCACACACACACACGTTACTCACAGCTGCAGCGGCGCGCGCTGCTACTCTGCTACTGACCTGCAACACAGCGACAAAACGAGAATTACAACCACGATAATGAATGTGTCTCGTCCGAGGTGGTCGCGACAGGGTACTCGCACGCCACGGCAGAGATCACCACAGTCGCGCTCCTGTACTTCATTTCTACATTTCATCTCTCTTTATTCATTTTCTATTCCGGGGGGCGACGGGTCGGTGGGCCGGGGCGGGGCCACCGACTTCTGCTCTGCATTGGTAATGCTTTGAGGGCAAACCCGGCCGGCGGGGGCCCAGCCAGGCCAGCGCGGGGTCGATTCAGGGGGTCGACTACTCGAAGCCACGACGTTATGCTAACGTCCGGCATTGAGAGAAATACGCGCGGCAGCAGCATGAGAAGCGAGGAGAGCGGCGGTGCACGGGTTGCAGGGCCCGCGGGGGCACTGACTGACAGAGAGAAGGGATATTGCGATGGATGGACGACTACGCGCTGTCCCCATATTTGCCTGCGGGGTGGGCGAGACGGGGGTGGAGGGAGGATGGGGATGCAGCCGTGCCGCGCTGGACGCAGGGGACGTGCACACACACAGGGAGGGTGGGGGGGGGGGGGGGTGCGCGCACTGTCAAAACCTTGCCAAGAAAAAGTTCGTACTACAAAACTAAAAAGTATACGTAAGCTGCGAAGTATTTGGCTGCTTCGCAATTGAGAAGTATTTCTTCGCAACGTACAAACTATTTCCTTTGTAAGGCGAAAAGAGTTCGTAAGCTTACGAAGCGTTGCTAACTATTTTGTTTGTAATGTGAACTTCTTCTTCGCAATGCGAAGAATCCATTTTCTTTCCAACGATTGTCCCCAAGGTTTAAACAGTCCACCTAGCACCACCAGATGACATAACACTGTTAAAAAATACTACGGTAAATGCCTACGGTACGCGCCGTCAATTTTTTACCTGGTCCCGGACCGGAATTTTTTGACTACGGTCTGAATCCTACGGTACACACCGTAGCCTGCAAATATGTTGGGGATGTTCAATGGAGCACATTCCACCCACAATGAAGTACAGCCCATACCGTAAGGATACGTTACGGTCTGACCGTACACGAAAACAACGGTACGGACTGTAGGCATGGCATACCGTAACTCCTTACACAAATGTGTACATTGTACGCTTTGATTAATGTATACCTGCCATGTAAACTTTAATAAAAGTATACATTACCATGTATGCTTTGATAAATGTATACATGTCTCTGTATACTTCAATAAATGTATACATGCCCATGTATACATTTCTCCAAAGTGTACATGGTATGTAAACTGAGGGCAAAATGTGTATTCTTTACAAAGAATACATGGGTATGTATACATTATTTGAAGTAAACATGCCATGTATACTTTGTTTAAAGTATACAATGTATACATTTGAATTGACAGAGCAGTATTTTTAACAGTGAACCCGAACCTACCTCACCCTAACGTATGAATAAACCTCATTCTCACAGCTACTCGGGTCTTATTACCCCCCTTCCCCCGTCTCGAGGTGACCACCACAGTTTGTTTCCTTGAAGCGATCGCTGCCGACGGGTCGCAGATACTCATTGTACACGAAAAAATTACTAGAGAGTTACTCCCGAATAGTCGCCGAATAAACCATCAGATACTCGCCAATAGTCAGGAAAAAAATCAAGAAAAACTCGCCTTATGCCCGCTACCACTCGCGAATGCTCGTCAATATACTCGCGAAACTCTTAGCCTACCCGCTGTGAGAGAAGCAGGGGACCGGGACCGCTCGATGGCGGCAGGCTTCACAGTGCAGCAGCAGCGACTGCAGGCCGCGCGCGCTCATTGCCATGAGCCCCTGTGGGCCGCGGCTCCCTCAATCCCAGTTGTTTTGACATTTACTGGTCCCCTGCGCAATCCCCAGGCCAGGCCTGACGGCTGTGAATCACCTGCAGGGACACAGTGCACGGTTGAGTCCCGCGCCGGCCCGACCCAGACCCCCCGATATCCATGAGAGCGCGTCGTTGCCGGACTGGACCGCCCTACCCCGTTCCGCCTCGCCCCACCCCAACACGGCCCACCACGGCCCACCAGGGCCGACCAGGGCCCACCAGGTTAGGTGAGTTCAAAGAGCCTTTCATCCGGCCATTTGTCTGCCGGCGAGTCCTGCGGGCGGGGTGGAGCGGGGTGGGGCGGGGCGGGGCGGGCCCGAGAGGACGTGTTGGCAGGCGTGAATGGAGTAGGGAGTGCGGCTGGGGTGGGGCTGCGGGGGCCCAGTGGTGCCACCATGGACCCTGCGCCCCCTCCCACACTGCACCCCACGAATTATTCAATTTCATTACCAGACATGAAGGATATCCCGCGTGTGCCAGCTTGGCGCCCCCCGTGCGGAGGAAAGAGAACGCCCCCGCAGCGCCCTGCGCCTGCGCCCCGCCCCGTCAGAGCGCGCAGGTGTTCAGATTTGGTTCTGCGCTGATCCGGATCGGACGGGCGGGGTGAGGCGGGGTGAGGCGGGGTGGCGCGCGATGGGATTGGCGTTGAAGGGCTGGGCGGGGCTGAGGCCGTGCGTCGGCGGGGCTGTGCCAGCCGGGAGGAAAGCGATTTTAACAACGGGAAAAACACTCTCTAAAGTTTTTACTACCAAATTTGCTTAGTAACTACTAAGGGTTTTGTGCTATCATAAGTTATGAAGAAATTCTTTAGTAATTACTAAACTTTTTCCTAGTAAAACTAAACGATTTCGTAGTACTTAATTTCACCGTGATTATGATACTAGAAAAAACATTTTGTTATACTAGCAATAAGTTTAGTAATACTAAAGAATTTCTTCATAACTAATGACAGCACAAAAGCTTCGTAGTTACTAAGCAAATTTGGTAGTAAAAACCTTACAGTGCACACTGTAAAATTCAGTCAAGGCACCTCGGTTATTACACGGGTAAAACTAAGGAGTAACAGTACTCTGGAATGAAGCGTATAGTTACAATCCAAGAAAGAAGTCACGCTGGAAATGAAGCGTGTAGGGATGAACCTCTCTGTAACCTTGCTCAGATGTGAGATTTACATGGATGAAAAACAAGAGTGCCCCGAGCTAGCAATATAAAGAGGAGAGTGGCGTGGATTATGAGTTATACTATTTTACTGGGCTCCATAGGCACGGAGTAGCGCTTCTCCAGCTTTTCCCGTCCAAGGGATACCCCAGCACAATGATGCACGTTACATCTACCTCCCATACACTTATAGATTGAATAAGAGCAGATATGCGGGTATGCTTGATTTCAAGCTAACATATCTAGCTACGCTTGAAAAAGGGCGTAAAGGTTACACGCCTTAGGTTTTACCAGTCTAACAGAGTGGATTTAAAAAATAACTGAAAGTATTTTCCAATAAGCCTACTAAAAGTCCCCGCGTCAAAGAATTCTGTGCAACCGTAATTTATAATAAATTTCCTTATATTACAAAAAGTTTTTCTTTGTACTACAAGGAATTTTCTTCGTATTACAAGGACTTTTCTTTGTATTATAAAGAAAATTTTGCTTTGTATTGGCTTTGTATTACGGTTACACAGAATTCTTTGTAATGCAAGGAATTTTCTTTGTAAGAAGTTAAAGTGCCCGATCGACTTGCTGACCCACAACCAGAACGCCCTCTTCTTCTCTGCACCATCCACACCAGAACGCCCCGACCTGCCCCGCAAGTGCGTACGGCTCCATGACCCAAACTCCTGCCTGCGAGGCGACAAACTCGCGGCGCGGCGGGGCGGGGCGGGGGCGGGGCGGTCGGAGAGAGGCACGCCGCCGCTGCCGCCGCAGCCGAGGCCGTTTCACCCGGAGCGACAGCGGGCGACGGAATCCGAAATGAAATGGCCGAAAAGTTGTCTTTATGTGGCGAGCGCATTGCGGTCTCCTGCGCCTCCCGCGCCCCACTCGCGCTGCAAGGGTGATTGCGGCCGATTGTGTCCTCGGGGGACCGCATGGGAAGTGGTGCTAAGGAGTTCGAACGAACCTAGCGCGCGCGCGGTGCGGGATACGGGCGTAAGGCGAGCACCATGTGCCGAGCACAGGCCTCTCTCTCTCTCTCTCTCTCTCTCTCTCTCTCTCTCTCTCTCTCTCTCTCTCTCTCTCTCTCTCTCTCTCTCGCTCTGCCTTCTCTCCACAGCCCCGCCCGCCAGTCGCCGAGCAGCCCCACGCCTCCACGTCGCCGGCCTCATTGGCGGCGCGTTTCCACTTCCGGCGGCGCGGCGCCCGTGTGTGCGTGTGGCTGGCGGACGTGACATAAATTTCTCGGCGCGCGCGCACTCACTCACATTTAACGTTTTGTGTGAGTATGTCGGGTGGGCCTGGCCGGGCCGGGCCGGGCCGGGGCAGCCGCACGGGTCGCCAGATTAGTGCGAAGCCGTATGAAATAGCGTGACCCCACCAGGAGGGCTGCGTCCGAAGTGATGCGGTGCGCGGTGGTGGAGACTGTCCTGCTCTCCTCGACGCGACGCGCGCACACCAGAGTCGAACACTCCGCGTTTCGGACGCAGTGCGGGCGGTTCGGTTCGGGCAGCTTAAGTCTGGCGGGGCGGGGCGGGGTCGCATGGGGTGCTCGGGGCGGGCAGCAGCACTGCGCGCCGCATGCCGGCTGGGCTGGGTTGGGTCGAGGTTCTGACCGGGCCGGGCACGCTTTCTGGATGAAATTGCCGCTTCGTCAGTTGAAACTACCGAGAAAGAGAAAAACCACGACATATTTTTTAGCATCGTGTCCGGCGTCCAAACCGTTAACGGCTGTAAGATTGTTGACCAGTTCTCCACTATCTCATGTTGTCCATGATTGTGAGCTTATAGGCACTGTTAAAAGCTTACGGTGGATTTCACCGAAAGTTACAGTGAAACCTGCACCACTGTAGCTTAAGGCGAATATCACCGTAAGCTATGGCGAATTTCGCCGTAAGCTACGGCGGCTGGCACCGTAGCCTAAGCTACGGTGAATCAGGGAAGTCACTGTAACTTGCACCGATATTCACCGCAGCTTACAGTGCCATTCACCGTAGCTTACGGTGAAATTCACCGTAAGCTACAGTGCTGCAGGATTCGCTGTAAGCTTTTTACAGTGGGTATTCGATTTTTTTTAATAACGCCACGTTTTGCGGCGCGGCACCTCGCGCGTGACAACAGTGTTTCCGCCCATTTGACAGTCGACACTTGCTAATTAACCCTTTGGCTAGGGGCGCGCCCCCACAGCGCCCCCCACAGGTGGCGCTCTGTGGGGGGAGGGGGCCCCCTGAGGGGCATCAGAGGGGGCCCCCGCCGGCCGGCAGGAGCCACGTAGCCAACGGGCGGCGCGCGCCCCGTCCGGCCCGGCGATTAGCCGAGATCAGATTAGATGAGATTATTTCCCCCTCGGCGGCGCAGCTTGCAGCCTTTGAGAGAGCCTCGCACCGCGCCCGCACCGCCCGCACTTGAAGAGGGAAAAGAGCAATGGAAAGAGAAAAGAGCTGGGGGAGCTAGGTGTGCGGGGCAAGCAAGACAGAGTGAGAGAAAAGGAGAAAGAATAAGGGGCGCCGCGGCGGTGGCGAGCAGGGTGCGAGATTTACTGCGTAAAAAGTGTGAATGGGCCGAGATACGCAGCAGTCGGCATGGAATTTACATTATAGCGAACGACCGGGCCGTAGATGGCGAGTGGCAAGCATGCGTGGCGGGGCTGCTATACGGCCATAACCCTTTCCACTCAATAGCAGGATGTTTTTCGCAAGGGTTCAGCGCACTTTAAACTCCTTTTTCCTTGGTTTTTCTTTTTTCTTATTTTAGAGAACGTTTGAATGTGAACGGAGCAGCTTTACGGCTCTACAGAAAGTAAAAATAAAGGGGTATAAGAAGCAGAGGAAATTATCGTGGCGAGATGGGAGAGGGATAGGTTTTGATTAGAGGGCCAGGCGGTCAGGCCGGTCAGTGCAACAGGGGCAGAGAGTGAGAGAGAGAGAGAGAGAGAGAGAGAGAGAGAGAGAGAGAGAGAGAGAGAGAGAGAGAGAGAGAGAGAGAGAGAGAGAGAGAGAGAGAGCTTAAGAGAAGGGAGAAGGTGGGAAGAGAGCAGGGCCAATATGAAGATACAGAAGAGAGACAGAGAGAGAAAAAATGAATCAGGAAAGAGAGATAGATAGGGTATGAGGAATGGGGACAGAGATGTTTCCTGGTCCGGGACAGAGGCTCGGCAGCGCGGCAGCAGCGGCCGAAGGAGGAGAAGCACATGATTGCAGATTAAATAACAAAGATAAGGGATGGTAAGGGGGGGGGGAGAGGGAGGAGGGATGTAGAGGGAGAGGCGGTCCGGCCCGGGGTGAGAACTGGATATGCAGCGCGGAATGTATGTGGCCTGTGTGTTACGGCGTGGCGTGGCGCGGCGTGGCGCGGCGCGGGAGCCGCGGCCTTATTCCCCTCTTGGCCGTTCGCCCGGCGCGGCCAGGGCTGCGGCCCGGGCCTCTTACCCACATGTGGCCACATTGGTCTTCTCGGAAATGATGATTTGTGCGAGTCGGGTGCGTGATGCAGTGGCTGCTCCGGCCACGGAGAGGGGAGCTGCGGTACTGAGGCTGGGTATGGGAGAGGGAGGGGCTAAAGTGAAAGCGGGGTGGTGGTGGCGGGGGTCACAAAGAACACTGCCTGCTGCCCGCCGAGCCCCGCGCAAACGACATTATTGCGAGAGGCCATACGGCGCGCCAGCCAGACAGACTGACGGCAAGAGGGCTCTTAAATCTTCTTCCGCCCGGCTCGCCCCGCCCCACATCGCCCGCAGAGCAGGCCTGCTTCCTGGCAGCAAGCCGCCCCGCCCCGCCCCGCCCCGCCCCGCCCCGCCCCGCTGTGCTGCCACCGAGCCTCCGCGCTCTTGCACCCTGTAGAATTTAAAATGAAGCCGCACCGGCGGTGGAACGTGAAGAGCAGAAGTCACAGGGCAGGGCGGGGGCCGTATGACCTCAGGAGGACATTGTACCGGCTGAAGGAGCTCGGGGCAGCAGGGCCTGGGGAGGGGACATTGCCACCGTGCATGCGGGCCACACCTCTTCCCCTCCCCCTCGCCCCGATCTAGAGTTGCAAATTTAGGAAATTTTTCCTAGACAAACCCTGCCTACTAGGCAACCTGCCGCACAGTGGTGTCCGAATAATGCCTAGTAGGCAGGGTTTGTCGAGGAAAACTTTCCTAGATTTGCAACTCTACCCCGACCCAATCAGCGTGTCAGATGGCTGATGGAACAGCACCAGGACGACCTGCCGCCTGCAGGATGGAGCACGCGCGGCCAACACGCTGTACCACACCATGGTGCGCGAAGGCTGCGCGCTGCGCAGCACCCCCTGTCCTTTAGCCGCTCCCGCCCCGGTCCACCCCAGGACAGGATGAGCGAGACACGGCTATATATATAGGGTTCGGCTTTTTCAGCGGCAGAAGCCAGGCACAGAGAAACGACGGCTGATAGTATGTGTCTTGCAGGGCGGGAGAGCCCCCATACCCCCATCGGGAAGAGGTTTGTCATTCGGGTGCGGATACCCGGCGGCGGGGGCGGGTAGCACGGCCGAGGAATGCATTCGGAAGCTCGAGCGGGGCGGGGCGGGGTGGGGCGTTCCATCCGAACGGGAAATTGGGAGAGGCTGCGGCATAGGGATAGTGGGTAGGGTAGCAGGCGAGGCGTGGAGTGGGCTGGGCAGCGGCGGGTGGCGAGCGGCGAGCGTGAGGTACGGCAGGAGCAATACAGAACGCGACCCGAGCGCGCTCTGGCAGCGGGACGTGCAAACCAACGAGGTGTACTGTATGGCGCATTTAGCATTCCCATTGTGGAGTTCGACGCCCCCCCCCCTCTCTCTCTCTCTCTCTCTCTCTCTCTCTCTCTCTCTCTCTCTCTCTCTCTCTCTCTCTCTCTCTCTCTCTCTCACGCAAACACATGTTGTCCACTCATGTAACATCATTCACCGGGCGAGAGAGGAGAGGGCAGGGGATGCATGTGTGATTATCCCAAACATGTTGTTTACGGAAAGAGAAACGCAGCCAGGCGACAAGTAAAATAATAAGGGGGAAAAGAATACGAACACACACAAAAAAACGTCAGTTATAATTTTTCGTCCATTTCCTTTTTTTTTTCTGCTCGAAAAGGAGTGGAGAGAGGTCGTTGCTCACCACAGTCATTACAATTTTTCCGAGAGAGCTGTAAGCTCGCGCGTTTAATCCGAATGTCACAGCTCCCGCGAGCGTCACCGGAACTTTGAAATACAGCCGAGCAGCGCCTTGAAAACAAGAAAACGCTACAGAGAGTGGGGCAGAAAAAAAAGAGAGAGAATGAATGAAACGGGCGACAGTAAAATAATTTGTCGCTCTGGTGGGAGGCGAAAGAAATCCGCAATGACCGGGCAGACAGCTGCCTCTCAAGCCCTGGCCCGGCGGGCAGCCGCCCCTCTCGTCAGCCCGCACAGCCCTACCCCCACCCCTCCGCGACTAATCACACTGTATAAGCCCATCTGGATTTAGTGCAGCTTGGGACACAATGGGGCGCTCCATGTTAAGCCTGCGGCGATGCAAAAGCCGAACTGACATAAATGAGAGGAATGAAATTCCCTCCGGTCCGGCCATGAGCAGCTGTCCGGACCGAGAGGCTCTTTCGCCTCCCGGCAGCGCTTTTCTGCTTCCCTTAATCCATAATTTTGCTCCCTGGACTAATATTCCATCTTTTCCGAAAAAGGGGATCAGGGAAATGGATAGGGAAAAGAATCGTTTAGAGTGTAAAATCGGGGATGTCACCAATTATGATGACAGGTCCGTACCCTCTACTCTGTACTTTTTCGTACTGATAACGACCATAGCAGTCAACAAGTGACAGGGACACTTAAAACCGTCACACCAGTCCTAGTCATGTTATTTGGTTTCTCGAGATTCGAATTCCACACCTCCGCCTAGGGTTCGAAAGCTCAGAAACTTTTCTGGAAAAATTGGAAAAAAATCCTCTTTTTTCGGAAAAAATCCTGGGGGTCGGAAAAATTTACTAAATTGTAAAAAAAAAAAAATAAAAAAAAACCCACTAAAGTTGGGCTTAAACACACTTTAAGGTACGTATTCATGGTCCAGAACGATGAAAAACGCTTTCTGTGGAAGTTAAAAATGTGTAGATTATCAAAATTCTCTAAACATTTTAAGATTTTCTTTGTCAAATTTCGATGTTCATTAACATTATGAAAAGAATCTTGAAATTTCCTTGACTCTGGACCGTTTTTCTACTTCTTTTATACCCGCATACTGCCAGAGGCTGAGGGAACGTAATTTAGACCGTTTCGTATCGTTTTTGTCATCACAAACGCAGATTTCATGGAATTCGAAATTTTTCCAAATTACTGCAAAAAGTACAGTCAAATGCCCTAATTTCGGACTTGTGCCCTAATTTCGGACAGTTTGCAGAGAAGTGCTTATTTCAACCTATCTCGGTCACCTTTTGAGATATTTGAAATCCGAAGACGGCATCGTACAGTTTGCAGTATAGAGTACCATATTTCGTCAAGTCAGTTGAAGTACCTTTCAAATTTTACAGCACACAGGAATTTAAAGTTTAAAAAAGCATATAGTTCAAAATTGCTGATTTGAAATAAGCTCCCCCAAAAACCGGGGCTCATGTAGGTGTGAGGTGCCCTATGGGTGGTCCTTTCTCGAATGAATGTTTGGTATTTTGGCTACAGAACTACGTAAATTATTATTTTTTGAGTCAAACCGTTTTTTGGTACGGAACGATTTTCGAAAGTGCTACAATTTCGGACAGTCCAATTCTGTGGCATAGAATTACATTTGTTTCCATGTTTGTGCCAAAAGATTTATGTTTTCGCCACCAGGAAGAAGCGAAATTGTACTTTTGACTATCACCTTTACAACGCCGTTTCCGGATTTGAGATACCTCAAAAAACGGCTAAGATAGGAAGAATTTAGCACTCCTCTGAATTTTGTCCGAAGTTACAGCACAATTGTCCAGAGTTACAGGCGTTCACAAAACCATCCCATTTTTCTGTCCAGTTTTCATCTCTCAGGGTTGAGTAAAAAAATCGGTTTGGATGTTATTCAACGAATTGTGACCTAGGCTATCCTAAGTGAAAAGTAAACCTGTTCGGTTAGGCCAAAATGCATATGCTTGTGTCCGAAATTAGAGCACGTGTCCGAAATTAGAGCACTTTCGTTCCTAATTTCGGACACTCTTCCGATGATTGCTGTAGCTTCCCATCTGTTGATAGAAATTCGACATGGGTATCATCCGACGTGTCTCGAGCCACAGTATTTCCAATCGCAACAGATTTTTCATATTTTATCATGCCTACACGTAAGAAAGGAAAAACCGCTCAATTCGTCCGAAATTAGGGCACTTGACTGTAATCGGAAATAATCCACTTTTTTTCCCCATCAATTTCATTTTCCCGGAGAGATACAAACCCTACCGCCTCACCCGCAGAAGCTCGGCTCGGATTGAGCGCGCCCGTTGGGTAGGCAGGCCCGGCGCACACACGTGACGGTGGCGTGCCTATCCAGCAGTCTGCGGGCGCCCCACCACCCCGCCGCTGTTATAGCAAGACAGTGCATTGCGGGCGGGGCCGGGGCGGCAGAGGGCGGGCGGTAGAGGGCGTGGCGAGGTGGGGCTCTATAGTGGGGCCTCTGGGATCGGTCACGACACCTGCTCTGTGTGCACACGCACTGGGCCGCCGGGAAAAGGACGGTGGAAGTGGGACAGATAGCCGTGGGGCCCGGGGCGAAGCGGGGCAAAACGGAGTGGGGCAGGGTGGGGAGGGGGGGGGGCGGATGGGGCGGGGTGGGGCGGGGCAGTGCGGGGCAGGGCTGGGCGCGGGGCAGGACGGGGAGCTGCTGTGAGTAGGGCCAGTCCGCCCACACCCTAAATCAACACCTAGCTACGCTGTAATTGATAATGCGTGACCTTCCGTATACGGCTCGCATGGAATAATAATAATATTGTTCTGAATTTCAGGTAATTTTTGTGCGATTCGATATCAATGTTTTGGTTGTAGTAGGTGGAGGGAGATGGGTCGTCGGCAGCAAGTATCGAAGAGCAGAATGGCGAGCGAGTTGGGAGTGCGGTCACGTGTCTGCCCTGCACCCTGCTCGCTGCTGGCCTGCACTTTTCACGCCTGAATCTCTCTCTCTCTCTCTCTCTCTCTCTCTCTCTCTCTCTCTCTCTCTCTCTCTCTCTCTCTCTCTCTCTCTCTCTCTCTCTTTCTCTCTCTCTCTCTCTCCTTTTTACACGAGCCCTCAATAAATTCAAATTCAAAATTCTCTCTCTCTTCCCCTTGTCGAGTGCAGGCCTTACCCATCCTACCTACTGCGCTCCGCCCCGGCAACCAAGTCGGTCAACGATATCGTTGAATTGTGAGAGGAGATTAGAAAAAAAAACACACCCGATGCACTCGCGTTCATGTTATTCATGTCGGAAAGTATTGCGTTCAAATAGATGTATGTAGTAAGAAGAAATAATGCTCAATAACGTGCTGCATAATATGGAAGCACTTGTAAGTCCACACTGGAAAAACAAAGGTAGGACTTAATGCCTTTCTAGGGGTGTGAAATTTTAATGCCTTTGCAAAGGCACGAAATTGTCCAAAGGCATTAAAATTCAACACCTTTAGGCAGTTTTAATGCCTTTGCAGGGGTGCTAATTTTTAATGCCTCGGTAAAGGCATGAAAACCCGTCCCGTCCTACCTTTGTTTTTCCAGTGCATAAATAATGTGAAAAAAAAAATGCGTAAAACGTATCCCCGCCGTTTTAAAAAAGTTTCCTCGAGCGCACCATCCATTTACCCCTCCCCCCTCTCTTTTTCTCTTGCGTTTTTTAATTTTCGAAGGTCAGTTCTGCACGCCCTACCGACCGCCCCGCGGTCACGGCACGCTCCACTGACCCCGAAATAAATATTATCATCCCCCCACCCCCACCCACCCCTCATCCCCCTCGTCCCCCGCGGCACGGCACGGACCTCCTGACCCAACGGTACTCCATCCGGTCCTTGTCAAGCCTGCCGCGCGGCGCCGTACACAACTTTAGACAGAGCAGACGATCAGAGATGAGCAGTAACGGGTGGGGTAGGGTGGGCTGGACGGGGTGGGGTGGGCCAGGGTGGGGCGGGGTGGGGCAGGGTGGGGTGGGGCAGGGTGGGGCGGAGCGCAGCAGCGAGCCGCGGCACGGCGCAAGCTCACCTACCGACCCACTTCTTCATCATTCATTTTTCCCCTTTTCCGAATCAACGGTAATTTTTTAAAGGGGTGCGTTTTGACTCTGACGGTATACGCTCACGTCAGTTGGCAGTGGAAGGAGGAGGGGGGGGTGAGGGGGGTGGCGACGGAGTGACGAGGAGGGAGTCGCGCAGGCGTGCCCGTTCTCATGATGCATTAATTTGCTTCTTTTATTTTGATACCGCCGCGCCATTTCCATAGCGCCGCGCCCGATGAGAATTTCAACACGCAGCGGCAGCAGCAGCGGCGGCGGGCTTTATGGCTCCAACATTACATGTGCTGTGCGCATGGCGGCCAGCCAAGTCAGCGCGCGCGCCCGCGCAAAGCGATGCGCAAGCGCGACTATCGGAAATAAAAATTATCGTCGTATAATAATAATCATCATGATTCCAGTCCCGAGAGTTCGAGAACGATAAATGGGATTAGCGCGACCGCGCCGTGTCCCCCGCAGAGGAGGAGCCCGCCCGGCCGTAATCAAAATCTGCGATGGAGAATAATGATTGTATCGTATATGTCTGCTCTGCGGCGCGCGCGGGCCGGCTCGTACACGCCCCGCGCATTCACACATCCCTACACTCAAACACGATCCGACTTTTATCTCCCCCCGCGAATGACTTGATTCGCTGACTCTGTGGCAGTAAAATGAGAACAGTGAGCTGTGCTGGGGGGGGGGGGGGGCACAGTACAGCACCGCGTGGGGCTCTGTTCCAGATGAAATCGAGCTGTCAAAATATTATCCCACCCTGCTGATACATCAGTCGTCGCGTGCCCGGCACCGGCCCGCGCCTCGACTGCGGACAAGACCCACAGCGAAACGAGCAGCCGCACCACCCCAGCCCTAGCAGGGCAACGTAAATTAGCCTTCATGCACTACATATTTGAGGATTCTGGCCAAGCACGGGATGAGGGCCTGGCGATCTCTACCACCTCGTCTACCACTGAGCACGGGTCAAGGCCCAGTATGGGCTAGGCCTCGACTACTGGAGCACGGCCCCGGCCCCGGCCTCGGCCCGCTGACCTCGCCTCACCGGTACGGGGGCAAAGGCCAACGGAGGAACCGAACGGTCGGGACGCACGGCCCGAACGGAAGGTATACCATAATCTAAGTCCAGAGACACAAGTTCTAAATCGAGTTAGAGTTGGGAACAGTTTAGAGCCCAGGTCGAGAGTACGCGACTCCCAGGTCCGAGAGGGGAGAGAGAGGGGGGGGGCGGGTGTGGGTCAGGGAGGGGGGATGGGGGGATGCACAGTCCAGCGCTGCTCAGGTCGAGGCGTAAATAAACTCCGGCGCCAGATGGGGGCAGGGCGGTGGGGCTGCGCGCGACCACTGGACTAAAGTACACGGCGTGAAAGGGTTTGGTCCAGCGAGAGAGGGGAGGAGGGGAAGTGTGTGGGGGAGGAGGGGAGAGGGGGGCGAAACACGATACTCTCACTTATCAGCCGACCGATGAGCCCTCTCTGCCCACCCCAGCGGTCAGCACTAACGGCCATACCCGGTATCATGTGGCAGGCCGTATACATCATGGGGGCCGTGTGGATCGTGGCTGAGCGTGGCTGAGCAGCGTGGCTCAGCAAGCGTGTCAGCACCAGCAGGTGCGGCGCCTGCATTCCAGGCAGCTGGATACACAGAGGGAATCATCTGGTGCGCGCACCCGGCAGAAAGAAAAACGGACAAGAACAAAAATTTGCGTGAAAACGAACGGGACGGAGGAAGGGGAAATAAAAAAAATATTTAAAAAAACTAGACTCATACCCTCAGTGGTGCGTGATCCACCTCCCTCCGGATCCGCCAGACGCACTCTTTGCGCCCAGCTGAGTCCCGGAGGGATCCGAGGCAGCAGCTGCTGAAGCAGGGTGTCACCTGGAGAGGGGCGGGCTGTATCCCGGGGCCAAAGGGCACTCGATGCTGAAGTGGAGCGGTGCGTCACGAGGTGTCGACGCGTCGAGTGGAAGATATGGCTGCACCCTCCCTCCCCCCACACGCGCGCCGTTAAGAGGATTCCAGTGTTCGGGGGCAGCCCCATTACTCCGCAACGAAACCAAACACTCTCCAAATAAAGTCTAATCTCTTGGCAACTCGAGAGAGCTTAACTAGTTTACTGCTGTGCTATCTGGCCACGCTCTGGATGTGGGAGAGGGAGGGGGTGGGGGTAGTGAGCGTAGCCGGACGGGGACGGCCATACGGTCTGCTGGTGCGGGAGGGAGGGAGGGAGAGGGAGGGAGAGAGGGGCGCTATTCAGCTGCTAATTATTGATTTGGGCTTCGGGGGGCGCTGCACCCAGCAGGCGAATGGAGAGAGGGATAGAGGGAAAGAGAGATGTGGGGGAGTAGGCGCGGTCCCGCGTAAATATGGCTTATAACAGGCAGCGCCCGGCCGTCGGGGCAAACTAAGATATCAAACTGCCAGCCTCGGATTAATATTCCCCGCACGACATCGAGAGGAAGTTCCGCAGTGTATCGTTACAAAATCAAGGTACGGTGCAGCGGGGTACTAACGGCCTGGACTTTCCTCCGCTACTGAACCCATTACCCCTATCAACACACCATCATCGCAGCGGGCCAGAGTGCGCGCTGCTCATCCATTAGCGGCCGCCCAGGACCCTCCAGAACCCGCCAGGACCCGCCAGTACCCTCCAGAACGCGCCAGGACCCTCCAGGACCCACCAGGACCCGCCAGGACCCCAAGCAGGCCCGCGCGCTGACGCCAACACCGCACCGGGGCGACTCACTGAAGCTCTGATTGCAACTCCAAACCCAACGCCCCCATCCTCCCTCTATTCGGACGGCGGATCTAAACGCTCCCACAATATCAAGTCATTTGCGAGAGAATATGCATACATTACGGTCGGGTGGTCTTCGCTCGGGGCCCGGCCCGGGGTGGCCCCTCCCCCACGGGGTGCGGTCGCCCCGGAGGAGCAGAAGGAGGAGGAGGAGGAGGAGGATGGAGAGGAGGACGAGGAGGAGGCTCACTGGACCAGTAAGCAATATGGGGCGGTAATGCCCCGGCGAGGCACGGCGTGGTGCGGCGCGGTTCGCCCCGTCCGCTCAGATTTATGAGCCGGTAGTTTGCATGTGTGGCCAGAGTTTCGATTTCCGTGGTGGACGCGGTCTGCTCCGGGACGGTCCCGGCCTACAGGTGCACGACCAGCCTGACCCACAAACTCGATCCATCACATGGAGTGAGAGCGAGCGAGCGAGCGAGAGAGAGAGAGAGAGAGAGAGAGAGAGAGAGAGAGAGAGAGAGAGAGAGAGAGAGAGAATCCCAGGAGGAATAGAGGGAGGACGAAACCACTTTGCTGGAATTTGTGCCTCGCTCCGAATGACAAGTTGCCCCCGATCAGAGAAGGCACTGGCCGGGTGGCTTCGCGTCCGAGCACGAGCGGTCCGGGAGAGTGAGCGAACGTCAAGTTGGAGCAGAGGAAAAGAATTCACGTTTTTCCAATCTTTCCACGACTATAGCGTAACCGGTTGTCTCAAAGTTACGATGATCTCCCTTTTGGAACAGTGCAGCCCGGGGCGGGGCGGGCCGGGCCGGGCCGGGCCGGCCACCTGCTGCAGTCCGGAGCAGAGCGAGTGCGCACACGTGCTCGTGGAAGGTCCGCTCGGAGGAGAGAGGAGAGCACATGTCTTCCGGATATCACCTTGGAATCCGGCCAAACTGTCGCAGCAAGCCCTGGCCGGGGCGGGGCGGGGTGGGGTGGACCCAGGCGGGGCGGGACCCGGGCTGGCTCCCCAGGCCGTTGGCCGCCTTGTAGGAACGCCCTCGAGCTCTGCGCGCACGACTGCAGGTCAGGTCCCTCTCTTAAGCTCCCCTGCCCGAGACGGGCGGGGCGGGGCGGGGACTCGAGTTCTGCTAGACTGCACCGCGACCTGAGCCCTCCTGGAGCACAGCCCCTTCCCTTCACGGAAGCCGACCCCCTCCGCTCTGTGGTGTACGTTTCAGACAGTTCTACATGACGGCGACTGCAAAATTTTCCCTTCCTCCCCGCGGATGTTTTCAGCATGGATGGACACCGATAGGCCGAGGAAAAACAAACAACGCGCACCTTTCAACGGGCATAAATATCAAAGCGCCACGTTACCATTTTTTTTCCGCCGTCTGCTTATTTTACTCGCCCTCCAAACGCTGTGATTTCAGACTTGTCTCCCGCCCCTCGGCGAGTCTCTCCCGTACCGTTCCCACAGCGGGGTGGGGCGGGGTGCACCCACCAGAATAAACGCCTCAAGAAGGTGATCTAGCCTCGCACCACTTACTTGACGCTCACTCGTATACGTCTGCTCCCGAACCCCAAGCACCACCCTCATCCTCGTTAATTACACCGCTTGAATCCTTCCTTTGCCTCCTTGCCCCGCTCCGCTCCGCCCCGCCCTGCCGCCCCACGCTGACGAGTGGAGAGCTCTCGACAAGGCGGAGTGGGGCAAGGGCGTGCACGGCCTACCAAAGGACTGGTCGGGTCAACGCGACTGATCAAGAGCGTCTCCGTTTGTGTGGAAGTGGGAGGGGGGAGGGGGGAGAGAGACGGCACACCCCCCCGGCCACTCGCCCCCCGAAACCATGTAGTACACCTTTCGTTCCTTCCGATCAAACTGGTGAGCACAGCAACAATCAAAACAAATTAATTTTCATCCTTTCTTCGGCTGAAGCGAACTTCGGGTAAAACCTCGACAGTGGTGTTTTTGACGAGCTTCACCTTGTAAGTCTGAGATCCCCTATCGCGGCCGCAGTCCCAACTGGAATGGTGTTGACGTCTGCACCTCTGCCCCCGCGGCGGCACGGCGCCCCCGGGCCCGCCGGGCCCCGGGAACCTCGGCCTCACTATCGCTGCGTGTTTCTTCAGCAGTTTGGCAGCGCCGCCCTGCTGCCTCACCAAGGAGCGCCCGAAGGCTTCATTACACGAGTGAAACGACTGAAAGATTCTGGCTTTGACTGGAGCGAGAGGACCGCCAGGGGCGCAGAGGGAGAGGGGAGGAGTCAGGAGCGGAGTGTTGTCGAACAGTGGCGGATCACAAGTCAGGCCGAAGGAGGAGGGTGGCCCGGGCCCGGGTCCGGGCCGGGAGCAAGGGCGCGCGCCACCGCCGGGCGGGCCGCCGCACCACCCTCTTCGTCCCTCTCACGCTCCCTGCTCACTCACTCACTCACTCCTCTCTCTCTCTCTCTCTCTCTCTCTCTCTCTCTCTCTCTCTTTCTCTCTCTCTCCCTCTCTCTCACCCACACACAGTGGTACTCCCAACAGAACGTTTCGAGCTGCACTGGCCGGGCCGCACGGGTCGGACTCAAACGCCGCGCCGACCTACACTGCATTTTTCAACGACAAGCAGAGGGAGAGATAAGGAAATTCACAGCTGCAATACGTGGGCTGCCTGCGCAATGGCCGCCAGTCCCACAGCAGAGCTGGTCACGCCGCGCAAACACGACCAAAGAGTTTTAAGGCGACGCCACGACCGGGGGAGAGAAAGAGGGGAGGGGGGGGGGGGAAGAGGCGCGGGGAGCTGCCGAGTTGTTTGTTATTGCCGAGGAGGGATTTGTGTGTTTGGATACATGGTAAGTTTCTCGTGTGAGCTGGAAGAGTCCTGGAGGCCTGGCGGATGTGGGAACGGGTATGGGGCTGGGGGGGAGCTCGCTGAGTAGAAAGGCGCATATCAGGTTTGCCACGCTTCGCAACCTGGTTGGTTTCACTGCGAACTCGCAAGCGTGTTCCTGGACGGTCCGGTCCGCCACTGCGCCGCAAGGGAGGAGGGTGGGTAACCTGTCCGGGGTCACCCACGCGCCCGCTCCCCGAATACCCCATCTCCACCCTTCCCCAGCCCATCGAACCCCATCACGGCCGCCTCCGCCCGCCAGGCTCCGCCCCGGTGCGGTGCGGAGCGGTGCTTGGAGAGCCGACCCAGTCGCCGAGCTCAGATCCCAGGAGATTTCCCCCCATCGAGTTAGGGCGGAGGGGGTAGCGAGGAGGGGGGAGGGGGTAGCGAGGAGGGGGGAGGGGGGTCGAAGGGGGCCCGGCGCCACCACCACCCCCACCCCGCGGCCATGTGCGCGGCGGGGCGGGGCAAGAACAAGTCCAAGATAAAGGCGCACAAAACACCCCGCCAGACCAGCGAGAACAAAGAGGGAGGAGGAGGAAGGGGAAAGTCTCGCCGGGAGACTTACGAGGAGAAAAGACGACTTTTCATTCTTTCTCTTGTGTACATACTACACGCCGAGGAGAAATGTTGAGGACTGAGCGGCCCCACCTCAACGCTAACAACCCCCCGCGGCGCGCGGCCGACCCTTCAGTGCGGTCAGGTCCAGAATGACTAGCGACCGAGCCGGCAGGGGGTAGGGGAAAGGGAGGGGGGGGGAAGAAGGCAGCCCGCGTGTGGCCCAGGACCAGGACCGGCCTAGGGCAAGGACGTGAGGACACCGCAGCGGCCTCGCGCCTGACGGGTCCAAGATAGGCAACGTGCCGCGCGACCGCGCTCAGCGTTTGCCTACCCCACAGGCGAGCATGGCAGGCAGCTGCAGGCTGCGCTACACACGCTTAACGAGGAGGACATAGAGAGGCTACCGGCCACACCCCCCAGGGGCACTATCGTTAGCGTGTCGGGGACGCCAGAATAGACGTACGCAAGGGGCAGGAAAGGATGCACTGATATGTAAAGTGTTGAACTGGTAATCACCTTTAAGTTTTCAACGTCATGTG
This sequence comes from Frankliniella fusca, assembly GCA_029379305.1. Taxonomy (NCBI): domain Eukaryota; kingdom Metazoa; phylum Arthropoda; class Insecta; order Thysanoptera; family Thripidae; genus Frankliniella; species Frankliniella fusca. Next base: position 402,478 of record JAHWGI010001390.1, read on the forward strand.
ACGTACTTGCATGTGTCCAACACGACATTTAAAAAATGCAAAAAAAAATTCTACTGTTCTTTTTAAACTTCAGAGTTAAGCTGAAGTGCTAGACAATCAGGTTGGACACGGTAAAGTGTTCAACCTACATTTTGCACACTTTGCAGCATGCTAAACACGTTTTGAACACATCCAAGTACTTTGTACGGTGGTCGCCAGTTGCACAATTTATTCATCAGTGTAGGAAGAAATGGACTAACCCCGAACTAGAGTCCTAGAGTGACAGAGAAACGCCAACGATGTCTTACTCATCCGCTCAGAGAATTTTCCATGACCGCCATTTTTAGCGTTAGCCGGGCTAGCAGATGATCGAATTGAGAGTTTGAAGAGACTTCAACACTCAACAAACGTTAATTTGATCAAGAAATCGTACTATGTTTTCAACAGCAGATGAGTAAGACAAGTTTAGCGTTTCTCTTCCACTGTAAAGGACTTTAGACCGCACGAGACACCGCGAGCACGCAAACAACAGGCCGCCATTTTTAGCGTACAGGGGAAGCTGTATGAGGGATTGCTGCGCGCATTATCCGCCTTGGCGTTTCTCTGTCACTCTAGGACTCTACCCCGAACTAAGGCGGGCACATAAAATCAAAATACGCAACACACGGGTCACCTGGAAGGGCTTCCGCTCGTGGCGGTGTGGTTTCCTTAAGGTTCCCTCGCGGTTTCCCCAGGGTTCACTCAAGGTTCCCTGCGGTTCCCGCGAGCTCGACACGCAGCCCCCTCCCAGGGTTTTCCCCCGGGCGGTGGCGCCGCGCGCTGATGGAGTTGTGCGGTCACCTGACACATGACAAGCAGATCCCCGCCGTGCTCCAGTACCGCGCCAGGCGTCTGAAAGCGGTTAGTAGCGTCCTCTCTCTTACTCCTCATGGACGTGCCCCACGAGTGCGACAAGGACAGATAGACGAAACGCGGACGAAACCGACTCTCAGGGATGGGGGCCGCAGCAGCTGCTGGGAGGAAGTGAGGCATGAGGACGACGACGGAAGCGCGCTCAGCCCGGGCACCACCAACGTGCTCCACGTGCGGATATATTACTTTTGTCCGCGCCGCACCGCGTGCCTGCGTCCCGCGACATCCGTTTTCGACTCTCTCTCTCTCTCTCTCTCTCTCTCTCTCTCTCTCTCTCTCTCTCTCTCTTTCTCTCTCTCTCTCTCTCTCAACTCTCAACTCTCAGGCGCGCATTGACCTGGAGGGACACAGAGCGCAGAACAGTACTATCCCGAGTGCCAGAGCACCAATCATAACGCAACAACCGTTGGAAATTGCACTCCACCGACTTCCGCGCGGGTTTCCTCGGCAAAATAAAGAAAACAAAGATTCGAGACGATATTTTGAAAGGCTTTTACTCCAAAGCAGCTGGTACTCGTCCCGCACGCCACGTGAAACCAAGATGGCGCCATGGTCATTAGCGCGCTTAGGCATCGCACACTTGGTTATCCATATTACGGACAATTTTGTATTACACATAATTTGGTGTCCGTATTACTCTTGCGCAAAATAACTTATGGATAGCACATCCGTAAACTAATTATAGTATAATAGTATTGGGGGTCTGCCTATACCCGAGGCCCGAGGGTCTGTGAAGGGGTCACAGCGCCTTACACCTGGAGTGGGTAGGCACGCCCGCACGCAGTTTCACGTTCTCTGAAACGTCCGGTACATTTCAGCGGTGGCGTCGCGGCGGCACACTATATAGCAATACGGCCAGCCCAGCCAGGTGCCTTCAGATTTAATGAGGCCGCCGCCAGTGGCATCAGGCCACCACCATGCACAGCCTGCTTCGCTGCCGTGTCCTGAGGCGGCGGGCCGGGGGAGATGGGGGGGGGGAGAGCATCGCCTGCAGCCTCGCATAGAACACAGCGCACCGTTGCGTTGTGCTCGTGCACCAAGCCATTACTATCGTCCTCCAGCTCCATGTGATCGGATGCGGAGGGGAGCTGAGAGGGGATGGAGACTTCAACACCTTACCCTTACCCCTTCCTCGTGCAGTGCGCGACTATAGCTTCCTTTATTTAACATGATTCTCTTTCTGTCTCTAGCTCCGGAGGTGGTTTTTCATTTCCAACAGGACTCTCTTGCAGGGACGGTGAGAGTAAGAGGCAGGGAGCGAGAGAGAGCGAGAAAGAGAGTGGAGGAGAGAGAGGGAGGGAGAGAGAGAGTGGGAGAGGGAAGGGGTGGAAAGAGACACTCCTGAAGAGGAGTAATGACGGAGGTCTGCCTACGTGAGAGCGAGAGGGATTGGATCTCACAAATACCTTGATCCCGGGAGGGGAGGGAGGTCTGGCCCTGGGGTGGATGGAAACGTCGCAGGCGAGAGCTTGAATGAAAAGGAGGGGACGGGGAGGGGAGCGGGTGGGGGGAACACCTTGCAGCTCGGCTGCTCAGCCGGCACAGCCCCGGCCTCCTCCTGCTGCTCGCTTGGACACTCGCCGCTTTCGCTTTTCTCTGCTGCCGTCAGATTCAGAAGAGCGCTTCCGTTTCTCCGTCCTTGTCACACGCATGGGTCTCGGCCACTAGGAGTGAGTGAGAGGGCACTACAAAACGATCTTCTGAATCTGGGAGCTTGCACCACGAGCAGGGGCGGGGCGTGGTACTCCACTCGGTACTTTACCGTCCGACACTCGCTCCGCTCCGCTGCAAAAATAGCTACGTCGCCCCCGTCTGACCCTGACTGCGCCGTTTCCGATATTCCATATATTTCAGAGGCAAATCAATTACGATTGAGAGAGTTTTCATTATTAGCGCCATCTCTCTCTCTCTCTCTCTCTCTCTCTCTCTCTCTCCCCCTCGCGCAGTCTCGCGCGGCACTCGCGATTTGACATCTGTCAAAAGATTGTGAAAGAGGGAGAAGGAGGAGTGCAAAAGGAGAGGGGTAACAGAGAGGGCGACAGCAACCGGTCTGCCCCGTCCCACCCCGTTCCGCCCCACCCCTCGCCCACTGGCAGCAGCGTCGCTCCGCTCGCACTTGACTGAGGCACCGCCATTCAGTTTGGTTGAAACTCTCTCTCTCCCCCGCCCCCGCTGCTGCTCAGCCTTTCTCCCTCTCACTTTCCCTGCCCCACCGCGCCAGCCCGCGCGCCCCAGGAATGAGGGAGCAGGGGGCTTTGCGGCCCCAATCCGGCCTGACACTTCCAAGTAAGTCGAGCAGAAGCCTAATTTTTCTGAGCTGTCAGAGCCCGGAGCCAATCCGGCGGGGCCCGGAGTCCACGGGCTGGGCCTCGTCCACGCCGCCGCGGTGTACGCGCGACGGGCCGCGCCACCGCACTGCAGCACTCCCACCCAGAAAGAGTCTGCAGGGAAAACAAAAACGCATCGAAAATCAGGTCGAGTGTGTCAGCAGCCAGCTTGGCGCGGACCAATATATATATATATATACCACATCGGCTGTGCACACCGGGTCCGCCCGCCGCGACTGCAGCGATGGGGAGGGGGGGACCTTCGCAGCAACTGCGCGCGAAATTGAAGGTCGTCGCCGAGAATAAAGTCTGGCAGAACTCACTCCGCGGCAGCGGCGGTTGCGATAGCGGACGCGGCGTACAAGTAGTGAAGTCTTCTCTCGGCTCGGCATGGAGGCGGTTAATAACTGCCGAGGGAAGTCCCTCCCCTCCCCGCGAGCGTGTATGAGCGCGGCGCGCGCGGCTCGACTCGGCTCGGCGCTACACTGGTAAAACTAAGGCGTAACTGTACGCTTGAACGAAGCATACAGTTATACGCTTCAAGGCGTCACGCTTGAAATAAAGCGTAAGAAAGAAATTCTCCCATACATTTACATAGGGCGAATAGGAGCGGATAGAACCATTACCAGGGCTGTTACAAGATCTAGATTTTCAGTTTTACTGACTTTCCCCTGACTTTTCCCTGACCAAAATACCGATTTTCACTGACTTTTTTAGATCGTTAAACATGAATTTTTACGCAATAAAAGGAGGAAAAATTGAGACTACCATGGATCTTGTCCATAGGCACGGGGTAAAAACGCAAGAGGCGGTCGGTGAGCAAAAGTTTACTGACTCTCATTTTATTTTTCCTGACTTTCCCTGAATTTCCCTGACCACTTTCAGAATTCCTGACTTTCCCTGACTTTTACTGACTTTACTGACTTGTAACAACCCTGATTACGCTTGATTTCAAGCGTAATCTCAGTGCGCTTGAAAACGGGGCGTCAGGCTACCCCTTAGTTTTTACCAGTATAGCCTGGGTTACGTCAAGTCTATCGAAATTTACGTAGCCGCGTGCCTGGTCGGTAAAGGAAAGCCCCTTCTGAAGCTCCGTAATGTACGAACAGCCCTAGTCGCACCCGTCAGTGCCGCGGCAATAAGTGCGAGAGAGACAGAGGTGACTACAGCTGTCGATAACCGCATAGAGCTCAATGAGCGGTCAGAGACAGCCGGGCGTCTCATGTACGGAGTACGGACGCGCCGCCGCACTCAGCTTTTAACAGAGGCTCGAACAGAGGCCTTCGTTCCTCTCCCTCTCCCTCTCTCTCTCTCTCTCTCTCTCTCTCTCTCTCTCTCTCTCTCTCTCTCTCCATGTTCTGCGGCCTGCAGCCCCGGGTCTAGCTAGCTAGGACCATGTGCGAGAGCGAAGCGAAGGTCACAGAGGCCGTGTTTCTTAATCCTCTGAGGCGCCTGCCTGGTCTTGCCTGTCACTCTGACCTCACATAAGGTCAGCGAAGAGGGAGTGAGAGCAGAGGCGGAGCGCTGCCAGGGAGAGAGAGACAGAGAGATAGAGAGAGAGAGAAGTGAGAGGAAGAGGGGGCAGAAATGCTGGCGCAAAGAGCTGGCCGCCACCGTTGCCGCCGCCGCAGCAGAGGAAGACACAAATCCTGTTGGTCCGGACCGGGGAGCTGCGGCAGCGGCGGCGACAGCCACAAGGGAGGAGATACAGCTAGTTTCCGGTTTGACGTCACAAGAGCAGCGCCTGTCAAAGCAAGAGCAGCGGGAGCAGCGCGGGGGGGGCTGAAAGCTCGAGACAGCGCGCCGGACGGGGCGGGGCGGGGCGGGGCGGGGCGGGGCGGGGCGGGGCGGGGCGTGGCGTGGCGGGGCGGGGCGGGGCGGGGATACGACACGCCGCACGCCGCCGGGCTGCAGGGCAGGGCCGCCTTAAAGTATCCCTCTCCCCTATCTCAGGCGGAGCGGGGCGTTTCGTTCCGTTCCACGGTCAGCCCGACCGGACCGTTCCGTCTCTCTTGTCGGAATTCTAGGCTTTACCGCGTCGGGCTAGGCTAGGCTAGGCTAGGCGAGTCGAGGCGTTTCCTTATAGTCCCTTTGGTCCAGCTCTCTTCCGCGCGCGTTTCTGAGAGAAAAGCTTGCGCCCACAAACGCTCAAGGACGATTGTCGTATTGAGCGCGCGCCTACACGGTGCGATGCTGCTCGGGTCAAAGTCTCTTCTCCTCCACCACCACCACCGCCCCGCCGCGCCCCTCTCCGGCTGAGCTACGGTCGGGCAAGCCAAGACACTTCCCATCGTCTCCAAACCACCGGGGCGCTTTCCCCACATTTCTTCGCCGCTTCGCCTTTCGGTGGCGCGGCGCCCGCTGCCAGCACTACATCCTGCCACGCCACGCCACGCCACGCCGCGCGCACATCTCGCCCAGGGTGTGGTGCAGTGCGGCTGTTTTATTGGCCGCGGCCGCCGCCTCGCCTTCCACGACCACCCCCTCAACCAGCCTGACCGTTGTCTTAGACACGGGAGCTCAGCTTGTGGCGAGCCCCTCGGCGATGAGTTGACAACAACAAACAAACAAAAATCAAGGCCTCTTTCACCCAGACACCTCCCATCACCTCCCAAATAAAAATAAAAACGAATAAATTAAAAGTTTACACTAGCACTGCGTAATTTAAATGAAGGTAAAACGATTGTCCCCGCAGTCGTTGTGACGAGCGTCACTGATTGTGGCGCGACATTTGAAACACAACTCGTCTCGCTTGCCCATCACTCTCGTTTGGTGTGATGAGAAACAGGAGAGAGAGAGAGAGCAAGAGAGAGGAGACAGTGGCCTGAGGTCGGGGCCAGTCGGGGCTGCGGCAGAAAAGAAACTGGGTCCCTCAGAACTTAAAAGAGCGAGGGAAATAAAAGAGAAGGAGGCGCTGTAAAAAAAAAAAGAAGGGGAGAGGGGAATCAGATGGTGTTCCCGGCCGCAGTCTCCTTGATGAGCCCGGGCACGGCTCTTAGGAAGTGAATTATTACATTTGTCCCCGGGATATGATTAAACTTTCCCTGCCTGGCCAGGGCGGCGTATAAGTGACGTTGACGGTCGAGGAATCCAACCGGCAGCCCTCCTCCGCCTCCTTCACGGCAAGTCCCAAAAGAAAAGATGAGTTTCCCTTCCCTCATATTTTTTTTTCCTTGCTTCCCATCCCTCGTTTTTTTTTCTTTTTCATTTCGCCTGAGAGACTTGCCTGCTTGGCCTGTGCCGGCCCGGGGCGGAGCAGAGGGGACTGGTCAGACAGACACGCGTGACCTCATCACGCAACGACCGGCCGGGGTGGAGCGGGGAGATAGAAATTAACGTCATGGAAGCTAAATTTAACAGAAAGCAGCAGACAAAGTCGAAACATGAACTACCTCAACCGTCCCGTAACGCGAGCAAGAAGCATGCCTCATATACGCAACATAAGGTTTCGCCCCTCCTTTCAAGTCATCTCAGTTTTCAGAGGTCGAGATCACCGGAGTATAGACCCCAGGGCCCCCATCCACTTCACTCCGGCTCGGCGGGGCGGGGCGGGGCGGTCCGCCTGTCACTTGACCGGAGCCACTCGATCGCCAGCGCCTCTGATAAAGCTGTTTGCTTCTTTTGCGCTAATCGACCCCGCCTGGCCTGAGCCGGCTGAAAGGAGAACCATGTATTTTGATGGACTGCGGATCTGATTACGCTGGGGCCGCCTGCCCCCCACGGAGCTGCCCCTGCTCGGCCCAGCCTTCGAGGGGGGGGGGGGGGAGGCCCCACCCCGTCCTGAGCCCCCAGACGGTCCGGCCGGCCGGTGATCGGAGCTCCACCCGGGGACGCGAAGGGGGTGGGAAGGGGCGGGGGTCATGGGGAGATTGGGGACCTCGAGGTAAGCGCGGGCCGACTCTAACCTTACAGCAGCTCAAAGCGCGCGTCTCAGATACGGCTGGGCGGGCTGGGAGAGAAAAAGTCACGAAAAGTAAAACGTCCAGAGTCCACTGTGAAGTTGGCACTGGACATACCCGAGCAGTAAGCAGTGAGAGAGAATTTCGCACACTTTATTCGCAATGGATGGGGCTTGAATTCCTATTCGTACATTTGTTGAGACAACTCTGCAAACTCAAGTGTCGTACAGTACTCTCTACAAACGCAAGTGTGTACTTGAATGCAGTATTTCCTGCATACCTACATGTATTCACACTCTCAGCCCACTAATGACTTTTTCTTTCGTAGACGACTAAAAATTTTAAACTTTCGGAAAATATTTAGTAATTTCTAAGTATTAATTACAAATTCGTAAGTATTTTACGAACTTTTTTTCTAAGTAATTAAATAGGTAATATTCTAAATAAATAAATAAGAAATTGTGCTTATTACTTAGTAATTTCCTAAGTATATTACTGCTGCACAAAATTTTTAGTGGTTACTTACAAAATGTACGTAAGTGGGCTGAGAGTGCAGGAAATAATGTGTACTTAGTCAAGTATGCAGGAAATAGTGTGTACTTGGACAAGTATGCAGGAAATCCTGTGTACTTGACCAGGTACACACTAAGACCTCCATACATTTATGGGGGAGATTTAGTGTGTACCTGGTTAAGTACACAGGATTTCCTGCATACTTGTCCAAGTACACACTATTTCCTGCATACTTGACTAAGTACACATTATTTCCTGAATACATGTAGGTATGCAGGAAATACTGCATTCAAGTACACACTTGCGTTTCCAGAGCTGCACTATAAAAGGTGCAGTACCAAAGGTCCTGCAGTAAAAAGTGTAGGACCCGGTGTGTCCTGCAGTAAAAAGTGTAGGACACGGTTGTCCCATAGTAAAGAGTGTGGGACACTCTGTTATCGACATATGGTGTCCTACACATACAACTGTAGGACACACCGTGTCCGACACTTTTTACTGCAGGACACACAGTGCCCCCTACACTTTTTACTGCAGGACCATTGGTCCTGCACCTTTAAGTGCAGTATTGAACGACACTTGAGTTTGCAGAGAAGAGCGTGCGAGATTCACCTATATATACAAATGTGCGACATTCACACACTTGGGATCCGTCCAGGGCCGCGGGCAGCGCGCGAGTGGTGTCCCGGCCCGGGCAGGCTGACGCCCGGCACGGCCCGGCCCCAGCGCAGCACGATGTAATCCTCAGGGCGTCATCAAATGTGCAGCCATTAACGTTAAGTGGAGTGAAAATCGAAAGGCACCGCGCGCGAGGGGGGAGTGGTGAGGCGTGGCGGGGCGTGGCGGGGCGGGGCGTGGCGTGGCGTGGCGTGGCCGGGAGCGGCGCCGCTGATGACTGTCGGCGATTACGCTTTTAAAACACATCCACGCCACCGTTGCAGGCGGGGTGCGGCCTGGGCGCCCCTCGCTGCTGGGTCACATAGATCTCCCCGCCCGCCCCAACCCCACCTTATACCCCGCAGGGGGCCCCTCCCCTCCCGACGCACCCCACGCCCCGCCCCGCCCCGCCTGGCCCCGCCCCGGACAGCCCCCTTGTCTTCCCAACATTATCTCTTTTCATTCCTATCCACCCACTGGCTCGCTAGCCTGGCGCGGCTCATTCCGCTGCCCCCTCCCCTCTCTTTACTTTATTCAGTCCCTCTCCCTCCCTCTCGCTCCCTTCTCTCTCTCCCTCCCTATCCCATCCTCCCGACATTCCGCGGCCGGTGCTTAGCCTCGCGCACTTCTGGAAAGGAAGGAACCAAAAGTTTGGCGATCTTCTCGTCGCCGCCACGGTAGGAAAAGGAGAGTGAGAGAAGGCGAGCGCGAGTACAAGAGAGAGAGAAAGTGTGCAAGAGAGAGAGAGAAAGAGAGAGAAAGAGAGAGAGCGAGCGAGAGAGAGCGAGCGAGAGGACAAGAGAGAGAAAGTGTGCAAGAGAGAGAGAAAGAGAGAAAGAGAGAGAGCGAGCGAGAGGACAATAGAGAGAAAGTGAGCAAGAGAGAGGGAGGGGGGTAGGGAGAGAAAGAGAGAGAGAGAAAGCGAGAGAGAGAGAGAGAGAGAGAGAGAGAGAGAGAGAGAGAGAAAGGTGGGGAGGGATCCGTGAAAATTTCTCTTACGGATGTCGCACCGCTGCACCGTGTAATCTCTCTCTCTCTCTCTCTCTCTCTCTCTCTCTCTCTCTCTCTCTCTCTCTCTCTCTCTCTCTCTGCCTGTCACTCTGAATAACAACCACCCCGTCCTGCCCCGTCCTGCACAGGTGCGTCACGTCTAGTGCACCATTGTGGCGCGTGGACCCGTCACAGCGTTACAAGCGACACTCTGTCACAGTGCGTCCATGCGATTCAGGTAAACTCTTCCGCTGCTCCCAACCGACATGGCAGATCCTTTTTTTTTTCTACCCGACGAGTTCTCTTTACGTCTTTGTTATGTTGCAAATGCAACCCTACCTGGTCGGTGAAAGGGGAGAAGGTTTTAAGAGAGGAGAGAGAGAGAGAGAGAGAGAGAGAGAGAGAGAGAGAGAGAGAGGAGTTTTGCGATAATGGAGGGATGGGGTAACTTTTCACTACAGCGGCGGTGGAAATAGAAACCTCTCCAGATCGGGAGCGGATCCTCCACCCGCCCTCTCGGCCAGGCTCCACTCGGGCAGCACTGCAGCACTGCTCGCACTCGCCTCACGATCAGTCACCCATCTCTAAACCGACATATATATACGATGTCTGTTATACACCAAAATTAAAACTATGATGTTCATTATTCAGTGCTGTCTCAATGCATAGTGCATTTCATCATTAAATTTCTTGAATTATGAACGGATTTCAAAATACTGCAGGACAACATTTCTGAATCAAGAATACACATGTTTGGACAAAGACGTTCACGTTAGACTGAAGTGCGCGGAGCTTTGTGACGCATAATTCTATAGTCCACTATGCAGCCGGCCGGATATACGGCGGAGAGGAGGTAAACATAGAGGCAGCCAGGTCCTGCGGCGTGAGTGATTGAGGAGGCCAGGTAGGGAGGGGGGAGCGCCGGAGGAGAAAGGGCTTGCTTTATCGGGTTGCCATGCCCCCAGCCGGCCGGCCGGCTCCTCCACTCCCCCCCCCCCCCCTCATCCAAATCCCTCCGCTCTCCTCCTCCCCTCACCCGATAATCTGAGTTTAATTGCGGCGCGCAGTCAGTCTAATCAGAGAGAGAGAGAGAGAGAGAGAGAGAGAGAGAGAGAGAGAGAGAGAGAGAGAGAGAGAGAGAGAGAGAGAGAAGGGTGAGGAGGGGGACTATCCGCCTCAGTTTCTCATACTCTAGTCCTTGCGTGACGTCACGGCGGCTGGGAGTGTGCGGCTATCCATATGCATGTGCGCGCGACGCTCGTGTGTGTGTGTGTGTGTGTGTGTGTGAGAGAGAGAGAGAGAGAGAGAGAGAGAGAGAGAGAGAGAGAGAGAGAGAGAGAGAGAGAGAGAGAGAGAGAGAGAGAGAGAGAGAGAGAGAGAGTACCATCTGCATATGTCCTGCGCTAACTTCCAGTTCCAGCGCGCGCTGTAGTCAACTTTTTGGGGCTCGGGAGTACAGCGAGGCCCGTCCTCGTCTCGTCCCGTCCGTCCCCGCCCTGCCCCCTGTCCTGTAGGGGCCGCGGACCCGGACCGGGGCCCAGTCGCTGGCTCGGATGGGAGATTGAATATAGGGGTCGCCGCGCTGCGCCGCGCCTCGCCGAGCAGCAGCCCCTTCCCTCTCTCTCTCTCTCTCTGTCTCTCCTTCTCTCTCCCTTCCATCCTGCATCTCCGCCGTTACGCCACTTCGCGCCCCGGCGCGGCCCCGGCCTGCAGGGCACGCTCGTGCAGGGTCTGCTTCTCTCTTCCCCTCTCCTCCACCCCTTTCCTCACTCTTATAGTGCGCCCTTACACACAGGCGTTGCATGTTATCCCACTTACCGTTGCTTTCATACAAAAGTAGGTAACATGCCTTGGCACACTGACCCAGTGTGTGAGTGCAGGCCTCTCTCTCTTTCTGTGTGTGTGTGTGTGTGTGTGTGTGTAAGTGTGTGTGAGTAAATGTGTGTGTGTGCGCGCGAGCGGCAGAGTGCACGCAAAGCTCGCCCTGCTTCCTCCTTTACGGTTGATGGATGAAGTTCGCAAGTACAATACGCCCCGCTTCTGCCTTACTAGTGCCCATCCCGACTCTACCCAGGTGTAGAGGGTTAAAAGGAAGGAACAAGGAGGCAGGGTGTATTGAGTGCAATTTGCAAAAGCCGTTAGCCACGCGCTGAATACCCTAATAATCTCTCCCGCTACACGCAACTGCAGCTCTCGGAAGAGAGCTGTTCCTGAATAACGCCTGTTTCACGAGTAGCGGCACCTGATCAAGCGACCATAGCTAAAAGTTTAGAGCCAAAAGAAAAGACGTCTGCTGATTAAGTGGCTTCCGACTCTACGCGCGACCTACCGACTGACTGCTCCCGTCAAGCGTCAAGCCCACGAAATTTGAATTCCGTCAACGCATTCTCGATTGAGGGGCAATAAAATGACAAAACAGCGAAGTGTCCGTATCAATGGCGGTAGTCTGTATTTAGGGGGCTTTACTATACTCTTTTATTCCGCATTTCGTCCGCTACCCTCCGCTGGCTCTAGCAGTGTGGTACAGGGCGCTCGGCTCCAGGGAGCGGGTGAATGCACTCTGCCCGGCCCGGCCCGGACCCTTTCTTGCAGCTTGTAGCCCGCGCTCTCCTTCCTGCAGACACAACGCTGTCCCGCGCGCGCAGGGGCAGGGAGGGGCAGCAGCAGCACTGGGCCCCTCCACACCCTCCACCGCACACGACGACGACTCGCGGAAATATAAAATACGCATCATTATGTGGGATATTTTATGGAGCGATGGCGCGGCCTCCCCACCACAACCTAATACCCGCTTCAATCTCTCTCTCTCTCTGTCTCTGTCTCTCTCTCTCTCTCACCCACCCTTATCTCGCTCTCACACCACGCAGCAGGCTGGACGTAACCTTTGGTCGCCCGTCCGAGCCGCGCGGAGACAGTCAGAGAGGAGAGCGCCCCACCCCGAGCAGCTCAGCTCCCGCGCGCTACGGCAGGCCAAACAAGCCAACAGGTCCGACATCGGATCCTCCTCAGAGTCCTCCCTGATCAGGAGGGTGTCGGCGCAGTCTTAACTGCGGAGAGCTTGTTAGTTTCGCAGGTGGGCAATCTGTCCTGCTGGCTGAGCGCGGCCCGCGCGCCACCGTGCAAACCAAACACGCGTCGCTGACGACCCCGCGGTCATTATAGCCCTCTGCGATCATCTTAGTCCTCAGCGATCATCTTAGCCACTGCAATCATCTTAGCCTCCTGCGATCATCCTATCCCCTGCGATAATCTTAGACCCCTGCGATTATATTATCCCCCTGCGATTATCTTATAGCCTCCTCCGATCATTCTATCCCCCTGCGATAATCTTAGACCCCTGCGATCATCTTAGCCTTTTGCGACAATCTTAGCCACCTGCGATCAACTTTGCAGGGATTGGTTGGGTTAGGTTAGGTCACGCGCGTGTTGCTGCCTCACGCGAGCAGCTCAGCGCGGGCTGCTCCTCGCGCCGCCCCGCCCCCGCCGCACCTGAACCATCCCCCTTCCCCGCCGCGTGCCTCGCGCTTCTGCCGTGGCCTTTCATCATCCCTGCACTCCTCACCACTCCCTCACCCCCGTGCCCTTCTATGTGCTCTTGCTTACCCGACTACCCCTCCGCCTGCTTGCGACTGACTGCAGCAATAAAGACGTGTCCCCGCCACGACGCTGCTGCTACGTGTGTCGCACAAAGCACTCTGCAAAACTGGGAAAGGACCCCCTCCCCTCCCTCCCTCCCCCTCCCGCGGCGGCGGGAGAAGAGCCACGCCGGCAGAGATGTCATGCAGAAATGGCCTCTTTTCAGCGGCGTTGGCGGCAGCATCAACTTCACCGCGGCGCGCCCGCCCTGTGCCGGTGCGGTGCAGTTTATAGCGCTGTAGTGGCGGGGCGGGGCGGGGCGGGGCGGGGAGGGGAGGGGAGGGGCGGGGCGGGGCGGGGGGTGTCTTACAGAGTATCAGGAGGGCGGGGCGCCCCGAGGCTGTGCAGCGCGCTCCTCCTCAGACTCACCTCTGCTGGTGGGCGCTGGAGCGCGGCCGTGCTGGAGCGAGTTGAACTGCTGCTGCTGCTCCAGCTGGTCGTCCGAGGCCGGCACCTTCCAGCAGTCCTGGCAGAGTGTCACGACCTCGGGGCCGGGGCCGGGGCCGCCCACCATGATATCGATCCCTGCAAACAAGTTATACACGACTCGTCCTCATTCCATTCGAGTATTGCAGCCGCGGGTGCGGGGCGGCTCAACACGGACGGCGCCGGGATTCGGAAGGAGGGAGGTTCGCAACGGACTAATGTATGCATAAAAAAAAAATTCAATTACGTGCATGCCGCCACGGGGGTGGGGGTGGAAAGGGAGGAGGTGGAGGTGGGGGGTGGGGTAGAGGGGTGGACCTAGATGGGGATACAAGGGCTACGCACATGGTTAAGGCCAGGGTAACCCGAGTGTCCGATTACAATTTACCACCAGTCTTGATTATCAAAAGTAATGTTTTCTCCTTTTTTTTTCTCTCTCTCACTGAAAATATTATTTACCTTTTTGGAATTTAATAACACGAGTCTGGGCCACGCAGAGTTCGTGCTGCTCGTCCGACATTTTACCTTGGGGTAAAAGACGGCGGGAGATAGAGACGGCAGAGCGGGGTGGGGCGGCGGGGGCGGGGCGGGAGCCGCAGGGAGCACACAGGGAGGGGGGAGCTGGAGTTTAATGTCCGGGGCAGTAAAGCAAGAAAGGTGGAAGCGTTTAAGCGCGCGCGCCCTGCGCGTCCTGGCCCCGCACCGCTCCTCCCTCCTGGGCCGCTGGAGAAGAGAAGAGCGGCTGGACACGAGAAAAAGAGAGGAGGGAGAGGGGGGGGGGAACGGCTTGGCTGCGGCTGTGCTGGAGCCCGCGCGCTGGAGCAGCGGGCTGGAGCAGGTTAGAGTGACCCGAGTGCGATGGGCCTTGCGATATCTCTTTTCAAATTGCCTCTCATCCGGTCGCTAAATCCGCCCGCCGCCCCCGAGCCCCCCCACCCAGACCGACATACGTCTTAGCGCCCGGGCCGGGGCCGGGGCTCCCGCAGGCTCCGGCGGCTCCCGGAGGCTCCAGCAGCTGGTGCCGGCCGGAGCGAGGCGCCGCGCGCGCCGTGTTCTCGATCCCGCGCCGCTCTGTCAACCTGCGAGCGAAGCATTTCCTGCGCGACCTCGCTTCCGGCTCCGGGGGACGGCGGACTTACGACGGGCTGTGGAGCCTTCGGGCTGGAGCCTCCAGGCGCTCGCCGCCTTGATTGCCCGGCTCCAGGTCTCATCACGCACCGGGCCGACCTGCCCCGCCCTGCCCTGCGCCCACCTTGAGCCTCATAATCAAGCACCCGTCGCGCCTGGGGGGCCCGGGCCTTCCCTCTGCCGTAAGCGTTCGGCGATTAGGGCCGAGTGGGTCAGTCCCTCACCGCCCCTCTCCTCCCCAAACAACGTCGCACCAGCTTTCGTCACACCAGCCGCAGTCATTTCTCCAACACTGTCGGTCACACAACATGTTTTTATCTCCCTCTTTCTCTTTTACCCGCACTGCTAGCCAGCAGCACACTGCCCCTCCCACTCCCCTACAAAAAAAAATAGAGCTCGAATGGAATAAAGTCCAGGCAACACGTGTCACTGTGCGCGCTGCTGCTCGGTTTAGTTGTTAGGAGAGGCTTCCGCCACGCTGCCGCAGTTGTTCATTTTTTGTCGGTAGTGAGTCGCTGCTCTGATACAGCATCGTGGTCAAGTTCGCCATTTTTCCGAGAAATCAAAACCGTAAGATTCTGGACAGTAATTCACCACACGGGATTGGTATTAATTTGAACTTTTACGAATAGTTTCTGAGGTCGCACAGTACTCGCCGCACAGACGCACGGATACGGATCTGACAGTAATTATACCTATAGAATTACGGGCGGTGCTGGATGAGAAATCACTGGAAAAACAGAGGTAGGACTTAATGCCTTTCTAGGGGTGTGAAATTTTAATGCCTTTGCAAAGGCATGAAATTGTCCAAAGGCATTAAAATTTAACACCTTTGGGCTGTCTTAATACCTTTGCAGGGGTGCTAATTTTTAATGCCTTGGTAAAGGCATTAAAACCCTTTTCGTCCTACCTTTGTTTTTCCAGTGATTGACTCGACGTCTCGTAGCATTTTCCCGCTTAGGTTTTTCTAACAGTGGATTGCGCGCATCGATGCACCGACCTCTGTCCGTATAGTGCACCGCCGCGAGTAAGCCCCACCCTCCCCATCATACCCCAACATCAGACTGATTCCGAACAGCGTTTAGTATAATGTCCTCTCACTCGCTCCTTATGGCCGTGCCACATCAGTGCGACGAGGACGCAGAGACGTAACCTCTGTTAGAAATTTTGTCGCAAATTAACGACGACAAAGACGGTAATTTTATTTGAGCGACTGGAGTCATTCTGGAGCGATTTGTTCGTAACGTTACGAAAAAAAAAATCATTCCTCTACGACATGATCGCAAACTTCTCTAACACTAAAGGATTAAAAATTTCGGAAAATGTGACAATTTGTGACATTTTCTTACAATTTTCGTCGTAACTTGTACGATAAAAATCGTACAAGAACGATAAAGGTCGTACATTTACGTCAGAAGTTGCAAATTTACGACTGAAGTCGTAGATTTATGAAGAAAGTTATATCTGTTTGACAACCTGAAATTTACGATCGGTCGTAAATTTAGGATGAAAGTCATAAATTTACAATTTTTTTTTTCGTTTAAAAAAAGAACTGTATCGCAATAAAAATTTGCGATCACTTTGTCGTTCAAGAACGACAAGAGTCGTAACCTGAAAGTGGTGTTGAAAAACGACATCATTGCTCTCGAAAATGACGCAAATTTACGACTATTTTTAACATAGTACCCTGCAACATGGCGGCGGCGGCAACAGCGCTGCACGGGGTATACGGGACGCGTAGAGTGTGAGGTCTTGTCCGCGGTCACTGCCGGTGAGAGAGAGAGGAGAGGCAGAGAGGAGGCGGGGTCAGCAGCAGCTGAATACAGAGAGGTGGCAGCATGTAGCGGGGGCTAAAACCGGACGGAAGCTCGGCGGCGGCAGGCCAGATCCGATCAGGCGCGGATAGCGCGGCGGCCGGGCAGCGTGACACAGGACAGCAACAACAAGAGCGGCACCACCACTAACAACAACAACAACAACAACAACAAACTGTTAAGTACGCAGCAGTGGACGCAGAGGGCGGGACGGGGGGCACAGGTAGGACCCTCACCCTCAACAACTATGGCGCGACACGTTTAACTTTTGGGACAGTCCCGTTAGAGAGTTCCGACCGGGCTGCACACTGTTCACACAGATGGACCGCGATACAATCAGCCTCACCACCGCAGTAGTCCGCGCCAAGCTCATAGTACATAGGAGAGGGATGCGACCGGAAGTCGAGTCGAGCAGCACGAGAATGCGACCGGAAGTGACCACGGGCGCCAGTGGCCAGGCTCACCACCACCGCGGGCGGGGCGCGCGTTCCAGCCGTTCCAGCCCGATAGCGTCCTGGCGCAGGCGGCAATTATTCACCGGGACAGGCCGGGCCGGGGCGGGCGGGGACGGAGGGACAAAACATTAGGGCGCCGCCGTACCTGCCGTGTCCAGGGAGCCTCCCCTCGGGAGGGGAGTCCTCACACGTTTACTTACAAGACCACACGCAATGTAAGGGAGAAATGCTGCCTTTCAGACAAGACTCCAGCAAATCCAAGTGTGTAATTGTCGCAAATACTTGTCGATGTGCGAGGATTCATTTGTGCACCGCCCAAGCCATTCAAACGTGTCACTATCCTAGGAAAATTCACACGTTTGAGTGGCCAAGAGTACGAATGAATCCTCGCACACCTCCATGTGTGCGACATTCACATACTTGGGTTTCCAGTCTACTTTTATCAATGTATGAGACGCTGTAATTTTTTACTGCTTTTCATTTATTACGGTTCGTATTTTTCCGGAAAAATGAAATTGAAAACGGATTTTTTCCGTTTTTTTTTCGAAAATATGCAAAAATTGGAAAAATTGTTAATTCTATATGTATTCTGCGTTTGTGATTACGAAAATGATACGAAACGGTCTAATTACGTTCCTTAAGCCTCTAGTATTATGCGGTATGTAAAAGAAGTTGTAAAACGGGTTAGCATTGTGAAAATTTCAAGATTCTATACAAAATGTTAATAAAAATCGAATTTTGACAAAGAAAACCTTTGCAATTTTAAGTGAATTTTGATGATCTGCACATCTTTCACCTCCACAGTTCCATCGCCGGTGCGATCGTTCTGGACTATGAACACGTGCCAAAGAGTGAGAATTTTTTTCCGCCAAAAAACTGTTTGTTTTTTTTAGAATTTTTTCCGGAAAAGTTTCCGAGCTGCCAAACCCTAAACCTAACCCGTTATCCTTCCAGAAAAAGAAAGCACGGAGCGCAACAAAGTCGCACCTCGAGGTGATGACATTGGGGGCGGAGCGGACAGCGGGGCGCGGCGGGGCGCGGCGGGGGGCCACCACCCGAAGGGCAAGCCGTTACGCCCCGCAGGCACCGCGTCACGCCACGCCACACCACGGACCGCCCGGTGCCTGTGATGAAGTTTATTATAGATTTCCCCGAGATAAATTGCCCCATGTCGCTCCGGCCGAACTGCGGGCGCACGCCACGCCACGCCACCGACAGCGCGGGAAATTCTATAAAGACACACATTATTATTCTATCTGCACTCCCACCTTCTCACCCACCTCAGGCTGCCCCGCCCAACCCCGCCCCTCCTAGGGCGATAATAGGGCGCTCGGCTCGGCTCGGATTAGGCGCGGCACTATCGCAACAGCCACGCCTTCAAAGAAATAATTCTAAAAACTGTCTGGAGTTGGGAAAATCGGAAGCAGTGCTATGAGGCTTTTAAAGGAGACCGGTCGTCGCAACTCTTTCACAGCCGCACAAGAGGGGTGGGAGGAAGGAGATGCGGCGGAAGTAAAATTACGTCATTACACGCCTGTGCGCATGCATTGATTATAAGTACGAGGACCTGCTTGCCTAGGTGATTAGTGCCCTTTTCAACGCCGCTTCATATAATGATACTTAAAAAATTTACAGTGCGTCTGCCCGAACCCAGACGATAATGATTTTTCAATGAAGGTGGGGTGGAAGAAAGGAGAATGAAGAGGCAGAAGCATGGGTCAAGAGTAAGAGAGAGGGATGAAGACAGTGAGAAGTGAGAGCGAGTGAAAGTGAGAGCAAGGGAGAAAGAGAGGGGGGCGGAAAAGGGAGAAGGGCGAGGGCGATTGTCGGTTCGCGACGGGGTGGCCAGGCCACCCCTTATACATTAATGACCACGACACGACATTTTCCACCAAACTTTTAATGAAACACAGACAGTACGGCCTGGGCGGCCCAAGAGTGGGCGTCGGGGGACTCCACGGGGCTGGGGCTGGGGCGAAGGGGGCAGGGGGGCAAGAGGCGAACTGAGAGAGGGGCAAACACACTGTACTCCAACATCACGATTACAGAGCGGTGGGGACTATACTGGGTGGACGGGATTGCGTTCGCTAATCGCCCGACGCCGCCTATAGTGCTACGGCCAGGGTAGTTGGGCCCCCATGCTTCTTTGTTAGATAGCTGCTGCGCCGAGAGTAAAATATGGTCTCACGATCAGCGAAAAAAAAAAAGAAAACAACGTGTGTGAAGACTGCGAGTCAAACGAATCGGCGTCCGCTCTCCGACCCTAATCTAGTTAATTGGCAGGGAATATTAACCGCGGGAGCCCTGCCCCACCCCCCTTCCCTATCCGTAATCCCAGGACTCATCCGGTCGGCACAGCAATTTAACACGCGCCCCGCAGAACCGCGCCAACGCCAGGCGAAACAGTATCGCCATTTGGGCCGTCGAAAATGAAAGAAAACGAAACCGTTATTCAATTGCACGCCGGGAGGTGCGAGATATTATTCATCGAAATCAGCACAAAAACCAATCTCTGGCGCCAAGAGAGGGGCACAGAGAGGGCCGGGGAGGTGGGGGGGGAGTGGGGCGAAATTAAGAGGGGATCGGGGCGGAGGAAATTGGGAGTTAGAGTGGGGGGGTTTTCCGTCAACATCAGCAGCAGTAACGTGAGAGAGCGAGAGCGAGATAGAGAGATGGAGTGTGTGGGTGAGAGAGAGATAGAGTGAGAGAGAGAGAGAGAGAGTGAGAGAGAGCGGGGAGGGGGGCACGAGGACGGGACAGGGGAGGGCACCGCTGGACCATAGATCACACTCGGAGACAGGTGGGTCACATATCACACCGCACACACGCTGTACCATTCACTGGGAACAAGCTGCCGCCCCGCCGCGGCGCGTGGGAAGAGATTGACTGACAGTTTTGACTGCATGGGGATACCACTGAGCGCGCCGCGTGCCGGGCGGGGGCCCTCGGAATGGGGTTGGGGCTAGGTAATCGAGACGTGCAGACTTCATTGATACGTCCAAAAGATGCAAGAGAATATTCTTCTGCTTATGCTATTTTCTTGATGACAAACTCTAAAGTTTTTACTACCAAATTTGCTTTGTTTACAAAGTGTTTGTGCTGTCATAAGTTATAAAGAAATTCTTTCAGTATTACTAAACTTTTTCCAAGCACTACAAAACGTTTTTCTAGTATATTATAATTTCGGTGAAATTAAGTACTATGAACACGATTAATATTACTAGGAAAAGGCTTAGTAATACTAAAAGAATTTCTTTATAACTTATGCGACACCACAAACGCTTAAGTTACTAAGCAAATTTGGTAGTGAAAACATTAGAATGCAGGCTCCGTAATCTATGTTTGCGGCCAATTTAAGAGGGCAATGATATCGCTGATGGGGTCACCGCGACGGGGGTAGTCAGGATCCCCACCCTGCCCCGCCCCGATGCACCCCGCCGCACCCCGGCGGCGTGATTCTCCGGGATTTGTGGGTTTTAGACCGACCTGGCCAGGATGGATAGCGCGGCAAGCAAACAAGGCGCGACGGCCCGGGCCGGGCCGCCCGCTGCTCAGCAATCCCCGCCCCGCCCCGCCCCGCGCCCACCCCGCCCCACCACCCCCCGGCCCGGGCCGGCCCCGCCGCCGCCGCTGTGATGAATCACGCAAAGCCGGGGCGGCAAAGCCAATTCAGCCAAACAGCTGAGAAAAATGGAGTCCACGAAGGTTAACTACGCGCAGGGCGAGGAGCGGGCAAAGGAGGGCGATTGGGGAAAGGAGGTAGGAAAGGGAGGAGAGAGGGGGGGGGAGAGGTATAGAGGGGCAAAAGAGCCGCGCGCGGTGTGGCGTGCTTTGGAGGGTAGCTGACGGGAGAGAGCGCGAAGGGGAGCGCGGCGGAGCGCGGGCACAGCCAGAGCGGGGAGCCGAGGCAGCAGGCAGCGCGAGTTCACTGCTTTACAATATGGCAAATGAATGCGCAATTTGCCCCCGGCCTGCTCTGCTCTCTGACTTCCTCTCTCTCTCGTTCTGTCTGTCTGTCTGTCGATCTCTCTCTCTCTCTCTCTCTCTCTCTCTCTCTCTCTCTCTCTCTCCTCACCACCTCTCTCCCCTCACACTACCTCGGCGTGAAAATCTGCCACCCCTCCTCGCGCCCCCTTTCCTTCCTCCCGTGGGTTTGTGTGCAACGGGGTAGGGGGAGGGAGAGGGAGAACACGACCCCCGGGAGTTTACACACAAAGATCGGGGGGAGGAGTAGGGGAAAAGAGGGACACCGCGCAGGCCGGTGGGAAGTTAAAACCACGGTTGCTACCAAATTTTCTTTAAAAAAAAAAAAAATAAGGAAAAAAAAGTTTTTAAAATGTGTTGCAAAAGCGAGTGTGGCTCGGCCCTGTCGGCCCAGCATGACAGCAGATCCTGTTGGCGCGCCGAGCGGCGCCGAGCGGTCGCGCTGTCCTTCACGAGCCCGCAGCGCAATCTCGCCTGGAACGCCATGGCGTAATTTCCGCCCACTCCTCGCGCCCCGCCCGATTGCCGGCGACCGGCGACCGGCGCCCCTGCGTAGGCCTGGACCGCACGGCACGGCCTCGGCATGGCCTCGGTCCAACCGCGGCCTCTCAATCTCTGACCGGCTGGCCCGCGCCAGGACTGGCCGGGTGCGACGGACGGCGTGGCCCCGGCCCCGGCCCCGGCCCCGGCCCCGGCCCCGGCCCCATGAGAGAGGACCCCGCGCACGCCGTGAGCACCCCGCGCCGCGCTCCGCGCCGCCTGCTCACGCTCAATAAAAACTTTTCTTCCCTCACACACCATATTTGAGTTTTTTCTCTTCTTCCCTCCGCCTCTCCTCCTTCCCGGGGGCGGCGTTTCGTGACTGTCATGCGACTAACAGGTTGACGGCGCGGCGGGTCTCCTTCTCGGTCGGGCGGGGCGGGGCGGGGATGTGAGAGGCAGAGGGGCTTTCTGGCTGGCTGGGCACGCCGCCGGGCCCGGGCCCCCCAGCCCAGCCCGCTCTCTGTATCCTCAAAGACACGGACCCACCCCGCCGTCGCCGCCGCGCGCCACCCCACATACACAAGCAACCCACAGCAGCAGGACTTTCTTTTCTCTTCAGTATTGGATATTGGGAAACGGGGAATTCTTTTTCCGAGTGTGAGTTTGTGTGGGTGTGTCTGTTTGAAGTGGGGGATGAAGGGAGAGATGGGAGGGGTTGCGGGGGAGGCAAGAGGGGGGAGGGTATGACGGGGACCGCAGTGTTGATTCAGTATCGGGGATCCTTGTTCCTCCCGATGACCTTCCATAGTGGCACGGCAAAGCCGCTCCCCTCCCCTCCCCTTATCTACCCCGCGGGCAAATGTATGCACAAGTCATGACAACTATTTACTTGGAAAGTTTAGAAGCAATCGATCCTCGCACACTCAAACGACGCTTCGCAGGCAGAAATAACTCTGATTTTAAAACTTCAGGAGTTTTCAAGCACTATTTCAAAAAAAAAAAATATAATAATAATTTGTTAATTTATTTTGCATTTCTTCTTTTGCTCGTTGCTTTCGGGGAAGACTAGAATTTTGGATCGGGGAAAGAGCGCGAGTCTCCGAGAGCCTCGCGCGGCCCTTGGCACACTCGCAAGTGTTTACGCTTCTCCCTCCTTGCAGAGGCCCTTGCAGAGGCCCTTGCAGGGCGCCGGAGGAGAGCGGGGCAGAGGAGGCCAATGGCGAGGACGCGCGGGGAGGTTTTGCCTCTATTTCGCTGGAGGTCAAACTAGGCAAGGGGCGGAGGGCGGAGGCCGGAGGGCACGGTGGGGGATCTTTCACTGCGCTTCTTGCGACAGCAATGGGGACAGCGGAATGCTCAGGAGATCGAGAGGGCTCCGAACCCTTGTCCTCCTCCACCCCCCCCCCCCTCCCTCAAAGGCCTGTGCTCCCCCGCCTGATGCTACCCCCGCGGGGGCCACGGCCGAGGCTGAGGCCGGGCCTGCTGAGGCCTGAGGAGGGGACGGGGGCGGTGACCACACCTCGAGGGGGCTCTCACACGGCCTTTGCAAACTGTGTGGCGACGCGGGGGAGGTCCGGGGCAGACGCGTCTCATTGCGTTAGAGGTAATAGACTCGATTCCGAAGGACACCGAGGGACCAGAGGGACGTCCCAAACACCGCAGGGCAGAGCGGGGGTGTCCCTCAGGGTGTGGACCGCGCCTGCCAGGCCAGGAGGGCACAGCGTCCTTGCCTCGAGGGGGCCACCACTTCGATTTCGGATGTGCACAGGATTACGTGATTATAGGGATTACGCATGAATTTTCTAGGATCACACATATATTTCTGGGGATAAGACCATCTTGAAAATGAACAATTTGACAATTAGCTGGAATCTAGTGATGATTCTTCAAAATTTGGTGAAGTACTAACTACACGGATTACAGAGCGATCACACATACATATCTGTACACAGGATAACAGGGGTGGTGGCCCCCCTCACCTTGCCTCTCCAGCAACGAGTGAGTATGTCTCCCGAACAACCCCTCCGCGGGGGCCGCACCCGCCGCACCGACCCTGCGCAAGCAGTTAAGAGGCGTTTGTAGTTCTGAGCCACGCCACGCCATGCACTGGAGACACCAAGGAAAAGATGAAGGCCTCATAACAAGCATGCCGTTATAATTCATAATTATGTCATGCCAGGCGGAAAGGGGAGCAGAGGAAAGGGAGAGTGGCGGTGCGGGGGTGGAAGACGAAACAGCGGGCTGTGGGGTTTAATATGGATGTACAAGGCGAAGTGACAGTAGCAGCCGGCGGTGGCGGCGTGGGGGAGGAGGTGGCGCCGGGTGGCGGGGCGGAGCGGAGCGGAGCGGGCCTAGCAGATACACAGATGAAGTTTCCCTTGATATTACGGGGCGCCTTGGCGGAGCGCCCGAGCAGCAGTATGACACCCGCAGTTCACTGTCTCACTCGCTGTTCACTGTATTTCTCTGTTCACTCTGCGCGCGTGACGTCACGCTGTCACGCCGCCCACGCATCACGCTCGGTTTCCGCGGGGCAGGTGACAGTTTAGGCGCGAGTTTCAAATAAATCCTTTGGAGACGAGTGTCGCGTCGAGTCTCGCGGTGGTCCGGGTTATTCGGCCGACAGCCGCGCTGTCCTGTCGGGCCCAGCAGCAGCGCTTCGCGCGGTGACGAGCATTTTAATGTGGAAAAACAGTGAAAAAGTACAAGGGGGGAAAAAAAAGAAAAGCATGAAAACGAAAAAGTTTGTGAACTGTCCCACTGTCGAACAGCAGCACACGGTATTCGCGACACGTCCAGCCCGGGCTGGGTGGACTTCACCGCGTCCAGTACGGAGTGGACAATGTCCCAGTCTGCACCATCAAGCGGAGAGTTGTGCGGGAGTTCTCGGCAAAATCACTACCCCTCCTTTCGAAAATATACTGCAGCAGCTGTCTAATAAATTGCATTACCGCGTAAAAATTGATAAAAGATGAGTTCTAAAGTGCATTATCGCTTGACTCGGAATATTTTAGCACGGTAAAATCAATGTCTGATTTTTTGAGGAAAAGGGGAGAACTTTGAGGAACTTCCGTAATTTGAGGGAAACCCCTTAGATTTTGAGGAAGGCTCCTCAAAAAATAAGGGAAATCTCCACAAATTTTGAGGAGACTTCCTCAAAATCTAAGGAGTTTTCCTCATAGTGCCCAAGGTCCTCAAAGTTTTCCCTTTTCCCTCAAAAAATTAGTCATTGTTTTTACCGTGAGTGTAGGAAGTGCAATAAAATAATTCTAGAAATGGATTTTTGAATAAGTTGTTTGGCAAAGTAGTTTGCATTACGATGTTTAAATGGACATTTTTTTAGTTTTTTAACTTATTTTTACTAGTTATCCTTTGTTTTTAATTCGCCTTCTGTTTTGAGCGCAATGTAAGCTCAATATTAGGCGCAGTGGCGATGAACTATCGTACAGGGGCGCAGCTGAGGACCTTTGGCAAACCACCCCACTCCAACCCAGCCCGTCCAGAGACTTCGGTTTACTCCGATACGCCCCTCACCTGAGAGGACAGGCCCGGTGCGGCCATACCAACCTCTGGCCGACTGGACGAGCGATTCCGAGGATCGCTTTCATACCCCTGTTCTCGTCGCACTCATGGAGCACTACCATGGCCAGCAAAGGGGACCGCTGAAGGTGCAACAAGGACGGAGGGATGAGAGCGATCTTCTGAATCAGTCGGCAGCGTTGTGAATATTCAACTGCAGAGTGATTGCCCTTGTGCCTACGAGAGGAGAGGGGGGCGGAGAGTAGGCTCGGTGATAAGAGCGAGAGTTTGGAGGTTGGGAGAGAGGGAGAGAGGGAGGGAGGGAGGGAGGGAGGGAGGGAGGGAGGGAGGGAGGGAGGGAGGGAGGGAGAGAGAGAGAGAGAGAGAGAGAGAGACGATCAGCAAAGAGAGAAAATGAGAGTAGAAGAGGTCGCTTCACATCGCCGCTGCGACTTTGTTTGACTCGGATAAATGCCGCGTGATCACTGCTGGGCCTCCCGCCCTATCACGCAACTTTTTCTCCCTTAGCCTCTTCCTCCCTCCCCCCCCCCTCTCTCTCTCTCTTCCCCCTCCCTCCCTCTCCCCCCCTCTCTCTCTCTCCCCTCCTCTCTCTCTTACTCCGGCTCGCCCGTCATTACAAGAGCCGGTAGAGCAGCCAAGTGGCTGAATTTAAAACTGATTTAAGTAGGCGATCTCATCCCGTTGAGAGCCAGTCGTAGCAGTTGTCCCTGCGCCCCCCCACCAGCCTCACCCTCTAAAACACGAACGACAGAGATGAGGACGAGGTCCTGAGAAGGGAAGTTCTAGGGTCGCTCGTGGGGCAGCCGCTGGCCCGCTTGGAGCTGTTGTGGGATCGCGGGACCTGCAGCCCGTGCCCTCCAGGAGGCCCTCAGGCTGGAGCCTCCAGCGGGTCCGCCTGGAGGCGGAGGCCCGGGCCCGACCCGCCCGACCTGTCAGATTTTAATTATTGCCCTGCTCCGTGGCAATATGGGGCTGGGCTGCAATAGTTCATTTCCCGACCCCCTCCGTTCGCGCCACCTGCCGGTTTGGCCGGGGTTTCACATTTACACCGGGTATATACGCGCCGCCCTGCTCTATGGGGGGAGAGGGCGGTGAGTGGTTTGGCACCACAAGAGAGAGAGAGAGAGAGAAGGTGGGAGAGAGGGGGGGGCGAGTGAGAGGGGAGGAGGGTAATATAACCGAGGGCAAAGCCAGAAACGCAGTGAGAACGTGATATAAGCTTATAAAGGGATTTCCCCTCAACTTGATGCCATGAATAAGACACGCGCTGAGCTGGTGCTGCTCAGCGCCGCGCGCTCCGCTCCGCTACTCCGCTACTCACTTCTCGCAGGGGGGCTCTTGCTCCTCCCACGCGCCGCGCGCGCGCGCTC
Source organism: Frankliniella fusca (assembly GCA_029379305.1). Lineage (NCBI taxonomy): Eukaryota > Metazoa > Arthropoda > Insecta > Thysanoptera > Thripidae > Frankliniella > Frankliniella fusca. The sequence goes on from JAHWGI010001390.1 coordinate 428,588, forward strand.
CCGCGGGACAAGGTGGGGTGGGGTGGTTCGGTGCTGCCCCCTCCCCACCCCAGGCACCCCCAACCACAAGCCCCCCAGCCTCCATCCCTCAGCGCCCAAACTGCACTCAAGTCCAGCTCGACTCCAATTACAGTTATCGTTGTCTGCTCTGAGTAAGCACAAGACCCCCTCCCGCCTGGACCACCTGCCACCGCGCGCCGCACCAGCGCGCTGGACTTTGAGCTCAATAATTTGCAATGCGGCGGAGGGGAATCAAACTCGGCAAGACGACGGCCGGCCCAGAGGCCAAGACGGGGAGGGAGGGGACGGGTTGCCGTCTGATTCCGAAGATCGCTCTCGTGCCTCCGTCCTCGTCGCACCTATGGCGGCGCCCTATTCCGGGGATGGCAGGGCCCCGTGAGTGCGACAAGGACGGAGGTGCGAGAGCGATCTTCGGAATCAGACGGCTGACGGGTTAGGCGAGGCAGGGCGCTAGCCGGTAGCGTGATTACGACTGCACGGAAACAATCAGGAGCAGCAGGAGAAGCAGGAGCTGCAGGGGAGGCGGCGGCAGGACCAATGGGAGCAGCAGCGGCAGGGGAGGAGAACTGGAGAGGAGGAACAGCGCTCTTTCATCACGGGGATTGCAATTCTACCTCCCGACTCCCCAGGGGTGGGGGGGGGGGGGGCTGCGCAGCCAGGCGGGGGGTCGGAGGGGTGCACGCATGGTGTGGCAGGACACGGCGCGGCGCAGAGTAGAGCGGCGGAGGGAGGGAGGGGTTCGGCTGAACATCAGGCGCAGGCACTCATTAGGGCCACACTGTAGTACGCCAGGCGGGTAGGCCGCGCGCACACACTGCTGCCGGCCGGTCTGCCTAACCCCGCTGCCACAGGCGCTCTCGCCCGCGCGCCCGCCTTTCACATATGTCGCATTTCAAAACTGATTTTCGCGCGAAATATGTTTGTTAGAAGTGAATGACTTCAGTTGGGGCACTAAATAATGGTTAAAAAACTACAAGTGGTTGCGGTTCGAGCGGTTCTGCCTGTCCGTCACGTGATCCTCCAAGGCACTGACAGGACTCTGCCAACACAGCGGCCGTCAGGCGGGGGGAGCGCTGCTCGCGTCAGGCAGCCCCGGCCGGGCCGGGCCGAACCAGGCCGCAGCCGACAGGTACACGCAGAACGACTAAGCGCTAGACGACAAACGAGCGTGAATATCCAGACGTTCCGGAGCGTGACGCGACACTCAGGGAGCGCTCGGCGAATATAGCATCCACTGCAAAATGTCTGTGTCATTTTACAACATATTTTTTTTGTGACAGGTAATTTGTAAGAGGTACGGCATAAGTGTTGGTGATAACATAATTGTTAGCTGCATATTCATCTTTTCGGAATGACAAGGTGTCTACAAATGACAACTACTTCATGAAATATCTGACGAAACATAAATCTTTTCACAGCAAAATTATCATAAATTATTAAATTATGTAAACTTACAAAAATGCACTGTTATTGATAAATGAAATATGGTTCACGACTGTAAAAGTTGGAGTCACTTTCCTCGCCCAAATAGAGTGGCGCATGTCTTCATCGCTTCAATGAAACATAATTCAAGAAAAAGACTCAATTTGAGTCTTATTTGTGACCGAAAATGACTCAAAAGGACACTAATCGAGCGATGTTACTGAACGTCGCCCGAGGAGGAGCGACAAAATCGGGGTCAAAATGTCGCTCCCACGGAATCTTTTTACGAGACTCCTCGGTTTTACAGTGTTGGTACGCTTTCTTTTTTAAATATGTCACTTCCAAATTTATCCAGACGATGACTGTCAAATGACAAACAATTTTTTACAATATAATGAATAACAGCGAATAGCACTGAAAATTTACAGCTGTGACACCTGCTGGGAGGGATGGTTAAGTTGTCCAGTCGACGGCGTAATTTTTAGTTAAAATGATATTACAATAAAGCTTATAGTGTCGCAGAAAATGACTAGTTTCCCAAAGTCGTCGCCCGTCCCCGTCCGCAAGCTTGCGTGCTACGGTGTGCACTGCACTGATACGCGCTTTGACCGGCAGTGCGCGTCGGGAAGTGAGTGTTGCATGCAGAATTCCTGAAACACTCACGCACCGAGACATTCACGGTAAAAATAGTTTCTTTTATTTCAAGATCTTTTTTGGATCTTATGGAGAATACCAATGGACATCTAAGACAGATCTTGAAATACAAGAAACTATTTTTACCGTGTTATTCTGCGAAACGGACAAAGAGGAGCGAGATAGACCATCAAACCTGTGCGCCACGTAGGCTACCGGACCGCATACCGCGGGGTCAGCTTTGTGTGCTTGGCACATCTCTTGGGAGATGCTAGCTATGCTTGGACAAAACTAGGTGGGACCTTGATGGCTCACGAGAGCTCTCTAAACTACTGTCGCTACACAAAAAAGAGGAAATTTCACATTTTTTATTATTACTATTATTATTATTATTATATTTTTTTTTATTTTTTAAATTTACAAAAGTGTAAATGGCTATTTGGACACCCCCAACTCTTGGGTTTCCAGCGTGCGAGAGCGGGTTTACAGGGGCGCCGCGGTCGGACAGCCATTAGCAAGACGAGCTCGCGCCACAAAACGTGCGGCGCGGTCCCGCGCATAAATCTCTGCAAACTTGTCAACAGGTACTGGCGGGCGGAAAACACGCGACGCGGAACGAAACGGGGCGCGCGGGGCGGGGCGGGGGCAGCGCGCCATCCGCCATGCTGCACCTCGCGGCCACAATGCAGCAGTGAGCGCGAGGGGTATATGCTTTACGAGCGGAGGCGCATCTCCCGCACCGACCTCAATAGGCTCTGGTCTGCAGCCTCGCGTGCGCTAATGCGCCGGCAGCACTGTGGCCGCGGGGCGAGTCGGCAGGGGCACACAGCTCATTCCGAACGGGTCCCTCCCCCCCCCCCCCCTCATGTATTTGAAACGTCGCTACTTTGGCCACCTCTGCTGCTGCCGCTTGCTTCGGGTCGTTGGACGCCGCCCGGCCCGCGGGCCAGGCAGCCAGCTCTTTTAAAAGTCTCTAACGAGGAGGGCGCGTATTTTTTTCTTCTCTCTCTCTCTCTCTCTGCCCATTTAGGAGAGGCCGCGGCGGGCGCTCGCTGGTGAGGGATCCGGGTCCCTCAGTCCCCACCGTGCGCCCCGCCAGGCGGCGTCACGCTTCGCCATCTAAGCCGTTTACAAGTCCCGCCCGGCGGCCCACCCCGCCACGCCCCGCCACGCCCCGCCACGGTCCCCGCGGTTTGGTTTACGCGCCATGAGCTAGCAGAGCTTAGCGAGGCGGCACGGCGGCACCGCGGAGCTGTGGCGGGGAGGCGCTCGGCTGCGCCCGGCCCGGCCGAGGCCTGCTCCTTGCTTAGCGGGATTACGTCTTCATGAAATTCAAACAAGGTCGTTATTGAAAATCGGAAAATTGTGCTGCTGCTGTTCCTCATTCGCTGGCGCGCCCTCGGTCCCGCCTGCCGCCCCGCCCGCCCCACCCCACCCCACCCCGCCGCGCCCTAGACGTGAGCGATGAGCGAGTCCAGTGGTTTTGCACAATTCAAACAGAGCTGGGATTGCAACAGTCAGTAGGAGGTGGCGGGGCGGAGCGGAGCGTGGGGATGGGTCGGGGCTGCTGGGGCGGCCGGTGGAAAACACCAAGAGAGTGGATTGCGGACGTAGCAGCACGAGAAGCAGCGGGTGAGCGGGACGGACACACGACACACTGGCCACGCGGCTCTCTCAATAAAATACTAGACCTGAAAAGAGGAACGACACTAAAGAGAGAGGGGGGAGGGAGGAGGAGAGAATAGAGAGAGTGAAACTCCGAACGTCGGCACCGTAAAGGCGCTTTCGGATCTCCGTCCTTTGTCACACGCATGGGTCTCGGCCACTAGGAGTGAGTGAGAGGGCACTACAAAACGATCTTCTGAATCTGAGGGGCTGGTTGCTGCTACCGCGGTGGAGAGGGTAGAGTGGAGAGGAGGCGAGGGAGCCGTCGCCGGCGTCCTCGTCAAACGTGCAGCACCCGCGCGGCGTGCCGGCTTGTGCCAGGCCCGGGCCCGGGGAAGAATAAGGAGGAGGAGGAGGAGGAGGAGGAGGAGGAGGAGGAGGAGGAGGAGGAGGAGGAGCAGGAGGAGGAGCAGGAGGAGGAGCAGGAGTAGGAGGAGCAGGAGGAGGAGGAGCAGGAGGAGGAGGAGCAGGAGGAGGAGGAGGAGGAGCAGGAGGAGGAGGAGCAGGAGGAGGAGGAGCAGGAGGAGGAGGAGCAGGAGGAGGAAGAGGAGGAAGAGGAGGAGGAGGAAGAGGAGGAGGAGGAAGAGGAGGAGGAGCATGGAGGAGGTGGTTTGAATTACGGGGGCCACCGTGGCAGTGCGGAAAGAAACGCTAATTATACGGGTTCCTTTTAGGGGATGAAAAAGAGGGAGGGAGGGAGGGAGTGGGGGACGCGCGGAGCGAGGCAGGGCGAGGGAGGCGGCCGCCCCGCCCGGGTGCTGGCGGAGAAAAAGGCCGCCGCCGCCAGCGTGCACGGGCGTCAGAGCGTGCGGCGGGGCGGGGCGGGGCGGGGGGACAGAGGTCGTGTCACCATATGCACAGCCTCTTGATGGCCCGGCCGCCCGGAACGGGAAGGGGGAATGGGAATGGAAAGGGAAAAAGACAAGAGGGAAAGCCACGAGGCGAGGAGGCGTAGCGTGTGGGGGGCGGGGGTGAGTGAGGTGCGGGGCGCGGGGCGCGCGCGAGCTTGAATTGGGAATGGAATTTAAATTCGATCTGAATAGCTTTACACGTCGATGGCACGGGAGGGGCGGCGGCGTGCGGCCAGAGTAGGGGCGTGCAGGGAGAGTGAGAGAGAGGGAGAAAAAACAGAGGAGAGAGAACGGTGGAGAAAAGGCGTGCGGAACGGAGCAAGAGGGCGGGGGCGGACGGGGCGGGCGTTCGTGTTGCAAGCAGTTTCCAGGAAAAGCAAACGGTCGCAAGCGCGCGCCTCGCCTCGCCCCGCCGCGCCGGGGCTTGACTTCCATTGGCATGGGTACAGCCAGCTGTTTTTTTCCCTGCCGCCCCGCCCCGCCCCGTCACACAGCGCAAAGGCTGCGTGGCTGGCTGCAATGCGAGCGCAAGCGCGCCGCTGCGTGCGAGTCGCTGCCCCGCAGTTAGAGATTAATTCCTTGTCGTGGTTATCCTTATAGGAGCTGGCCCAGAATGCCTACATAATTGGACGACACGGAGAAGATTCTTTTCGTCACGCTTTTTAAATCAAGCAAACCGGACGAGAAACGGATGATTCTTTTACTGGCGAAACGGAATTTTATTTGACTTTTATTGGAACGCTAAAAGCGAGACAGTTGTTATTTCCCTCTTTTTTTATCTTTTTTTAACCTTGCTCTGTCTCTATCTCTCTCTTCGCGTCCTTCTCACCGGCTACGCAGCTGCAATGCGCGGAAAAGAGACAAATGGCCACGCTTTTCGTTTCGCCTGCTGGGCCCGCTTCAGGGAGCGCGGGGTAGCGGGACGGAGGGTAAAGGGCTGGCGGTGAGGGCGCGGGGGTGCGCGTCGTTGTCCCGCAGGCAAGCCGGCCAGCCCCCACACTAACTTAACTCAATGACATTCAACACTTCGCAAGAGATCGTTTTTACTGTCGTTTCTTTTTTATGTTTTTTTTCCTTCCAGGCAAAGGAGTTGCCTTCTAAAACCGTCGGAAACGATCGTTTTTTAAAAGGTCCCTTATGGAAGCCAAAACAACTAATAACACACATGGCTCAGAAGGACTCATCCTCACCCATCATGGTACGGAACTCTTCCGTCATCGGTTCCGTTGCGTTCTAGGGTTTTCATTTTTTTTTTAGGCAGACTTTTTTTTTTTAGACTGACTTTTACGTTTGGTATGAAGCCCAGTTAAAATATAAACCCCGTATTGATCCAGTATCCAGTAAAAGCCAGCCAGTTAAAATATAAGCCCCGTATTGATCCAGTATCCAATAAAAGCTAGCCAGTTCAAATAGTCCGCCATACAAGACAGCGAGCAGCCAGCAGGCAGCGCTCACTCCCCCAGCCCCCCACCCCTCCCAGTCTATATAGGAGAGGAGCGTGTGTGCGGGGCTGGCGGGCGGGCGGGCGGGCGCCACAAGAGCGTCAACGCTGTACCAGGCGAGCATAGCTGAAGCAGGAGGTGGCCCGGCGCTCCCCGCGCGGCGCGCAGCATGCAGCTGTGCCTCACCAGCCCGCGCCCGACCGCCCTCCCAGCCGCCCCTCTCGCCCCGCCCCGCCCCGCCCCCGCGCGCCAGCCATCTATGGACCCTTTGTATACAAGCGCGCTGCTGAACCCTCATCACGTTACACCTCTTGACAGCGTTCGCTCATATCGCAGTAAAGAAGTGACAAAGCTACGATTGGTCCCAAAGTTCCAATATTTAAGTTTGAAATGAATTGAGTACGGTGCAGATAATTTTAAGAGCCAGTTTAAATATAATCCAGTATGACCCAGTTAAAATTCAAGCTCCTAAGAATAAAAATCAGAAATCAGCCACGGTAAAACTGGAATCTTGTTAGGCAGCCGATTTGTCTGACTTTTAAGTTTCGTATAAAGCCCAGTTCAAATAAAAAGAGCGTGTTGTGTGCGGGCTGGGACCGGCCGGGAACCACGTTCGCTCGTATCAGAGAGTAAAGAAGTGACAAAGTTAGGATTAGTCCCGAAGTTTCAATATTTAAGTTTGAAATGAATATTGAATATGGTTCAAATAATTTAAAAGCCAGTTAAAATATAATACGATATGATTCAGTTTAAAAAAATTATAATTCTGTCCGAAATTGTCACTTTGTAGTATATATTGTCTCGTTTTGTTTTGATATTGTTTCGTATTGTTTATACCGGCGCACATAATTGTTTCCAGTTCCTCACCCCCTGGTTCCAAAATTACTGCAGTTGCTGTAAAAATTAGCGACTTATCCGTCGTTAATTTACGAAAGAATTTCCAACAGTTTGTCGCACTAAAGAATAAGTGACAAAGTTACAATTGGTCTCCTACTTCCTGGATTTAAATTTCAAATAAAATGAATGCGGTTCAGATAATTTAAAAGCCAGTTAAAATATAATCCAGTATAACGCAGTTAAAATTCAAGCCCGTAAGAAGAAAAATCAGAAAATCAGCCGTTAAAACTGGAATCAAAGTGTCCGTTCTGTTTCTACGCATCTCATTCCCGTGACAATTACCATTCATAGTCATATTCAAAATCAGCCGACTGCCTTCCTACCAGCCGGTAGGCCGGTTTTTTTAGAGTGCGAGTTGCAGGAAAGAGGTCAGTACCGAGTGCAGAGTGCAGGCAGGGGGAGGGAGGCATCGGCGCATGGCGCTAATTTACACATGGGCCGAGAGCTGCTATGGCCCCACCCACCCCACCCCGCCCTGCTGCCGCATCGGCAGCCCTAGCCAGGAGTACTTTAGATAACGGGTTGCGTATGCCCGCCGGCCAGCCGGGCCAGGCCAGGCCGTAACAAAGGACCAACATCATTCTACTTTGCGAAACAGCCACTCCGGCGGAAGTGGCGAGAAAGCAAGCAGGAAAAGAGGGTGGGGCAGGGGAAGGGAGGAGTGAGCGGTTGGGGCGGGGTGAGGGCGGTAAAGAGGGCGGGGGGCAGAGGGGCGCGCGACGCACAGCGAGAGGAGGTGGGGGGGGGGGGCAGGGATGCACAGATTCCATATTAGACCCGTACTTTATTACAAAGATTGCCCCTAAAACCAATTAATGAACACAGAGGGGCTCATGGCGGTCCCAGCCGTGGCCCGGCGCGGCGAGCAGGTCTAGCTAGCAGCCAGCCCGACCGGTATACACACTGCTGCGCGCACACCACCCAGTCTGGCTGATAAATATCTATATACATACACAGAGCGCGGGGGCGGCGGGGGAGATACAGGTTATTCCGTGATAACAATGAGCGTCTTTGCTTATTCTGGCGCTGCTGTGTGTTGACGCTGTTGACTTGGCGGGGGGCAGAGGAGGAGGGCCCGTTCCGCCGCCGCCGCGCCGCGCCGCGCCGCGCCAGCCCAAACAACATGCAACTGCTGCTCAGCAAGAACTTTAACAAGAAGCCCAATGAGGCAGAGAGCAGAGTGGCGGGGCGGGGCGGGGCGGGGCGGGGCGGGGCGGGGCGGGGCGGGGCGGGGCGGGGCGGGGCGGGGCGGGGCGGGGCGGGGCGGGGCGGGGCGGGGCGGGGCGGGGCGGGGCGGGGCGCGGGGGGGAGCGGAGCTGAAGGCCAGCGCGCCCCAACGCCTCTTCTTCGCGAAGCACAGCTGAGTGATTATCACCATGAGATCACGCGCTCACCACGCGGCGAGTGACCGGACGAGGGCGGGGACCGGAGCGGGGCGCAGGCGGCGGCCTCAAAGAAAGAAAACTATACTTGAATCGGCGCTGCGGCCGTGTAGTGACCCGCATGCGCAGCGGAGAGTCCGAGCCGAGTGGGCGGCACGGCACGGCACGGCAGCTGCTGGGGTCAGGGGTAAGGGGAGGTTCTTCTCCCGGGGCTCGCGGGTAGGTGAGGCACGTACCCTACGGCGGCGCGGGGGCGGCAGAAGTCCCAGGGGTGGCTGGGACTCATTCTCGCGGGGAACAGCCACTCAGTTACATCGACAAAAATGATCTGTCACGCGACTCGGCAGGTCAGCACATCCGACTGATTCAGAAGATCGCTCTCTTCCCCCAGTCCTTGTCGCACTCATGACGGTGCCCCATGTTGGGGGTGGCATGGCCTCATGAGTGCGAGAAGGACGGGGGTACGAGAGCGATCTTCTGAATCAGTCGACAGCGCACGCCGCGCCCGCAGCAGCGCGACGCGCGTGACATGCACAACCAAGACTACGACGCCGTCCACTCACCTGAGGGCTCGTCGTCGTCCTCGTCCTGGTCCGTGGCCACGGCCGAGTCGGCGGGCGGGTTCGCGATGGAGTTGAGCAGGTCGGCGGGCAGGGGCAGGTCGGCCGGCAGGTCGCCCGGACTGTTGCCCGGCAGGGTGTCGTCCGCGGCAGCAGCGTACGCGGCGGCGTAGGACCGGGCGCCGGCGTGGGAGCGACCGCCGTATGAGGCCGCGCAGCCCGACAGGCAGCCGAGGAGGGCGGCCAGCACGGCCAGCAGGCACGGCCCCCTGCAGGAGCAACAAGGAGCGTCAGGAACACGGCTATGAGCAGGAGCACACACTCCTAGAACTGGAGGGAGAGCTGGAGCAGGGCGGCCAGCCGACTGATTCAGAAGATCGCTCTCGCGCCTCCATCCTTGTCGCACTCATGAGGCCCTACCACCCTGAACATGAGGCATCGCCTGGGTGCGACAAGGACGGGGGCGTGGGAGCGATCTTCTGAATCAGTCGGCTGCACGGCCAGTAGGCATGGGCCCCTGCAGGAGCAACAAGGAGCGTCAGGAACACGGCTATGAGCAGGAGCACGCCCTCCTAGAACTGGAGGGAGAGCTAGAGCAGGCGGGCGCGGGCGTACTACTAAGACGTTCACCGAAGTAATTTTAGTAAACGAAACGCGGAGACTGACGGGAGAATGGCGCGCACGTCGGCGGCCAAGACCACACTCTTAAAATCCTAAGAAGAACTGGGATTCATACACTACGGATAAACCAAATTCATCGTAACCTATGAGCAAATTTATAAAATCTCTCCATAATACGAATCATTCTTGGTTCCACTCTGGTTTTTTGACAGCAAATGAAACCCTATGAACAACTTTGTTCGTAAGAATCACATCAGTACAATACAAATGGTTGAAGGTTTGTAATATACGAATATTATTCAATTAAAACATGAATTATTATAAAGCAGTACAATGAATCCATTCTTCCAATAATAAGTATAAATCATCAAGAACTAAAATAATATTAGCAAACTTTTATTTACTCTAGTATGCAAAAGTAAATGATTGTCAAGATGGGAAACATGAATTAAACGATTAATAAAGACTGGTTGTGGATGTAAGAGGCAAATGGGGAGAGACAATTTATTTTATGAAGTGTTTGCAAAATGATTCCAATGATTCCAATTCAAGGCGCCAGCTGTAACTTTCACTCACTTAGACAACAACAAGCCAGGCAGCCAGGTGATGAGGAGGATTCAGAGATCCATCAGGACAGGCAGTTCTGCATACATAACCTCTTAACCTCAACTGGAGACATATTGGAGATGCAGTTCATGTCGATGGACTTGCTCCACGGTGCAATATTCAACAAAGAGAGTAGCAAAACTTTAAAGAGATGGTAAAATAAGAATATTTCAAACGGACACTGGACTGATTCACATAAAACTCATTATGAGATTTACAATAACTGCAAGCGTTATCGTGGTCCCACCGGACCACCTCAACAAGAGACTTGCTCCACGGTGCAATATTCAACAGAGAGAGGAGAAAAACTTTAAGGAGATGGTAAAATGAGAATATTTCAAACTGACACTGGACTGATTCACATTAAACTCATTAAGAGATTTACAATAACTGCACGCGTTATTTTGCACTGACGCCATGTTGCCGACTGATCTACGAGGCGGCGCCGGCGGCGGCGGGCGGCGGGGCAGGGGAAGAGGGGAAGAGCTGTGGTAGTGTCACAGGGGCGCGCTCTTGCGGGCCGATCTGGAACTTCGGCAACTTTGGTCATTCCCTCCTACGTCATAGGAAAGTCAAGCTCGCCCACGACGACATGGGGTTCGGTGCCTTCCATCGCGCCGTCCCGGTGCACGAGCACGAGCGACGCTCCCCCGCACCATCGCGACACCGCCGTCTGGTCGGCATAGCGATTCTGGTGCACGCCCTCCTCGCTCTGTCTCTCTAGCACCTACATGTCGTACCTCACACGTCACACGTTTCTTTTTGTCCGACCTCCTTTTGTCCGAGCTGGCACTCTAGGTGTCATTTTTTTTTTTTTGTCCGACCTCGCCCACCCCTGCAGCACAGCACGTTGTGATTTAGAAGACGGCATTTGCACCTCCGTCCTTGTCGCTCCTACGGCGGTGCCCTATGTTGGGAATGGCAGGTATAGATGCGAGAGAGACAAAGCGAGGGGGGCGTGCACCAGAATCGCTATGCACTATGCAGACTGCGGTGTCGCGATGGTGCCGACACTCCTATGACGTAGGAGGGAATGACCAAATCTGTTGAGGTTCAAAATACAAACAAAGTTCATCGTAGGATTTTAAGAGTGCATTTCTCCTCGTTTGGTGGAACAGCTCCCGCCTCCACTTCGCCCTAAGTCCGCTGATACGTGAACACACGCTCACACACACACACACACACACGCGCGCGCGCGATGCCCCAGTAATCATCACCCCCTGTGGTCACGGTGCGCTTATAGCTGATGATCGGTGCGGCGCTGCTGCACTGCTCCCCCGCCACGCTCCGCCCCGCCCCCGCCTCGTCCTGTCCTACCCCACCAAGAGTCTGGTTTTCCTCGGTTTGTCTTATCGACCCCCCTCCCCCTCAGCTCCTTCCACGTGTGTGTGTGTGTGTGTGTGTGTGTGTGTGTGTGTGTGTGTGTGTGTGGGCGCGCGCACGCTTGACGCATACGTGGCTCTAATAGTTGATCTCCCCTTAAAGGCTTTTGTGTGAGGGACAACAACGCTGCGGTGCAAACAATAACAGCCGTGCCGCGCCGCTGTTGTTAGTCATCACCATGGCAACCGAAAGTTGTTGCCTCTATGAACAACACTCCTGCCGCTGCAGCAGGTGTGTGGGGTAGCCGAGCCGAGTCTGTTATCAATGCGAAACTGCTCGGCCAACAAATTACTGGAATGGCTGTCCTCCCCTACCCCCCGGGTTACGGAATCCCTTCCAGTCAGAGGGAGGCTGCGGCGGCTGCGGCGGGGCTCCGCCAGCTCGGCTCCGAAGCCGAAGCTTGCGGTCAGGGCATTGACAGGTGACGCCTCGGGTCCGTGCCGCGCTCGGTGCGGCGGGGCGGGGCGGGGTTGCCTTGCCTTTGGCCCCTCTAGTACGCCACCTCAGACTACTCGGCTGCCGACTGATTCAGAAGATCGCTCTCATTCCCCCGTCCTTGTTGCACGTACAGCGGTGCCCTATGCTGCCCAGGGTAGTGCTCCATGAGTGCGACGAGGACAGAGGCATGAAAGCGATCTTTGGAATCGCTCGGCTGGCTGAGGCAGCTCGGCCCCGGCCTGCTGCGGGCTGAAGCCTAGCCTGGCTGCGCCAAGGCACTCGGGTCGATATATAGTCGATCTGACGACAGAACGATGGGTCCTACGATCGTCGTCCGATCTCGCAGTGACGGGTGAACGTGGTCCGATCTCGCAGTGACGCGTGAACAAAGTCCGATGTGTCTTTCTCGTTCTCGCGGATCGCGCCGTGAGCAATAGACTTTAACACCGGATTACGAAAAGCGCAAGACCTTTTACCACCAGCGTCATTTTTCTTACTTTCCGATGCAATCTAACAGATATTTTTGATCGATTAGCCCCTGCGGGGCCGCTGAGGGGCGACACGGCAGAGGAGGCTCGGCTGACACGACCCAGGCGAATAAGAACGGCCTCCGACCGCCTCGTCAAAGCCCTGCAGGCAGCAGCAGCACGGTGCTGGCAGCGCGGAACAGCCGCCCCGCCCCGCCCCACCCCGCCCCGCCCCGCCCCGCCCCGCCCGACCACCCCGCCCCGAGGGAGGGAGGCGCGGCGAGGCAGCAGGGCAGCAGGGGCTGGAATTCTCACCCTAATTAATTCTAGGCAGCTCGCGCGCATTGGTTCGGGTCGAGTCGGGCGGAGCGGAGCGGGACGGGCAGGGACGGGAGACGGCGTGACTTATTCCCGTGTAGACCCGACACCCCGGGCGTGGCGTGGCGCGGCGTGGCGCGGCGGACACTCTGGCCTGGCGTCATGGCTCTGCTTTGCGCAACCCTCTCTCCGGCCCCGTCCTGGTCCCGGTCCCCCACCACCACGCCCTGCCGGCCCTGCCGGCTCTGCCCCTGCTGCTGCTACGACACGACACGCCCCTGTCAGTCATCCGCTTTATCTTTCCATCTCACAGAGCCGCGCTGCTGGGCCCGGGCAGGCCGGGGCAGACCAGGGCCAGCTAGGGCCCCATGGAGGCGGAGCGGAGGCAGGCGCCCCCCGGTCCGATGCCCCGCGAATACTTTCTCTTTCCTCATCTGCCAGTCAAACTCCGACTCATTTTGAGTCTCCAATGCCTTTGGAATTTTGTGTGTCCTGTATACAAATTACTCTCGTGAAACTAAAGCATTAATTACGTGCGGAGAATGAGACATTTCGAATCCAGTCGCTTTCCTGCACCCTCATAGCGGAAAATCAGTGCGGGTCGACACTAGGAGTGCGTGCGGCAGAAACGCACAGTGGCTGAGCGAAGTAGAGTTTAAAGAAATACGGGACGGTTTCAGCCCAACCGCCGTTTTCGTAGGTAACCTACAAGTTAGTAAATTAAAGTTTATTTGTAATCACAGGGCGAGAAGACGAGAGAGACATGAGAGTATGAGTCGGGCAAGGTAGGGGAGGGGGACACATGTCCAATAAAAAAAATAATGTTAAAAACATCTTCAATTTCAGGAAAATGAACCATGCAAATACCGTATCATATCATATGAGCATTTTGATAGCCACTTTGCTGTTCACATCAAGTCTTATTGATCAACTTTGCCAAGCGCCATGAATTTATTTCAAACACATGTGTCTTTTCCAAGGTTTCATCCCACAAGGTAGACATTTCAGAGTGAATAATTGAACGTTCTCCCCTTTCCAGAGTGGCAAAGTCGAGCGGACGGCTTGGGGAAGAGGGGAGGGAAGAGCAGGAGGTGACCTTCGCTTCGGGGCTGATGTATATCGCCTGACGTTCGTCTCGACGGAAAGAAGGGTAGGGTTGGCCCTGGTGTAGGGCCTTCCCTCCCGGCCCCCGGCCCGGCCCGGCCCGGGTCTGCCTCCCTGACCGGCTGCCCGGCCCGGCTCAGCTGCAGCGCTTCCTATCCCGGTGTCAGCTGGTCGCGAACGTGAGCCCCCGTGAGCCCTCGGGCCCCAAGCCCGGCCCGGCGGGGCCCCAATCAATGGAAGTGAGCCGGCGAGGCGACCCAGCTGCATCGGCGCGCCGGCCCCGCCCCGCCCCGCCCCGCCCCGCCCCGCCCCGCCCCGCCCCGCCCCGCCCCGCCCCGCCCCGCCCCGCCCCGCCCCGCCCCGCCCCGCTCCGGCCCGAGCTGCCCGCCCCGCCCCGCTGCCCTTCGCCCCGCTGTCAACACGTCATCAATCACCGGCTCGAGCCCCGCTACCGCCGCCCCCGGATCCGCTAGAGTCAGGCACGAGCAAGTAGCTCTACTTTTATTTATTTTTATTTTGCCCCCCCCCCCCCCTCCCGGCCCTTCGATTCCACCCCTTCACAGTGATGTCTGGTGCGCTCGCTGCCTGGGATCGTCGCCGAGAACACTCCTTTACTTCCTTTACCTGTTCGGGAAGGTGGAATGCCGCTGCGCTTTTCTCTCTCTCTCTCTCTCTCTCTCTCTCTCTCTCTCTCTCTCTCTCTCTCTCTTATCTGAACGGTTGGAGTGTTGTCTTTTTCCCTTTTTGCCGGGACGGGGACGGTCGCGAGGGGAACGCCCGAGCGCCACCCGCGCCGCCCCGCGCGGCCGCCGACGCCGACGCGACGCGCAGAGTTAAGAAACTATACCCCTCGAGACGCAGGCAGGGGGAGGGGGGCTGTGCTGCACACGAGCGACTCCTAGGCTCGTAGCGAAATTAAATTTTGCGTGCGCTTCCTCAAGGACGATGACGTAAGCCCCGGGCGCTCGTCGCCCCCTAACAGCCACGCCACGCCCCGCCCCGCCCCGCCCCGCCCCGACCCCGCCCCCGCCCCGCCCCGCCCCCAACCCGCCCCGGGTCCTAGTGCGGGTGGGGCTCCGGCCGGGCGCCCTAGGCAGCACCGAGCCGGCCCCTCCTCAGCCCAGCTCTCATCAAAATTACGCGAGTTTGGAGCGAGTCGGGACGGAGTGGCGGAGCGTGGCGGAGTAGGACCGAGCGGGGCGGGGCGGGGCAGGGCAGGGGAGGACCACGAGGGCAAACAAACGCCACCACTTTATAAAAATGTTCACAGCTCAGCCCAGCAGCTCGACACGGCCGGCGCAGCGGCGAGTGATGGAGCGGCAGGGGCGGCAGGGCCGATAAAGAGGGGGTTGATAACTGCGATTAAGATCCCCAGCCCCGCGGGGGGTGGCCCGGGCCAGAAGGGTGATCCCGCAGCACCCTGGTTTCGTCGCTCTCTCCTTGTCGCACTCATGGGGCACGGCCATTAGGTGCAAGAGAGAGGGCACTACAAAACGGTGTTCGGAATCGCCTTTGCAGCTCTGCGTCACGGGCCGTAAAAAGCAGCCGGCGGCATGCGGCCTCCCGGTTTGACCGCTCAATTCCGGTTTTGGAAAAGTTTGCGGCGGTGCGGCCGAGCCGGGCTGAGCGGCGGCCGATCCAAACACAGCGGCTGGGGATGGGCTGGGCTGGGGCGGCGGTGCATTTTCCGCCGGTCGCTGGGCAGCCTGGTTCGGGACAGGGCCTCGGCAGCGGCAGGGCAGGGCAGGGCAGGGCAGGGCAGGGCAGGGCAGGGCAGGGCAGGGCTGGGCAGGGCAGGGCTGGGCAGGGCAGGGCCCGGCTGGAGCAGCGGCAGCCCACCCGCCGCGACAACCTTTTGACGTTAACGCCATTATTGGCCTTGTTCGAGGGGCAATTCTCCACATGTGGTGTGGCGGCGGTGCGTAGCGCCCGCTGCGTGTCGGGGACCACGAGGGGTGCAGACGTAAAGCTGGGAGAAAAAGGGGTGGGGGGCAGCGCATGGCTTTTGGCAGAAACCGCTCACCGATCGACTGCTGTCCCGATCAGCTGGTACCGAACGACCGAAATTGCCTTTTTTAGGGGTTCGGCCGGCGCGGCAGGGGGAACGCGACGGGGGAAACGTGCATATTCATCGCCCCCCTCCCTCCCTCCCGCTGGGGGTAGGGGTGGGGGGTGGGGCAGGAGGGGTTGGCTTAATCCACTGGCCCCCATAAATTACGACGCCTGGGTATAAAACGGCGGGGGGCGCGCGGTGCGAGGCGCGGGGGCAGGCGTGCTGGAGGGAGGAGGGGCGCACGGGGGCAGCGAACGGGGGGAAGCGTGAGCGCGCCGGCGGCGAGGATATGCGAGCTGGGAGCGCTCGAGGAGGGAGAGGTGTCTCGGTGATGCAAGCGCTGCGCTGGGGGTGGGAGGAGGGGGTGGGGGAGGGGAGGAGGGGGTGGGGGAGGGGAGGAGGGGGTGGGGGAGGGGAGGAGGGGGTGGGGGAGGGGAGGGGAGGAGGTGCGCGTGGTCGGCGACACAGCCAATCAGGAGTAATTACCAGCGCGCGGCAGGAGCGGAAGCAGCGAGCCCGCATTCTTGAGCCACTTTGCCAGCCAGCAGCGCCACCACGCCCGGCCCCGGCGCCCCGGCGGCGGCTCACGCTCCGCCCGCCCACCACCACCACCCTCCGCCCCGCTCCACCCCTCCCCTCCCAGCCCCACCCCTCCCCTCCCCTCTCCACCCCCGAGCCGCACCGCTAGAGCGCGCGCCTTTGTGAACTGAGATTCCCCGGAGGACGAGCCCGAGTGCAGCAGCGCGGCAAACACCCTCTACCTCTCCTCCCTCTCTCACCCCTTCAGAAGAGCGCCCTCATCCCTCCGTCCTTGTTGCACCTTCAGCGGTGCCCTATGCTGGCCATAGTAGTGCTCCATGAGTGCGACGAGGACAGGGTTATGAAAGCGCGATCTTCGGGATCGCTCGGCAGCCCGACACCGACAGCGGCTCTCGGGGAGGCTGGAGGCTGCGGTGGGGCGGCACTGGTGCGGCGTCCTCCCCGTCCCGTCCCTTCACAATAACGAGGGTCACGACCACGGCGGCCACCGCCGCCATCCGTGCCGCGCGTAGAGGTCCAGAGTCCTCGGCGACCAACAGGCAGCAAGCAGGCGTTCTGACAGCCACGCCGGCTGGGCCGGCCGGCGGGCCGCGAGCCGGGCGCGGGGGGCAGGCCACGCAGGGTGGATTTATTACGCTAACCGCAGCAAAAGTAATGCCCGAAAGTGGCTGCTGCTCCTCCGACTCAAGGCCCCATATTTCCCCAGACAAACAGCGGCAAACAAAATTATTTATCCGCGCAGCAGTTTAGGCGGCGGCGTTACGCGGTGAGAAAACGCGGCTGGCGAGGAGGTAGGGGGAGAAAGGGGCTTCCACCCATCCGCCTGCCTGCTCCTCCCCCCCCCCACCCCCCCGCCCTCCCACTCACCCGCGCCTCTGCATGACGGCGAGGTGCCGGCGGCTAGCGGCCCGGGGTCCTGTGCACCCGCCGCGGCGCCTGCAGCCGCGCTGCCCGCATTCGGATAGCGAGGGGGCTCCCTCATAAATCAGACGGGGCTGCGATGCGCGCCGCGGCTAGGCGTGGCGCGGCGGGGTGGGGCGGGGCGGGGCCGGCGGGGCGTGGTACGGTGGGGTGGGGCATTCCCCCCGCGGGTCGGAAGACGCCTGGCTCGTCCCGCCGCCCCGGGCGCCGCGGGGTGAGAACTTTCTTTTTGCGCAATAAAGCCGCGGCTGCCCCGCCGCGCCTCGCCGCGCCCTTCGCGCGCCACATTCTGGACAATATTTGCCGGCACGCCGAGCGCCGTGCGACCCCCTTTTTCTTTTCCCCCTTTTTTTCCAGCCTGAAGAATTTCTTCCTCACACCTCAAGCTGCCTTTCTTTTTTGGAGGATGGGGGAGGTGCGGGGTGAGTGTTGGGCGCTGATCCTCGCCCCCGCTCCCTGGTTGACTACGGTCTGCCATATCAGCGACGTATTACCTGCACCCTCTGCAGCGAGCCCCCCCAGCCGCACCACGCCCCACCGAGCCTTACTCAGCCCCACCCAGCCTTACCCCGCCACCCGCCCCACCCGGCACAGCCGGAGAGTGTGCTGCAACACCGGTGATAGTGGCAGAGGAAAGCCGTAAAACGGACCCGTAACGCTACCCCCTCACCGCTGTCGAACGCCTTGCAAAAAGGAAGAAAAAAAGTCGAGGCTCGCGATAAAGAAAAAATGTTATGAGAATTGGGAAAAGTGGACTTTCTTTGTCCACTTTCGTCTTATTCTCTTTAGCCGGCTTTTGCTGCGCGGTACAGACCCCAATTAGCACGGATCCTCGAAGCGGTTCCCTGCTGCAGCTCGCGACCCGCCCTAGCCCGCCCCACCCCCACCCCGCCCTGCCCCGCTGCCCCGCCCCGCACGCCCGTCTTAATCACGGAACCCGGGCCGCCCCTGGACGGCCGGGTCAGGCTCGCCTGCACGGGGCGTTATTAGTTTGGCCTTTATTTATTTTGAGTCCCTCTCCGTCTCTCCTTATCTTTTTTTCGCTGCCGCTTTCTCTCTTTTCCATTCATTTGTCGCTTGCCGCTTATAACTTCTGAAGGAGTTTCTGCGCCATCACGTCTGGGTGCCGGTCCTGGTGGGCGGGCGGGCGGTGTCTTGTGGCTGCGGCTTCGGCCCAGTTCCGGTCCGCTGCGGGGTGGGGCGGGGCGGGGCGGGGCGGGGCGGGGCGGGGCGGGGCGGGGCGGGGCGGGGCGGGGCGGGGGCGGGGCGGGGCGGGGCGGGGCGGGGCGGGGCGGGGCGAGGCGAGGCGGGGGTGCGGTGGACCGGTATCCGTAGCGGCCCAGCCCGGCCCCGCGCCTCTCCTCCAGATCCTACGTCATCAATGGTCTCTCGCGTTTTCCTCTCTTCTCCTCCGCTTCACTCTAAAAATGCGTGGCGTTTTTCGTACTCAAAAGTTATCATCTTCCCCTACTTCCTTTCTCTCCGGGGTGACTCAGTGCACAAAAACTAGTGGAACGCTTCTGGTCGGGCTGGGTGAGTCGGGTGGGTTGGGTCTGTAGGAAGGGGTAAAATTTAAACGGGCGCCGAGAAAAGAGCGCGCGGGTAAAGTCCTTGTAGTATATACGCCCCCATGCCTCTGCCTCCCCAGCCGACGCGGAATTACCAGGCGCACCGTGTTTTTCTTCGGTGACGAACCCTCCCATGAAATTATTAACCGGGCCGGAAAGGTACATAAGAGGTCGCGGCTGGAGACGGGGTCTGGGAGGCGAAGGGAGGGGGTTATGGAGGGGGTAGAAAAAGAAATGGGCAAGGAATAGACGGAGAGGCAGTGCGAGGAAGCTGGTGGAGAGAAAAACCCAACCGCACAGCGCTCTTAGCCTCGCCCGCCTCGCCGGAAAGAGAATCCCAAGTGAATATCCCGCTCGTCCTTGATTAAAACAATGGCAGGGAAAATCATACATATTTGTATTAAGGTACTTGTGGTAGGCTGAAATAAAGAAAAAAAGAGAGAAAAAGACGCTTAAGACGTGTATTACTTTTCTTCTTTTTTTGTGTGTGTGTGGGGTGGAGGGGGGCGGTTATCAAGTCCTTTTGCTTGACGCCTCCTCACCTTTGTCTCGTTCGCTCTATCCTGCTAAACTATTATTCAGCTGATCCCCGGGGGCCCGACCGAGCTCGCATTTTTTCCCCCTTTTTCTGATGGGAACAAACTAACTTGTTCCTCCTCCCAGACAGATAATGAGTGAACTGCGTGTAGGGGAGCTACCGTGCCTTTCCTTCCCATAGTCCTCTCTCACTCTCTCACACACATACTCTCTCTCTCTCTCTCTCTCTCTCTCTCTCTCTCTCTCTCTCTCTCTCTCTCTCTCTCTCTCTCTCTCTCGCTCGCTCGCTCGCTCGCTCCCCTCCTCCCAACTTTCTCTCATTTACGGTCTTTGTCTCGATTTTCTAGATTCGCTCTTCTGTTGCGCTCCTGCTTATTCCCGCCACCGCGCTCGCTCTGTTCGCTCGCACCCCCTCCCCTCCCTCTCTCTTCTTCTCTCCCGCTCGAATGAAATATTCACTCACCTTGTACGCGTTCGGGCTAACTCGGTGGGGCGTGGCGAGGCGTGGCGAGGCCTTGCCCCGCGTGGCGTCGCCTCATAATGCAACCAAGTATAATCCCGTGGAATTACAGTAAAGCGAAACCCCGGCTAAATAATTAAGGAAAGAGTCTCGCGCGCGCGGGCTGCGGCTGGACCTGGAGGAGGGGGGGGGGCAGAATACTGATCGGCTCCTCGTGACGTCATTTCGAAGGAAAACCATTCAAGTTATTATTTGTCCTACCTACCCCGGCAATATCCGTAATAGTGCTCTCTGTAAAATTTCATTTATTCCTCGCAGAAAATACCGCGGGCCGTCGTGAGCAGAAGAGGTTTTGGCAGAGCGGCAGCCGCCCCTGTTCGGTTCGTGGGGCCGGCGGTAAAACTTCCACAAAAGCGGCCTTCGTTTTGATTGGACGTGTTAAATATTTGACGTCACATGGTCGAGCTGCGCTGCACCGGGCGGGCTGGCCGGGGAGAGAGTGTTCCGAGCCCAGGCGGGCTGCTCTCCCCCCCCTCTCTCTCTCTCTCTCTCTCTCTCTCTCTCTCTCTCTCTCTCTCACTCAGTTGTCCTATTTCTTCCATTTCCTCTTGAATGGTCGGTTCGCCCCCCCCCCACCCCCTTTTGCATCTCCAGACTATCTGGCCTGCGCGCGCGCCGAGAGAGTACCATCCCGAAATACAAGGCAACCCCCTTCTGCTCCCTGGTGAGTCCTGTCCCGCGCTACCTCGCCACCGGTCAGGCGCGCGCGGGCTTCTCTCTTTCTCCTCACTCCTCTCTATGCTTTTACGCTTTTCCGCGCTCTCCCTCCCGCAATGCAACAAACACACACGGACTCGCTCGCACGGCGGCACCGGACCGAAACAGGGAAAAACTCCGCTTCGCCCCACCCTGCCGCGCCCCGCCCGGCTCACTCTCAGCCCACTTACGTACATTTTGTAAGTAACCACTAAAAATTTTGTGCAGCAGTAATATACTTAGGAAATTACTAAGTAATAAGCACAATTTCTTATTTATTCATTTAGAATATTACCTATTTAATTACTTAGAAAAAAAGTCCGTAAAATACTTACGAATTTGTAATTAATACTTAGAAATTACTAAATATTTTCCGAAAGTTTAAAATTTTTAGTCGTCTACGAAAGAAAAAGTCATTAGTGGGCTGAGAGTGCTCATATTGGCACTCGAGGAGCAGAGCGAGATCCAACCCTTGAATACAGTCCGGGATAGTCCTACCCTTGAATGCCCAGTCTAGCTCTTGGCCGACGGGGAGGTAGGCAACACGCCAAAAAGGACTGCTCTTGTTTTGCCTATCCGCTGTCCGTCAGGCGGCACGGGTCGCCGTCACCACTTAGTCAGTTTATTGGTCGCATTATTATATTTTTTTGACTCCACTTTTCGCTCTGTTTTATACGTTGTTAGGTATGACCATGCACCAATATAATAATAATTATTATGATTGTTATTATTATTATTATTATTATTATTATTATTATTATTATTATTATTATTATTATTATTATTATTATTATTATTATTATTAATCTAAGAGATATCATGAAAGTTGGAAAATAAATCAAGAAAAGCCGCAGTAGTTGGGCTTTCAAAATCCAGAGTTATCTCTCGACAATTTGCTCGTCTCAAATTTCCGCCCCACCCATGACCCGCCCCGTTCTACGCCACGGCTGCATCCCGATGTGATTGCGACTGCAGACTGGCTGGGCTGGCCGGCGCGCACGCGTGTGAGCAGGTCAATAATAGGCGTTTTTTTTTTGGGCTGCGCTCTGTGGGAAGAGATGGGCAGCCACGCGGTGTCCGAGAGGACCCGTATAGGCACGGGTGAAGCACTGCTCGTTTTGTGTTTAATGAAAATAAAAATAAAGCAATAATGCCTCGCTGCAACTCATCTCGCATGGAGTGAGGCGCTGGGCGCGGTGCGGTGGGCAGCAGGGCGCGCGCGGATTTTAATCGGCGGAACGCAAGTGTTGCTTATAGGAGGCTGTAAAACAAAAAGTTTACAGCCTCGGCCGAAATAACCCCCGAACGACTGGCAGCGAATAAATTAGAGGCCACCGTGGCTATAATAAGGGGGCAAAGTAGGAAAAGTGAGGTAAAATATTTAGTCGTACTAGGGAAATTCTTGTGAGCGTCGCAGGGCATGGTAATCAAGAAATGTGTTTTTCCACCCTGTTTTTTCTCTTTTTCCTTTTCTTCTCGCGAATTTCGCGCCGCTTTGGGCGACTACACGAGTGCGAATCACGCGGAATCACGCGCCCCCGCGCTTGCAGTCGACATCACCGTGCGGCCCGTAGGGGCGCGGCGCCGGGGCCGGGGGAGCGGGGAGGGGTAATAAAACTGAGAGCCGGGTGTGGAAAAAACACCCCTCCTCTGTGAGGGGCGCAAAAAAAAAGAATGTGAGCGCGCTAAACTTCCGGCACCAACCGCGGCACGCCCGTTACGGCTGCAATAGTCCTCCTTCTCCTGCCCCCGCCACGCCCCGCCCCGCCCCGCCCCGCCCCGCCCCGCCCCGCCCCGCCCCGCCCTCTGTCGGTCCGACCCGAGTCGTCATAAATTGTTCGATACCGCGGCGGCACCGGGCGCGCGCTCGCCGCGCGAATTTAGGGGAATGTTTTCCGGAACTGGGAAATTAGAGTTTCACTTCCAGAACGGCGCGCGCGGTGGCGGTGGGGTCAGCGTGGGGCGGAGAGCGGGGCGGGGCAAGGCGGGGCGGCGGAGCGGGGCTGGGCACGGGCCTGCAGAGCGATTCTGGTACACGCCCTCCTCGCTCTGTCTCTGTCGCTCCTATACGGCGTACCTCATGAGTGCGAGAGAGACAGAGCGAGGAGGGCATGCACCAGAATCGCCATGCAGGCTACTTACAGCTATGCGATGCGCTTATGGGTGTAGCCGCAGCTGTGCGACAGGGAGCGAACCATGACCACGCTGCCTCTGCCGCGGACCGCGGAGAGAGAGAGAGAGAGAGAGAGAGAGAGAGAGAGAGAGAGAGAGAGAGAGAGAGAGAGAGAGAGAGAGAGAGAGAGAGAGAGAGAGAGAGAGAGAGGGGTGGGGAAAAAAACTGCATGCACTTAGTCCTGTGCTCAATCGAGCACTATATGTTTCGCTCCCTTTTACTGTCTCTCTCTTGCTGGAGCAAAAGGGTACGCGTCAACGTGATGTTAGGTCAGTGCACAGCGGCGAGGGGTGACGGCTCCACCCGAGCAAAAAACGGAGAGAGAGAGAGAGGGAGGGAGGGAGGGAGGGAGGGAGGGAGGGAGGGAGGGAGGGAGGGAGGGAGGGAGGGAGGGAGGGGGGGGGGAGAGGGAGAGGTAGAGCAAGAGGGAGGGAGGAAGCGGTGGTGTGGGGCGCTTCTAGTGTTGCACTGGAATGCCCGCAGCGCCACGCCACGCCCCGCGGGGTGCAAACGCGCGGAATGTCGGATTACACGCCTCGCTCCTGGGGCCGCCCGGCCCGGCGGCCTGCCCCACCCCGCCCCACCCCGCCCCACCACGCCCCACCCCATACCCCGCCCCACCACGCGACGCCACGCCACGGGTTGTGCTGGGGGATTCTCGATCCCCTCTCGTGTGCAATTATCATTGCAGTTTCAGTGCAGAAGGACAAAACAAATGAACGCTGGGCATGCGTGCGCAGCAGCTCGCCCGGGGCGGCCAGGGGGGGCTGCTAGCTGCCTCGGCTCGGGCTCGCCAGACAGTTATACCGGCGAAGGCAGGGAGGGGGCCCGAGGGGCGGGGAGGGGGGGAGGGGGGGGGGCTGCTCTGTCACCACAGCTAACCGGGGAGAGCGGCTGGAGGGGGGCGGTCTCGTGACCATCAGGCCCTTCCTTTCCTGTCACGAGCTGTAACGTTGTCAGTGTGTGAGGGGGCGGAGCGTGGCGGAGCGAGGCTAGGCTGCGGGGAGCGGGGAGCGGGGCTTGATGTGGCCCGCACTGGAACATCCGAAACCTCTTAGAGACCTTGGGTTGGCCGCTCCGGCAGCGTGGCGAGGCGTGGCGTGGCGTAGCACCACCGCACCATGCCACACTACTCCGTGCTGGAAGAGGATGTGGCCATTTTCTAGGATGTCCTCCTCCTCGGCGCCACGCCTCGCCCGACCACGCCACGCCACGCCGCGTCACACACCGCACCGAGCCTTGCGGTCTAGGCCAGGCCAGCGCAGCGCAGCTGTCTGCGGCCCTCAACACCCTTCTACACGCCATGTCCCGCTCTTTATTCTCGGCCTCTCTCTCCCTCTCCCACCATTTAAGACTCACACAAACATGCACATTTTTTTCCCCCGCGACCACACTTGCACCTTCTTGCTGATATAGCGCAAGGCGACACAAATCATGCATTATTTCAGAATTTGTTTTTCTCTGTATTTTTTAATAACCCATAAAACACTTGGAGAAGGAGTATAGTATTATATTTGAATGGGGTGCCGCGCGGGTATTTCGGCTGGCGCTTATCGGGTACGTGTGCGCGTTGCCGCGCGGCGCCAGGCAGCTATGCGGCGCTATGCGGCGCTATGCGCGGCCGCGAGGCGGTCCGTCCGCTTTGGGACATTGATAAGGAGAGAGGACCGCGGGCGCCGTTTTTATGCCCCGCCGGGCTGGGCCGGGCATATCATGGAGTATAACCGGTTCACTTAGCGTGGTGTGCCGTTTATAGTCGGGGGGCCGCGACGCGACGGCTCGGTGGGGCCGGGCCGGTCCGGGTCGGACTTTACAGCCGGGAGAATGCGCTATACATCGGCACGCTCAGCGCTCAGCCGCCATCGCGGTGGGCCAGGGCCGATCAGCGAGGGAGGGGAGAGAGAGGGAGGGGAGCTCTGAAGGAGAGAGAAAGAGCCACAGAGGGGGATAACTTCATCGGGGCATAAAAAATATGTGGGGTGGGGCGGCTCGCTCGCGGCTCGCCCCGGGGCGGGGCGGGGTGGGGCGAGGCGGGGCGGGGTGCGTCGGGGTGCGGCGGGCTCAACCAGGCCGCGAGGCGCAGGGGCTTCTGCTGCCGGTGTGGCTGGCGTGGCGGTGCGTTCGCGTGGGCCGGAATATCTGGTGTGGTGTTCGCGGAGCGTGGCGAGGCGAGGCGGGACGTGGCGGGGCGGGGTGGGGTGGGGACGGGTTCCGCCAAGGAACCAATGCAGGCTGTTGCGCATGCTTTACGAGCAGCCGTGCGGGGCCGTGGCGTGGCGCGCCGGTGGTAGGGCTTTATATTTACAGCGTGGAGGGCTGTAGATACACACACACACACACACACACAACATACTCTTCGCCTGCGGGGCGCGGCAGTGTGGGGCTCCGCTCGATATTTAAGATGCCATGCATCAGCGCCTGCGGGGCTAGCCAGGCCTGCCGCCGCGCGCCTGAACGGAATGCACGTTGGGGCGGGGCGGGGCGGGCGGGTCTGCAGGCCAGTAGGGTAACCAACACCACGTCCAGCGCATGTCCATCTGCTCTGCGGGATACGTATCCGTGACCTCATTCACCTCCAGGAGGAGAACCTCGAACATGTCACACGTCCCCGTATCGACTTCACCACCAAAGCCGCGCCGGCCGGACCACTAAAACAATATTACATTCATTCCCTTTTTAATTCATCTCCTCTTCTCTCTATAGTCACTTTCGAGTGCGGCCGTCGTACGCGCAGGAAGCGCCGCCGCAGGAATCCTATTCCTTTCGCGTCGCGGCGCCCGAGTGGGAAACGGTTTCATATAAACCGGGCTGCTGGCCGAGGTCCCTGCCCAGCCCCAGCCACTGCACAATACAGTACAGTGGCGCACCGTGCGCTGCGGGGGAGGCAGAAAAAGTGACGACGGAATGCTCGGCGCGCGGGGCGGGGCGGGGCGGGCCTGTCATCGGGAGGGGTCCGTGCGGAGCGGGAGGGAAGCCCGTGCAGTCGCAGACCCAGGCCAGTCGCCCCCATCGCGGCTCCCTCCCTGGCACAGTCAGGAAGGTGCAGCGATGTACTACACACTCCCGCCGGACCGGCTCGGCCCGGCCCCAGCCGGTCTAGAGCAGAGTGTTCCCGCCAACGTGCGCCATTAATAAAAACCAGGTGCGTGACTATCTCACGCTTTTAGGTATGCGTTACTTTTTATGCGTTCACCTTTGTCCTTTCGCAGAATTAGGACATTTCCAACGCGCACTTTGACTCGTTTAATTGTGGGGATGCTTGATTTAATCACGAACCAGGTGTAACGGAGTGGCCGCGCCTAAGTGTCGTGCGGGTACTCCCTTATTCTCACGTGACGCGTCATAATGGTCCCTGCGCGTGCCAGACGGGTACGCAACAACACCACAACGCTGTGAAGCGCGCACGTGTGCTGCACCCGGCGCGGGTACTAGTCAGCCGACTGATTCAGAAGATCGCTCTCATCCCTATCCGTCCTTGTTTGCACCTACAGCGGTGCCCTAATGCTGGCCATGGTAGTGCCCCATGAGTGAGACAGAAAAATGAAAGCGATCTTCGGAATCGCTCGGCAGTCACCTGGAGCTGGTGCGCCGCCGGTGCGGGAGCGCTGTCATGGTGTCGGCCGGCCTCCTAGCTCATGGCACGACTCCCTCGACGTGGAGCAGGTGGTGCCTGCCGCCCTGGCCGTGTGCCCGTGCCCCCGCGGGCCCCGCGGGCCGGGGTGCCTCGCGCGGATGCGGTCACCCCGCGCGCTGCGCTGTCACCCGGGTGACGAGGGACGGTGGTCGCGCGTACGCCGCGAGGGCGAGGGCGGGTCTCGCGCGGTATCGAGTCGCGTCGCGCGGGGAGGGTGACACGGCTGCCCTTGCGCTGCGCTGAGCCCTGATGCGTCCTCCACGCCGCACGGCCGGCGAACGACTGAGGAGGCCCCGCGCGCCGCGAGCGCTGAGGGCTGGGGGCGGGCCGGGGGCAGGCCGGGGGCGGGCTGGGGGCGGGCCGGGGGTGGCTCGGAGCCCCACCCCACCCCACCCCACCCCGCGCCACCCCACCTCCACCACTGATGGGGCAAAACGGCTAGGAAGTGTGCACGGCGTGGATATGGTTCTTCCCCGCCGCGCCCGGCCCGGCCAGGCCGTCTGGAGGAGGAGCGAAAAGGAAAAGTGACGCAGAGATAGGGAGAAAAAAGAGAGAGAGAGAGAGAGAGAGAGAGAGAGAGAGAGAGATGCTCCGTGCCTTACTCTGCGGTGCTCCTTGTGCGCATGGCTGCTGCTGCGCGGCAGTGCGCCGGTAAATGGTGGGATTTGTCCGCAAATTGGGAGGAATACGCCGCAATCGAAGGCGGGAATCTAATCACGGCGTCTGGTCTGGGTGTCTGGGTGTTTGGCGTCTGTGTATAGTGGGGTGGGGGCTTTGTGCGGGGCGAATACGCGGGGCGGGGCGGGGTAGGGGGCGGCAGAACAGCCCGACGCTTCGCTTAATGTGCCTCCTGCAACGCAGCAAGACAGTCGTGCACTCGTACATGGGAGAAAATAAGACGGTGACGGTGAGAATTGGGGCGAGTACGAGTAGTATTCGAATCGCGGGTCGCGGGATGCTGCGGCGTGGTGCCTCGCGTACGGCAAGGGAAGCCGTTGCTAAACGAATTTGAGTCGTTTGTCGTGGCCGGGTGCGCAGCGCGCAGCGGCGTGCCGGGCCGGGGCCGGGCCCGAGCGGCACAACACAATGAGGGCCTGCATTACCCGCCTTTCTCCCTCTCACTCGCCTGTCGGTCTCTCTTCCTCTCTCTCTCTTGCTCTCTATCTCTTTGCGCGGGGCTAGAGCACCATTGTAATTGGTGCTCTCAAAGCGACGCACACGCCGTGCCCTCTGGTCTGGTCTCGCGACATGTGTATGTGTATGTATGTGTGTGTGTGTGTGTGAGAGAGAGAGAGAGAGAGAGAGAGAGAGAGAGAGAGAGAGAGAGAGAGAGAGAGAGAGAGAGAGTCGTCAGAGAGGCTACAAGCCACGGAAAGTCACACTTTCCCTGTAGGACTTCTCTTCGACTTCTCTTTTTTGCGTTAATCCTTGCGGTGGCTTTTCTTCTTGTAGTTGTCGTTCTGTTTTGTTTTTTTCTTTTTTTTCTTTCTTTCTGGATCACAAATCTCGCATTTTCACTCCTTGCGCAGTGATTTAACGCTCGTCTCTGCGCTCAGCAGAGCATTATGTTTTCTGCAGTCGTTCCTCTGCACAATGACGCCGCGCGGGCCCGGCCCGGCCCGGCCCGGCCGGCAGCGCGGTCGTACGCTGGAGGACATACGCCCCCGCGTCTGTAATGAACGTATCATGTTGATCGTAAAAAGGCCGCCCCGGGGGAGAGGGAAGGGAAGGGAGGGTCACACCGTCATAAAAAGTACGTTCTGCGGAGAGTTTGACGACGACTCTTCCGCGCCGCCCGCGCCGCCCGCCCCGCCCCGCTGGCCTGACGCGACGGAAGCCGACGCCATGATTTTGACGAGAAGAACTGCCCGCGCTAAATACAGAGGGGAACTCAGTGTATTTTGGAGCGGCCTCGGCAAACCTTATTTTCCATTTTCCATCTTTTTTAATGGCCATACTTACCAAAATCATTTGAATATCACTGAATACCACTGTATAGCATGTAATGGTTGAGAAAGATTAACGGTGAATATTTGGAGCCCCCCTCCCGTTCGCCCCCCTCCTGGGTTGTTTCGCGTCGCCGGGTGACGGGCGAGGTGACGGTGATTTTGTGGTGGTTCAGCTCAGCAGCCCGCCCGCCGCGCCACACGTCAGCAGTGTGCCCTGGTTCGTGGAGGCAGGCTAGGCGGCAGGAGCTCCGTCAGTGGGGGGGGGGGGTGAGGAGGGGGCGGGGGGGGAGGGGTGAGGGAGCATGGAGAGACGGAACCCCCTCCTAGACCAGGCCAGGTGTCCCCCGGAGCAACTCGAGCCGGACGCGCCGCGCCTGCGTGCTACTGTATCACAGGCAGCCGTCTGATTCAGAAGATCGCTTTCATGCCTCCCGTCCTTGTCGCACTCAAGAGTTATGCCAGTCCCAACATAGGGCAGCGCCATAAAGTGCGACAAGGAAGGGGACACGACAGCATAGTATAGCGATCTTCGGAATCAGACGGCAGACTACCCCTATCGGATCAGGTGCTGCAGACAGTCTACCACGCCCGGCCTCCAGTTCAGGACGCTGCTGAATAGTGGTCTGAGGGGGTATTTGGGGGGGGGGGGGAGTGTAAGCAAAAGGGGGAGGGGGCGGCTGTATTTCTCCTCACCCCCACCCGCGCGCGATGGAGGAGGATAAGGTGAGGGGCCGAAATGGAATACTAACAGCGGTGGCATGGCACTCTCCTAGGTTTGCAACAGCAGGACAGTGGTGGGAATTGAAAATGCAAATCGAATGGGTATCTCCACAGCAGGAAGGAAGTTGAAGTGAAACAGGGATAAGAAGGGGAGAAGCAGTGCCGGCCAGATATGCAAACGGGAGGGGTGGGCGGTGGGGTGGCATTGGGGAGCTGCGGGGAGATGCGCGAGACGTAGTGGCAGTGCAAGGCGGGTATTGTTCGGTCGGGCAGGCGTGAGGGCCGCAGAAAGGAGAGAAGGAGAGAGAGAGAGAGAGAGAGAGAGAGAGAGAGAGAGAGAGAGAGAGAGAGAGAGAGAGAGAGAGAGAGAGAGAGAGAGAGAGAGAGAGAGAGAGAGAGAGATTAGATTAGATTAGATTAGATTTATTTTTGCCACTGAACTGAATAAGTTTTGGACAATTTTACAATTTTTGACAATCAAGGAACTCATCAACTGAGTAAAAAGCATTATTTACAAGTAGTTTTTTGATTGCTGTCTTAAATCTAGGGTACTGCAAATTTCTTATTTCTATTGGTAATTTGTTATATAAGTGAGCACCTTTATTATAAACATTGTTTTGACTTAACTTAAGTGAACATTTATTCGGCCTAAGGTTTTCTTTCCTCCTTGTATCATGACTATGGACATCTTGACTTTTGGTAAAGGCGCTTTCATTAAATTTAACATATTTTAACATGTTATACATATAAATGCATGGCAGTGTCATTACTTTTAGATCTTTGAGAGAGAGAGAGAGAGAGAGAGAGAGAGAGAGAGAGAGAGAGAGAGAGAGAGAGAGAGAGAGAGAGAGAGAGAGAGGAGAGGCTCGCGTCGGCTTCTCTTCTTGCCTCCCTCCTCTCTCCCATTCCCCTGAAGCCGAGCGAATAAAGTGTCCCTGGATCTTCGTTTTTCAAGTGGCGCACCCCCGGCCCACAGCACAGCGCAGCGCGCGGGGCGTGGCGCAGGGGGCGCGGCGGGAGAAGCAGGGGAAGGGGGATTGTAAAATGATTTGCACGCCTCATAAGCAGCGAAAGCGCGCGTAGAGAAATATAACACTTAGCACTCGCAGCAGCAGCGGTGCGATAGCGGCCTGAGGCGGGGCGGGGCGGGGCAGGGCGGGCGCGCGAGAACACCAGCAGTAGCAGACGCGCGCGTGAAAAAGATCGGCGCGGAGCAAAACGAATATAAGGAGCGCGTATGGCTCTGGCCAGGTCGGGTGGGGGAGGGAGAGTTGAATGGAGAGCGAAGCAGCGCGGCAGCAGACCGGGCCGGGCCGGGCCGTGGCCGGGCTCATGCGAAGCGAAAGGAAACGAAAATAAAACAAGGGGTTTGTGATGCTGCTGCTGCTGGTGCTGCCAGTACGCATGACGGTGACAAGTTCTAAACATGCAGTCCCTATACAGTGGCTGGAGCGGCACGGGTAGGTAGGGACAAAGCGCTGGCGACGGAGCGGGTGGAGAGCGTGGTGGCGCCAGCACCGCAGGCAATACGGGAAAAGTTTCCTTTTCCCTCTAACGGCGGCGAGGAAGAAATGCTCCCCCGCATCATTGATATGTGTATAATGGAACATCATACATTTTCTTCTCCGCGGAATATTGAGATGCTTTGACGCACTGTCGCCGGGCTCTCGGGCTGGGTGAGGCAGTGTGGGTGGGCGCGGCGCGTGTCGTGTCTCGAGTTGGGTAGTTCCGCGTCCCGCGCACCGCTTCGCCCCTCACCGGGACCGGGACGGCCCGGTGTGAGAGCGCGTTTTTGGGGATTTTCCACTCCGCGCCCTGCACACTGAGCATTGGGCTGTGATGGAGTTGGGGCGACATCTTGCACTGAACCTCACCTCCTCTATGTGGATGCGCCACGCCGCGCACCCCCCTCTGGAACACGCCGAGGCAGGCGGCGCAGGGCGCGACCCGAACCCAATTCCTATTCCATCTCCATCTGCGCTCCAAAATATCGAGTATCTCGAATAAGCCTCGGGTCGGTCCGGGTCGGGTCGGGGCGTGTAACACAAGCCCGCCTGGCCTTCCTGGCCTGCGCTGCGTGCATCCGCGAGGCACTCGAACTCGAGTTGTGGCGGGGCGGGGTGGGGCGGGGCGCAGGGCGGGTGCCTGTCAGTTTGAACCAAGTTGGGAGGCCCCCCGCGCCCCGCCCCGCCCCGCCCCGCCCCGCCCTGCCCACACACGCGACCGCCCTCATGCATCTCATCGCCATGTGCACGATGTTTGTGCGAGCGTGCATTTCCATTCCATGTGCATTGCTGCACAAGTCGACAGCAAAATTTTCGACGATACTTTTAAGCGGTGCATTAAGGAATGCCAACCTAAGGAATTTGACAGTGCCAACATTGTAGTATCATGATCCTTTCAAATCGAGAGGTCCAGCCTCTCGGGTCCAAGCACTCTGATAATATTTGTGTACACTTTTCCAAATAGTTACTGGTGATCACGTCCCAAAAACTCCTCGTTTCGTTGTTATTCTCGCTATTTTGGGACGTCCCTCGTTAAAATGTGCAAAAAATTTACGTCAATTTCAAAGTTTTTTCGAAAGTTTTACAGAAAACTGTCGGTTATCACTGGTAATTAGTAATCGTGTGTTCGCTCTAGACTCCTAGTGATGGACCCCCCGGCTCAAATGTTTTTCTTTTCAAGGTATTTTATTCGAGGGGGAATGCACTCGTGTATTAGTCGAGTCACTCTATCCGCAAAAAAGGCGTAATAGTGTGCGTAATAGAAGTGTAATGGCTAAAATTCTCCATACTTAACTCATTTTTGGGTCGTTTAAGGCTGTTTTTGACCGTTTTTGCCTGACTTTGGCCAAATCAGTACATTTTCGGAGCGCAGTACAGCGTAATAGACGTAGTAGTCGGGTCACAGATTTGAAGAGTGAATGCCCCCTCGATTTTATTTTATTCCTCCTATAGACTTACGTTGTTACGTTTCGGTAAGGGGCCCCGTAGTTATTACGCAGCTTCCACGCCTGAGATTACCAGCCCGGTAGCCGTTTGGCATTACTCTCCACGTGGTGGTCTGCTTCGGTCCGGGGACGGCAGCGGCTCGGGTAGCGGCGGGGGCCGTGCGCGGTCGGGCGGTACAGCGGGGGCGGTACAGCGGGGGCGGCAGCGGCGAGTTTGAGGTTCGGCGAACCTGAACCAATCAATCTCCGGACCGCCGCCCGACGCGCCAAATCGGACGCGATGCTTCCCCCTTGCTCCTCCTTTCTCCCTTCGCTCTCACTCCGTCTCTCTCTCTCTCTCTCTCTCTCTTTCTCTCTCTCTCTCTCTCAATATCTCAATATCTCTCGTTCTCTCTCTCACTATCGCTCCAGCTCTTTCCCAATCGCGCAGCCGACGATCATTAGCAGATGTATTTCCGCTGCCGCCGTTTCCACAAGGCGCCCACTCCAAGACTCTCTTTCCCTCTCCCCCCCCCCTCTCTCTCTCTCTCTCTCTGTAGCGCCTGGGCAGAGTAACATTTTCTTTTATTTGTTTCCCGCCGTGTTTGTGCGTGTTCATGCAAGCGTAGGGCCTCCTCCTGGTAGCGGCAGCAGCAGGGCGCGTCTAGCGTCCACGGCGACGCCCGGCCCTGCACGCTCTACCCCGCCCCGCCCCGCACCGCCCCGCACCGCCCCGCCCCGCCCCGCCCCGCCCCGCCACGCCACGCCCGGTTCCCTGGTAGAACAGCGCAGCCGCCGATGCTTCTCACATCGATTGGATGTTTGTTTTGCTGAGCAGAGCGCCTCTCGCGCCTCGCGGCGCGGGCTGCTGGCTGATTCCGAAGATCGCTCTCGCGCCCCCGTCCTTGTCGCGCTCATAGGGCCTTTGCGACCCCCAACATTGGGCACTGCCTTGAGTGCGACAAGGACGGAGGTTCGAGGGCGACCTTCGGAATGAGACGGCTGGCTGGGGTTGGCCGCTGGCCCGGCCTGCAGGCCGAGAGCGGCTGCTCTGCTGCCGTGTTTGCGGAGACGCGCCGCTCTCTGCCAGTTTTGGCGCCATGATTATTTATTTTCTCCAGAAGGCGCCCGGCCCGGCCCCACGCCCTACGAGGCACGGCTCACCGGCGCTCGCGCTCGCGTCTGCTGCTGGACGCTCCATGTCGGTGGGGTTAGTTTTCCGCCATACATATTTAATTTACAATTTGCACTACTAACTGGATGATGTTTCCGTCCGAGCGCGCGCGCGCACGCGGAGAGTTGTAATTATTGTTACTGGCGCGACACATAAACCGTAACTTTTGCTGGCAGAGATGCTATCCGTATTTACTTTTGGGCCCCCCGTCGGCCGGGCGACTTTAGTTTCCGTCACAGTGTGGAGTTGAATTTGTGTTGTAGTATTGAACGAGTATACAGGCCGGGGCGCGCGCGGCGCCGCGGGCGTGAGAGGCCATACACAGGGAACAGGCACGGCCGCAAGCACACATATACACTCATTTCTGCGTCGCTTATCTGCTCCAAGTATCGCCAACAGCGTTCCGCAGCTCCACCCCGGCCGGAGCCCCCGGGCCCAGGCCCAGGCTAGGGCTCTTATTTGTAACCGGGTACCCGAGTAACCCGGGCGGGTACCCGCCCGGGTAGGAACCGGGTTGGCGGGTTTTCCCGGGTACCCGGGTTACTCGGGTAAACCCGGCGGACCCGCGCCTGTAGGTAGTCAAATTGACTTGCCTGTATGCCATTTTGCCTACACTTGCAGGCGCGGTTCCACCGGGTTTACCCGGGTGCCCCGGGTACCCGGGTAAACCCGTCGACCCGGTTCCTACTCGGGTTACCCGGGTACCCGCGGGTCGGGTTTTTAAGAGCCCTAGCCCAGGCCCGGATCCTGGCCCCGCGCTCAGCCGAGCGATTCCGAAGATCGCTTTCATACCCCTGTCTTCGTCGTACTCATGGAGCACTACCATGGCCAGCCAAGGGCGCCGCTGAAGGTGCAACAAGGACGGAGGGATGAGAGCGATCTTCTGAATCAGTCGGCAGGAGCGCCTGCGGCAGGGGAGGCGGCCGACCCGCCGGTCAGCGGCGCGCGCGTGTTGCCTACCCGACCCGCCAGGCGGCCCGGTGTAGTGCTTTGGACGAATTGTGGTGGCCTTACTTTACACTCATACACTCAACATTTTCGATGTAATCCACCTTTGACTGTTTGCCGGTGTTCGTTGATATATTTTGTCTTATATATTAATATATAAAATTAAAAGAGTTTAAAAACACGAAACGGACATCGGTGGACATGACGGAAACGCTGAGTCACGTTTATTGATGTGACATAATTGCATGCCGCGTGACGTTTGTTTTCCCAGTGTTTTCTTCTTCTTTTTTTAAAAAATTATATGCCGAATGACTCAGGAATTGATTCGGAATTTGTTGTCCTTGACCACATCTGCGAGCTTCATGGTCTCGCCGGGAAGAAAGTTCCACAGCTGTAGTGTTCTCGCCGCCATTTTCAACCGGACTACGCAGCGGCAAGCTTAGGCTCGTGAAAAGGCGAAAAGAGTACTTTTTTTTGTCGTTTTTCTAAACTTTTAGATGCATATTGCATCCTTCGCCGCTCCACGTCACGGGGGGTCAGATTTACCCACCGCAGACACCAGACAGCCGGTCCTGGTCGGGGCTTTGTTACCACTCCCCCCACACACACACACACTCACCGTCCCTGCAGGGAATATAGCAGGTGTGGGAGGCCTAGGGGACGCGTGAGGCAGGCTCGCCGGAAACCATGCATCAACATCTCGTAATACTACTTCCCACCACTGCAGGTTGAAAGTAAACGAACAGAGCCCCGCAACTCAGGCAGCGAGCGCGGGGCTGCGGCCCGTGGCGGGCGGGCCCGAGCGCTGCCCCGGGCCCGGGTGATACGACGCAAACTTTACGCGATAATTTTGCTTCCCTGGCGTTCTGCCATAAATTCCATTGCACCTGTTTCCAAGTCAACTCTCCACTCGAGCCGGGCCGTGCCGGGCGGAGCCGTATACCGCGCCTCCCCTCCACCTTATGCTCGCCCGGCCGGCATATGCATGCCCTCCAACAGTGCGTCATACACCATACACGGGGCCGGCATGACGGCAGATGCAGCCAGCCGGCTGATTCCGAAGATCGCTCTCGTCCCGCCGTCTTTGTCGCACTCATAGGGTCCTGACACCCCCGACATAGGGCACCACCATAGGTGCGTCAAGGACGGAGGGACGAGAGCGATTTTCGGAATCAGCCTGCAGGCCTACTGCACTGAATAGGGGAGAGAAAGGGAATAGGATGAATGGAGGCGCCAAAGAGCACATACCGGAAGTCGTTGTGATCCGTGGGGCCGGGTAGAGCGGCGTAAAGGTCAGGCTGGAGGATGCAAAAGGCATGCGGACGTTTTCAAAGAAGAGAAAGGGCCCCCAAACGACGCCCCTTCAAAGTTTTTCGCGCCCAAAGAGAGGCGAGAGAATGAGAAGGATGGGAAGGAAAAGAGTTCTATGTGTGTGCGGGATGGGGAGGGGGGTTGACGGAGTACTGTGGTTTGAAATGAGGCCCCAGTCACCCGTCACGGCTGGCTTGCAGTAGCCAGGCATATAGGGGCCGCCCGTTGCAAAGGCACCAATTTTCGCCTTTTGATCAATGAATTCCATTAGCGTGTGTGTGCGGTTTACCTAAGTGGAGCGAGGCGGGGTGGGAAGGGGCGCCGTGCCGCGCTTGAATAGCCTGAAAGTCATGTAAAATAACACGTTGGTAGCCTCGTGGGCGAGGCAAGGCTGTCTGTATGGTGGCTGGCTGGAAAGGCTCATGCATGCCGAGGGGGGGGGGGGGGGCTTAGACCGGCAGGGAGGGCCCAGCTCCTCTTCCGCTGCTCTCCGTCCCATCGACTCTCTCCAGGCTCTTGTATATTTTTACGGAAATTACGGCTCCCTTTCGCTTTCGCACAGACTAGTGACTCCCAGAGCATGAGCAGACCCCCACCCCTTCCCCCCACCCCTTCGACTCCTCCCTCTACACACACACACACACACACACACACACACACACACACACACACACACACACACACACACACACACACACACACACCGGACCCGCGGGCCCCGGGGTGGCCGGTGCGCGCGGCTTCTGCCCGCTTCGTTCCACACACGAAAATTGCTTGCGGTTTCCTTGCCCCTCTTGCCCCCCCCCCCCACTCCCCCCTCTACGCTCTCTCCTCCCACAGTCTTCTTTCTTCCCGTCGCGGTGCTCCTTTGCAAAACATGTGCTATGTTTCCCCCCGAGAAAAAAAATGTAGCGCCGCGGCAGAGGCTTATTTCAGAAAGAATCGCCCCTGCGCACGGGCGGTAACGGACCTGCAGCGGCAGCTTCTCCAGTGTTTCTCCAGCAGCCTTGAGCTGGGCTCAGCTCCAGCTCCAGCCCGGCTCCGGGTGGCCTACCCCCGAGGAAAGTGCCCTCCTCACTGCCGCCGGGGAGGCGAGGCGCTCGACTTGTCCTTTGTACCTCCCCCCCCTCGCCCCCTCATATGTTACTCTTTCATGGCTGGCTGACTGGAGCCGTCTCGCCCTGCACGCGGCCAGGCCGAGACACACGGGGAGTTAGGTTGATCAGCACAGCCCCCCCCCCTCCCCTGTGTCCACCCTCTCCATCCCTCAATAAACGTCCGAGTGACTTGGCCAGCCAATCTATATAGCCAGCGATGCTTTTCCTAGTGTGCTCACCTCGTCCTGCTGGTTATTTCCTTTTGTTTTTTCATTAACCTGGGGCCACCATGTTCCCGCAGGACTCGGCTCGACGGGCTGACCTCCGCTCGCCTCGGCCTCTGGGGACCTCCCGGACCTCCCGGACCGCCTCCAGCGAAGCCTCACCGCTGACTTGTCTCTGCTGCTTCTTCAAGGCAGGTAAGCTAGCGTACTCCTTTTGATCGAGAACAACTGAAAATGGAGGAGTCGACTTTGTCGCTCTTGGGAGAACGGCTTTTCTGTACCAAACTTTTACTCTACTGGGAGGGCGAGACGGATTAACATCGCTCTATTCGACGTGAAGGCTTTTACTCTCCCTCTGGACGTGTTCCTTTTGAGGATGTGGCCACCACGTGAAGACTTTACCCTGTCGCGTCTAGCCTGGGAACCTAGTAACAAATACCTTTCTTGCTTTCTGGCTAAACTGGGAATTAATATCCCCCTCCTGCTAGCCTGCCTGAGGTTTTCTCCCGGTCACCCCGCTCTGGTTGGAGATTAATACCTCCCTAGCTATCCTGCCTACTCTGCAAACTCAAGTGTAGTACAGTACTGCAGTAAATAGTGTGAGACCAATGGTCCTGGAGTAAAAAGTGTAGGACCCGTTGTGTCCTACCGTTTTTAGTGTAGGACACCCTGTGTCTGACATATGGTGTCCTACACTGAAAACTGTCGGACACAGGGTGTCCTGTACTAAATACTGTAGGACACAACGGGTCCTACACTTTTTACTGCAAGACCATTGGTCTCACACTATTTACTGCAGTACTGTACAACACTTGAGTTTGCAGAGCAGGGATCAATATTCACCACGTAATTTAAACCCCCCAGTTATAGCCCGCCTGCGGGAGTTTCGAGGGGGCCTCAACTCACCCAAAATTTGTACACATGATTTCAAGATTTCACATGATTTTACATGATTACATCTCTTATAATTGAAAGAAATAATTCGTAAAGTAAATACAAGCGTATTTTTAGTTTTATGAGCCCAAAACACGCACTCAAATATTTTTTTCCGGCAGTAGATCCACATTTTTTGACAATGATTTCGAAGATATCAGCGATCGTGTACACATAATTTCGGGAGTTGAGGCCCCCTCGGGGAGTTTGTACTCCTCCGGCTTGCCCGACTGAGGATTAATCCCCAACCTCGGCTAGCCTACCCAGCGATTGATACGACATGGGCTGGGTCAAGCCGGAGGGGGAATGCACATTAGAAAATCTTGTACAGACTTCTCGGTATTACACTGTATTACAGCTGTATTACGCACAATATTTAATCAATGAAGGGCATATTTGTGTGTTTTTCAGTATTACATTACAGGTATTACCACGTTATACATGGATCTAGTGTACAGTGTATTACGGAAGTGACTACCCCCTCGGGTCAAGCCTGGCCAGGTCGGGTAAGTATATAACGTAACCAACGTAACTTTATGCAGCCGCTTGGCTGACCTTATCTTTTTATAAAACATCTGGAAATTGTCAGAGACCGATAATAATTTTCCCTTGGGCCCGGCCCCGCCTCCGCCTCCTGGTGGTAGTCTGCCAGTCGGTATAGGCCCTGCCTGGGCTGGCCTGGCTCAGGCCTCTGCTGCAGGCTGAGCGTAGCGTTCATTACTGTGTGCTCGGATAAGGGGCTGGCTCTGCGTGGCGTGGCGCTGCGCTACCAGTGGCCTCGCAGGTCTCATTGCTTACTTATCTCACCGGTTTGCGAGATTGCCAGCGGCGCGACGCGGTTTGCTGCTGCTGGGCTGGTGCCCGCCGTGCCGGGCTCTTCCAAGCGGCCGGCTGACTCCAAAGATCGCTCTCGCGCCTCCGTCCTTGTCGCACTCCTGTGGCCCTGCCATCCCCAAGATGGGTCACCGCCATAGGTGCGACGAGGAAGGAGGTACGAGAGCGATCTTCGGACTCAGACTCAGACGGCAGAGCGTGCTGTCTGCATCACGTTCGTTTGCCATGGTCACGCGGAGCGCGGGATACGGCATAGGCATGCAAGTGAGCTCTCCCGTTATTAAAGACAGCGAGTACGCGTGCGTACGTACGTGCGTGAGTCCGAGTGCATGCGCGTTGTGTGTTGTGTTTTAGTTCTTGCTGCAGGTGGTGCATGATGAGGCAGGCGTTCATCGCATACGGGCCATACGGGCAACGAAGAAAACGCAGCGGACCGCAGATATACAAAATTCCAGTCAGGATTTGAAATGAAAGCAGATGATTCTGAAATCATACTGATGGTAGATTTGTTTCCTGTTCATTATATTTTCGAAGTGATAAGTGATAAGCTTCTATGAAGAAGCCCATCAGCCCGCGCGTGTGTGAGTGCGTGGCGTGGCAGGGGGCCGCAGGCACGGCACATTATCTGCATACATACCTCGGCAGTGTAAGAAGTGCACCACTACAGCCTCGGCCGTGCAGGGCATGTGCAGGGGGCCCGGGGGCGCACTGTATAAAAAAATCACGGTCACCCATACGGAAATATACCGTTAATTTAGATTACGGTGTCTCCGTACATTCGATTCCGTACCCTCTTTCCATAAGAGCCCATGTAAAAAAAATGTGGGTACGGTGCCAAGGTACGGAAAAGTTCCCGCTAATTTTGTGTCCGGCGGTTTCCGTTTTGGGTACGGACTGATAACGGCGTTCCGTACCCCTTTCCCTATGCTAGCCCATGTAAAAATGGTAGGTACGGTGGCCAGGTACGGTAAATTTCCGTTATCCCTTTCCGAAAAATGGGGTACGGAACGCCGTGACAAGCTCCGTATCCAAGACTGATTTTTTACAGTGCGCCTGCGGGTACGTATCGCTGCAGCCTGGGAGCCGGCAGACTGCCGCTGGCAGCAGTAGTACTGTAGTGTGTAAGGGGGAGGGGGGGGGGATGAATGGCAATCAGGCAGGAGTGTGCGCAGGAGGAGGAAGTTGAGGCACCCCACCGTCGGGGGAGACCCCGAGGAGTGCATCTCCTCCAATCAGTGTACGCGCACCCTGTGCTTCAATCATTTTCCAAACTGAGCCCATTCACAAACATGTATTCAGGTCAGTACCTATAGTAGTCAAATCAAATTTTTAGCTCAATAATTG
Organism: Frankliniella fusca; assembly: GCA_029379305.1. NCBI lineage: Eukaryota > Metazoa > Arthropoda > Insecta > Thysanoptera > Thripidae > Frankliniella > Frankliniella fusca. Next base: position 468,503 of record JAHWGI010001390.1, read on the forward strand.
GCGAAATTTTTGATGACTCAGGACGTAAACATCTCCAATGACTGTAAACTCCTGCAATCAGTGTACAGTCGTCCCACACTGGAAATGTAAAAGTAACATTTCTCGCCCGAAATGAGAGAAGCATTTTTGCATTTCTGATATTTTGAAATCGCTCGAGCAGACTGACATTTTGATGACCTGACTCAAAAACAGTCTACCACGGTACAGAAAAGTCGCACTCCCAAGAGCGAAAAAGTCGACTCCTCCATTTTCAGTGCAGAAGTGGGAGACCACGGGTAGGCCACAATGGGCACGGCTCGCTGCGGTCGCCGGCTGGTCTGGAAAATTTCCGCACCGTGTCATCTATTTCACAAATTAATCAATTCTAAGGGGACGACTTCGTTCTCCGCAGATGAAAGATACTTGAACGAACGACAGCAGGGTGCAGACATTTTTCACAGCTAGGGGAGCAGAGAATGGACCAGAAGCGGTGAGGAGCGGGACGGAAAGGCACCCCCGGAAGAGCCTCCGCCTCTGTTTCAAGGAAAATCGAGAAAAATAACGGCTCGACGCGCATGCGGTGGACGGCCTCTTTCTGGGCCCATGCAATTCCTCGACGCCCATTATAACGTATCCCTCCCCCCATCCGCGCGCCCGCGCGAACCGCGCCGTTTCCGCAGAAGTTTGCCATAGCAGCGGCCCGCAAGCGTGCGAGAGTTTGCATAAAAAGGGATGCAGGGAGCAATTCAATGGATTCATTACGGCCGCAGAGCAGAGGGCGGGGTGCGGCGGGCGGCACAAGGGTGACGAGAGGGTTCGGTTATGGCCGACGGGGCTGCAGAGCAGGGCTGGCACGGAGAGGGCTAGCTGCTCGTCGTGGTCCTCCAGCACTCATACGCCCTCCTCCTGCTCCTCCCCATCTCCCTCGAGCACCATGTGCGCATCAACGAAAAGGGAGCGGCAGCAACAGCAGCAGCGCGGAGCGGCCGTCGGAAATGGTAGTTAAGTCATCGGCACACGCAGGCGAGGCACCCGCCCGCCCCGCCCTCGCAATGGTTTCGGGCCCGGGCCGGCCTGGCGGGGCCCCTCTTGGGGACGGCCCGCCCCGCCCCGCCCCGCCCCGCGTCCCTGCCTTATCTCCTTCTTATCACTCCCCGGCCCGCCTCCGCCTTTGTTTCTGCTCCAGGTGAGATGGTGGAGGCGCGGTGGCCCTCATGATGTTGTGTGGGCGTGGCGGGGCGGGGCGTGGCGGGGCAGGGCGGGCTGCCGGAGGTGCGTGCGTGCTGATGGCAATCCGAAGGGAGATCCCCTCGAGAAGTTTCCCTCGCGTTGTGGCCAACAGAAAACTAGTTTGTGCCCCGCGGGGACAACCGCCTTGTCCTTCGTGCCCCGCCCCGCCATGTGCTTTCAGCCCGCATGTTTATACTTCGGAACGACGGCAATGCCTCGCCACGCCACCACTTTGCACCGCAATCATACGATTCGATCGTAATCCCCTCTGGAGGGGCGGAGCGGGGCGGCTTAGGGGCCCCTATACAGCGCAGTACCGCCGATAGCCGGGCGGGGCGGGGCGGGGCGGGGCGGGGCGGGGCCCCTGCTGCACCCGCAGCCGCCCGCCCCGCCCGCCAGTGTCTTGTGTGTCGGGGTGTGGCGGGGTTGGGGTGTGGGGGTGGGGGAGGCGCCACCGAGTTGCACTATGCGCGGATACGGCGTCAGTGACAATAAGACGGGCCTGCTGCCTGCTCGGTCTGGGCGCCTTTTATTCTTTATTCGCCGGTCCAGCGCGGTGCGGCCACTCCCTGTTGGTACAGAGAATAGAGAGAGAGAGAGAGAGCGACAGAGAGGGAAGCCCCCGGCGCGCCTAGCCCAACCACCAAACCATCCAACTCCATTGCGGGGCGTCACCAGCCCACAATGGGCGTGCCGGGCCGGGGCGGCGGCGGGCAGCGCTGCGGAATAAGTTTATGTAGGCGACAAGACCTTAGTTTACACAAGTCGGAAAGGAAAAGGGGATTCTCGACAAGCAGCTGCTTCCCCCGAACAAGTCTGCCGTCCATCCCCCCCTCCCCCGCGAGTCCTGTGAGGACTGCCCCCCCCCCCTACCACACCTCGTCCCGCGTGCCCACGCAAGCCAGCTAACTCCGATGTGCGATATCTTTTTATTATTTCTACGACGATCTCGAGAGAAACGTATGTATGCAGCGAGACAGTCTTTCTACGTTCGGAATGACAGAGATGATGCACGTTATGAACAGAGGTGTGCAACGGTCCCGGCCGGTCCCGAGATCCGGCGCTGCCTGCTCGGCCGACTCCCCCACCACCCACCCGCTCGCCTGGCCGGCCGCTCGTCGCTATGGTGACGTCGACTGAGTAACCGGCCGGGGATCGGGACCGCTTTGGGACCGGCATGCCCGGCGGGGCCCGACGTGGCCCGGGTGAGCCCGTGCCCGGCCCGAGCGGGACGGTGTGTGGTGGGGGTTACGTCTGCACTGATCGGTGCCATTGGGGGCCGTTCATATACCACGTGGACACTTTGGGGGGAGGGGGGGGGAGACCAGAAAAGTCCACGAATGTCCATGGGAAGGGGAGGGGGGGGGGAGACCAGAAAAGTCCACGAATGTCCATGGGAGGGGGAGGGGGGGGGAGACCAGAAAAGTCCACGAATGTCCATGGGAGGGGGAGGGGGGGTGTAGCGCCCTGTCCACGAGGATTTTTTTATGCCTTATTTTTTACGTAAAACAGCGGGCTAGACTGGAGCTAGGCTGTCTGCTAGCCCTCCAAGTATCGCCAACTCTTCTTTATTGCCTAAATATTTGAAAATTTCACGACACTTCAAGAAATTTGTAGCGCGAGTCAAAAACAGCGAAAAGGTGAAATTCCATTTTCCTCGTGGACAGTATATCGGATCATTTTCCACGGTTGTCCACAAGGAGGGGGAGGGGGGCAAAAAGTGACTAAAAAGTGTCCACGTGGTATATGAACGGCCCCCAAGGTGAAACAAAACAGAAGGGCGGGCTACAAAACTGAAAAACGGAAGCAATAGGGTATTTCAATGGAGCGCTGCCCGGAAGTAAGAAGAACAAAACCGGATACAGAGAGCGGTGGTGGGGGCGGGCGAGCGGAGGAGCGGCGGGCGGGCGGGGAGGCTCCCCTACCACCCGCCGCTCCTCCCCTCGCCCGCCCCCACCACCGCTATCTGAATCCGGTTTTGTTCTTCTTACTTCCGGGCAGAGCTCCATTGAAATACCCTATAAACTTAGCTGGAAGGGAGATGTCAGGTAGTACAGTGTGTCAGGGCCTCTACACATCACAACAGGTGGTGTCTCTCAGGCCTAGGATGATCGTAGAGTCGTAGAGGGAGGTGCGATCGTCTCCTTTGCCGTTCCGGTCCCATCCGGTCCCGGCCGGTCCCCGTCGGTCCCCCGGTCCCCAGCCGGCTAGGACCGGACCGGGACCGGGACCGGCAAACCGGTCAGGACCGGGACCGGGACCGCTTTCCCCGGTCCCTGTTTGCCGGGACCGACCGGGACCGTTGCACACCTCTGGTTCTGAGCCCCGCCACGCCGAGCTGCTCCTCGCCCCCTCGAGGCCCGCCGCACGCCCGCACACAGCACGCAGTCAAACAGCAGGGCCTTCGAGGAGTGAGGGCGGGATGTACGAAAAGGGGCGAGCGCAGAGCGCACGTTGCGAAGCAGCAGAGTGCCGGCGAGTGGCGCAACACACATCGCCAAACCCTGGCGAGGAGATCTCATTCAAACAGGCGAGACATTGTCTGACGGGATGTCGATTCTGGTGCGAAGGAGAGAGGCGAGCAGGCGGCGCAGCACATCGGAGAGCACTCTTCCTCTTCCTCTCTCTCTCTCTCTCTCTCTCTCTCTCTCTCTCTCTCTCTCTCTCTCTCTCTCTCTCTCTCTCTCTCTCTCTTCTTTGCCCTGCGTATCAAATTATAGAAGGGTGAGCTAATTGAGAAGGAAGGTCGGCACGGCCTGTCATTAACGTGTGGGACCAAAGGGAAGTGACGCGCGACCTGCGGCCAGCGGCTGCGACCTGCGGCTCCACGAATGCGCGACTCGTCCTTTTATCTCTTTTCCCTGTCAATCGAAATAAGAAAAAGAATTCAATCTGCTTGTATTTGAAAGTAAATGGCATTGGAAGAGACGACATGTTAGTCTCTGTAGTGCCCCCTGTACAAAATTCTGCGAGCACTGCTGCTGCCTCGCGCTCGCGTATTTCTCACTCTCTATTTTTTTTTTCCTGAGAGTACAAGCAACTGGCATTACATTCGGCAAATGGTTTTAGTTACTCCAGTTAAAAATTCTATGGCCCACGTGCTGCGGGCCGTAGCGCAGCCGCTTACCTGGAGGTAGCGGCGCCACGCAGTCTGGGACGGGCAGCGAGCAAGCCGAGCGTGTGAGCAGCAAGACTCCTTAAGTCTAGTTGCCTGGTCCCGCCTGGTCCCCTCCCGGCCCTCCTCCCAACCGGAGCCGGAAGTAACGGTGTAACTCGGGGTAAACAAGTCGAGCATTCACGAGGGAGTTGGAGCACCTGGGCGCGTTTGTCACAGGCAGCCGTTGCCCGGCTCGGGCCCGCATGTTTTTCAACCTCTAGGAGCAAACTAAGTAGAGAGGAGAAAATTTAACCTAAAACTGAATGATTTTCAGCGGAGACGCTGGAAATACAATGTGTATAAACTGTCACTCACTTGGAGGTGAGTGAATACCCGCACCCTAATTCTAAAAATTAAAATGCATACATACACTGATGAACATGTTGTGGACTTTTGCTTCCCATTATTGCCCATAACACAAAACGAATTTGAAATGAGGTACCAGATTTCCACAGTCCTTGTTAAAAGAGCTTTTATACAAACTACCATCTTATAGGGCTCAAATCATATCACACCGGTTTGGAGGGTGCTGATGAGCATTTTTATGCAAACATGACCACGTGCTTTGGTCCGGACTCATTTTTAACTGGTTTTGTGTTGGGAAATAATGAGAAACAAAATGCCAGAACATGCACATCAAATGATCACTGATAAATGAGTGATCAGTGACAGGTGCATTGATTAATCAAAGATCACTGATGTATACTGATTTATCAGTGTACAATGTACATCTTTTGAATTTTTAGAGTACGTTACACTTTCAAGTCACCTCATCTTATTGCTTTCTTTCGTATGTATCGATGAGCGGCAAAGTCTTCTATTTCGCTGTGCATTTCCCGTTTACTTCTTGCATTTTTGTGTCTTCTTCTTCTTGTGTGCACTTCCTCCTCGAAAATTTGTTCTAATTCAAATTGGAAGAACTTTCTGTTTCCTGTTTCGAGATGGTCTCTCTTTAGGAATGCGTATTCGCTCACCTACAATTTTGTTACAACAAGTTCGTGCTGAATGGAGGTAGGATAGGAATCTGAAGTCCCGATTCGCTTTAAACAACACTCCACGCTCAGCCGCGTCCGCTGGTATGCCCCTCGCTCAGCGACCACCACTGCGGCGGCGGCGACAACCTGTTCGGAGTTTGGAAGCAGCCCGGGACTGTACCTGAAGCCTGAAGCCCCGTGGCCCCCGGCCGCACTGCTCCCCGCAGTTACAGGGGGTCCAGATGGTTTAGAGGGGCGGGCCTGGCGGACGAGGCGGGGCTAACGGCTTTTGAGGGACTTGACGACCCACAAACTTCCAATGGGGTCGTCTCCAAAAGACGTATCAATCAATCCGCAACATGCTGAAGGCCCGTGCACCGTGCGCTCGCTAGACTCCCCCCTCCCGTCCCCTCATCAACGACCCATCCCCTCCCTACAATCACCCTTCACCTTCGCTCACTCTCTCGATTTCTCCCACGTAAGATCCTGGAGGTGCTCCAGGATACGTCTGGCTGCTGCAGTCGCTACCCCTTTATCAGAGCGCGCACTTCACTTACCCACACGCGTGGGAGAGAGAGACACTGAGAGAGGAAAGGGGGAGCAGGGGAGAAGGAAGGCGCGGGGCGGGGTGGGCTGGCAGAGGATCGAGCAATCCAGACGCGACCTTGCGTCAGGACCAGCCTCGCCTCGCCGGCAGGGAGCAGCAATCACAGTAATTATTTCCTGTGAGCCCCGGGCCGAGCCGGCCGGCCGGGCCCGCTGCCCGCCCCCTCCTGCTCCCCTGGCACCTGCGCCCCGCCCCGCCCCTCCTGCACCAGTGCGGGCGGAAGCACCCGGCCGCCCCAACTCGCCCCGCCCCGGCGCGCCTTGTGCTCAGAAATCAGCAAATTAGAATGATTTAGTCTGCGGCGGTGTGCGTCGCCTCGGCTGCAGCCCAGAGGCGTCAGCCATCCCGGGACAGGTGCGCGGCCCGTCACGCCTATTCGTTATTCCCGTTATTCCCGATTTGAGAGTGAGCGAGCACGAGGGGGGGAGGGAGGGAGGGAGGGAGGGGGAGAGAGAGAGAGAGAGAGAGAGAGAGAGAGAGAGAGAGAGAGAGAGAGAGAGAGAGAGAGAGAGAGAGAGAGAGAGAGAGGAGAGAGAGGAGAGAGAGAGAGAGAGAGAGAGAGAGAGAGAGAGAGAGAGAGAGAGAGAGAGAGAGAGACGCATGGTGCGGCAAGGCAAGGCAGAGGGATTAAATATCCAGGATGAATTAATGCCATTGACACTTGGGCAGGCCGTTTTTCCCCCGCAGGTGCGACGCCCTGGTCCAGCCTCGTCCCGGTGAGGCGTGCTCTGTGCCCCACGCAGCCCCTCGCCTCGCCCAGCTCGCAAAGGTTTTCAATCAATATTCGCGGCGAAGTAATAGTACGGGAGGGCCGGCGTGGGGTGGGGGTTTATTGCGGTCGTCTCTTGCAGGAATATGATGACGTTTTCGCTCGCGAGCCAATGGGAGAGACGCCATTTCCCCGTCATTTCCGCATCACGCCCGGCGGAACGGTCCTCTCACAGGACCGCAGTGCGCTGGCGCGACCTGCTTGGCGGCGGGCCTGATCAGGAATCAGTAACAAATTGATAAAGCAAACAAAAAGCAAAAGCAGAGAGGTAGAGCGAGAGAAAGACGGAGGGAGGGGGGGGGGAATTCAATACTGAAGGCTGCTGCAAAATGGAGAATCTTCCAGGGCCGGTTAATAGAACGTGTTGCACTATACCCAACAAGGCTGACGCGAGGAATCCGCTGTTTGGTTATCGGTAAAAGCCAAACAAAACCAAAAACAGATTGGCATCTTTCGGTAACCATAGGCAACCAGAAAAAGGTGCCAATGTTTGTTCGTTTAACCCTTTATGGTCGGATTCTAAACGCATCGTAGAAAAAATTATTTTTTGTGTTTTTCTTATAGTTTGGAGTCCCCTGAATCCACTCATTTTTGAAATTTTACTGTAGCTCAAATAGTTTAGGAGATATAGCCTGTTGCTTCAGAGCAACAAAACCCATAAAGGAAACGTACTGCGACATCACTTCCCCCCTATGGTCGTTTGTTGCTCCTGAGCAACAAATTTCTCCAGCGCTTTTCGCGACTAAACTGACCTCAATAATGGCGAAGCTCACGACAGCGAGAGTCACTTGGTGCCAGGGCATGCCCCTGAACCTGCCAAACTTGGCTCCGCACTCGCGCTTCGCCTACAAGCAGTGCCAAAACACCTACCAGGCGCTGTTGCTCCTGAGCAACAAACCCATAGGGGGGTTTGCAAGGAAGTTGCCAAAAATGATTGCCTCCAGTTTATACGTGCAAGGCGAGGGTACCACTGTAGTGTACGTCAATATCCACATTCACCCGCCTTTTACCAGCCTTCCATTCACCTTTCACCAGATACCTTTCACTCGCCTTTCACCAGCCGTAGTCAGACCGGGATAGAACTTTTGTGGCCTCGGTGGCCCTAGAGTGTTACGCATAGTGTTCCTGGAGAGTCCCAGGACTAAGGCGGCATCAAGATACCTTTCACCAGATACCTTTCACCAGGTACCTTTCACTCGCCTTTCACCAGCCGTAGTCAGGCCGGGATGGAACTTTTGTGGCCTCGGTGACCCTAGCGTGTTACGCATAGTGTTCCTGGTGAGTCCCAGGACTCAGGCGGCATCAAGATACCTTTCACCAGATACCTTTCACCAGGTACCTTTCACTCGCCTTTCACCAGCCGTAGTCATGCCGGAATGGAACTTTTGTGGCCTCGGTGACCCTAGCGTGTTACGCATAGTGTTCCTGGAGAGTCCCAGGACTCAGGCGGCATCAAGATACCTTTCACCAGATACCTTTCACCAGGTACCTTTCACTTGCCTTTCACCAGCCGTAGTCACGCCAGGATAGAACTTTTATGGCCTCGGTGACCCTAGCGTGTATCTGGTGAAAGGCCTGACTACGGCTGGTGAAAGGCGAGTGAAAGGTACCTAGTGAAAGGTATCTGGTGAAAGGTATCTTGATGCCGCCTGAGTCCTGGGACTCTCCAGGAACACTATGCGTAACACTCTAGGGCCACCGAGGCCACAAAAGTTCTATCCCGGTCTGACTACGACTGGTGAAAGGCGAGTGAAAGGTATCTGGTGAAAGGTGAATGGAAGGTTGGTAAAAGGCGGGTGAATGTGGATATTGACGTACACTACAGTGGTACCCTCGCCTTGCACGTATAAACTGGAGGCAATCATTTTTGGCAACTTCCTTGCAAACCCCCCTATGGGTTTGTTGCTCAGGAGCAACAGCGCCTGGTAGGTGTTCTGGCACTGCTTGTAGGCGAAGCGCGAGTGCTGAGCCAAGTTTGGCAGGTTCAGGGGCATGCCCTGGCACCAAGTGACTCTCGCTGTTGTGAGCTTCGCCATTATTGAGGTCAATTTAGTCGCGAAAAGCGCTGGAGAGATTTGTTGCTCAGGAGCAACAAACGACCATAGGGGGGAAGTGATGTCGCAGTACGTTTCCTTTATGGGTTTTGTTGCTTACGGGCAACAGTGGTTTATACTGAAATCCCCCGAACGTGTTACGTCGGGCAAAAGTTGTTATGCGCGGATCTGAATCTCCTATGGGTACCCTTTTTCAGAATAATTTTTTTTTCGCAGCGGTGAATTGGGTTTGGCTTCTGGAGGCTGCCAAAAAGGGCGATTTTCACGTGGGTGAGGAGCTCATGTTGGTCAGCCTGTAGATTGAACCGAAGTGCTCCCGCCGACTTGCCCCAGTATTAGAATCATAGTTGACATCCCTAGCTTTCATTTAATGTAAGTATGGGGCAAATCGGTTGAAAATCACATTGTCCAGAGCTTTCAGAAGTTCTGTTGCTCAGGAGCAACAAAACCATAAAGGGTTAAAGAATGTGACGGCTTTTCCTCTTTCCCCTGCAGCAAGAGCGCGATTTATCACACCCACAGCAAACGCCATTACCCAACTCGCAAGTGCAAACTTTAACACGCCACTATTGACAAATCCACCGGCAGGCGGGTTGGGGTGGGGCGATGAGGCCTAGCAGCAGCCGAGGCGGTCCGGGTCTGGGTCCGGGCGTGGCGTGCCCTCCGGCGGACCAGGGGGTGGAGGAGCGAGGCGGGGCGGGGCGGGGCGGGGCGGGGCGGGGCGGGGCGAGGCGCTCAAACGGAATCGATTTGATATGAACTGCCTAATTACATGAGCACACAGAAAGTTGAGAGCGATTGAGAAAGAGAGAGTGAGAGATAAGGAGAAAGAGAGAGAAAGTAATGTATGAGAGACTGGTGCCCTTCACCCCCAGGGACGGAGAGAGAGAGAGAGAGAGAGAGAGAGAGAGAGAGAGAGAGAGAGAGAGAGAGAGAGAGAGAGAGAGAGAGAGAGAGAGCGCAGAGAGGGAGGCCGGTATTTGCCCGCCTCGCACCTCGCCGTGCCCCCGCTCCCGCCCTGGCCTGCGCCTCGCCCGTTACGTTGGTGATTGCCGCGTCGCAAACACGCTGCGCTGCAATGTCACACATTGTGAGGAACCCCGCTCTCTCAGACCGTTCTAGACATTTTTCTAAATAATAATTTAAAAAAACGTCAGTTTAGTTATAATCGAAGACTTTTATAAACTTTATAAACAGAAAATTTTTGAACTAAACAAAAATGGTTTTTGTCCATATTTGTAGAGTTTTTGTCGACAGTTAGGCTATACCATATTTTGACAATTTATGTAAACTAACAGACGAAAAGCTGTTCCGCGGGGAAAGGGGAAGAGCACGAATAAGAAAAGGCTCCTGATTGGTCAATCGGATTACCCCTATGCTTTTCCTCTTTACCCGGTCTCCGGAACATCTTACAGTGTGTAGGTGTAGACAAATAGTCTATAGACTCTTTGCCTTATTTGTTTTAGCTTCCTAAAGTTAAAAAGTTTATATTTTATACTCAAAAAGTCAATAGCGGTCTAAGTGTACAACCCTCACGAGCCATTGCAACAACATCATACAGAAAGGAAAGCTGTGTTCTTGTGCAGTATTGCGAGAAAAGTGGTCAAGACGTCTGTGCGCTTAGTAACTATATGGATATTTTTGTGACTAGCTCTGAACGTCACTAAATAAGATACAAGACCGAGGGGGCAAACGCTCGAGAAATCTCGTGTCCACTTACACGCCCAAAATCTCTTGAAATCCAAAATCCTTCCCCAAAACGGCAAAAAAACAAGCAAAATCTGGGCTCAAAATCCGGCGAAATCTCTTCCTTGAAGAAACCTTGTGGACCCCAACATCCAAATTGGATGCCCCCTCGCACAAGACGTTGGGTAGTCCAGACCGATATGGACATTTTTGGAAGAAATTATAGACGTATTTAAACCAGCATAATGTGGAAAGCATTGACAATACCTAAACAAGATTTTCTACAAAATTGTTTAAACTTTTCAAAAAATGTGCATAATTATACCGAAAAATTCCCCACGTATAAAGAAACAGAAACGTTTTCTATTTTGCTAGCGCATGTAAATCTCTAGCTCATAACAACAGACGTTTTTAGAGAAATGAAATGACTATAGCGGTCTGAGAAGGACATTTACATTTTTCCGCAATTTTGTATAAGTCGTCGGTATCGGCAGATAATTAAGAAATCACGATTCAACTAGGTTCGTAACTTACTGAACGTTCACAGCTGGTTACAAAAATGTCCATAATTTATAGCGTGCCTTCTAGGCAGCACCTAAACACAGGTGCGTTCGTATTGCCTATTGGCACTTCATTAGGCAGGCTCAAATGTAGCCCTCCTTACTTTACTTTGTAGGACGAGGGGAAAACGACTAAGGTAATCCGTCGGACAGCCGTTAGGTAATCCGGCAGGGTGTAATCCGGGGAAATTCGAAGTAATCCGGTGTAATCCGGGAAAATTTTAGGGTCATCCGGGGGAATCCGAGGAAAAAAGCACCGTCATCCGGAGGACACTCCAGAGGTAATCCGAGGTAATCCGTAACCCAGCTGTCACGAAAATTGACAGTCGTTTCTCCCTCGGTGTGGGAGCTACTTATTGCCCTCTTTTCTGGCAACAATGGTTTTGTATTCCCGACTGGGACATGTTTTATCCGTAATGCGCAGCGTATTGTCGGTGAGAGTAAGTTATTACACTGCGCCCCTTGCCGACTGGCGGGTTAAAGAGAATCAATCGGCTAATGCCGGAGGTGATGTAGCCTATGCTAGCACCGCGCCTCCCCGCCCCTCACCGGCCACCTCGCACGCGCCCGCCTGTCGTGTTCGGAGTGTCGATTAGCGAAGGGGAGAGGGCGCCCCGGGCCCCTACCTACCCTCTCCCTCCCCCAGTCCTCTGATTTACAACGAGAAAACAGCTGACTTGGATGGCTGTTTGACGGTCACTCTCTCTGCCGGACTTGACTCCCCCCGCCCCGCTGATCCCACGCTGGTCAGACCACGCTCCGAGTCCTAGTCCCAGCAGCCCGAGGTTCCGGACAAGGATGTGGTGGGGTGGGTCAGGTGCGTGCCGTGGATGCCAAGCAGCGGCCACGCGAGGTGCAGTGCTGGACGCGCGGGGCGGGGTGGGGAGGGGAGGGGCTGCGGGGGTAGCGGAATTCGAGCTGTTTTATCCAAGACACGAGACATTGCTCGCAGAGAGACGGTTTGGGGCCCAACTTTGTAGCACGAAATGACTACCTTTCGACGAGCAGCTCGGCGTAGGGGTGAGGCAGGCAGAGCCCGACGGACAGGCGCTCTATATAGCGGCTTTCCTGTGCCCGACCCCGCCATGTCACACCACGCCACATCTTCACGGGAGCAATAAAACAACGGAAATGAGCCGTCTTCTATAGGCCTACTACTGGACCCGTGTGAGAGAGGGAGGGAGGATTTGAATTTGAGTTTGAATTTGTTTATTAAGGACGTAAAAAAAAAGCTTAAAAGCTCCACTGACAATGTACATCCCCTCTCTTGAAATATAAAGAAAACAAAAGAACAATAAATTAACTATTACAATTACATATAAGCACGGGTCCACCTAGGGTTTTTCCTTAAAATTTTACCTCTACAAATCTCTATTAATCCTCTACGAACGGTCTCTGTAATCAGTTTTTTTCCCCTATAGGTTCAGTTTTTTGGGGTTCGGTCTACTTATTTCCCTTACACGTTACGCGGCGCTCTTTTGTTCCTACTAGTTTTCTGTTCCACCTCCCCAACAAAAAGCATGCAATATTTAAATATATACTTTGTATTATTATTATTTTGTGTGTGCTCACATGTGTTTTCAGTTCCATTTGTCTCCTTTTCCCACATCCGTAAAAATGTGTTGTGGAACCAGGTGGAACTCCGCGACCGCCAGGGTATTTTTGGCTCTGCTCGCTCTATGACTTTACTGTTTCTCTCTTTCTTTTCGTCGTCCTCTCTATCTATCCGCTATCTCACTCAGACAGCACCAGACATTTTGCTCGAAGAAAAACTCGAACGCTATAAGCCTGAGTAAGCGACAGAGAGGGAGGGAGAGTGAAAGACGGGGGATGAGAGGGAGGGAGGGAGAGAGAGAGAGAGAGAGAGAGAGAGAGAGAGAGAGAGAGAGAGAGAGAGAGAGAGAGAAAGAGGAGGGCTGGAGGTGGGAGGTGGGAGGTGGGAGGGCCGCGACTCTATAATCCTCCGGCACGGAGCCGTGATTATGTCTGTCTGTCTCTCTCTCTCTCTAACTGGCGGCAATTACTTGCAACCAGTCCCACCGGTGGCAGTATCAGCAGCAGCCTCACGCTCGCTCGTGCAGGTGACACACACACTCACACTCAGAGACTTTCCCTCCCACCCTTCCTCCCTCCCTCCCTCCCTCCCTCTCTCTCTCTCTCTCTCTCTCTCTCTCTCTCTCTCTCTCTCTCTCCACTGTGAAAAATACTCGTAAGGGTTACGGGAAAATTTTCCATGATAAAAGTCGTAAAATTACAATTTAAAATTGTAAATTTACAAGCACTCCCTATCGACTAGGAATTGGCCGACGAGCAAGAATGGGCAGTCGTAAATTTACGACATATTTTGTAAATCAAAAGTACAAAAAATGTCGTAAATTTACGAGGATATTTTTCACAGTGTCTCTCTCTCACACACACACACACACACACACACACAAACTGGCGATGTTCTTTTTCGTACATGTGAAATGTAACTATACAAACATGCAGATTTACGAACAAAATAGTGCCGAATCTCATAGGATATTGCGCATAGATTTGCATAAATCATTACATGCAGAAAAAATGCACAAAATTTAACAGATTCATGTACAATATTCTTCATAATTAGCACGATTTTTTTTTACAAAAATCTGCATGTCAGAAAAAAGTACATTGCCAGTTAGTGTGCACTCACAGGGACAGACAGGCGGGCACGTACCAACGAGTGGGTGCTGATCGGAGGTGCCACACACGCTTCTCCAAGAAGAAGACTGCATGTGTGTGTGTGTGTGGGTGCGTGTCACACCGCGCGCGTTGTAATCACTTGCCACCGTCGTCAGCCTCCCGCTGCTGCTGCTGTGGTGTGGCGGGCGGGGCGGGGCGGGGCGGGGCGGGGCGCATGTTCAGTTTGTTGCTGGCACGCCCCACTGCGCCCCACCCCCGTGCCACCACTTCAGGGCCATTATGTGGAGCAGCTGGAGAACTTTGCCGGCTCGCACCTTCCTAGAACTCATCTCGTCTATCCTGGCGCGCCCGTGTGTGTGTGTGTGTGCGCACGCCGGACACTGCCATCGTGAGTGCCTATTAGTGGTTGCACGAGAGGGTGTTCAGCTCCAGCCGCATGGGACCTGCGCGCAGCCCTAAACAAACCCGAGGAGGACCGCACCACGCTCGGACCGAAGGGTCCCCCACTCCCAAAAGAGGTGTACTACGAGTTGGTGAGTTGAAGCATTTTAGCGTGTTGGGCGCCAGTTTTCGCAAGTTGATCGCATTTGTTTTTTTTTAGTTTACGCGAGTTTTTACGAGTTGAAGGCGATTTCTCGCGAGTTGAACGCGAGTTGGGCTCGGGCAAGTGTACAAAGAGTTAGTGAGTGAGAGACCCCTCGGCTCCGACCTGTCCGACCAGTACATAATAAGCAAAAGAGGAGGGTCGTCTTCACTGTCAAAACCTTGCGAAGAAATCCTTCGCATTGCGAAGAAAATCGTTCGTAAGCTGCGAAGCATTTGGCTGCTCTGTATTGCGAAGAATTTTCTTCGCAGTGTGCGAAGAAATTTCTTCGCAAGGCGGTGCTAGCGAAGAAAATACTTCGTATTAAGAAGCCTTGCGAAGCAGCCAAATCCGTCGAAACGCTGCGAAGAATTTTCTTCGTAAGAATTTTACAGTGTTCGCTCAAGTCTTAAACCGAAACCACTCACACCCGGCTACGTACTTTATTGTGCGTAGCTATGTAAATCTACGTTCATGCGTAACATACGTAAAAGAATCTTACATATTTTATTATAAAAAGGCTCAGTTTTTACTTACGTAATTTTTTTTCAATAATTATGTTATAAATTTGACGAAAGCTGCGCATGCTCATAGACTTAAATAGCTACGTACAAAAAAGTATATAGGCCGGGACTGTGGAGGGGGAGGGGGTTTAAAAGCAAGCGTGCGATATTTCTACTGTCCTGCTGTACGTACATTGCCTGGTCACAATTGACCTTCGGCATTTCGCGTCGACTCACGAGAACCTCGCGCTGGCGCTGGTAGGATGTCGTTTCCTCTCCCGACACTGCGGGCCCGGAGGCGGGCTGGGGGCGGCTGGAGGGCGGGCCGGGGGCGGGCCGGGGGCGGGCCGGGGGCGGGCCGGGGGCGGGCCGGGGGCGTGGAGCTTACATGCCTCTCTCAGGCTTCCATGCCGCCGCCAGCCGCGCCTCTGCTGCATGCCGCAGGCTAATTGTTGTTAGCTTAGAAAATCACTCAGCAGGTGAAAGTTAACACGTCGGAACCGCGGCTCTGCTCGGCTCGGCCTAGGCTTGAGTGATGAATGGGACGGGCGTTAAACACACTACGATGAGCCACACGCCTCGCGCCCCGCCCCCGGTGCGCCATACGCACCACGCGCTGACAAACGCAGGATAATAAGAAAATGATAATAGCTGTGTCTGCAGTGTCTGCTCCCGACGCTCTCGTGCGAGCACGGCGGTTAATGCCTGCTAATGCGTCACTCTGTATGCTTTCTTTTTAGGGCCCCGTTAGAGGTACCCTATTGCTCACACCTTTACGCCCTCTAGCATTCGCACGCATCTAAGTGTACGACATTCGCACACTTGTTTCGAGTATACAGTTCCGATTTTACTCGTTCGTTCTTTACCTCACCCATCTCTACGCTCTAATAGAGGTGGAAGAACAAGTGTCGTTTTAATCATATATTGACAGACCAACTTCTAAATCGTTTTAGCTAGAGAGCTCAAATTAGGTATAAGACCCGTTGTACAAGTGACGCTGGTCAAAAACCGTGAGATAAAACAAATTTAATAACATCACCCGAAACGCTGGAAATTTTCAAGTCAATTAAACCATTCACCGAAGTATTTTGTGAAACAAAAACATTAACAAACTTCGTGCCTGCCAGGATTTCCTTAGAACGTATCTGTCACCAATGCACACTGTCAGAAAAATCGTACCAAAGTACACAAAAGGAACGATAATTTTCTGGTCAAGTCCTTGCCTGCTCTGAGTGTACTTGGCTATCTTAAGATTACTGTACTTCGTACCTCAAAAGACCGTACTAGCAAAGTACAACCAGAGCAGGCAAGGACTTGACCAGTAAATGATCGTACCTTAACGTGCTTTTTTCTGACAGTGCAATGTTAATGAAAATTTACCTCTTCATAGTTTTTAACGAATTCACTGGAAAACTAATGTGACATGGGTCACACATGCAAGTGTGACGCCTGGAGCATGGTGTGGTGTAACCGTAGTTTTGGTCACATTTGTAATGCGACCTCCCATGTGTAATGGCGTATACCCTGATGCCCCCGCGTCGCATCACATGGTGTGACGGAAATTGAGGTCACGTTACGAAGTGTGACCGAAACTTGTCACGGCAACAAACGTGACACATGTCACATTTGTTTTTCCAATGTAGTTGTTCAAAAACCTGGCGGGCCGTCTCATACTAGATAGCGTTTGAATTTTTCTGCTTGCGGTGTGCACACTAAATGTAAATGTACTTTTTTGTGCATTCAAATGCACAGAACTACACATACCAAATTCTGCACAAATTCGTAAATAGTTTTGCATGAATTTATTCGTAATTCTGCACAAATTTGTACCAAAAACGATTTGCAAAAATCTTTGTGCTTAATTATGTACTATTTATGCATAATTGTGCACAAATTTGTACATAATTGTGCATGTGTAGTTCAATGCATAAATGTGCACAAAAAATCTACATAAACATTTAGTGTGTGGGTGTCATGTGGCCCCGGCGCCTGCAAATGAGCAGGTAGGCTGTACAACATGCGTCTCCGTCGGGCGGGTTGCCTACTCGGATGTCGTCAGGCGGGCTCTCCGTCGCTTCCTGCGCTGCGGAGCGACTGCGCGCCCGCCCCGGCCCGGCGGCGGCTTGGTTTATCTTGACAGGCTTTGTTGAACTAGCTACTATCAACAGCGCCAGGTGAGTAGAGGACCCTCCCGGGGCGTGGTCGCAGCCTAGTCCAGCCCAGCCGCGCAGTATTACGAGCGGCTGTAGGGCTTAAATCTTTGCCTCCTCTGCCACTTCTGCATTTACCTCCCCCTCCTCCTTCTCTGGCACTTTCCACCAACCCTCCCGCTTGCCGCAGAGAGTAACTTGCACAGGCACAATCTCCCCCCCCCCTCCTCCTCTCCCTCTCTCTCTCTCTCTTCCTCCTTGTTTCACGTATGAAAGCAAATGCAAACGCACCTACACAATACACATGTGCCCTCCTGCTCGCTGCAGCACCTTCTTCTTTCTATTACGTCCACGTGCTCCTGTGCTGTCTCCCCCTCCCCAACCCCATCCGCTCTCTTTCTCTCACTTCGTTTTCCCTCGTGTCCTCTCTCCGTCTTTCTCCCCCTTGTGTGCGGGGGCGCCTCTCCTGTCTTGATAAGTGGCGAGATTACAGTCTCTCCCCCAAGCCACTCCAGGCCCGCTCTCCCTCTTGCAGCACATCTATCATTCACAATCGGGGCGTCGTCTCAGGTCGCTAATTCCGTCTCACCCCTACGGGCCCTATCACCCGATGCAACCTTCTCTCCTTCCTCCACCGCTTTCTCCCTCTCTCATCTCCCCCTTCCTCTCTCTCTTTCTTTCTCCCCGCCCCCTTATCTCCTGGCCGGCTTCCTCCACAGCTCCTTTGTGACGGGGCGAGGAGGGGGGTGGACCCCTAGCTCCACTCTTGCCGGCACCCTCGCGCGCATCGCGCCCCAACTTGTAAGATTGACGACCCACCGTCAACCTGTGCCGGGGGCCCCGGGCCCGGGCCGCTGGGCAGGGCGGCCGTGTCCTCGTGCTGCGGGACGTGAAGCCCTCTAGAGGAGAGGCCTCGGCTCGGCCTTCAAATCCAGGACTATCGGTCCTGCGGCCAGCAAGTCGACGAGAAAAACTCGAGCAACCCGCGTGCTGCGGAGACAGTTGAGGCGAACTGTACGTTTGCATCGAGTTTCTGCCGCTGAATCATGGTGGGAGATCGAACAAAGTTACGAAGACGCTTCGTATTGGTGTCTCTCCGCGCAGCTCCCCGTGCAAATTTCAGTTGAATCTTTGACTAATTTTGAGATTAATTTCATGTCTTTGCGTTGCTTTACCTCTGATTTAAGTCTTCGGTTTATCTGTCCACTATTCCGTTATTTTCTTTGAGTTACTTCCTCTTGCTTTTCTAGACGTGTTCTGATTTTCATCTGCAAGTTTACTGTGTTCTGCTGTTACTATAAGGTCGACTTTGGTGGACACGATACAGAAGACATTAAAAAACCCCAAGTCACGCCTCTTCTCCAGCGCAGCGTACCGTGCATCCGCTGAGCAGCGAGTCTCGTGCCGTTTTGTAGTTTCCATTGCTCTGTAGTGAGCTCTGCGCTCAGCAGAGTACCCTTCTGCGACAGGGGTTTGGTCTCTGGTCCTACCGCTCCGCCCGCGCCGTGTGTACCGAGCCCTGTCTGCTGGCCGGGCCGGGCCCGGGCCGGGCGGTCCTTGCCAATCTCTCAAGGTAAATGTCCCTGAGCTCTCATCTCCTCGATGGCCTCAGCGGAATTCTCCTTGTATAATTTCAACCGCTGCCACCGCACCGCCGCCGCGTCGGCTGAGCTGCGGTGCGCCTCCCCGCGGGGCGGAGCGGGGCGGGGCGGGGCGGGGCGCACTGCAATCCAACCTCTTATCTCCTTTTACGCTCCGTTTCGTGGCGCCCGGCCCAGGCCCAGCCCACCCCGGCGGACTAAGGAGAGGGACAAGGAGGAGGCAAAGAAAAAGACGCAGCTGTCTCCTCTTTTTTTTATTAGACCTTTTTGTTTATTTATTTTTGTCGCGCCGTGCTCTTCAGACGGACTCAAAGGTAAACCCAATGACGCCTCAAGGGAACCCCGGCCCGCTCCGCCGCTCGCGCGTCTACACCCCGAGATAGCGGCCCTGTATGGTCGGGAGCACTTAGCACCCGCCCTTCTGCAGCCGCCCTGCAGCCGGCGAGGCTGGTGCACGGGCCACTCGCAGCACCCGCGGGCACTCAGCGTTATTCCAAGGAAAAAGTTTTTAAGGGCGGATATGGCTTGTTCTCTTCCGGGTAAGCTGTTAAAACTGGGGTTAAAGCGAAGAGCGAGTCGAGCAGATGAGCTGCTCAAGAGCGCGTCAGACGCACACTACAGGAGCGCAGCGATCATTGAGAAGAGTTGTTGGGGGTGACGGGAAGACAACAACATAACCTTATTTACGGCATGTCGCGTCGCCGAGTGGCAGGCTTCGTAAGCATTTTCCCCCCTTTCTATTAAGTCCATAGCGCCGCAATAATTGTTGGTTCCAATCAATCTTCTGGATACATTTCTCATCAAAGTTTATTAAAATAATACCGCTCTAGGCGGCGGACGATAAAGCCGTAGTGGCACTCATGCCCTTATTGTTCGGAGCATCGGCTGGCTGCCGGCGCCGCGCTGCTTTCGCCAGCACGACGGGGGAGGGGAGCGGAGGGGATGGGAGGATTTTGATTTCCCGCTGGAGCTAAATCTGCGCTAGCCAGACGAAAGGAATTCTTCCTTTTCCCCATCATCTACAATACACTCCGCCGGACAACGCTGCTGGCAGTAACTCGCATAGTCCCTCCGATGTCGTCGTCTCGAATCGGTGCTGCTCGGGTGCTTGCTGTTCCAGCGTCAGCGCTGCCGGTGAACGCGGTGGTGATGAGATTAACCCGCACGGGCCGTGCAAAGGTTTGGCCGCGTATGGCTCCGGCCAGGGGGGGGAAGCTGGAGGAATCGTAATTCTAAGCCGCACTGCCATGTTTTATACGTCCAAAAGTGTTGTGTGCCGCGGGCGATATCTCATCGCCTCGCCTCTCCCGTCCTGCGGCTGCGGCCCTCCTGCGGCCCTGCGGCACGCCCGCGGAGATTTAGATTCCTGCAGCGGCGGCGCCGGCACAACTTTTATCACCCCCATATCGAAGAGATGGCCATGGCGGCTCGCATAGGGCTCTCTGCTGCCGCGAATTTCATCGGCCGTTTGCGCCGCGTGACGAACGGATCTCGCGCGCTTTTCACCCGCGGCACCTCCTGCTGCACCCGTTCTGCAGCCTTCTCCCTCGTTGCATTTTTTGTTTTGTTTTTATTTTTTTATTTTTTTTTATTTTTATAATCGGTCCTGTGGTTTGGTAGACTGGGAGACGATGATGTAATAGAGTTTTCCCGATCCGATCCTTTGACGATCTTTGCCTATACCCACCTCATCCCCATACAGCCATTGAATACGTTCATGTGTTTTTTCTCCTTTTTTCACCGCGCATGGTCGCGTAAGGTTGTGCCTATCCACGTCCCACCCGAGGCCGCACCGGCCGCACTCTCAGAATAAAGAAACGCGTGCGCGCGCGCGCGCACACACACACACACACACACACACACACACACACACACACACACACACACACACAGTGCTGATCCGCGCTATGGTATGCGAGGCGACGCCCGCGGTAGGGCAGCGCCGGAGCGCCGGGGCGGAGGCCGTGAATGCATCCGTCATGATACGTGAAATGATGAAGAGACACGCCGACTATATCCGCTCAATTTCTCCCGGTCTGTCTCCGAGTGTCCCCCTCCCTCCCGTTCTGATCCCCCGCCGTCGGCCGAGCAGGCTCGATGAGTCCGATCGAGTGTCGTACGTCAGGATAGATTGGGCGCCGCGATGGGCTCCTAGCACCCTCTCTCATTCTCTAGTGCATTCAGTTTCTTCCTCTTTCATTTTTCCAACCCAGTGCAGTCTAGCTAAGACATGCTAAACACGTAATTAATGCTGCTTGATTTGCCCACGAAGCAGAGTGTAAACTAATGAATCCTTACGCTCCCGCAGAGAAATGAATTTACCACAAAGGAATTAGAGCGGGCCAGCAGCAGGGGGCGGTCGTCGCCGGAGCAGATTTTGCCTTTCCGCCTCGAAAGATGGTGAGAGGCCAGGCAGGTGCGGGGCGGGGCGGGAGGCTCTTAGGCCGGGCCGGCCAGGTGCAGGTCCCCTACCTACCCAGTAGACCCGGCCCGCGCCGGGGCCTGGCCGGGCGGTCCGCTACAGCTAGCGTGGGGCCCGGGAAGTTATTCAATCCCGGACTGCTGGCATTTCCATGAGAATGGCGTCAGGGTGCAGCAGTGGCTCAGCGCGCCATGCTCTGCCCCGCCCCCCGTCTGTATAATGCCGCGGGGCCGCGCCGGACCGGACCGCCTGCCGGACTGCCGCCCCGCCGCGCCGCGCGCGTCTTGAGTGAGGAGCTGTTACCGCGGGGGCGCGCCCGGGCGGGGTGGCTACTGTGGAGAGTGGAGCCCTATAGGAGCACCGCCCACCTCATTTTTATTCGACGAGTCGCGGAGTGACGGAGGCGCCGCGCCCCATCCGCCCAGACTGATATCTTATATAAAGCGTCTGCTCACGGTGGCAGCAATCTCACCGCGGTACCCAGTAATTGTTCAGATATCCATGCTGAGCGCCGAGAACAACATGTAACGTTTGAGAAGGTCCAACGCCGCCACTAGAAAACCCAAAATCCTACTTGTTTTTATTTTGTGTGGAAACAAAGTGTCAAGATTTGGCTGTGGCAACAACAGCTATACGAGGTAGATGTACGGTAGACAACGCGAAACACTGTTAAGCTGCGACGCTCCTGCGTTAGGCCTGCGGCCGAGGGGATATGCACTCGCGTAATAGTCGAGTCACTCTTTTCGTAATGAAGGCGTAATAGTGTGCGCGAGTATGCGTAATAGAAGCGTAATGAGAGCGTAAGCGTAATAGCCAAAAGTCTCCATATTTTCCTTATTTTTGTGTCGTTTTGGGCTGTTTTGGGCCAAATTGTGTACAATTTCGGAGCGTGATGCAGCGTAATAGGCGTAATAGTCGGGTCACAGATTTTATGAGTGAATACCTCCTCGCCTGCAGCGCTGCCGATCCCCGAATGTTTAATTTCAATTTTGCCCGTTCTTGATGCCAGGGAGCTGCCGCCCCCCTGGATTCTCGCTTTTTCAGTAAGTTCGAACGTGTGAGTGGGCGTTTGTCTTCCGGCAGATGCAAGCGAGATATGACCGGTAAAGTAGAGATGGGAGATCTGGCCGGGTCAAAGGTCATTACCCCAAAGGTCAAATAATGTCATCAACAAAAATACGAAAAAAAATACCGAAAAATATATTAATAATACAAAAAATACAAGGCAAGTGTACACAGAAATACATGGATTGGCCGCCCATTTTATTTTGGGCAAAGATAATATTTTTGGCGCGACGCAAATTTGAACATCACTTCTTTGGGATTTATTCATTTCGGGAAAATGCTGGGGGAGAATCAACTTTTGGGCATAACGGCCGGAATTGGCAGCTGCCCCGCCTGGGCCGAGGGCCGGCACACAGATCATTTGTGTCGATTTTGTGTGCTTTTTTTTTTCTGTAGCGTTTTTTAAATTGCAATACCAGTATTTTTTTGGTCTGTCGAATCCCTCTTAAACCCGATCGGTGACTTTAAATCGCAATGGGTCGGCAAATACAAGGACGATCTTAAATTCAACAGCAGCAGGAGGGTGGTTCCACTCTAATTTGAAGTTACGGAAGATCTGTTCATAGAGGAAATAGTTTTGATTCTTTTTGTGTTCTTGTTTCGTTCACTTCACTTAAAAAGTAAAGTTAACTTACCTTGGCTACAATTGTTTCGATTTCAAGGTCGGCGAATCTCCGTCCAACGCACATACGAGGACCGAACCCAAACGGAAGGAAGGTAAATGGGTGTGTCGCTTTGAGATCAGCCCCCTCTGGCAACCATCGCTCGGGCAAGAACTCATTCGCTCGTGGGAAGTATGCGTTGTCTGTGCAGAGGACGATGTTGGGTGTATTTACCATCGTCTGCAAAAAAGAACTGTGTTAACCACTGAGTGTAGGAAAACTTCACTTTGAACCTAAACTATGGGAGGAAATAGCCTCTCAGAAATTGCGCAAATTAGCTTCAAATTAATAAATAATAATAATAATAATAATAATAATAATAATAATAATAATAATAATAATAATAATAAAATAAAACAGCGCACCATTTCTTTCAGAGCAGTATCGAACTCGACAAACAAATGCACCGGAAGTCGACTTCTCGGAGTATGCGAAATCGACCCTTCGTTCGCAGTTTCAGCTGCCATGTTTGTTATCAATCCGGTCCTTTTAGAATGGTTTAGTTCTTCTTGCGTTAATTTTGTTAAAGGTAAGGCATTTTAGACGTGCAGCACTCGGGAAAAAGACCAATTTGATAACAATCCGATTTGATAACAATGGCCTAAACTGCGAGCGCAGGATCGATTTCTCATACTCCAAGACGGCGACTTCAAGTGCATTTGTTTTTCGAGTTCAAGACGGTTTAGAGAGAAATAGTCTAGTGCCACAGTTTGTTTTTTTTCTGCATCCGTTGTAAAGCTAAGGTGAAATTAATATTTTGAACCAACCCCAGCGGGGATTTGATATCCGTCGAGAACAAGATCCTTGATTGTCGTACGGCTGTTGCCGATAATAATAGGCATTACTCTCATGGTTTCCTTAATGCAGGCTCGCATGTACCTGTAACACAGAAACGGGACTGCAAATGTATAGTGAACAAAAACAAAGTCTTGTGAATAGGGTATTTCAAGAGAGCGTCGAGAGGAAGTAAAGAAGAACAAAACCGAAAGGAGAGACTTGTGATTATTATTATTATTATTATTATTTTTTTTTGGGGGGGGGCGAGGGGAGTAGAAGGGGGCGAGCGGGGAGCCTCCCCTCCTATCCCCTCGTCCTCCCCAATCACAGCTCTCTCCATCCGGTATAGTTCTTTTTTATTTCCTCTCGACGCTCTCTTGAAATACCCTATTTCCTTACTTTAGCTCTTCCAGCTGTGCTTTGGTGATAGGTTTGCTCGGATCTGGTATGACTTTATCTAGTTCCTCTTGAAGTCTCTTCTGCTTATCTGGATGGGTCGCTACTTGATAAAGGACCGTAGACACCACAGTTGACGTCTATAAATACACTTTATGAACTGCTGCGCTTGCAATGTTCGTGACGAATTTAAAAACTGAAACAAACTTACCGTGTCGATGCCTGCCAACAACATGTCAAGTGCCATGGCAACAGCCCTGTCAGGATCTCCAGTCTTGATCAATAAATTTTCAAGCACGCTATAATTGCGGTCTTTGATTTCCGTCGTTGGGAGACTCTTTAACCGTTCCATACCCTCTTTGACATACTGTGTTGATATCCTGTAAAACAAATTAACAGTTATTTAGCATTTACTCAGCACACAATGCAAAACACTGTGAAAAATACTCGTAAAGGGTTACGGGAAAATTTTCCATGATAAAAGTCGTAAAATTACAATTCGAAATTGTAAATTTACAAGCACTCCCTATCGACTTGGAATTGACCGACGACCAAAAATGGACTGTCGTAAATTTACGACATTTTTTGTAATTTTGATTTACAAAATCATGTCGTAAATTTACGAGGATATTTTTCACAGTGAATGACTATGGTGTTGACAGGTTACTCACTCAGTGATAGTGTTCATGGATTTTTCAAACCGCCGCCAGGCAGGCGTTGAAATCCATTTCCAGGGCGATGGCAAGACATCGAGCCTGTACAGACTGTCAAAAACAATGTGCGCATTCTCCACCATTTTCATCCCCTCTGGGTTCGGCACATCCTTAAGGCATCCCAGTTTCGCGTCGAGCGCGACTAAAGTTATCGCTGTGAAAAGTAATTAAAACTTTAGAACGACTGAACCTTTTTCGGATCAGCCACTAATTCGGATCACTTCGGCCCACACTGTAAAATACTTGCAAAGAATTGGTTCGTTTTGCAAACTATTTTCTTTGTAAGTTGCAAAGAATTTTGAAGCATTGTATTACGAACTAATTCTTTGTAAGCTTACGAACTATTTCTTTGCAATACAAACAAATAGTTTGTAAGAATTCTAGTAGCTTGCAAAGAAGTTCTTTGCAATTCCAACAAATTCTTCGTAATACGAATATTAAAATTTCTTCGCAACGTTGCAAAGAATTTAGTTTGTAAGCATTTTACAGTGCAGGCGCGGTTTTATGGGGGAGGGGGCGAAGGAGCGATTCCCCCCCCCCTCAGTAAGCCCCAAAATCCACCTGTAAGTAGGCAATTTGAGGTACAAAACCCCTGTATATAGGCAATTCCCCGGTCAGCCGATCCGCCCCTCCCGTCAGCTCGACTTAAGACCGCGCCTGCTTCGGCCTACACTCTCTCTGACGGAAAATCTCGCAGGTGTCAAATGTTAAAAGAAAAAGGTTAATCCTGTCTCAAACGGCCATCGTCTTAACCATCAGGTGCAATCTGAGCGTCCCGCAAGGTGAAGTTAGACAGTCACGGACATCATCTAAGAGGTGAGAGAATCTTGTAATTAGCGAAAATTGAGATAGCGTGCGTGAAATTTAGGCATTATTTTGCCTCTCCCTGGGTCTCTACGATAACTTCGAGGTCCAAAGACACATTTTAACCGCGCATTCGATCCAAGCTAATGTCAGATTAAAACGCGGGTAGGGCTAAAAAGGAACAACTTTCTAGCCCTGGTTTGGGCAGAAGCTTAAAATGATCACTATACAGCTAGGACACAAGGCAGAGTTTGTGTCCCCCCCAAAAAATCAATCTTCTATTACAGTCAAATGAACGTCCAAAACTGCATGAAAACTGTCAAGATTCTAGTTTTCAAGATTGAAATTCAAAGAAAAGATTTGATTGAAATCCGGCTGCCTTGTGTTCCTCATTTAGACAATATAAAAATGAGGTAATTTTTTCCGATGATTTTTACAACAATATTTGGTTGAGAAATCCTGAGCGCAAGGATTTTTACCCAAATGTCGACTAAAGCTTCAAAATTTGTCTAAAATAGAAATGTGCCACCACAAATACAACAAATGGTGGAAAAGGGGAAAGAAAGTATGGGTAATCTAATAGTTGCATCCATTTTGAAGTCAAAGTGGCCGTTGTGTCACGATAGGACACTGAAAAAGCAAGACAAAATGACAGATTTCAGCCCCCCCCCCCTTTCTAACACCACCATCGTGACACGTCTTTGCTAATGAAATGTGGTTTTCGTGAAATATTATTTAATCGAACTTCTGAAATTTATTTTCGATGACACCATTAGATTCCTCGTAAAATTTCCTTTTAAACGAGCATACATGTCATGGGGCTCCAACCCATAGTCTCGTGGCACGTCATTCTTGTAAGTGTCTTTTTCCGGGCTCGAAACCCCACACTGTAAAAAATGTTCGGATTTTTGCCATACAAGTGTGTGGTAAAAATCCCATATGCATGTAGGACGCGATATTTCCCATACATGTGTGGGATTTTTCCCATACAGGCAAAAGAGAATCGGAAAATTACGATTAGTATCTGAAAAATCCCATACCCTTGTGGTGAAATGCCTATAAGCGTTTGGGAAAAATAGTTTCCCACAAAGTGTGGGATTTTCACTATTTGTATGTTGAAAATTTCCTTTAATGTTATAGTAAATTTAGGATTTCTAAGATCACAAACTACTGTTACATGGTGTACAAGTGACTTCCAACCCGTTGCATACACTCATGTGGTCGGGAAGCTATTTCCCGCGGCTTCATGCCCTGAGGGTTTTCAATGCGGGTATTAAATGTTTTGATAAAAAGTAAATTAAAGGAAGGGCAAGAACGGAAATAAATAAAAAAACCAAAATGAGAACATCGGAAATCCCTTCAATAGTAGTACGCCGTAACCGGCTACCCTCCCTGCCCGCTGCCCCTCTGGGAATGTCCCAGCGGCGGGCGGCGTGGCGAGGGCGCGCGGCTGTGGGATGACCCGAGGACTCTGAGGCTCGTCTCCCATCACGTCCCGATGGTCCAGTGGTCAGCGTGATGGGATTCCAGCCAACAAGTCCGAGGTTCAACTCTTCATCCAGTAAGGTATTTCTTAGTTACTTGATTCAGTGCCTACATGTAATAAACGCAAGGAAAATGGGGGACGTAGAAGAGATATCGAGGGAGATCCGAAATATCATTTTCCTTTTTAAAAAGCATCCCACAAATTTCCCACACTTCTCTAGGAATTCTCCCACACGCGTATGGGATTTTTTCCACACATCCGTGTAGGAAAAATCCCACACCTGTGTAGCAGATCCCACACACGCGTATGGGATTTTTGCCACATAGCCGTATAGCAAAAATCCCATACAATGTATATGTAAATAACTTCATATACATTTGTGGGATTTTTCCGACAAAAATTTTTTACAGTGCATGACATGTATACTCGTTTGAACGGAAATTTTATGAGGAATCCAATGGTGTCATCGAAAATAAATTTCAGACGTTTGCTTAAATGATATTTCACAAAAATCGCACAATAACGCGCGTTATCGTCTCGTGATCGACATGCATCATTCCCCCGTTTTCAGTGGGAACAGGAACTAAAAGAAGAAGAGCATGACCGCCGATTCTGCTTCCTCCCGAAATCTGATTGGTCAACGCTGGTGTAACTTTCGCCGTCAGCCAATGAGCGCACAGGAGAAAACAGAGGCAGCGGGCGGATTTTCTTCACAAGGCTCCGGTTTTAGTTTAGCGGAATGCCCCATTGGTTCTGCCGCTCTGCTAAAAGAAATTAACGAGTTCATCGTATGTAGAAAAACATTTGCTAATACTTGCATTCTAGAGCCCATTTCGCCAGTTCATCTGTAAAATTCGCCGGCATCATCAAATCTTTGTCACGGATCCGCCTCATTCTAGAAAGAAAACAGAAAAACTATAGCAATCTGCTCTATAGGGGGTGTATGTGCTACTCATTCTGGCCAGAGGTATAGGGATGGGTAGAGCATGCCAAGACAATTATTTTTCAACAGTACACTTGTGGACGCAAACGGCAAACAACGCGGATGACTCTGGTTCTGCGATTCGGTCCAGCGCCTCGAAGGTAGACAGCGAAACGCGCACTTATGCTGTGCGGGACGCCAGCACTATACGGCGCTGGGGCTCTCGTGTCTTCTACGCGTCGTCCAGAGCTAAGCAAAAGGGATCGTGGCAGCTAACAGCACCCCCAGGAAAAAGAGTCGTCGGTCACATGGAAACAGCGCGTCGCAGGAGGGTCATTCATTAGGGAGCTCCTCACGATAGTCTCGAACGGGCAACTTCCCGGTCGACTCTCATTGGTTCGAGTCCAAAATCCCGTATGTATATATATATATATATATATATATATATATATATATATATAGTATATATATATATATATATATATATCATATATATATATATATATATATATAAATATATATATATATATATATATATATAGTTTGTAATGAGTCTCGAACTCGAACCATTGAGAGTCGACCCGGAAGTTACCCGTTCGCGACTGCGACTACCGCGGACCGCGGGGAGCTCCCTAATGACGCTCCAGACGGCGAGCAGATGACGCGTGGACGACGCACTGCGCCTCAGCGTCGTAATGCAGGCGTCCCGCTCTGCATACGCGCGCGTTTCGCTGCCTACCGCACAGGCGCTGGACTGAATGACACAGCCCTAATTATCTGCGTTGTTTGACGTTTGCGCCCTCTAGTGTACTGTTAAAAAATTATTGTCTTGGCACGCTCTGCTCGACCTATACACTTTTGGTCCAAATGAACAGATACACCCAATGTGAACTGAAAAAAAAATGTCTTGGGACTAAGCACAGGCCTCGACAACATACCTCAACGGCAAGAATATTGCTGCACACCCTGTATAGCACAATGCTTCGGAGTCGAGAACAGAGACTTTGTACAGACTTTGGGCAGTAATATTTATGTTGGCGTGACATGTTGTAGGGGCCTGTCCTTAGTCCCAGTACATTCTTGGCTTCAGTGTGGATGTATAACATGTTACTGAAATATTTGCCAACTTGAAGTACCTGTCAATGAATTCTTGACTCACGTTATCGATTGGTTCCACGTACTGCTTGATGTTTCTCGGTTGCATCATAACCTGATTAACAGCTGTGCGGAAATCTTGCCATTCTTTGCCCTGACTTTAACCCGAGTAGTAACATTTTACTTATTTTGAAGCGATAGTACATCATATCAGATCTCACAACAGACTGTACGTACGATATCACAAGACTTTGTGGGAGCCCCTTTCTTAAATTTTCAAAGTAGTACTTCAGACAGTCAGCTCCTCTGCGTATTGGCCAGGGACCTTCATTTCGAAAGGCCTGCAAAAATTAACTGCATTCATGTAATTATTTCTTTACTACAAACATGAATTACCAGCGAACAAATGAATACTAACTATTTCTATTAACTTTGGATCACCCAGGAGAACCATATCTGGCCGTCCCATAATGCCAGGCATTTTTGCCACAGTGCCGAAATCCGTCATTTTTTTAAATAACTCTTCCAATTTCACTTTGTAGAATTCTCCTAAAAATGTTAACAGAATTTTTTTCCGTAACAATTGAAATTCACCTATTATTTACAGCAACCTTTGAATCAGAGAATAAATATTTACCGCCTGGCAGGAAACTCCTTAGGCCTCCTACGAGGGGATAGCTCTTTGGTCCGGGGATTTCGCTGTAAGGTTTGGCGGAGTCCCAATCTGCTGGCTTAGTGACAGTTTCCACATGCTGTACATCGGCGTGGGTGGTGGACCGACATCGAAGGTGGGCCTATTTGAGAATAGTTTGCACATTTGAATCTACAAACATGTTGCAACTTCACTTTTTCTCTTATTTTATACCTGCTGTAGATGCTGGAGCCTCGGCAATCTACACAGAAATTGTGGCGTCCTCTGCAGGATCATGGTTTCAGTAAAGCCCCAGACAGCCGACTAGCCTGGTAGCAAGAGAAAAATATTATGAGAGATGGGAGGAAGTGTTTTCAATGTGAGGCGCGGTTCTTTTATCAGCTTTATCTTGGATCGCGCGATAACATAAAAAAAAAAGCATGCGAGCTGTCACGCGGATGAAAGAGTAAACACCTTGATAAAACAGGTATTTCGAAGAATTCAAAGAGCATCGCTGCTTTTGAGATACCAGACTTGTGAAAAAGGTAGATAGAAAACTCTCGTTTATCTCATGGAATTGTTCCACTCAACAGCTGTGCAGCAACGATCTCGTCGGGCGTGAAAATTTACCAAAACAAGCAAAATATCGCATCGAAGTCCGATCTAAAATTACAAGTCTAGCTGCAGCCTCTTCCGGCGCTGCGCCGCGGCCAGCTACGCTTCTGCTTTGTTGTGTCCCGCGCTACGCCCCGCCAACGCGCCGCCATCTTCTTCCTTTCTTCTTCTTACGAGACGACTGGCTCATTTTGATTGGCACAAAGAGGCCACCTCGAAAATTTTTGATGGGCTACGGTATAAGGCTATTTTCCAAGCTAGTCAAAGTGTGAGAATTTCCAAGGAAAATTCACACTTGCTCACCAAGTGTACGAATGGGCATTCGCAATTCACTCACATCCAAGAGCACGACATTCGAACACTTGTGTTTCCAGTGTATGCGGCGCCCCTGCGTACTTACTTGAAGTCGACGGTACCTGGCAGCGCAGCTCGCGCGCAACGGCTCCGGGGCCGAGAAGAAGGGGAATCGTGAATCGCGCAGAAAGTGTCACGAAATTTTAACGGCGTTGCACGTATGGTTTTCGGTGGTCGCTGATCGCGGTCAGCCCTCCCACTGCCATCTGATCCCGGAAAGCGATTAGTAGTGTCCTCTCTCTTGCTTCTTATGGCTTCTCCCCGTGAGTGTGACGAGGAGGAGGTGGGCAAAATACGGATGAAACCGACTCTCGGAATCTGACGACTGATCCTCTCGCGTGCACGTCACACTCTGACCGACTCTGCGCCGAGCTGCGGACGAGCGGAGACTGGCGGCTGCGACTCGGAACGTCCTTGACGCCGAAACCCGCATGGAGCGGCGAGGCGGGGAGAGGAAGGGACGGGAGGGAACAGCTTCGCTGTCGGCCGTGTCCTGGCCTCCATGGAGCGCAAACTGTACACGGTCGAGCTATGAATACTGCCCAGCTGAGGACGCGGCGGACGCGACCTATCTTGGCTCCCCGCCCGTGTAAAAGAAACGCAAAATAAAATTTTGTGATGAAGTGTATGCGACTTGTCATCTACATAAGTTTGTGTCGCACTGGTAAAAGTGTAAAATATGAATCCATTTTCATCTCAGATTTTGTGAGAGTGTGTCCCCACAGCTCCTGTAGTAACTTCTGTAAAAATCACTAATACTTTAACAGTGCACACCACTCCGCCCCGACCTGCCGAAGCCAGTCGGGTACTTCCCGGCTCTCGCCTCTTCTCCTTTCGTGTTCCCTGGTGTTTTATAAGGCCGCGGCCAGTTTGGACCAAACGGCGCCGAGGATTTGGAGAGGGGGCGCATTGCCCGTGTCTTCTGAGCAGGCAAGCAGCTCATCCGCCGGGGAGCTCGGAAACTCTGCCGCCACAGCCGCCGCGCTGCTTCTCTGCAGGCAGAAATTCCCAGTTTTCCTCGAGGTGCACGAAATTGTTTTTCAGAAGTTTGTGGCTCGCCCAGCCCGGCCCGGCCCGTACCGTACCGTCCTCCTGCTCCGCGCCACCACGCCTGCGCTGCAATTAGCGACGAGTATTGGCACTGCGGCGGGGCGGGGCGGGGCGGGGCGGGCCAGCGACTTGTGCTCTGCGGCAGGAGCAGGCACCAAGCAGGGGCGTAGGAACGAATTTCAGTCAGGGGCGGGGGGGCAAACTTCACAAGACTTTTGGCGCCCCCCACCCCTCCTCCTTAAAAAAATCACTTATTCAGAAAAATTGTTCTAATGGTAATAATTTAAGGAAACTGGATAGGAACAAACAAACGGAAGCGCAAAAAGATGGCTTTGAAGCGAATTTCGCATCAATTTGTGTTGAAAAATATTGCGAGCGAAGCGAGCAAAGAAAATTTTTGAGTTTGTAGGGCGCAAAAATACTTGTTAGTGCGCCAAAACGTGCCTCCAATAACGCCAAAATGCGGCCAGGGTGCACTTTACGGCCTCATTTGGACAGGTTTCGGCGCCCTTGCGGGGCGAATTTGGCGCCCCTTCGGGGCTTTAAGGGGGAGGGGGCATTGCCCCCGTGCCCCCCACCAGTTCCTTCGCCCTTGGCACCAAGCGAGCACCGGTGGTGTGGGCGGTCCCGCACCCGTACTGCTCTCAGCACTAACAGTAAGGTGATTCCGAACACCGTTTTGAACCGCTCTCTCTCTCTCTCTCTCGCTCCTCATGGTATCAATCGTGCCCCAAGAGTGCGAAAAGGAAAGAGTGACGAAACCAGAGTGCGGAATCATCCCCCTTCTGCTGCCGTTATGATCCTGTCGCCAACCAGGTTCCTGTGGGCGCGCCCCGCCCCGCCCCGCCCCGCCCCGCCCCGCCCCGCCCCCGTGCACTCTGGTATGCACTGCCCGTGCGGTGGCAGCCCCAGCCGGCCCCAGCCCCACGCTGCCCCTGCCGGGACCGGGTGCATTTCCGCTGCGGCCTGCGCGCTCTCCACATCCCACTGACCGGTGCGGCGGGCGCGCACTGGCAGCCCGCGCGCGCGGCCGCGGCTCGCATTGTCGGAAAGTGAGAGCAGGACAGCGCTGCCCTGCGTTCTGCGCGCTGGAGCGGGAGAGAGAGAGATGCGCGGCAGACTCCCGTAATCATCCTTGAATTAAGACATGCGCATACAATAACTTCCTGGCGGTTGGTAACTTGTGCGTCCTCTACGGCCACCCCGCCGCGCTGCCCCGTTAGCCGTGCGCCGGACCTCATGAGCATCCCGCTGCACGGGGTCGCTCTCGCTGGTGCTCGGAATGCCCAACAGCGTGGAGTGGTGGGGCGGGGTGGGGCGCGGGCCTAAAGGCGGGGCGGCGGGGCGGGCCTCGGGGCGTTCCGGAGACACGACAATACGCAGCTAGCATCCACAAAGAATGCGCCGGTGTTTCCGCCCCCGTGTGCGTGCGAACCTGCCCTCCTGCTCCACCCCGTCCCACCCCGCTCCGCCGGGAGGCGAGAGTTCCAGGACCCATCCTCCTTCTTGCTGGTACAGATACGCTACCTTTAGGTGTGTGACTGTCGCAGTTAAACAAAGTAAAGGCATGAATTTTTCCACGGAATATCACATACGTATTTCACAGGAGTGTATGCGAATGGAAATTCACGCACTCACTTCCCTTCTGAGTGCGCGCTATTTTCACACTTCAGTTTCCACTTCGAGGTGCCCGGTCCAGACAGGGCAAGGCAGTGGCCTTCCCCTCGTAAGCAGTTCGGAGGGCTGCGGCCTGACCCCGCCACGCCACGCCACGCCCCGCCGGCGCCGTGGTTAACGCGGGGCCGGATTCCAACGCTTTATTAAGGTGCGGTAATGACCTGTTTCTGGTGAGCGTTGGGCGGGCAGCCCTTCTACCTTCTACCTCGCTTGCTTGCCTGCGAGCGCGCGCGCGCGCGCACACACACACACACACACACACCGCGGAAGTATTGGGCGAAGATCGGCGGTGCGGAGTTTTTGACGAGTTCTTTTCCCGTACTGAGCTGAGTCCCGCCGCACGCCGCACCACCACCTTTCTCTCTCTCTTCTCGCAGACACGCTCGCCTTGCTCGGCAGGGTGAATTGGTTTCTTTGGCATGCATTTGTATATGTGTATATTTCTCCTTTACTTTTATAAATAGCGGAGAGAGAGAGAGAGAGAGAAAAAAAGAAACAGCCGCGTCGGTAAGAGAGTTGGGGCCGGAGCCGCAGAGGCACGGCCTGTACCAACGCGCTCGCTTTTCTTTTCTTCTTTTCCCCGTCAGGAGACATTTAGCGCAACCACAAAGAATGAATAAAAGGGAGACGTACACGTCGTGCGGCTAGCTGGGCCACGTTTGCACGCTCACGCAAGGAAAACACGCGGCCCAGGGTGCCTCAAAAGGGAGGAACACACACACACACACACACGCACACCACAAGCTCGACAACACACGCGCGCGCAGTTTACGAGGAACATCAGTGGCCCGCGGGAAAGAAAACTTTGGGATGTTCCTTAACTAACTGTTGTGTGATTGATCAGATCTTTCTGAGATCTTATTAATCGAGCATCAGAAGTGCAATGATCTAGTTCTGTGCCGCAGGGGCGATGGGGCCACCAGTCCCCATTCTAGGATATCCGGTCTGGAACATCTCGAAAAATTACGGTCAAAACACTGAAAAGCGTCTGTTTTAAGAAAAATTTACGATTTTTCCGTTTTCGTCGGCCTCTTGCATGAAATTTAGATTCAGTCCCACATGTTTCTTCCCTCTTATATGAATGATCTAGTCACTAGCTTTTGATTTTTTTAGTCCTCATAAGGTCAAAAAATTATGTGGAAGACAGCCATCCAAAGTTCGTCAAAACGTATGAAGAAGAAGAAGAAGAAGAAGAAGAAGAAGAAGAAGAAGAAGAAGAAGAAGAAGAAGAAGAAGAAGAAGAAGAAGAAGAAGAAGAAGAAATTTTGATATTGCGGGTATAAGGAGCGGAGGAACGCCCATTCCGAAATTCCGAGGCCAAATTCGGATTCCTGAGATCGCCTCCCGGAGCATCCTGGCGCCGAAAAGGCACGTGTTTTTTCGAAATTGCAGTGAAAACACCTACAAAACCTTCAAATGCCCGAACAGTTCCGCCCCGCCAGTACTGCGTGCGCGGCCAGCTGTCGGCCGCACCTGTTGGACGCGGAGCAGTAGCGTGGCGGGGTGAAGCAGGGCGCGCTCTCAGCAGCCTGCAGCCTCGCTTGCCGTGCGATATTATTATTATTATTTTTATTATTATTATTACTGTTATTATTTCCTCCCGGGGGGCGTGGTGCGGCCTGGAGCCGGGTAGGGTGGGGGTTCCTGCGGCGCCCAGTGCTGGTACCACCCCAGCCCACTCTTCAGGGGGCACAGCCTTGCCGTTGACACCCCTCCAGCTACTAACACCCTCATTCCTGGGCCGGCGGCCGGTGTGGGTACCTGTTTCTATGCGGAGCGGTAGCAGGCTGGCACCCCGACGGGACGGACGGCACGCCTCGGACCCGACCTACACGTCCATGAATTGCACACATTTCCCCAGGGCACGGGGCGGTGGGGTGGCGCGCGGCTGGGCTGGCTGGGCCGCGCCTGGGGGCAGCTGGGAGCACTTTGCTGCGACGGGGCACTGGAGACCACGGCGGAGTCGACATGTGCGGGGAATAAGTGGGAACGTTACTGGAGAGCGACGAGCCAAGGAAGGGGTGCATGTTGGGTCAAAAATGAGGGAGGATTTGAACTGGGGAGGGGTGTTGGGGTTGGGGTTAAACGGAAGGAAGTTTGTCCACGGGTGAGGAGGAGGGTGGGGTGTGCGTGCGTGTGTGTGTGTGAGCGCAAGGTCACACCACCCCTATCTCCTACCCTCCAACCTCCCGCGCCCTCCAACCCTCTCCTACACGCTCCAACAATTTCCCTAGCTGTCACTGATCCCGTCCCCCGTCTTCCTGGACGGCGCTGCGACCCTGCTGCTGCTGCTGCTGCTGCCCCTGTCGATCCTGGACGCCACCCCCACCCGAGCGCGGCGGCCGACCAGCTGTCACAATGTGCTCCCCCCCCCCCTCCCGACCCGCGACACCGACATGGTGCAAAGCTCCCCGTTTAACCCCGGCCGACCCCTGCGCCCAGCCTGCGTGCCCGCAGCACAGCCCGCTTCAGGCTCGACGCGGAAAAATTTACGTTCGAATAGGAAATCCTGCTGCGGATAAGACGACGACGACGAAGAAGAGGAGGATAGGAGGAGGAAAGGGAGGAGGAAGAGCCCTGATCTCTTAGAAGAGTAGAAGAGAGAGGCTCACAGTACGTAGGGTGCAGCACGGCGCGGAGACCTGGTACACTCGGAGGACGGGGTGGGGAGGGGAGGGGCGGGGCGGCTAGGGGCGCCAGTCAAATTAATGAGCTGTCCCCGGTCTGGGCTGGCCGGGCTGGCCGCACCCCGTCACCCGGGACGAGCGCAGCTTTCGCTCGCGCCAAACTTTGGCCTGAGCCTCGAGCCTCGCTCCTCGGGGAAAGCGTTTCCCAATACGTTTTAGGAAGATGGCACTGGCGCGGCTGCGGGGCTGGGGACCGGGGGACCGGCGGGAGCAGGGCGGGGCGGGGCGGGGCGGGGCGGGGCGGGGCGGGGCGGGGCGGGGCGGGGCGGGCGGGG
The DNA here is from genome assembly GCA_029379305.1 of Frankliniella fusca. Lineage (NCBI taxonomy): Eukaryota > Metazoa > Arthropoda > Insecta > Thysanoptera > Thripidae > Frankliniella > Frankliniella fusca. Next base: position 504,654 of record JAHWGI010001390.1, read on the forward strand.
CGCGGCGCGCCACCAGGACCAGGACCCAGGATGGCAGTGGTCGCCGGCCTGCTGTTCGGAGTTGTCCCCCGAGTTCCGGCACAACTCCACCCCGGTTAATTAGGGGGCTGTAGGAGAGGGATAGGAGCAGGGTAGCCATGACCAGGAGGGAGGGGGGGGGGGGAGTGGAGAGGTGCGTCCCCAGGCCTGCCGCGCGTGATCCTGCTGGCGCTAAGTATAGCGGGACGTTTGCCATACCGTTCCTTCCTATCCTTCAGCGACCGACCATACTCCCACGCCCGTAGCTTATTCTCTGTTGAGTAGTTTGTGTTTCGAGAGGGCATGAGGGGATCAGAAAAGAATGCCCCAGCAGCCGCAAAGTGGGCAGAGGGTCGGAGTTGGGGTGGAGAAAGGGGCGACGTGGAGGTGGCAGCAGGGAGACGGCGAGATTAGTCCTGCCGCCGCCGCACCGTTTTCATGGTGCACTTGACGTTGAGCGTCTCATTATTTTCGGCTTACAAAGCCTGCCTGCTGTCCTGCCTGCAGCCCGGCCCCGGCCCCGGCCCCGGCCCCCGTGCTGCTGGGGTCCTCCCCGCAGACGTCTCCGCAACAGCAGCAGGAGCCGCGGCAGGAGGGGGAGTGTGAGTAAAGCGAAAAGCGATTGGACCGATCACATTTCAGACTCGGCCGAAGAAAGAGTCATCTTCACTGTGAAAATCTCTGTCGTTTTTCATGGAAAGGTACGGACGGACTAGTACGGACTATATCCGCACTATACATTTTTGGTCTATGCTTGTAAAGTGTTTCGGCAGCGCACAATGTACGGAAAATATATCTATACCTTTTCGTACAAAGTTACATAAAAAACACAATGCAAAAACTATTTGCTGAAAAACAACTATCTTACTGATGACGGTGTTGTAGGCAAACTACACTGTCGTTCGAGAACAATAAAAGTTGTTGCAAAACAGCAATGCTTGTTGCAAAACAACAATGATGTTCCTAAACAGCAATGTTGTTATCTTTGCCGTTCTTCAACAACTTTCATTGTTCCTGAACAACTTTCGTTGCTGCTGAACAACATTATTTGTTGTTTCTGAACATCCTTTGTTGCTACAAAACAACTTTGCTTATAAATGGACAACTCTTTTGTTGTTCGCCTGAACAACCTTTGTTGTTCGCCTGAACAACCTTTGTTGTTCGCCTGAACAACCTTTGTTGTTCGCCTGAACAACCTTTGTTGTTCTACAACACGGAGTCAGTGAAAAAATTTACAGAGATTTGCTGTTAATTCTAGATGAAATTTTTTACAGTGCATCAATGGAGGCTCCGGGTAATCAATTGATCAGACCTTTCCCGTTTTTTTTTTTTTTCAAGTACATTTTTTGAACAGTGTTTATGCAACCCCGAAAACGCATGTTTTGGAAGTACTCCAAAATGCCTGCAAAGAAAGGGGGGAAGGAGGGGGAGGGGAACACGTCTCCGCCTGGACCTTTCTTTCCTGCGACCTTGCAGTTGCTCTCATTCCCGTGGGGGATAGCAGGGCCAGAGGTGTGCAACGGTCCCGGTCGGTCCCGGCAAACAGGGACCGGGGAAAGCGGTCCCGGTCCCGGTCCTGACCGGTTTGCCGGTCCCGGTCCCGGTCCGGTCCTAGCCGGCTGGGGACCGGGGGACCGACGGGGACCGGCCGGGACCGGATGGGACCGGCCGGGACCGGATGGGACCGGAACGGCAAAGGAGACGATCGCACCTCCCTCTACGATCATCCCAGGCCTGAGAGACGCCACCTGTTGTGATGTGTCGAGGCCCTGACACACTGTACTACCTGACATCTCCCTTCCAGCTAAGTTTATAGGGTATTTCAATGGAGCTCTGCCCGGAAGTAAGAAGAACAAAACCGGATTCAGATAGCGGTGATGGGGGCGGGCGAGGGGAGGAGCGGCGGGTGGTAGGGGAGCCTCCCCGCCCGCCCGCCGCTCCTCCGCTCGCCCGCCCCCACCACCGCTCTCTGTATCCGGTTTTGTTCTTCTTACTTCCGGGCAGCGCTCCATTGAAATACCCTATTGCTTCCGTTTTTCAGTTTTTTAGCCCGCCCTTCTGTTTTGTTTCACCTTGGGGGCCGTTCATATACCACGTGGACACTTCTTAGTCAGTTTTTGCCCCACTCCGCCTCCTTGTGGACAACCGTGGAAAATGATCCGATACCCCCCCTCCCCCCCCTGTCCACGAGGAAAATGGAATTTCACCTTTTCGCTGTTTTTGACTCACGCTACAAATTTCTTGAAGTGTCGTGAAATTTTCAAATATTTAGGCATTAAAGAAGAGTTGGCGATACCTGGAGGGCTAGCAGACAGCCTAGCTCCAGTCTAGCCCGCTGTTTTACGTAAAAAATAAGGAATAAAAAATTCCTCGTGGACAGGGCGCTACACCCCCCTCCCCCTCCCATGGACATTCGTGGACTTTTCTGGTCTCCCCCTCCCATGGACATTCGTGGACTTTTCTTGTCTCCCCCCCCCTCCCCCCAAAGTGTCCTCGTGGTATATGAACGGCCCCTAATGGCACCGATCAGTGCAGACGTAACCCCCACCACACACCGTCCCGCTCGGGCCGGGCACGGGCTCACCACGGCCACGTCGGGCCCCGCCGGGCAAGCCGGTCCCAAAGCGGTCCCGATCCCCCGCCGGTTACTCAGTCGACGTCACCATAGCGACGAGCGGCCGGCCAGGCGAGCGGGTGGGTGGGGGGGAGTCGGCCGAGCAGGCAGCGCCGGATCTCGGGACCGGCCGGGACCGTTGCACACCTCTGAGCAGGGCGGGCAGGGCTGGTGCCGCCCCGCGCCGCCCCGCGCCGCGCCGCGCTCCGTGTCGCCATCACGCTGCTAGTTAACAGTTTGGCCCGGCGCGGCCCTCCTCTCCAACAACAAATATGGAGAGAAAGGGAAGTAAGTGCTTTCTCCGAGACGATAACAAAGGCTGTTGCGGCGCTCACGCTCAGACACACCATTTCGTGGCGCTGCGGCGGCTGCGGCTGTCGCCGCTTCGTTTCCGCCCGCTTTTGTCTGGAGGCATGCCAGCGGCCACGCCACGCCACGCCACGCCACGCCACGCCACGCCACGCCAAGCCCTGCGCCGAGAGCTCTGCGAGCCAGCAAGAAATCGGTAGCAGAAGTGGCAAAAGCGCGGGCAAAAGTCATACATCTGGTCATAACTCAAGCGGCGTTCGCCAATCGCCTGCCCGCCCGGTTGGAGTACCTGCTCATGTGCTCCACCCGGCTCAAGCTCCAGCCACCCCTTGGTGGAGTGGAGTACCTCATGGTCTCCAACTCCAGCCGCCGAGGGTAGATCACTCCTCCCGTTCAAACAAAAAATTAAAATTTTAGCCGTTTTCGTTAACATTTTTGTTCAATAATTTTATTTTTTAACAGATTACATCTATATAGACGAATAACATTGAATTCTGCCTTTAAAATCGCATGTATAGTCCTGTCCTCATGTGTACACTACAGCTGTAAGTAGTTAACCCCTCGCCAGTCAGCCCTGGGAGCAGTACCTCATCCAGTGTTGCCAGAAAGTTAGGCAAATAACCCGCCCAATACACATGTGCGTTACGGGTGCCTACTATAGGCAACATCTGTGCGCGAGTGCAGGGGAGTTGCCTGGTAGGCAGGCGTGGAGACACCGCCACCTGCACACAGGTGTATTTGCGCGGTTATTTTGCCTAACTTTTCTGGCAACACTGGCCTCATCATGGCCTCCAACTGCAGCCGCTCCCGCGTGGGGCACCGAGTACCTCATGGGCTCCTGCTCCAGCCGCCCAGCCCCAGGGCGTCCAGGGGTCTGGAGGGGAGGGGAGGGGAGGCAGGCGGAGGCGCCCAAACCCGTTTGGCCCGCATCCACGCCGGCCCAGCCCGGCCCGGCCCGGGGCACGACGGCTCAACTTGTTTTGCAGGCCGGGGCGGGGCGGGGCGTCGCTCTGCCGCAAGCTCAATTGCTTGTAGAGGGAGCACATTGCATGCGCGCGGTGGGGCGTACTGGGGCCAGGCGGAACGGAGCTGATGCCAACTAAACGTCACGATATTAATACAGCTTTGAGAGGGGCTCTCGCGGGCGAGGCGGGATAGGGCGCGCCGGGTTAGGGAGGGCGGCGCCGACGAAGGCATGAGAAAGCGACGCCAGACGAGGGGAGAAGTGCTTGCACTGCGTCGCCCACCCCTGCAAACGTTTCCAAATTCCCGCGGAAGGTGTGAAGAAAGCGGACGGCGGACAGTATGGGCTCTCAGCCCCCACCGACTTCTACGAAAGCCCCTCAAAAGTGTTGGAGCTTAATTGGCGTTGGCGCACCTGTGACCCGCCTGCTGCTCTCGCGCCTCGACCAGGTGGGTCCAGTCCGCCTCCGCGGCCATGGCGCCCCGAGCACCCTCCTGCGCCCCCCGGGCCCCCGCGCGCCTCGACCATTCGATTCTTCCGCGTGAACTTTCCCTGGCACCTTGTCGTAATGGGGCATTACAGAAGTCGTTGCGCCCCGCCCCGCCTCACCCCACCCCACCCTGGACTCGCGGCTGAAAGAGCTTCAATTCTTGCAGCGCCCCGCCGTGCACCGCGCCGGTCCTTTGCCACGACCGAAACTTGTAACTCGCCATTATGAGGCTTGGCGGCGGCGGCGGTGCAGCAGCCGGCCGGCCTGACACGTATATATCAAACGGAACACCCCGCCCCGCCCCGCCCCGCCCCGCCCCGCTGCTGCTGTGGTTATTGCCCAACTCGGCGCACCGGCGCGGCGTCGCATCATAGGAACCCCGGCAAGGCATTCGCTGCCCATAGCGCCCATGAGACGGAGGCGGCGCCGGCTCAATTTTCACGTCGATTTTATGAGGTTTGCGTGACGGTGCGTGCGCCGCCCAATAAGCGGGCTGCTTGCGGGGCGTCGTTATTAGCAATCGGGCTGCTGCTCTCCGCCCCGTCCCTTCCCGCCCCGCCACACCCCATCCCATCCCGCCCCAGAGGTCGGTTGCAAGCCACTACGGTCGGCAGGCGAGGGCGAGAGGGCGGGTCGTGGGTCGCAGAGGAGGCTGCACGAGCGGGCCGTAATGCCTACCCTCCATACCGCTGGCTACAGCAACATGACCCGATTATCCACAGGGTTAGTCACTTCTGCCTCTTTCTCACTTCCTCCTAGGGTTCGTATTTTTCCGGAAAAATAAAATCGGTGGATGAAAAGCGGATTTTTTTCCGATTTTTTTCGGAAAATTTAGAAAAATTTGGAAAAATTGCTTATTCTGTGAAATCTGGGTTAGTGATGACAAAAATGATTCGAAAATGCCTAATTACGCTCTAGAAGCCTACAGTGTAGCCTTCGGCATGTAAAAGAAGTTGAAAACTAGGGCAGGAGCATTGAAATTTCAATATTTGATAACTGCTGTTAAAAACATCGAAATTTGATAAAGAAAATCATCGAATTTCATGGTGAATTTCAATGATCTACACATTTTCCTCTTTGACAGTCGGCATTTGCCTTCCTTTGGGACAGTAAACACGTGCCAAAACGGGCGTTTTAACACAATTCAAGTTATTAATTTTTTCCAACCCCTATAATTTATTTCCGAAAAAAAAAAAAAGCGGATTTTTTTCCAATTTTTCTGGAAAAATTTCCGGGCTGTCGAACCCTTCTTCCTCCTGACAGTGAATGCGAGAGAGGCGGAAAAGACCCGGGCTGCCGGTAATCGCATGATGCTGCCATCCTTACATGGAGATCTCCTTTTCTCGCTCTATGGGTCTCTCTGTCTCTCTCCGTTGTCTCGGCGCTGCCGGGGAGCTCGCGACAAGGCAGCAGTGATAAAGGGTTTAGTTTAAATGAGCAGGATAGAGTAAGGAGGGGGATTGATCTGAGTCGTTGGGGTCGAGAGGAGCGAGGAGAAGAATCAGTTTTCCCTGCGCTGCGTCTAGTGGAGTGAGCCTATGCGCCGCCGTGCGCTATGCCCCCTACCCCCCCCCCTACCCCCAACCTCGCCCGGAGCGCCAGATGCTGCTTTAATATCTCTTTTGCCTTTTGGCCTCTGAACCAGGCCATCCCGCCGACCACCCACCCCCCTTCTCCACCACCCCTCTCGCACACCTCCATCCTTTGGGGACCCTGTCGACAGTTTTCACCACCCGCACGGATGACAAGTTCCACCCCTGTACGGGACAGGGGAGGGGGGAAGGGGGTGGAAGTGCGGTTCAAAAATAGAGGCGCTGAGACGGTTCAGGCCACGCTCGAGTACTGCAGTAAAGAGGAAGAGGACCTTGCGGGGCAGGGCGGGGCAGCGGGCGCAATGGCCCCTGCCGACTGATTCAGAAGATCGCTCTCATGTCTCCGTCCTTGTTGCACCCACAGCGGTGACCTATGCCGGCCAGGCTAGTGCTCCATGAGTGCGACGAGGACAGAGGTATGCGAGCGATCTTCGGAATCGGTCGGCTGACCTTCTAGCCAAAGGCGAGACTGCGAGACCCGCCGCCCCGGCCACATACACAGGCGGGGCAGGGTGAGGGGGCGCGCGTGGGCGAGGGACAGAGCCCGGGGGAGGCTGGTCCGGGGCATAATATTGCCTCAGAATCAATCCAGTGCCCGGGCCCGGGCCAGGGCGCCAGGGCCGGGCCGCGCCGGGCAGTGTCGAGCCACCCGGGGGAGGGTACGGTCCTCCCCTCCCCTCTGCTGTCCTCCTCCACTTCCCCCGCTCCGCCCCGCGCTCCGCCCCGCCCTTGTCCGTTGTCATCATGACGGTCAGCCTCGGTTTACGCTTCGCTCTGCGCCGCTCTGCGCCGCTCTGCGCCGCTCGCGCTCGGCCAGGGGCTTTAGGGGGTTTATAGATCCTCCTCCCCTAACCCGATGCCACTCGGCGCCACGCCGCAGCGCCACGGCCGTCCGGGCCTCTTAAGGAGTCTCTCTCCCTCCCCCCACCCCCGTCCCCGTCCCCTCCGCAGCTACTCCGCGCTTTATCGGTTTATAAAACAACTTTACCGCCGTCTCTGTTTTTTGCCGCGCGATATTGGTTATCCCCGGTGCGGTTATGACACGCTGCTGCTCTGCTGCTGTCTCCGGTCGCGGGGAGGATAGTCGAGGGCGGCGCGGCTGATTTTATGAGAGCGCTCGCGATCTTGGGTGGGTGTGCGGTGTGCGCGCAGCGGTGAGGTGAGGTGGGCTGAGCGCTGGTCGAGACCCAGTGTAGTAGGCAAGCCCGCACGTCATGCGTGCGTTAAAGGCAAGATATTGCCTACCTGTTAGGCGGCCCCTGATAGAGCTTGCGCGGAATGAACCGGATGAACTTTGCAGCAGCTGCGTACAAAGGGAGGCGATGGGCGTGCTTTTCGGATGGTCCCTCAGGGTTGGCCACGCCAGTGCCGCCCGACCAGCGGGAGCGGGTCGCGGGCACCTTAGACTTGCAGCGGGAGGCACAGGACGGCCTCGGCCGCCCTACTGCTAGATGGGGGCGGGGCCGGGCGAGGTCCCAAGAAAAGGCGACGAAATAAATCCCAGTAGCAGTAATTGAATTCCATTGTGTTGGGCCGCACAATGCCGCCAGGAGGGCGGGGTGGCGGGCCTACGACAGGTCCTGCATACCGAGCGCTGAGTGCAGTGAGTGCAGTGAGCAGTGGCGGGGTCCTGCTCCTCAGCAGCCGCTTCGTGTTGGGTTTAGTACGAAATAAGATAGGTTTACATGTTGTTGGTTTTTTCCTCGTCTGAGAAATATTTTTATTTATTGGGGGACAAAAATAAATGGCACTTGGCAGAGCCCTGCAACGGTCGAGTCGCCTGATCCGACAAGGCAACTGAGGGAGAGAGACAGTATGCTATTACTTGTCTCGCTCCGACCTCTCGTGACGCTCTCGGTTTACAGTCCACTGCCGGTCCGGCAAACCACCCCTACATGCCCCACATCTACTCTGGGCTATCGGACCGCTCGCCGGTCCGACAAGATTTTTGTCAAACGGGCGACCGAACCGCATGCGTCTGGTGGTCGAACGAACTGGGATGAGCATGAAAAGTGCTACTAAGCGTGGTCGGATCGTGACTGTTTCGACCGTTGCAGGTTCCTGGCACTTGGAGTGCCTACCCGCTTCGTGAGAAATAACGTATCAAAAATATACTAAGTTTCAGGCTTTAAACATTTTGCTGCCTGTCAACACGGAAATAAACATCAAATAGAAAACGCATATAAAATGATGCAAATGAACATGGACGGAATGCATGTTAGTATTACAATAACATAACTTTTCAAAGTTCAAAAATTTTTCTGAACTTTTAACTACGTTACCTTGTGCCACAATAAGCAACTAAATTTGAGACATGATTCTTATTGACTAAGTCATTAACAGAGTGAAGATATAATTATTCTAAATTAAAATCACTCAGTTTAAGTTCAGTTTCTTTTCCTCATATTTACACTTAAAACAACGTTCCTGGAGATTCACAATGGAGTCTGTATATTAACAATACTTGCATTAAAAAGTGGACGGATTGATGAAAAAATTAAAAAAAATATTTACTAAATATTGTTTAACTTGGTAACACTTAAACACTTACAAAGCACTGCCACACTTTCTGGTACATTTGACAAACTGATATACCTGTCATGCACTCACAGTATTAAGAAGTTCAAATATGTTCTTATTTTTATCATTCATCATCACCACAACCTGATCAAGTGTTTAGGCATTGAATGTGTCAATATACTTTCATATATATTAGGCAGATACTAGATCTCTGACTTACATCACAAAAATTATAAGGAATGTAATTTGATCTCAAAATTATTTTGAAGGAAGGTAAGGGGCTCTTGTAATGAACATAATATTATCCTCTACTCCTAACATAAAGTTCTTTGAACAAATTTTGATTTTGGAACAGAAAAACTCCACGGTTATGTAATAATAAAAATATTTATACAATGTGGAAGCACTTTGTTAGGCACTTGACAATGGAAACAAAAACTCATTCCAAATTTATCTAACCAATCAATTTGAAATGACACAAGCATCAGATATTAATAGAAGTTTTTACAAAAAGTAAAATAATTCTATTCAAGGGTAGTAAATTTCACTGAAATCTTTTTAAGATATGTAAAGAAATAATACCACATGCTGCACTGATGATCAACGTCTTGGACACACTCCGAGTGAGGTGCGCTCCATTGCAGCTATCCTCGGAACAGTAACATTCCTCCCAATAAACACCGTTTTCATAAACACCCCAATTACAAACCCCTGTGACACCAGTTTCAGAAACAGATGCACAACGACGAATCACTTGTCTCCATCTCCCATCCCCTATTTTATAAAATTGAAATAAAAACATTGATTACACACTGAACTACAGTACAGATTAAATGGAAGAGAGGGAAAAGGTTAATACTTACAAATAAAGCCTTTGGGCCCCTGCTGGGTTACTTTCATGCAGAACGAACCAGGAGTGCTGGACTCATCACTTGTACATTCAACAGCAATGTGTTGATTTTTGTCAAATTTTTCATATGCTCCACAATTGTCCTCACCTTTTGGATCTTGCCCCGAGGAGCACTGGTAGCATCGTATACAGTCAACTGTGAACATAAATCGATTACATGGATACCAAACACACTTACTAAGGCGTGTGCAAATTCAGAACAAATACATCATAGCGCTAGTAGAGGACAGGTAAGTCACAATCAGCTTTGGTTGTTAATGCATTTTTCACAAAATTTCTCATCAAATTATTAACCTCTTTTAAGGGGTAATTAATAAGAAGACTAAGTACCTGAATGCAGAAGAGTGGAAATTGCAATTATTGACACAAATGTAAAATACGCCGAGGACTTCATTTCAACAGCTTCGGGCTGATAATTATCTTCAAATGATATTGGGGTGAAAATATATCACAAAATCCGACTCAAAAACGCACAAATTAAAGTGTTTTCAGAGGGATAGTGTAGGTTAGAGTAAACGCCCCTGCCAGCCGTCAACCAATGCCGTCAACAAACAAGGCTGACAAGGCTCGGTAAAGTTTGCACTGTATTGCAGTATTGCAGTTCGATAGGGAACACCCTGGGTAGAGGCTACAAATGATTGATATGAGAAATTTAACACATCTTGGTTGTTTTGCAGCAACTACAGACTTGACCAGCACCTGAAATATAAAAGTGGTAAATTTACATACAGTACTGAACACTTAGAAAAGTAAATGGAATAAGTGCAAGCATTACTCACCAAGGCAGGCATTTTTCCACCAGAAACAGACAAATCCGTTGGTCATGGCATTGAACAGCATGCAGCGCTGCTACACATAAATCTCCCACATAAATCTCAATTTCCTGCCGTTTGATACTGTTCCTAAATATGCGCCTGAGCAAAAAATTGAAGATCAGTCGAGCCAAGCTACAACTTCCCCTACTCCCCGGGTTCTCGAACTCGAGCATTCGAGAGTCGACCAGCCTTCCCTACAAGATTTCTTTTGTTATTCCAGAAAGAAAACTCTGTTAGACCAGGTTAGACATTTCAAAATTCATAATCCATATCAGTTTGTATTTTATAGCCAACATTTTTTTCCACTCAATTAAGATCAAATCATCATGAAAAGGTAAGAGCTGTAAGAGAAAGTATCGTGATATTTTCCATAGTTCAGAAAGAAGGGGGGAAGGACCGTGGTGCGAAACTGACTGCAAATAGTCAGATACTGGAGTTAGTGTGGGTGTCATAGGTGTGACGGGAACTGTCCAGTGCTTTCGCCAGCCAAGAGCAACAGTCCTCAGCAGCTATCTATTCCTTTCTGCTTTTTCTGACTTGTCAGTCATTTCGTAGCAAACGTGGGTTTGGCCTTTAACGCTGTATTCGAATCTCAATGTGTCCACATTTATCCACCACCGCGAAGTTTTTCGTACCAAGCTTTTCTAGCCTCTCTGTGCAAGGTATGAGCATGCTGCTGCTCAAATCAAGTGCTCCAAAGCCCCAAACCAGGAAAAGACTCTTTTTTCTGAATATACTCAAGATACCCAACTAATATTCGAAAAAAGTAAATCTCGTTTGAAATTTAACGAAGGCTCACTTCTGCTGTCAATGACAGAAAAGTTATTATCTACCCACTTTCGCGACGAAGACAGTGCTGCCATCTGACGAGAAGGCTGCTCAACTTCTGAGCACCTCTGGTTGTCTCCGTCTCTCTCTCACTTCAGCACGCAAGAAATGGAGGAAGCTTGATGCGATATTTTAGCTTGATTTTGAAACGCTCATTCCTCACATTTTAAACCAAGGACCTAATTCTAGACGTCCATTAAAGGTAACTATAATCTTATCACTGAAGCATGTGCCAAACAAGGAAAGAGGTGAAGGTAAAATACAGTGAAGTCTTTAACATACAGAGAAAGATGGGAATGGTGACCTCCTAACGGGGTCTGCTCGTGCCATTGTGTTAAGGGCCTTTGCCGAGCAATATCTGTGAGGAAAGTTATGGAGACCGCGACCATCCAATCCTCGGCGATCTGATTTAAATTAATTGTAAGTATGTAAGCATGAGGCATGTGTTAAGGAAAGGGAGCATAGTACCTGAAACCAGTTCCAGATGTTGATCAGACAGCTCCTAGTCACCAATTTATTCACCCAATCTTATTAAATTCCTATAGGGCTACCTTATATATGAATTTTTGTAATGTAGTATGCATTTCACAGATGCTTCGGAATAATTTGTGTCCTTGAAATTGGATTGGGATAATTAGTAGCTTGACGAAGAAACAAACATGTTATCAGGCTGTGCTTTGCTCTCAATTTTTATTTTTTCCTATATATGCATGTTTGCCTGTTATTTTTATCATTAAATGAGTCTGTATCATAACCGCCAATAAGTTAAGAATATTTTTAGTGTCAAAATAATTCTGTATAGGTAAGGAAAATACTGTCTATTTTTCACCCGCTGTTCATTGTCTTGTGCACCTCTCCCTTAACCTTTCCTTTTTTTCTTTTTTATGAAAGAGTTTGATGGGCTGTGGTATTTCTTCTCTATGTGATATCTCTGTCCCCACCAATTCCTGCACACGTTCCTAATTAATGTTTTAACCAATAGCCTGGCTTCTTTGCTCTTTCCTTTGAAGATGAAAATTATTGCATCATTTCCAGCTTTTGCTTTGCAAATTTATCAAGGATTCCATAAGAAAGATGTCTTGCTTTTTTTTTAGCCCCTCATAAGATCAAATTTATTACAGTCAAGTGGGAAAGAATTCTGAAAGAAGGAAATTCAAAGGATGTGGTGTCATTTTTCACAATTATCTGTTTTTTTCAGAGAACGCAAGATGGGTGCAAAGACGGGCGCTAAAGCCGGACGCCCTTTTAAGCATAATGGAAAGGCTAAAGTGCAGGAGAAAGAAGAGGAGCCACCTAAGGGTCCCGATTTTTCTCTTCTAAGAAAGCCTGTTGAGATTAGTGTAACTGGATTAAGTGAGCTCGTAAGGGTTTTTGAAAACTCACCACCTGAAGTAAGTATTCCTAATTTCAAGACCTAATCTATTGATTTTTTCAGTTTCTGACCACAGTTTCAAAACTAAATAGTGGCTGTTTCTTTTTTTTTCTCTCTCATACAATTATTATTAATTTTTTTTCTCCTATTTCTGTTGCAGTTACATCATTTGCTATCCTATGAATGTGATGTGGTTTATGAGTGTAAAGTTTGCAGAAACCTTTTCCGTAGTTTAGCAAACTTCATCTCTCACAAGAGAGTCTACTGCACTCAACTCCATGGCAATTCTCAGAATAGCTTCTTCAAATCTAATAAGAGGGTAGGTCCTTACTTATTTAGGCAGAAAAGAATGTGTGATATTTGATGGCTCATCACTATTTAACCTTTTTGTTGTCAGGTTAATGACACTACTGTAATTGTAGAACCAGAAGTTGTTCGTACCACAAGAGCTAGAGAGCACTGGCGCACTAGTGATGTTGGAGGTCCAGGAGATGTTAAGGAAGTTTATGAACCAAAGACGAGAAATGGCCTGGCTGAACCAGCTCCATTTCGTATAACTATTAAGAAGGACCTTACCTCTATTGTTGAAAAACTTATGCAGAAAAACTCTACTCAGACATTGAATGACACGGTATAATTACTATCCTCTTTCATTTAAAAGAGTTCATTTAAATAATTAAAAGTCTGTAATACAATTTCGTGAAAAATTTACAGGCCAGTAATTTATCATCCAATTCTGAATTTTATGATGATGTTAGCAAAGAATTAACTCAAAGAAGGAAAGAAGCAAGACAACAAACTATTCATTTACAGCCAATTGAAAATACTTCTTACGGAGTTTTTCAGACAGTTGTTCAAACGCCTGGGTCCTCTGAGCTAATTAAGTCTCAGGTAATGACAAATCACATGAAAATATTACCTAACTAGATGATTCAGTAAACTTTACTGCCCCTTAGGTTTCATGCAAGGAATTATGAACTGTTAGGAAAACAGTCTAATGAATTTAATTTGCTCCCTAGGTTCAAGATCTTCATAGAATAATCTCAGATACAGAAGCTGTTCTTGGACCAGATGGAAGAGTGGTAGAAAATGGTACTCCTCATAGTAATATCTTTTATCATGATGATAGAAGAAAAAAAGTAAAAACTTTTGATGGGGAAGAATACAATGGCCCACCTGTTACTGCTCCAGAATCAGAAGTAGAACTTTATTGCAATTTGTGTAAGTCGTGCTCTTACTTTCTCTCTATCTCTCTCTCTACACATGCATATTTATCTTTGTATCTGTATGTTAAAATGTAGCTAGCACCAAATGGTATTAGCTAGAATAATTTATTTCTGACTGATTGATATATTTGGATGTAAACCTGCTGAAATTGCGTAGATCTACAATCAACCAAGCTTTACGGGGTATTTTAGGAACTAACCAATTTTTTATTCATTCCCTCCTAAAAGAGTGGAAGGACTTCGGCTGGGCCTCACTTGCAGCTGCTGGTCTCCTTGTACCAGTTTTCCACATAACGGCTAATTCTTTTAATTTTTAACCCTTCCTTGTTGGTGAGCCAGGAATCATGTTTTAAGCGGGTCTGTTTGCACAGTTGTAATTACGCTCGGTATTTTGGAAATACTTCTTTATGACCGTGCCCTGAACAGTTGCGTAATAAGCGGGATTGACTGTGAACTAATGACTGTACGCCCCACTCCCAATATTACGCGTTCTTACTGGTTGATTCAAGAATCAGTCAGGGACCCTCCCTTAACTTAAACATCCACTTACTCTTATACACATCCAACCTGTAGTAGTTCAGTGTTTCATTTTACCTTCTTGTCATTTTGACAACTGTGTTTTCTATTTTTTATTCAGGTAAAGAGCACTTTTTATCTTACAAGAGTTTGAATCATCATATGAAATCATTGCACATGACATTTCGCACATTTTACCCATGCCCATGCTGCAAGCTTCCTCTCTCAAATTCTTGGAGTGTGTATCGTCATTTGCTGAAAGGTATTTTTGAAGTTAATTTTATAAGTCTCAGTTATGCAAGCTGTTAGTAATATCCTGGGTTTGTTAAAACCTTTTTATTTTAATTTTTTTAACAGTTCATAGGAAAACAAATGAACAAATACGCAAATTAAGAGAGAAAGTCATCAAAAGATCATTCAAGCGAGAAGTTTTGCAGAGTGGTGCTCAAAAACTGTCGAAATCAAATGTGTCTGAAAATCCTCTTTGCCCATCTGAATTGATATATGATACAAATCACAAACCAATTCCTCTCAATGAGGAAGATACTTACAAGGTAACAAATATTTGTTTGACAGGCTGGTTATCTTTCCCAAATTTAAAATCTGTGTTGTTTGCTCTGTATAGAAATGTGTAACAAGACTGCTCTTTTCTGTTTTATTTTTGTTTAGCAATGGTTTGGTCACCATGAAGATGGATTTGGCCAATGTTGTGGAGTTTGCGGACGTCGTTTTGATAGGCGAGCTGCGCTACTTGCCCATTCTCAGTCATGTTTGAAACAGTCTTCAGCGAAGCAAAACTTATCTGCACCTGGACGCACACCTGTCCAAACAGAGAAACCGTCGACTGCTGGTCGTCAGACCCAGAACAGCAAAGCTGCTGCTTCCCCTGGTCCTTTATCTCCAGTAGTATCAGCTCTGCGGTCAACCACAGCTCTGCCTGTACTCCCTCTTCATCTTCAAGATAAGCAGCCTACTCCTACCAAGAAAATTGAAATCCAAATCCGAAGAGATTACGGGAAAACAAGTATCAATAATTCTGAGTGTCGCACTAGAACCCCTTCAACTAGTAGATCGGAAGATGGCGCAGCATCCGTCTCTAGATCAGAGGATGGAACCACGTCTGGTAGTAGTGAAACTGAAGCAAGTGGGCATTCTGAGAAGAGACTGGAGCTGTCAAAAGACCATGACAATCAACTGAGTGAAATGGAGCGCAGCAAACTTAATCACAAAAGTGGAAGGCGTCTGTCAAGTGCGTCTCAAATTACACATGTAAATGAAAGTGATCCACCAGTGAAAAGAAGAGTTGGCCGACCTCGCAAGCATAGACCTGAAGTAGTGCATGTAAATGGAAGTAATGAGATATCTCACCCTGTTTTAATATCAGATGGTAGTGATGATTCTAATGATGCTAAGGAAAAACCATTAAGAAATGAAAGTAAGAAAAGGAAAGCTGAAGAAGCTCTGGTATCTGTTGAGGATGAAAGTGAGGATGATAATAATAGATGGTTAGAGTCTAAAAATATTGAGGGTGGTTCTTTGTCTCAGAATGATCATGCAACATCAAATAGTGCAAGTAAACGAAAGTTACTTTGTCTTTTATGTCACAAGAAATTTAAGTCTCCATTTGATTTAAGGAAACATTTATCCACTGTGCATATAAGTTACAACCGCTTTCGTTGTTTGATGTGTGAATTTCGATGTTTTTCCAAAGCCGACTGTATTTCACATGCTTTAAGATTGCATCTTGATCCATGGGAGAAGGAGAAGGCGATAGCTATGGTGCAAGATATGCAAATGGATGCGGGGGGTAGCACTGACGCTCATCCTTGTGATGATCAAATTGATAGTGGTGATTCTGAAAGTGCAATAAGTGACCCTGATGTCCGGTTTGAAACTCCTGATAAGTCTGATGATTCATCGCCTGATGACTTGCCAAACATTAATCAAGTAGTACATGAAGGTCCATCAATAGAAGGTGTTGGAGAAATTATTGGTGTAGCTTGATTTAATTTTGATTGTATCATGTGCCAAATGATAGTAATTTTGTGTAAATGACTGATTGTGATAAAAGTTCATATGTTCATTCATTCAGGTTGCTCTGGATAAAATTAAAGTTAGAGAAATGTAACAGTTGTAACCAATATTTCTCTGTCAAAGCAATATATAATGAGTCTGTTAATGCTTTGATTATCAGAAATTTCAGTCTCATTCCACCTCTCTCATTGTTTTCGGGACCAATGTGAATTAACCTTTTGAGGAAGATCATTAGGATGCATCACCTGGATGCTTTTGACATTGCAGTAACATCCTGCTTATCTACAGTGGAAGCCCAGTACACTGTAACTAAATACAGTGCTAACTTCTTTTATATTGATATAGAATTTGAAAAAGTTATTGCCTGATACTACAGCTTGGTACCATATTGCCTTAAATGTACCAGAAAATTAACCTGCCTCGTGGACTGATCAGGGTAATTAATTACATATTTCACAGAAACCTCGAACATTTTTGTTTATGTTATTCTGAGCAATTTGGTCAGGAGAGTGCTGTAGCTGATGCATATCATCGCATGCTCAAAAATGTAAGTGATATCCTTTGTTCCTCTGATGTATTTTGTGTATTTAAAAATATTCTCGAATATTCTTATCTTGTCAGAATTGTAATTGATCAGTACACACCTGTGCATGCCTCCGATTTTGATTTCTCATTAGATTTAGAGAAATAGTGCTGGATATACTTAATTTTGCCTCAAGTTTCAAGTTGTCAGCTAACTTTTAAGGAAACATACTTTACTTGTATCAAAATCGGAGCTAAATTTTATCTTGTTCCTCTTCCTGCTTGATTAATTCTATTGGTCCCATACTAAACACTTTCATAGTTTTTGTCCTGATATTTCATGCAGACATTTACTGCCAACTGTTAACTTTGTACATATTTCACTATCCTGTAGTTCCAATTTCTCTTGTTGTAATGTAACTCGGAAATTGTTCTTACGTATTAATCTGTGATTAATTAACGGGGCAAATTTATATTTTCTACATCTCATTTAATGCTGTCTGCTTGGCCAAAGCACACACATTTTAATTTTTCAATACCATTTGGTTTTTGTGTGGTACTTATCTCCCAAATTCACAAATTGTGCCAAAAATTTTTGAGGGAGATTCATGAAAGGAGAATTTCTGGCTTTTCTAGAAAGGAACTTTGCTACAGCTATTGTTGTAATAAAAATCAGATTGAGTGAACTACTGCAGTATTTGTTATACTTGTGCAATGTGTGCATTTTGTATCCCCTTATTGTTGCCCTGTAATTGTAAATAACTTGCTCTGTATATACCTTTTGCCTTAAGCTTGATTAAATGGTATTTTTATTAGCTTACATTGTACTTGTACACTAGCACTTGTTTTCCTATGTTTATCATACAAACTTGAATTAAAGACGTTGAATTTCTGTAAATAAAAGTATGTATTTATTTTAAAATCGTTTTCTTCTAACTCAATACCTCCCTACCATACAGTCATTTAGAGTCAACTTAAGACTATGCTCAGTCTTACAGTACACGATCATCAGAGCAGCAGCAGTGTCTGAAAATACCTCAGACTTCAAAACTGTGCAGAACAGTATTGTGATGACAGATAAGATACCAACACAACGTTAGGAGACTTTTAAACATTCTTGGAAAACCAGTCCTCAACAGTTGTTCTGTGTGTATCAAGCCATTTAATTCTGTTTGTGACCCCTTCAATAGCTTGTTTCCTTGCAGCTGTTCCT
The DNA here is from genome assembly GCA_029379305.1 of Frankliniella fusca. Lineage (NCBI taxonomy): Eukaryota > Metazoa > Arthropoda > Insecta > Thysanoptera > Thripidae > Frankliniella > Frankliniella fusca. The sequence goes on from JAHWGI010001390.1 coordinate 522,597, forward strand.
GCCCCAGCTTCTGGATACTTTTTAAAGAATGCTTCCATCTGAAAAAAGGATTATAAAACAGTTACAAACCAATCAATAAGTCTTTACAGAATAAAAAATTTTGTTCCATTATTTCATGTCACTCCTCATTTTAATTAAACTGTTAATGTTCACCTCATTGAGTCTGTCCGTAGTATCAAATTTAGTTGCAATTCTAGATATGAACCGTCCAAACACACGATCATTGAGAGTGAAACGGTTCACAAGGTACTCATATTGCTCTCTGAAAATAGATAATTATGTAAATTTCAAGATACGATAATAGAAGAAATTAAGATTGATGCTCAATCTTGAAATAAACAAAAGTACCGGTAAAAATTCCAAACAAGATCGATTCCATTTGGATTTTCAGCAATATAGCTCAGAACAGTGAAGTAATCTTGCGATCTTATAACTGATTCATCTTTTGCAAGTTCTAAATACTTGTTAAGCAGTGATTTGTCAGGGGTTGTTGCTAAAGCAAACATTAATTTCACTTTTTCTTGGGTGTTAGTTTCTTTCTCAAACTTCTCCAGAAGTAGATTCCAATCATTTTCATCATTAGAATTACCTAAACCTATAAAATGGCCATCAAATTTGAAATAAATATATAACAATGCTAATTTCACTCCCAAGTAGCACTAAATATTTTCAAAAATTAATTACCATATCTGTATACCACTGAGCGGATGTCAGGATGAGGCTTCTGTCCACCCTTCAGCCAGTCCTTAAACATGGAATTTGCTTGATTCAAGGAATCAACATTTTTAAGAGAACAGGATAAGCCCAGCACCAAGGCTCTCAGGCGGCTGTTGAAATGAAAAACATTAAAGTCCGTGGTGATTAAACCCTTCACATAATAAAACTGAACAGAAATCATACCGTGTTAAATGGTTGTCATCTTGAGACACAGTCCATGATACTTCATTCACTACAGAATTAATTACTGCATTACCATATTTCTGCATAAAAGGGAAGACGGAAAATGAGATGTGGAAAATTATATGGAAACAATGTAACAACACTACAATTATTCAGAATTTTACCTTAAGGTTTTCAGAATTTGGCAGTCTTTCAAGTAATGAGCTAATGGCAGTTGATGCAGCACTCCAAGGCACAAAATCCTTTTCCATTTTAAGGTATTTTGTCAATTCAAGCGCAGTTTCATATTGTAACTCTTCAGCATCCGCCAGGCTAAAAGCATCACTGATTAAGCCCGCTCGATCAACTGCATCCATTGCCTAATGACAAATTAATAAATGAATAACATATAATCATAATCTTGAAAAGCAGAAGTTACATTTTGTTTATAAAAATATTTTTTATTACCTCAGGGTTTGTTGAAAGACTGGAAATAAGTGCATTCCATCCTTCAGCATCATAATTTACACGATAGTAGCCTCTTTGATTGTGATTAAGTTTAAGCAGCTTAATGTCTCCTCCAATTGGAAGTTCAACTAAACAATGCAAATAATTAAAAATAAAAGATGAGGTTTTTTTTTGTTTTTGTTTTTTTAATTTAAAAAAACAAAAAAACAAAAAAAAACTTAATTTTAAGATTACATGGTTTTGGTACAACCACTAGAAGCTTCAACTCACCATTATCTTTTGAGGAAAGCCAAATTGATGAAGAACCTTTCAATGATGATGTTGAGTACAAGTATGAGATAGGAATTTCCCACTTGTATCTTTAAAGAAAATGGAGTTAAACAGGATTAAAATCACACTTATCATACAACAGTAGTGCAGCAATAAAGCAATTAACAACTGATGTGATTACCCATATTTGGAAGTGCTGGGATCAAACTTTGCCTCCTTGTTAGACAGGAATCGTTTCTGACTAACCACATACTTTCCTTGCTCTGTCTTCTTCACAGTGACAAGTGGGAACCCCATTTGACGTGTCCATGTGTCCATGACCTTTGCTACATCAACACCAGAAGTAGCATAGTCTTGCAAAGCTCTCCAAAGATCAGCTGTTTCTGCATTGCTGTATTGATGAGTGCTAAGGTAAGTATGCAATCCTTTCTTGAAGTTTTCTGGACCCATGAATGCTTCAAGCATTAGAATGACAGATGATCCCTACATAAAATTTAAGAAAATTACGTATTTCAAACAACTACAGTTTGTACTCTGACAAATGTCATACATCAATAATCTTTTTACCTTATCGTAAGAAATTGAGTCGAAAATCTCAGTAATCTGATCTGGATTTGATACTTCTTGAAGAACAGGATGAGAGCTCAGTTCAGCATCAAGCTTTAAGACTGACAATAATGTGTCAACCACAAACTGATCCCCCTAAAAAGAGAGGAAATAGCCTTCATCACAAACATGACCAATGTGCTAGTATTAATTTTTATAGAAGATACTGGTAGTACATACATAGGCCCAATCCGGATGCATATTGGCTACACTCTTTTGAGCCATAAATGTAGCAAACCCTTCATTCAGCCATAAGTCAGTCCACCATTTCATAGTAACTAAAAGTTAATTTAAGATACATTTAAAAGAAATTAATAATCAATTAATAGATACTTAAGAGGCCCAATAAAACAAATATTTTTAGCAGCATACCTAAATTTCCAAACCACATATGAGCTAACTCATGAGCAACAGTTTCAGAAATAGATTCTCTATTTGCTGGTGAGTTTTCATTGGGATCAAAAAGAACAGATGTTTCACGGAATGTTATGAGACCCCAGTTCTCCATAGCACCCGACACAAAATCAGGGATAGCAATCAAATCTAGAAAGAAAAGAAAAAAGGAACGTTTTACATACAATATTACTACTAAATTTAGTCCTATAATTCAAGTGCTCTAACAAAAAGCTGTAAAAATACACACCAACTTTTGGCATAGGATAAGGAATTCCAAAGTATGAAGCATAGAAGTCGACAACATTCTGAGCAACCTTCAAAGCTTCAGCTGTATTTGCAATCTGCTCTTTTCGAGCATAAATATTCACTGGTTTTCCCGAAGCCATAGTTGTATTCTCTTTCTGCCTCTCAAAGTCACACACGATAAAAGCAGCAAGATAGGAGGACATCTTTACAGTTTCTGTAAATTCTACTGTGGTCAACTCAGTTCCAGAGATTGGGGTCACGCTCTGCAACAATTCAAAATAAAGCATTAACTTCAGCTATCATAACAGTAGAACCGTTTAAAACAGTTTTCCGAGCCATACCTTGACATCACTGTTGGACAATGCGATGTACTCAGAGGAAGACGGCTTAACCAGGCGAACTTTGTACGATGCCTTCATGGCGGGTTCGTCAAAGCAAGGGAATGCCAGGCGGGCGTAGGTTGGCTCGAATTTGGTTGTAGCGATGTACCTGAAACAGAAATTCCATTGAAACCCAGATAGTCGATGCGCAAAAACACAACGAGGCAGTCAAGGCTTCAAAGGCAAGTTGGTAGTAGCAGAGACATGCTTGCTTGGCCCCGCCCCGCCCCACCGCACCCGAGCCGAGGCCACGGGGGCCGCTCTCGGCCTCGGCCTTGCCTCACACCTTGTCTCGTTCGAGGACGTGGCGTAGGCCGAGCGGAACATGCCGCGTCCCTCGGCGAGAAGGGACCCGGAGAACACGACGTGCAAGTCGTACACGCCGGGCAGCAGCTGGCAGTCGACCCGCACCACCAGGAACTGGGTCTGACTGACCAGGAACGTGTCCTCCACCTTGAGCCCGCCGGGCTCACGCGCGCACCACCCCTCCTCACCGCCGGAGGTGGAGGCGGAGGCGTCGTCATCCGCCTTGACCAGGGCCAGCTCCACCTCCTTGATGTGCATGCCGTCGGCGTGCAGCCAGAGATCGCGGCGCGGCGCCGTCACCCGAAGCGTGATGGACACGCGGCCAGACAGGGCCCCCGTCCTGAGGTGCGGATGCAGCTGGAGGTCGTAGCGCTCGGGCAGCACGTCCTCGGGCAGCCGGCGCCTCCAGTTCCACGCCTCGTGCGGGTCGCCCTTCTTCTCCGACACGGCCACGGCGGCCTCCAGCTGCCGCTGGCGCTCGTCAAAGTCGCTGGCCGCGATGGTCTCCGTCTCCTCGAGGGGCTCGGCGTCGTCGGGCCGCTCCCGGAGCGTCGTCGTGGGGGCGGCCTCCGGCACGGCAGGCGTCGCGGCGGTGGCGGCGGACGGGGCGGCAGGGGTGGCGGGGGTGGTGACCGCCGGCGCGAGGGTGGCCGTCGTGGCGGGCGCGGAGGCCTTGCGGTGCTCCTCCAGGATGATGCGGGCGGCCTGCAGCCGCTCGCCGTGGCGCAGGAGCCAGGCCACCATCTCGTCCAGCGAGGCGCCGCTCACGTTGAGCCCGTCGCGCACGCGCTCCAGGGCCCACTGCTCGTGGTGCTCCAGGCGCTCCAGGGCCCGGAGCTGCCCCTCCAGCTCCGGCTCGGCGGGGCGCGGCGACTCCGGGGACATGCGGAACGTGTGCTGGAGCAGCAGCAGCGTCACCAGCAGGCAGGCGGCCGCCACGCCCAGCACGGCGCACAGCCCCACCAGGCAGGGCGTCACCAGGCTCCGCTTCGCCCCGCGCCCGGAGCCGGAGCCCGCTGGGGGCGCCGAGCAGGACGGAGCGCCGCTGGCGGAAGTGGGGCGCCATGGGGGGCGCCGGGGCCGGGGGAGGGACCTGCAAGAACCGGCGGGGGAGGGGGAGGGTAGGGTGGTGCCAGCGTGTGGATTCAAGAAAACCCGCCCCCACCCGCTCCCCCTCACACTCACGCCGTGGTCGTTCCCTTCAGGAGGCGCTCACCGCCGCCACGCCACGCCACACTCCGCGCCGCCGGCCACGGCGCTCATTTCTGCATTAATTTGTCCACTTAAGGCGTCGGGTCGGGACCACTGTCCAAGTGTCCGGGCCGCGTCGGGTCGGGTCGGGCGTCGCGGCGCCCAGCTCGGAGAGGATAGGAGTAGGGGGAGGATGGGCGGGGAGGGCATGACACGTCGGGCGCCTTTTCGGGGAAGGCGAAAACACCCCTCGGCTTGCCAGACTACACTACTCTACACACCCCATCTGCTTTTTAAATCAGAAACGAATTGGTGGAAAAAAAAACACAAGTGCAAATAATTGCCATCCCTGCCTCGCCTCGTTCCCATCACTGCAGGATTGCTGCCAAAGAGACTAATGCAATCACTTATTTGAGATGTACAGTAGTAGCGTCCCCGTCCCCTCCCGCGGTCAGAGTGAGATCGAGTTCATGGCGCATGCATACCGGCTGCGTTAAGAACGGGTTATCTAGGCAGAGCTAGGACATGTGCATCATAACTCCAGACGACCGGCAGTAACGGCCGATTCGTCAGACACAATGGCAAAGACGCGTCACTCGGCAGGCCTGTGGCTCTTTCTTATCGCGAGGCGATGGGAGTAGGTTGTAGGGAGGGGGAAGGAGGGGGCGTGCTAGGGAATAAGGAGGAGTAAGGCACTGTGAATCACAGCGCGCGGCCGGGGAAGGGCGGAGCGGCGCGGCGCGGCGGAGGGGTACTCTGGAAACCTCAATGGGCGACAGTCCTACACCTCTTGGCGTCAGACCAAAATGGTCCTACGGGGGAGGTGGTGGGATGTACAGTGTCCTATACACGTTATTAGTGTGAGGCACGACAGGGCAAAGTGTTCACCACATGCAGAAACGCAGGACTGTCTGTCACAAATACACTGGCACGAACCTCACCCTAAAATGTGTAGGACACGTTCGTCCGAAAGCAAAAAGAGCCATCTCACATTAAGGTTTCCTGAGGAGACGCACGATTGACGCCCACGGCTCGGTGTTCGCCAAAAATTTCGGAAAACGAAAAAGAAAAGAAACAACAGACCAACGACTATAGAGTTTTGGGGAATGCGCAGAAACGTTGCAGGGATTGTGAGACAACGATGAGCAGCAGGTCAGGTAGTAACGCGTGGATGACGGGTGCACCGCGCCCCCGCCATGGTCTGCAGGATCCAAGTGCTTCCGGCGCCGGCGGTCCACTCGCGGTCAGCGGAGCGGGAAGATATCCTTCGGGAGGCGCCGCCCGCTGGCTGCGGTCCGGTCGAGTGTCCAGTCCAGTCGACCACAACAACACGTGAGTTTCGTTTCGCGACAGGTGCAGCGCGGCGTAGCGCCTAGCGTAGGCTGTCGGGCGCAACACGACGGAGCCGGGCGGGGCGGGCGGGCACGGGCAGCATGCCGTGCGTGCGCTCGCACGACTACTACTGAGGCGGCCGGGGCCGGGCCGGGCCGGGGCCGGGCCGGGGCCGGGCCGGGCGAGGAGAGGATGAGGATGGGGGCCTCCGCCTCGCGGAGCGTCGTGTCGTGACGTCACGCCGCGCAAGACCACAGCCGAGCCCGGCCCGGGGCCTCCAGCGACAGGAAGACAGTACAGTCGGGGAAGACCACATCCACATATGCTCCCCGGGCGCACCGGCACCGGCGCCGCGAATGTCGCGAGGAGTCCCAAGGGGGAAACAACTCCGTCTCTGTCATTTTCGTACACCTCGAAATTCAGAAAAATTCATAGATGTTCAGGGAAATTCAAAAAAATTCAGGAAAACTAAAAAAATTTTTTTTAAAAAAAATAGGTAAAATTCAAGCAAAGATTCGTAAACATGCAAAAAAAATCACTAAAATTCACTAAAATTCCCGAAAATTCTCAAGAATTTACGAAATTTGTACATGAAAATTCAGAGTTGTTTCCCTCTCGAGAAACCCGCAGCAGGCTGATTCCGCTCATCGGTCGATGGCAGGTAGACGCAGTCCTGCTCTCTCTGTCCCACCCAATGGCAGTGCCTCATGAGTGTGACAGGGACGAGGGTGCGAAAGTCCCATGCGGATCGAATGAGCCTACAGGCCGTGGTGCTCAGCGTAGGCCGACGGGACTGCGACTGCACCAGCCAGGCTGCGGCGCCAGCGAAGCCCACGCCCACCGCACTACTATACACCCGTAAGACGCCACACAGGACACGACAGGTCTCCCCGGGGGCGTTTCCGCGGGAGAAAGAGCAGAGAGACCGGACAAAATACACGACAGCTTCTGTCTACTCCAAATGAAGAGCGCCTAATAAAACGATTGGGGGGAGTCATGGCTTACGGGGCGGGGGGTGAGGTGAGGAGGGGCCGGGCGGGGGCGGGACCCGCTCGACTCCACCACTGCTGCGAGCTGCCGGGCGACGGCGACCCCTCACCCGTCGTGGGAGTTCGCACCCGCTGTAATTGAACTCATCAAGCTTTCGTGAGGCCAGGCCCGGCCAGGCCAGGCCCCAGTGCGATCCGGTTGCTGACCCGTCGGTCGGTGTCGGTGCGCTACTTGACTCCACAAGCTTGAAAAGAGTGCATCATGCAGTTTTTAGCATTCCAATGTACGTGGAAGCTGCTGCTGCTGGAGGACCCCTAATTTCCAAACTTTCCTCGAAGCACGTAAGCCTTAGCCTTCGCGAATGGTTAACCACAACACCCCATGAAATTTTATCAGCAGACTTCAGAGCCAAATTTTGACTCAACTTCAGTAAGAAGCACTGGAAAAACGAAGGTGGGACTGACAACCTTTAAAAGGTCTTGAAGGTCTTTGAACTCCTTTGGAGGCTTTTTTGTGCTTTTATGAGGGCACTACGCTTTACCAATCATTAACGCCCCTGAGAAGGTGTTAAGTCCCACCTTGCTTTTCACAGTGTAGTATGACTCAGATAAAACGACAGTCGTCCCAGAAAACCTTCACAATTCTTCTGATACGTATTTCTGCTATGTGAAATCTATTATAAGACAATTAACAAACTGAGCAAAACAGTTTCAGCACTGGTTTGGAAGCTTTTTACAATTCTATAAGGTTGCAGGAATAGAGAGGTTTATCAAGGACGACTAAATACAGCTGGTAAAAATTTTAAAAGGTTGAGTCTGAAGCAATTTTTGAGGGGTCAGCTTATACAGTTAAACCATGTCCATAATGTGACCACATGGGATTCAACTTGTTAAATACAACATTTTTACCAGAACAAAGTTTTTCTTACCACTAGCATATTGAGCTCACCTGTTTTCACCATTTTCATTTTTATGAACACTCCGGTAGAAGCCCACAATGCTCCTGTCCAGGCGTCCCTTGAAGTCCAGAGTAAGGGTGTAGGTGCCACTTGTAATGTTGCCACTGGTAGGCTGAATAACCCACCATTCATTTTTGGGGATTTCAAGGGGAGCTTGCAACTCAACCACTGCACCAGCATCACTTTTCAGGTTGACTTTTGTGAAGTCTAAATACTTTGCATGTATGACAAACCATGTACGATCCTCTCTGAATTCGATTTGAATCTGAACAGTTCCTGAAACAAAAATGATAAAGAATTAAACAACTTACTTTTCAAAAATTGATCTGAAATTGCGGCTACTGTTATCAACGGTGTAAGTCAGAAGCAGCTGGCCAGGGTATAAGCCACAAGATAAAGATAAGATGTCTTCACAAGAAGATGCCACAGACTTTCGCAAGCTTTCCTAATTCCTGACATGTGACTCTCTTTTTAAATTTTTTTAGAAAAAAACAACATTTATGATAATAATCACAGAAAACGAGCTATAATTGATAGATATATAATGAAGCTAAAGTAAACAAAGGACTCAGAGGAGCATAACAAAGAAGCACTCTGACAAGGGGAAGTTTCCCTCCAAACTACCAACAACCCTAATCAAACATCTACCCTTCACCGCTAACCACATCAGGGCTAAACCCTCCCCAGGCCGACAATTCTCTGGTGTGAGTCGGACGATGACAGAAACTATCCATGGGCAACGTAACCTCTACGCCAGCTCAGCTGATCCCCAGTGAGCCGGCCGCGGCCGCCCCTCGAGCCCGAGCCGTCGACTCACCGGTGAAATTGCCGAATGTGTCTGCTTTCGAGTCCAGATCCGGGTGCAGCAGGATGTCGTAGCGGCTGGGCACCACGGTGCTCGGGAGGCGATTCTGCGTCTCCCAGTCGGGCTGCTCGGGCGCTCCGGCTCCTTTCATGGTGAAGACGACGATGTAGGGATTGTACAGTCGACTTCGACTTCAGTCGAAAGTCGACTTTCACTTCCTCAAAGTCGATTTTCCAAAGTCGACTACAGAATATCGAAGTCGGCGTAAAGTCGACTACTAGTGTCGACTTTTCTCGACTTTTGACTTCCCCGGGGTCGCGCAATAAAAAACGCAATGTGCTGAGCACAGAACGGAAGGGCAAGCTCGAGTTAAAGATACGAGCCAAAGCGGAGTCAGATTTACACTGCGTGCCGCCCGCCGCCTGCCGCTGTCGGCTCGGTTGGCAGTGGAGGTGGAGGAGTCGGCTCCGAGGGGAGGGGAGATGCCTGCATCTGCGCATGCGTCGCTACCGCCCGCTCCTCCTCCCTCCCTGCCCCCTCGGTAGCCGTCAGAGCAGCCAACCTGTAATATCAAATTTGACATCGACTTCAGTAGTAAATCATAAGATTGTTGCTTTTACCGGCCGCTTTACGATGGGTAGTACATTGAATTGTCTTCTGGAGGCAAAAACGAAAACCCAACGCCGTTAAAGATAGTATACTGGAGACACTAAAATAGTGACAACAGTGTGCTGCAGTGGCGTCACTGTGAGACTGGGCTAACCCCTCGTATCACGTTGACGTTGAGGTTGTCAAGATGGCACCGAGTGTGGTTTGGACATATTTCAAAAAAGTGGATAATGGCAAAAAGGTTAAATGTTTAAAATGCTCTAAGGAGCTATGCTTTAATAAAAGCACGTCGGCTCTTCTCACTCACTTGGAGACAGTGCACAGACTGAAACTCAACAAGCAGAATAAGAGGAAGAGAGAGGACACGGCGGCGGACTCGGATCCCGACGATCCTTCCTCGACAAGTCAGGTGAGTGGTGTTTAAAATACTTTCTACTCGCACACTTTGCACCTCATAAAAGTAGGGTTATTTTAGGCCGACTTTAAGTCACGAATATGGTGTGCCCCGCCCCTTCGCTGCCTGTGTGCCGCGCCACGCCCATCCTTCCCGCCCGGCGGCACAGTGGCACAGTGAGAAATATTAATTTACCGATATCGAAACGATGTCGTTTCGTTAAGATATCGCACTACGAAAATTTGACAGTTTTGTGTGGTAAACGACTGAAATTCTTGCCAAGTTCCGACGTGCGAGATTTTGGGGATATCGTTTCGATGTTGCTGAAGCTGAAGTATATATTTCTCACTGGGTGGGCGGCCATATTTGGTCTATTAATGGAGGGCCCAGCACTAGCACTAATAGACGTTTTATAAATCAGGACAATGACACGCCATCAGCTTCAACCGGCAATGCAAGCGGAGATCATTCGGCGCCGGCCTCACCTGCCCTTAACTCTCCACCTGCCAAGTCAAGGAGCCATACCTCAGCCTCAGCTGTTTCTCCGGGACCGATGGACAGGTGCTTAAGCACTTCTGCTTCATTCTCAGGTACGTCTCGTTGCTTGCCCCGCCCCCGCGGCCCGCCCCCGCGGCCCGTCCCCACGGCCCGTCCCCACAGCCCGCCCCCACGGCCCGTCCCCACGGCCCGCCCCCACGGCCCGTCCCCACGGCCCGCCCCCGCCCGGCCTCGACACATTAATTAATTATATATTACAATTTATTACAGCGGGAGGTCACAGAGATGTGACAGTCACTAACGCCCTAGTGTTTATGATCGCCAAGGACGACATGCCATTGTCAACCACTTCTAGGGAAGGTTTCCGATTTTTTTGCAACAAGCTGCAACCGTTATACAAGCTGCCATCTGTACCTACTATTACAAAAAAAGTGGAAATGACCTATGAGGAATTGCGCTCCAAATTCGCAGCTGAAATTGCAGCAGTTCAGTCTATCACCCTTACTGCAGACATTTGGACGTCCCAAGCAATGAAATCTCATTTAGGCGTTACTTGTCATTATCCAAAAGGTAATTGAAATATTCTTTATGTTATTCTTAACTTAGATTTTGGGCGTGCCGACGAGAGGTTGGGCGCGCGCCCGACGCCAGCTATTTTATATTCCCTTTTCTATCTTTTCAGGCAAGGACATGATTTCAGTTGAGCTATGTGCAAAACCCCTTGACACCAGGAGCACGATTCCACACCTGCGAACAGCCCTACGTGATGTCTGCACTACCTGGGGCATCAAAGACGAGGCAATCATTGCCTTTGTCACTGACGGAGGTGCAAATATCAAGGGAGCAGTACGAGAGGAATTCGGCGTTCTGAAGCACGTCACGTGTTTCGCCCACCAGCTCAACGGCATCGGCCAGGCCGCTATTGGTCTTCACACCACTACCGTCCCGTCCGAGGCCGGCGCCGTGCCGAGGGACATCCCCGATAACGAGGATGATCTCGATGACGACGATGTCCAGGGAGATGGAAGCGGTTCTTTGAAGGACCTCATTATCCGCACGAAGAAGATCGTCCGCTTCATCAGGACCAGCACTATTGCCACCGCAGAGCTACTCGCCCTGCAGAAGGAGAAGGGCACGCCCGAGCACCTGTGCTTAAAACTGAAGCAGGAGGTGCGCACGCGGTGGAATTCCGCTTATGAGATGCTTGAACGGTTTCTGCAGCTGGCAGATGAAATAAGCAGAGTCCTACTCAAGTGCCAGAGGGATCGCGGAACAAAAGCAAGGCCCCCAAATATGCTGAATGGTGAAGAACTGGAAGCACTCACAGAGGTCAAAGAACTGATGAAACCACTAAATGAGGTGACTCGTGAGATTTCCTCTGAGAAAACTACAACACTTAGCAAATGCATTCCACTTGTTCACGCTATGCAAGACGTAAGTACAGCGCCGGCTAGAGAATCATCTGTAACTAATTAATTAAATAATTAATGAATTTATTTTAATTAATTATTTTATTTTACAGAAAATCCGCCAGTTCATGGCTGTTACTCCGGTGGGCTTTAATCTACAGCAGGCCCTCCTTAACCTGATCGGCAAGAGTTTCAGTGGAATCGAGAATTTGCGCCCCTACGCCGCAGCTACCCTCCTCGACCCGCGCTTTAAGCGAGCCGCTTTCAGCAGCCCTGCCGCGGTGGCGTCAATCGTGAGCCACATAGGTAAAGTGACAGAGGCGAGGGTGCGGTCGCACAGGTTGCCAACGCATTACTGGATTACTTTTTAGAAAATGGGTGACATGATTTTTTTATTCTCAGGAAAGTTAGTTGCGGAGGAAATTGCCTCGGACAGCCGCTCAATCCAGGAAGAATTGACGGCCGCAGCAGTAGAAACGCCCGCGGAAAGCATCTGGTCAGAGTTCGACCAAAGGGTCCGGGACTCCGCTGTTGACGCTTCACAAGATGCTGCTGGCGGTCTCCCAATAGAGTTCCGCCAATACCTGAACAGACCAGCATGCAGCAGGAAAGAAAACATCTTTGTATTGTGGGGCCAGCTAAAGGCCGAATACCCACACGTTTACAAGGTAGCAATGAGGTTTGTTCCGGCTCTAGGCACCTCCGTTCCCTCCGAGAGGCTATTTTCTCATGCTGGACTAATCAGTACTAAATTAAGAAATAGACTATCAGGAAACCACTTGGACCAGCTGGTATTCTTAAGGAGCTTAGACAGCAAGTATTTCATGGATATGTAATTCTGTTTTTGATTTATAATTCTCCTCAGCCTGTTTCTTCATGGCTCTCCTAAAATTACTTCATTTATTGTAATTAATTCTGATTGTTTTTCTTGGCTGTGTCGTCATTAAATAATATGTTTACTGGCTAAGTTGAATTTTTTTATCTTTAAAACTCTCTCTTAGTGGTAAAATACATTGCTAACAGTGAAATTTAAACAAATTCGGAGAATTTCCCCCAAAGTCGATAAAAGTCGACGGAAATCGACTTTTAGCGTCGACTAGTCGACTGGCAAAGTCGAGGGAGCAAAAGTCAGTCGAGAAGTCGAAAGTCGACTTTTCGGAACGACTTTGTATCCCTACGACGATGAGGGCGATGGCGACGGTCACCAGACAACCGGCCGCCACCGTCGCGAGCTTGCAGCGGGTGGAGTATGCCATCCTCTTCTTTCTCCCTCTATTCTTCTTTGTCTGTCTCACTCACACACGCGAACTCGCGCGCTGGGTATCGGCGGCGCGTCCAGGTACCGGCGGCGGCGCGGCACCGACGAGGAGTATCAGCAAAGGACCGCACGGTAGCGTCACACGTCGTGGGGTCCGGTCGGGTCCGTTCCGTCCCCGTCACGGCTCTGCGCCTGTGCCTGTGCCTAGGCCTTCCTCCCTTCCCACAGCTGACCCTGGACCAGACGGGACCGCTGCTCGGGCTGAGAGTGTCGGATCCCCATGCGCTGCACGCAGTCTGGGCTGGGCCGCCTGCCTGGAGGTGACGGTGACGGTGACGCTAGACCAGATCGGGACCGAGAGAAGTCACAGATATGTAGAATACGGAGCCACGGGGAATGCATGTGCCGACGATACCCCCCGCGCGCGCGCCTAACGCTTCTGAGGCAGGGTGTATGTCGAAACAGTGCTCATGCGTCACATGACGACAACTTTCCCGGGATAATAGCGCATTTAAGCCCTTAGAGGAAAAAAACTGCTTATTTTGAATCCTCGTTGCGTCAGATAGGTGGTACGCGATGCCCCACCCTTAAGACTTTTTGCTGACGTCACGACTTAACGATTCTTATCAAAAGTTCCGATAGTCGCGCGATTAAGGCACACGTGAAACCATTCACCATCAGCAGTAAAACCACTAATCTGCATGCAGACTATTGCTTTACCGTGACTGACTGGATGCGCCTATAAGAACGAAGAAGCCCTTGCAGGCGCAAAGACGTCATTCTCTCTTTCTGGTGTATTCCTTTACTTATCTTGATGCTGTAGAGGACTTCACGTCACCAAAATCTTTTTTCTGTCATGACTCAATGAAAGGAGGCCTGTCTGGACTTAAGCATAAGTTTCTTACTTTTTCATGCTGCTGCAAAGACAGCCGACGATCTGCAACTCCGTTCAGCACGGTTCAGCACAGTCGTTCCCTCCCCGCATTTCCCACGGTTGCTGACTCCAGAACTGGGGTGAACACAGAAAGAGGGAGAAGAAGAGAGAGAGAGAGAGAGAGAGAGAGAGAGAGAGAGAGAGAGAGAGAGAGAGAAGAGGACTCCACTCCAGAACTGATGGAAGAGAACTGGTCGCGTTCCTGGTCGAGACGTAATCCGCGACGCGCTAGAAAGTGGCGTGTGTGATGTGACGATCGGCAGGCTCGGCGTCTGTCTGGCCTCTGGCCTACGATTACGCGCGATAACTTCCCCGCGCCGGGCGTGGCGACGCCCCGCGCTCGGAGCTCGGTCACTATTTTTCGACTATGCCGCACAACTTTGCGAAGGGGTCAATAAATTACAGACACCGCCTCTTTGACACATGTTGACCCGGCAAACGCCAGCGACATCCATATCAGCTCAACCTGCATTACGGGCTAGGGGAAAACAACTCTGAATTTTGGTGTACACAATTTGTGTATTTTTGAGAATTTTTGTGAATTTTCATCAGTATGTCTCTAAATTTGTGTGAATTTTTATTTCATTTTCTTGAACTTTCCTGAAATTTTCCTTAAGTTTTGTGAATTTTTCTCAAACTTTTCTAAATTTTCCTGAATTTTGAGGTGCATTTTTTTTTTCGAGTTGTTTCCCCCTTGATTACGGGCCGATCGCATAGAGAAGAATAGAGTCTACTCCTCTGAAAATTCAGTCCGGATGAAGACGCTACATTAGCAGCGACAATAAGGACGAGGTAAGGCCCTTCCCTTCCCTCTCCCTGCCACCAGCGGGCCGTACCGGCGGCATGCATGCGCGCCTCGCCACACGCTGCTGCTGCTGGCTCACCTGTCCGTCAGATGTCTCGCCTCCACGCCGTCCCCGCCCCGACTGGCGTGCTGGCGTGCCGCCGGGCGGGAGCGAGCGGGAGGGAACTCCACTCCCACAGGCGGGGCGGGGCGGAGCCGGTAGCGTTCCGGCCCTGCTGGGCGCCCCCGCGGCCCCGCGGGTGTACTACGGTGAGGCGCGCGGCGTACAGCTGAGTGAGTGGCCAGCCCGGTCCGAGGGGGGGATAAC
Organism: Frankliniella fusca; assembly: GCA_029379305.1. Classification (NCBI taxonomy): domain Eukaryota; kingdom Metazoa; phylum Arthropoda; class Insecta; order Thysanoptera; family Thripidae; genus Frankliniella; species Frankliniella fusca. The sequence continues at coordinate 537,638 of JAHWGI010001390.1, forward strand.
TCATGCAAAATGTGTACAACAATATTTTCGACTTTTGATTTTCAATTATTTTGATGTTTTGGATCTTTAACGAGGGGGAAATAACCTCGAACTTTGGTGTACACCACTAATTCAACAAATTCAGTCCAATTCAAACAAATTCAAGCCAATTCAACCTAATTCAAATCTAATTTCAATTCAATTCAAGCCAATCTAAGCCAATTCAAACCCAATTCAAGCCAATTCACACACTAATTCAGTCCAATTCATAGACAATTCACAGCCAATTCAAGCCAATTCACAGCCAATTCACAGCCAATTCAAGGCAATTCACATCCAATTCACGAAATTTGTACACCTAATTCAGCGGTTATTTCCCCCTCGATCTTTAATGTTTGAATTTTTTTTTTCAAGGAAAATTTTTGTTACTTTTGATAAATTTTGATCGTTTTCCTTCTGTTTTTGACTCTATTCAATTTTTTGTTCATTTGTTCTCAATTTTAGATTTCCCTGTATCTTTCTTCACAAAATTATTTTAATTTTTTTATTCAATTAGTTAAAAGATTATTTTTTTGGGGGGGTGGGGGGAGCGTACAATGATTTTTACAAGTGAACCCCCACCCCCACCCCCCCTCGGCGCGGCCCGGCCCCGGCCCGGCAGCCCCAGCACTGCGTTCTGTGCGCCGAACCACGACGTCCACGGCAGGAGAAACACAGGCCTTCGAGAAGTCTACCCGATACAGGGTCGGTGGTGGTCACGAGGAGCTTTGTCCGAGGGGGCCCCAACTACTCAAAAATTTGTACACATGATTTCAAGATTTCACATGATTTCACATGATTACACCTCTCATAATTGAAATAAATAATTCGTAAAGTAAATACAAGCGTATTTTGAGCTTTATGAGCCCAAAATAGGCACTTAAATCAATTTTTTTCGGCAATAGATCCACATTTTTTGACAATGATTTCGAAGATATCAGCTATTGTGTACACATGATTTCAGGAGTTGAGGCCCCCTCGGTTTTGTCAGACGTGTCTGGTCTGGAATGCAGTAAACTGACTTTGGGCTACCCTGGAGCATTCCAGTTACTCTAGAAAGCAAAGTCTTGTGGATACGTGCTATGCCAAAGTTTGAGCAGCAGCCAATTAACGGTAAAGTCCTTGATCCCGCATCCACGATGACTTTAGTTTATGCTGGTTTATAGCAGGGGATTTGCTTACGGTCGCGCGCCACATACTTCGTCGCCTGTCGCGCCGGAAAAGCCTTATCGAAGAAAATGCGGTCTTCTTTGATAAAGTTGTAATGGGGCTCGCCTCGCCATTACGGAGATCTTGAATTAATTGAGTGTAGGCGTAGTCTCACCGCGAGGTATAAATGATCGGTGCTTGTTCAAATACACTTTTGTAAGGTATTTGTACTCACCATGCACTGAGCGTTGGCTGTCCGACCCGTACCTTAGTACCTACATCGCACAGCACTTGTGAGTTTTCTTGAATTTGTATTGAAGTTTTGTGATTTTTTGTTTGAATTTCACCAATTTTTTGTGAATTTTCCAGAAAAAAAATTCTGAATCTTTTTCCGATTTCTTTTTTTATTTTTTTTCTGAATTTTCCGAAATTTCCCTTAAATTTTCCTGATATTTTTTGATATTTTTTTGTTGTTGTAAATTACAAGTATCCCAAAATTTCAGAGTTGTGTCCCCTTCGGCACTCACTCACCTGTTGTCGCACCGGCGCACCGCGTCCCGGCCCGGTGAGAATAGAGACAGGGAATAAGTAGATCGTTCACTTCGGTCCCTCCTCGTTCAGAACCGAGGTTGATGTCGAGCGAACTCGTCTCCAGCCGACCATTCATATTGATGGACGAACTTGCTGGGGCGGCGGGCGACGCGACAAGAAGGTCAAGCAGACGATGGCGGTTGTTGTTCGGCGAGGTGCAGACCAGGAGCGGCGCGGAGGGACAGTCTTCCATCGTCTTTAGACGTCTGTTCGGTGTGTGGTCTTTCACCAAATGACGTTTTGGAAGGATCAGCCTGTTAGCACTATTCCGCGGTGTCTGATAGCTATAGGCTCATTTCAGAGAGATATGCACATACATTCCCACCTCAAAGAGTCATCACACGCCACACGCTCCTCCGCCGCGTGCCACGCCCCAATAGGGCAGCGAGATTTTCCAATATATTGGAAAAAATCAATATTTTTTAAATATTGGAGTTTCCAATATTGACATATTGAAATTTCCAATTCCAATATTTTGCATTGGCATATTGGAACCAATATCCAATATTGAGTATTGGAGTTCAATATCCAATATTGAGTATTGGAGCTGAAGATTTGGAGAAGTGTCCTTTCCAGTGGTGGAAAACCCACCAAGGGGCTTTTCCCCTTCTCTCTCGCCTGGCGAAGAAGTTTTTAGCCATCCCAGCCACATCCTTACCGTCTGAGCAGCTGTTCAGCACGGCGGGAGATGTCATCGTGGACACTAGGGGTTCACTTTCAGGCGACAACGCCAAAATGCTCATACTTTGTTCAAAAAATGAGCCCCTCCTCCCCACTTTGAAGTGGTTAGCTGTTTATATATTGATTTTCCGATTTTTTCATTAAAATGTGTACACTGTAGGGAATTTTTTCGTAATTTCACGAAAAAACACCTGTTAAATTCCTAACACGAACTTTTCGTTATTTTTAACAAAAACGAATACTTGATAAATGACGAACAGTTCGTAGCCTTGTCTGGATTTGTGGATTAGCCATGCCATTGGTCATTTAGTACAACTGCAAATTATTTTACAAGGAAAGGAAATGCATTTTGAGGGTCAAATTACCAACGAACAGTTTGTTTATTTCCTTACGAACAGTTCGTAATCTGGATTTTACGACACTGTTCGTCAAATGCAAAATACGAACTGTTCGTATGCAAATTTAATCGTAAAATAACGAAATCTACTAACAGTGTAATGCTAGAAATCTTATTTTATGTTTTCGTTTTTAGTTTGACCATTTAAAAAAAAATCCAATAGGAGTATTGAAATATTGGTTGTCGAATATATTGGTGGACCAATGTGAATATTGGAATATTGGAATCGTCTAAACCGCCCAGCCCTAGCCACAAGTGCCGATCAGTAGGGTGATTCCGCACACTGGTTTCATTGCTCTTTCCTCCTCGCTCTCACGGGGCATCCTTGTTCTTTCAGAGCAACTGGCAAAACTTTATCACTCCTGCTCTTTCTTGTATGCGATGTCATTTTAGTCATCAAAAGAATGGAAATAAAAAGTTGAACTCATGTGATGAAACAATATAGGGAAAATAACGTAATTTCTCCGTCGTGCTGATTTTCCCACAGGCGATCTGAGGGGAAGGTGGACGGAGGGAAAAGGAGGGAGGGTGAATTCGGAGGGGGGGGGGCGGGGGAGGGGGCGATTTTGGTTTCAGCACACCACATGATGGTAGTTCCGACGCCTCCGAGGGGCGAGGGGGCGACAATTTTGGGAATCATGTGTTCACAAGCCTGGGAATCATCATCATAAAAATTAAGGGAAATCAATAAAAACCACAACAACAAAGCAGGAAACACCTGGAATCAGTTATAATTAGCCGAAATTAGCGTTTTGACGTCGCTAGAACCGGTTAGAAATGAAAAGATATTATGAATGGGAATCATTAGGAATCAATCATTCCGGGCCTCGGACGCCGCTGTTCCCTTTGACGCAGGCACAGCCCGTCAAGGAGAAGTCAGTTTGGCTGCCTACCTGTTCGGAGGAGCAGGGAACGAGCGGGAACGAGTGCGGAGGGACGGCGCCTGGGCGCCTGTGGCCCGTGGGGTAGGCAGCACAGTGCGGGAGAGTGGGCTGGGCTGCCTATACCCGCGGCGGCCGGCGGGGCAGTGCGGTTCGCTTCGCGGTGGATGCATGGTGTCGGCCCACCGAAGGAAACCTAATGATAACGCCTGCAGGACACTACATGGACAAGCCCGCCACGCACGTGCGATAGAATAGCTGCCTACCGAGAAAGCACAGGTGCAAGGAACGCAGCAATAAGGCGGACAGTGACATTAACAAAGGCAATCGCACACAAGCACAATGTTGTTGCTGTTCTAAGCATACTAAATATTATGCATCATCTGCTTTCATTTCCGATAGTGATTAGAGGTTTCTTTCTTTTTCTTTATAAATTCAAGAGAGTAAGGTGTGGTTTTCTCCCCCCCCCCCTCTTCCTTATTGACAGGTTCGTATTATGTGACTCGTTACTTGCAGGTACCGTTATTCTTCAGGCACATATGTCATGTTTTCATTTTTTCTTTGTCTTATTACTGCATTGGGGGGAGGGGGGGGGGTAGATAATGGCATCATCATCATTCTTCCCCTTTGATGGAGTAATATGTATCATCATCGTTTTACCACATGCCATGCCGCAGTGCGGTGGCACCATAACAACACCACTGACCCTAGCGCAGGGGGCAAGTCGAGGCGATCCGTAGAAATTCAGGGGTAATCCAATAGGGTAACCCTAGCGCGAAGAGTGCGGAAGGGATTTTTTTTGTGGGGTAGGAGGCGAGGCAGAGGGGCCGTGCGTCGCAACATTGTGGTTACTCCTTGCACAAGCACCCCGAGTAGATGCCCTCCCTTCCCCTGCCAACAGTCGGTGGTGCGCTTTGACCTCAAGGAGCCCCCGCGCCGCGCCGACAGGAGAGGATAGCCCAGCCCCTCCTGCGGGCCACTGTATAAACGGATGGGTTTGTTTGCTAAGCTGTCGGTCTAAATCGACCGCGCCCTTAAGAACGCCCTATTAGTGAGCGTTCGCGTCGCCGCATCGACTAAGCCCGCGATGTCAACAGCCTGGCCTGAGCGAGGTGGGTCCACCACACGTGCGGCTCACGTGCGGAAGCGAGCGCGCGCGCCTCGCCAGTCCAACATAGTCGTGCGGCATACAGCCGTCCGATTCCGAGAGTCGCGGTTTCGTCCACATTTTGTCTCTCTGTCCTTGTCGCACTCATGGGGTGAAGCCATAAGGAGCAAGAGAGAGGACACCACTATAACCGCTTTCCGGAATCTGACGGCTGGGCATGACAATGGCAGTGCGCGGCTGCGCGCGGCGGTGAGGTGAGGAGGCGGTGCCGCCGGCCGCTGTACAAAGGTGCGATACACATGGCGATTTGTGGGAAGAACCGTGCTCCTCCTTGTCGTCGGGGCAGGGCGGGCCGGGCCGGCCAGGCCATTAGGCGCGCGGTGTTCGGCTAGCACCAGCCCTGAAGGCCCGCGGCGCCCGCGGCCCGCGACAGACGGCTATGCGCCGCCAAACACATCCCCACTGGACTAATCTGGTTTCAGGCGGTTCTCCGCGTTGCCGGGCCTGAGCTGCGCGAGGCGGCGCGGCGCGACGGGCGGGCGCAGTGCCTGAGAAACGTCCGCGGAACGCGACGCGCGACGCGCGACGCGGGGCGGGGCGGGGCGGGGCGGGGCGGGGCGGCCTCGAAGGCTAAGGCGATGGTCAGACCGAGGGGTCCTTCTCTATACACACAAAGGTACACCAATTTTACTGATTGTTTGTAGCTTTCAGTGATTTTCCTTGAATTTTTCTAATTTTTTCTCGATTTTTTTCTTTTTTTTTCTTGATTTTTTTCTGATTTTTTCTGATTTTTTCTCTGATTTTTTCCTGAATTTTTAAAACTGATTTTGTTATAGGGTGCACACTGATTTTTTTTTATGAAGTCAGATCCGGCTATCCGCCTTGATGAGATGCACAGAGATGCACGCGCCGGTAAGACTGATTCCGCATGGGACTTTCGTCGGGACTTGGATAAGGGCAAAGTACATGGATCGGCTTCTCCGGAGCGCGTAGGCACGGGTCTCGGACGTTTTGAGGAGGCGTAGCGTAGCGCAGCGGCGAGCGCTTCCCGTAAGAAGAGAGCGGCGGGGCTCCCCCACCCCGCCGCTCGGCCCATAAAGTAAGGAAGACAGAGGTAAAACTCCCATGCTAAGCGGCGTCACCAATTTGGCGCAGCGCTCCCCGTGGCGGGAGCGCGCACCACTGCCGGAGCGAGCGCTCCCCCCTCCCCTCCGGGCCGCTCCGGGCTCGCGGCGCGTTCGGCTCCGGCTCGGGCGGCTCGGGCTAGGCCGGCGGGCCGCTCGGCGCTGCCCAGCCCAGCGCGCCAGGGCCCTGATTTTGTGCTTTTTGACTATTTTAACTCGCCTTAGTGACCAAACCGTTCAAGATATTTGAGTTCTGCTCTCAGTGGTCATTTAACATGGACATAGTGTTGTGTATAAGGCATTGTGAGTCAAATTCCTGCCACAGGAAGGCGGAAAATGCAGGATCAAAATGAGGAAATCCTGATTTGGGAGAGGCGCATCAACCCCACCCCCTTTTTACAAAATGAAAATGCTGCTTTCTTTTATGAATGTGAAGAAAACGGTTATGGGGCTAAAAGGTGCACAAAATTACAAGAAATTATTGAAATGCGACTAGATATAATTTAAATCAACAATAACATAAAATCATACACTTTGAAACAACTGTAGAAAAAAATGTTTTCAAACAAGTTATCTTACTTAGAAAATTAGACTAAACATGAAATCAGGTTTAAATAATGAGAAAGAAATTTTAAGATTCAACAACTTTTTACCTAGTTTAATAATGTAACTTTAACAGACAATACACTAAGAATGTAACAAATACTTTCAGAATTTGATGACAGCACTGGAATACTCCTAGCACTTCTTGGAGAGAACAGCACTCAGGTTGGATGGTGTCTGCCTCCTGTTCCTATGTGCTGCTTGCTGTAAAAGACAAAAAAAGACAAAATGAGTTGAGTATTCCTTTCACTTGTCACACTTATTTGGAGACACACAAATCTGTTGCCAGTAATCGTGACACATTAACTTGTTTCTACAAATGGTAACACATGTCGCTTTCTCCCATCCGTTGCCCTACACAATAAAGCGCTTTAACTTTTACTAAGTCAACGGAAGTAATTAATAATTACTGTGCAGGTATATTTTATCAATAGCAAAACAACAAATACTTTCTATAATTGATTTCATTTAGAAACTATAAAACATTTAATATTAGTCTAGAGTTATTTTAATCTGGCTTAGCCTTTATGTTGTTGGCGATGAGTTTGTTGATTTAGTTAAGAACACATATCAAGCCACAAGTCAACGGAAAAATACTATATGTTTTCATAATGTAGCCCTTTTTATTTCTTGTAAGAAGTAAACTGGTACGTCATAGTAGGGCATTTTTAAAAGGATTCATGTGAATTTAGGTTAAACAATACTAAATTTTTATTGGTGACTTGTACGTTGTCTTGGTTTTCAAAGCAACATCTCAGGTGTCGCCCTACTTGAGGCAATGTAAAAGTGAAGCTGCATTTCAGATATGTTTTCTCAACAAATCTAAATGGTTTGTTGTCTTTAAATTTACTTTGCTACTTTGATGAAAGAATATTAGTGGTGTTTTTCCTTACCTGTATAGACTCTATAGTTGCCAATACAAGATCACTGGTTCCAATTTAGACAAGGGAATCATCAACATCGTTGTTAGGAATCCCACCTGGAAAAAAATAACAATCATAAAATCTTTGTAGATAAAACATTTGAATACTTCTTCAAGTATTTACAGAAAAAGGAAAAGAAAAAAAAAGGGGGAAACTGGCTACTCTAAGTGATACGACATCTTTCCTCTGCAACACCGAACTACAGCTGACTAGTAAAGTGAGGTTACTTAAAAAGGCAACCGGCACAAGTACTCATACTCATGCCTCAAACATTCTATAATGTTTCATTGAAAACTGAAACATGAAATTTTCCTCATCGTTCTTTAGACGTAGATTTTGAGTACTTAAGGGATAATAAACGATAAATCACTATGCTTACGAAAAGCCATCAAAATAGGCTTCCAACACACGAAGGAAAGCATATTTTCAAAGTAGTGTGTGGGGAAAGAAAACTGACTTCTTAGATTAAACCATTGTACATACCACGCTGATGAAGAAAATGTACAGTTTGCAGGAAATCTCGGGCAACTTCTTCTGGAAATATTAACACACGGAGCACGGAGAGACTCTCCCAAGCACAACACATCTGCCTCAGACGCTACAATGGCGGCTGTTGCTCAGCGCGTCTCCTCGATTTTTCGCCAACATCACCGAACGAAAATTGCGAATATTTCAAAAGCCTTTTTACGAAGTATACTTTATTTTGTGATGTTGTAAAATCATTTCCAATCATTTTCATTTAATTATATTTGTGATATTCGTAATATGTAGAAGTTAAAAGAGCACACAGAATAAACCTATTTCGCATGTCTGGTGCTTATTTCATGATATTAACTTCAAATTGAATGTCATACCTCACAAGCCCTATCCTTTCCGAGCGTAATGACTGTTTAGCCCACTCTGTAGGACCAATACTACGGGAGTAGTTTGGTAACAAAGTGAGGCCGGGCTCTCTCGGGCGCCGCTGCCGCTGCGCTACGCTCCGCCTCTACAATTCGTCCGGGACCCGTGCCTATTCAATATTTTGGCTCTTTTTAACGCTCGCGGTTACCTGAGCTCAAAACCAACTTCATACCTGTAAATGCCAATCCTTTCCGAGTGTAATGAGTGTCTTGCTAACTCTGTAGACCCAATATTATGGGCGTGGTTTGGTAACGAAAGTACCAATGCACAACGGAGAAGCCGATCCATGTATTTTTGCCCTTATCCAAGGTCGGGAAAGAGATAGAGGGAGAGAGAGGACCGCGTCTATACCTCCCCTCCTCCTAGACCGATGTGCGGAAGCAGCCTACTGATCTGATTCATGAGTGCCCGTCTCACCTCCCACGCACCGGGTTGACACAATGCTGCGAATAAAGGGCCTGACTGGCTACTGGCTAGAGGCGCATGGAGCGGCGCACGCAGCGAAGGGCAGCAGGAGCAGGAGCGTAGAGGTTTGGAGGCGGAAAGAAAAAGGGGGGGGGAGGGGGGGCATTGGGGCGGGGCCGGGGCGGCGACGTGACAACTGCCTCAGACAGCTGAGCTGAGCTGACAGCTGACAGCCGGCCGGCGGCTGCTGCGGCTCGCTGCTCCCGCTGCTGCTGCTATACGGTTACACCGCGGGGCCGCGGGGCCAAGCGATCGCACGGAGCAAGTACTGCAGGCTGATTCCGAAGATCGCTCTCGCGCCTCCGTCCTTGTCGCACTCATGGGGCCTTGCCACCCTCAACATAGGGGCCCTGCCATGAGTGCGACGAGGACGAATAAGGCGCGAGAGCGATCTTCGGAAGCAGACGGCTGGTGCGGCGCGGCGCCTCGACCCGCACCTGCTCCCTGCTCCGCCCCACGACGCCACCCTCCTCCTCGCCCCCGCCTCGCCCCCGCCTCGCCCCCGCCTCGCCCCCGCCTCGCCCCCGCCTCACGCCCCACCCTCGAGCCAGCACGTGCCGCCGCGCCGTGGCCGTGCTGCTGGGGTTGGGGCTTTACCGCAGTGCGGGGGCCAAAGTCAAGAATTTCACACACACACACAATACACACTAAGCCATAAAAACATTTTTTTTTATTTTGACACAATTAGATGGTCGAAATCCCTCGAGGTTCATGAAACTCACGCTGTTCCGCGCACTGTTCGCCTAGCAGCGTGATGCACTCTCAGCCGAGTGATTCAGAAGAGCGCTCTCCCTCACCCTGTCTCTCTCGCTCTTACTGGGCGCGACGTACGCGCACCGGGTGTTTCTTTGAATGCGTAGCAGTGTTCACTGTGAGAAATTCTTGTACCGGTACGGGAAAATTTTCCATGAGAGGTCTTGTACAATGACGATTCATATTGTAATTTTTTTAGAACTTTACGTATCAACTCGGAATCGATATGTGAGCCAACAAAGTCGGAAAGTGTTAAACCGTACATGTACGAGATATGTTGTACATAGTGAATTACAAAATATATTGTACATCTACGGAAATATTTTCCACAGCGTTGCGGGTTTGCCTACCCAATTCGCACGTAAGGCGCCATAGCCCCCTCAGCGCTGGCGAGTATGCAACTGTTACGTATTCCAAGAAACACCCGGTGCAGGCGCAAGAGTGACAGAGCGAGGAGAGCTCTCTTCTGAATCAGTCGACTGCTCTGTCCCATAGATATACAAGACTTCATGCGCCTCCTCCCGGTGCACGATGGTGGGGGCTCGCAACTCGCAACACGGGCAATAAGTGGACGTTGGGAATCCCTTTTGGAGTGCGAAGCGCTCTGCCGGGTATCTCATCGATACGGCAGACAAGAGAGGAGAGGCCAAGTGAAACAAGGTGCCTTTTTGTATTCGGGTAATATAGACACGGTAAGCAAGCATGACGCATCGGGCGGTCCCAGTACATGCTCTCCTCTCCGAAAACGTTTTTTAGGTGTTTTATTTCGTTGCGCCGGTGAGCATTGAGGCAAAGGGGCGGTTTAAGGGGGAAGAGGGAAGAGGAGCGCGATGGAGCGATCCCACCCCTACTCTTCCTCACCCCCACCAGTCAGCCCCTCAGGCCGCCGGAATGGTAGGCAATTTCAGATTTCAGATCAGAAAACACTGTACGTTGGCACACCATTATTGCACCGAGCGTAACTTCGAAAAATCATTGTACATACAAAAAATAATTGAATCATGAAAAAAATACATAAATTTAAAAAGAAAGATGCAGAAAAATCCGAAAATTCGAGAGAAAAATGAATTTTAAAAAAAAGATTGGGAAAAATTCAGAAATGGAAGTAAAAGATCAAACTTTATCAAGAGGTGACATAAATTATCCTTGAAATATCAAAAGAAAAATCTAAAGAAAACAAAAATGAAAAGTCAAAAGAAATCATTGTACAAATTTTGTATGAGTGATTGCCCCCTCGCATTGCACAGCGCATCTCCACTGAGCCGCACTTGAAACCGCCGTGCATAATGGGCGAGCGTGAGAAGGAAGTGGCAAGGATTTTGGGTGAGGAAATGCGATAGGATGGGCACGGCTGGGTCTTAGCAGGGAAGGGCAGCGAGATGGCGACACCTCATCGACAGCCCGCACAGAGTCTCAGAAAAAGGGATGGGCACCGCTTGTTATGAGCTGCACGCGATAAGAAGAATAAAACACTCAGGTTTTGGCATCATACCCTGCTTATTTATTCCCGGATCTGCAGATAGGCAAAATTCTTGCAATTTTTGAAAGAAGAAAACAGTTGGACGCAGGTAGCTTAGTCTGAGTCATGCTGCTCTTTGACTCGTTGGAGTTGGAATAACCCCCATTTCCGTTCTGCACAGTCGCGAGGGGAGGGACGGGCTGAGCCTGCCTGTCTCCCCCCCCCCGCTCACTAATCTTTTAAACAAACTGGCCCCGTTCCGTCCACGACTCTCCGGCCGGGTCGGGCCGGGCCGGGCCGGGGCCGGGCACGGCGGGTCAGGCTCCTGGTAATGCTGACCGTCTGCTTTGACGCTCGTGTTCTCTGGTACCGCGTCCTGGCTGGCTATCCGGTAACACCCGGTTCCAAATAATGACCTCTAACTACCCGGCCTGGGCCTGCCGAGTGCCGGCCAGCCCGGCTCAAGCCGAGTAGAGCCCGAGAACGCCGCCGGACTCGAGTCGGTGCGTCCCGACGGTCCCGACTGAAGGGAAGGCCAGCGGAGCGGGGCGCGGGGGGGGGGAGGGGAGGGCTGGTGTGGGGCCAATGATTACACCTAGATGTGGTAGACTTCGCGCGCCGGATACGTGGACAGGGGGAGAGAGAGAGAGAGAGAGAGAGAGAGAGAGAGAGAGAGAGAGAGAGAGAGAGAGAGAGAGAGAGAGAGAGAGAGAGAGAGGGGGGGGGGCGCCTCGCCCTTGACAGGAAAACATTTGTCACCTTGCTCTCCGCGGCCCGGCCCGGCCCGGCCCGCGCGGCACCGCGCGGCCGCAACATTTGTTGCACGCTCATCAAAAGTCGTCAGAAAACATTAATGTAAGCGCGGCGCGCGAGCGTGAGCGAAACGTGAGCAGTGCGGAGTTAGAGAGGGTCCAGCTGCAGCGCTGTTAGAGCTGCTGCATTTGAAGCTGCTGCGACCAGCTTTGAAAATATTTTCCCTTCGTATGAGAAGAACTGAATTGGGATTATGTTTACTGAGAGTTTAGAACTCTTTTCTGAGTCGTGCCCGAGGGGGAGTTGAGGAGAAAGAGGAGAAGGAGGAGGAGGAGGAGGAGCAACCGATAGAGGGTGAAGGTGAGGAGGGAGACTTTTTCATACTTTGCTGGTTGTTAAGATCAAACTATTGTTGGCGCAGCAGGCGTCTTTTCCCTGAAATCTTGTCGTCCGGCAGGAGCTCCGTAATGAACGACCCTCCTGGCGCCACTGTAAAAAATCAGTCTTGGATACGGAGCTTGTCACGGCGTTTCGTACCCCATTTTTTGGAAAGAGAGTACCGAAATTTACCGTACCTGGCCACCGTACCTACCATTTTTACATGGGCTAGCATAGGGAAAGGGGTACGGAACGCCGTTGACACTCCGTTCCCAAAACGGAAACCGCCGGGCACAAAATTAGCGGCAACTTTTCCGTACCTTGGCACCGTTCCCACAATTTTTTTTACATGGGCTCTTATGGAAAGAGAGTACGGAACCGAATGTACGGACCGTAATCTAATCAAACATGTTAATTTCCGTATGGGCGTCCGTGATTTATTTTTTTAACAGTGTCCGGCCGGGCGTCGCGCAGGCATCGCTATGCGACGAGTTGCGGCATCACAGGCAGACGACCATATTCAAACAGTTTGCCGGTGGAGTGAAGTGCAAGGTGAAGGGGTGCGGGAGCGGAATGCGGCGCGGCCGGCGGGGCGGGAGCAGCCGGCAGCTCGCAGATACGCATGCTATTCTTGCGCCCCGGCGGCCCCGGCCCGGCTGGCTGTGGGTCAGTCAGGCCATCATGGGCAAGCAAGGAGGGGCCGAGCAGGGCCGAGCCGATCCGAGCCGAGGCCGGGACTGGCCGGCACTTGCTGCGCCTGACGGCCTCGCCGATCGGCCCGCCCCCGCCCCCGCCGCCCCGCCCCGTCGCGTCCCGCCCCGGGATGGCCAGGCAATCTTCTTCGCTAAATCCTCGTACTTTGTGGCGTTATCTGCTCCACTGCACGCGCTGTGAACCGGTTAAGGCCGAACGAAACTGGCGCGGACGCGAGCACGCGGGCGGCGCATCGATGCTAAAGTCGATAGGAGGACTGGGGAGGACAGCCACGGCACGCCCCTGTTGCACGGGACGGGCAACTGTTGCACACGAGGGGCCCGCCGCCCGCCTGTGGTGGGTGGAGCGGGCTGCCGGGGCTGCCGTATCATTCCGAAGATTGCGCTCGTACCTCCGTCCTTGTCGCACCTATGGCGTTGCCCCATGTTGGGGATGGCAGGTCCCCTCGAGTGCGACAAGGACCGGAGGCGCGAGAGCGCCGGTCTTCGGAATCGGACGGCAGGATCGTGGCGGTCGCGGGGGCCTTCCCCACACCCGTCTGATTCCGAAGATCGCTCTCGCGCCCGCGCCTCCGTCCTTGTAGCACTTATGGCGTCCTGCCCGAACTGCCACCCCCAACATAGGGCACCGCCATAGATGCGACAAGAACGGAGGCGCGAGAGCAGTATAGGCAGGGCAAAGAGGAGCCGGCCCAGCCGAGGGAACCCCGCGCCCCTGCGCGGTAGGCCACCGTGACTCTGTGCGCGCACGCCTGTCTCGCTGCGGCCTACCCCGCCCCCGCGGCCCTGCGGCGGCCCGGCGGCCACTCGCGGGGCCCGCCTCACTGCGGCCCGGGGGGAAACAACTCTGAAATATTTGAACACAAACGTAATTTAGAAAAATTCAGGAAAATTCGGAGAGATTCAGGATAATTCAGTAAAGTCAGAAAAACTCAGAAAAAAAATCACACAAAAAACAACAGATTTTATTTGGTAAAGTTCAAGCAAACATGCAGAAAAGTACAACGGAAATTCACAAAAATTTACAGAAATTCACAAAAAAAAATCACAAACTTTGTTCTCCAAAATTCGGAGTTGTTTTCCCCTCACCTGCGGCGACTCGACGGCAGGTTTACGACGGCCGTTATCGTGGGTTTGAACAACAGTTTTAACGGCTGAGAAGACAGCTTTTCTAGCAAACCAATGAAATTCTGGGGAAGTGAGATTGGAATGGGGTTATGGAAAGGCATTTTTTTTTTTCGCCGCTCTCAGATGTATCGAAAAACACAGCAAACAGAAAGCATAGTAGTGGCAGCCCACTGCCCGGCAGCGTGTGCGTGTTGGGGGTGGAGGGGAGACCGCGCCTCTATTTTCAGATCACAACATTGTGAGATCCGCCCACCCTGTTCTCAGCACGCCCCCCCCTCTCCCCCCCTTTTTTTTCTTACCCAGCACACATACTCTCTCGCTCTCTCTGAGGCGCGCGCACACGCGCACACACCTCACCAACACACACACACACACACGCGCGCGCGCGCACTCACACACACACACGCACATACACACAGACACGTGTTCAAGTGGGCGCCCGCCCCCCTCCCCCGCATGGGGTGTGGGTGGACGCTGGTCGGCGGAGGGGAGGCCCGGTCCCGAGTCGGGAGCGCCTAGCCCGCCCCTGCCCAACCCTGCCCTGCCCTGCCCTGCCCTGCCCTGCCGACGTCCGTCCGGTTCTTGTACGACGCCAGTCCATCAGTGAGCAGCAGTTTGGTCCCCGCAGCACCGCAGCAGCACCGCAGCAGCGCCGCACCGCGCTACCCGTACCGGGCACCGCCGCCCAGCCCGCCAGGGCGCCCGCAGAGCCTCTACCCCCGTATACCGTCGTCAGCCACCCCGGCCGCACCCCGGCCACCGCCGCGGCGGTCCGCCGAGCACACGCGCCGCGCCGCCGCCGTGCCCAGCTGATCGCAAAGAGGTCACTGCCTACAAAGCCTTCACGAGGGCGAGAGTACCGTCATCTCGACCGGCGGCGGAGGCACACTGAAAGCCTGACGGTGAATTTCACTGTAAGTTGCAGAGAGACAGCACCGTATAAGTTATTGCGGTGTCACTGTAAGCAGCGGTGGATCACGGTGCATCTCCGTAGCTTCACAGCGAGGGGGAAGCAACTCCGAATTTTGGTGTACAAATTTGGTGAATTTTGAGTGTCGTGAATTTTTAGTTGAAGTTTTCCCAAAATTCTGTTAATTTTAGTATATTCTTGTGAATTCTCATTTTTTCAAAAACTGAATTATCCCGGATTTTTTTTTATTTCTCTGAATTACGCGAGGTGTACAAAAATTTTAGAGTTGTTTCCCCCTCTCTCTATCGTGACGTTCTCCGTAAGCCTTTTTATGAGTGCGAAGGCCCAGTCCAACACCAGCAACGGCTTCAGGGTCCTGGCGCGGCAGGGGGTGCGGGCGGGTCGGGACCGGCGGCAGCTGAAGGCAGCATGCCTCTCCCGCCCCAGTGAGCGTGAGTAACTGACAACGCTCTGCCGTCCAGCATCCAGGCGGACAAAGCGCCTGCGCTATGACTCACTCAACGCGCACGCATCCTCACACCCCATACAAGTCGCCTAGAACTAACACCTGCCGAAACCAGCCAGTCGGGCGGCAGTCGTACTCTGACACCACCTCACACTTCTCATCGCACCTCTCTTGTTTCCCAACCAACCCCTACCCTAACTCTCGATCGTAAAGTTTCCCTCCGATCACTGGCTCTCTCGCACCCTCTCTGTCTCTCCCTATGGGTGGGGCGGGCAGTGGTGAGTGTTTATCATCATTGCCGAAGCCATTACCGTGACCGTAGGCAACAGGCTGAGTCGTGCTTTACGACCTCAATATCGCTCTCCAAACAGGAACAACAACTTCACTTCTCCCCTCCTATGGCTCTCTTTGCTTTTAACGATCGTTTTTCCGCTGAAAGCGCGCATCATATGAGGTGCGCGATTGGGCGCTGCGGCGATGCCTAACTTGCCAAAACGCTTAAATTTGTGACGTGCGCGTGTTTGAAAATGTTTGACACCGTGTACTGTTGATAGTACTAAAAGGCACACTTCAAGTGTGTGCAAAGTAGCACATTTGCTTTACCCGTACAAGGAGAGCGCCTGCGAAGATAGGCAGGGTTGAGGCCGGGGCCGGGGGCTCAACCGCGGGGTTATGAGACTTTTAAAAATAGTGCCGGGCATGCATGCACGTGGCTACGCTACGGTGAGGAACAGGGTGCGAGCGGGGCGGGGCGGGGCGGGGCGGGCGGGGCGGGGCGGGGCGGGGCGGGGCGGGGTGGGGCCTTGGCGCGACCCTCCACCATGGCCTTCGGTTGGGTTGGTCCGAGTCTCTGCCTCAAACGCCCGGGGGTTGAGCGGCTGTGTGCCGCACGGCGGGCATGCTAGCAGAAACAATGCAGCGCCCCACATTCATTCACTCCTATTCTCTCTCTCTCTCTCTCTCTCTCTCTCTCTCTCTCTCTCTCTCTCTCTCTCTCTGTCTCTCTCTCTCTCCGTACGAGCCATATACTTCCACATCGGCGCATCACGCAGGCTCACCACCACCGAATCAAACATCATACGGATGGTGGTAGGAAACGTCAATGCGAGGGGGGGGGGGGGGGTTGGCTTTACTTCGAAAAATCAAGGACCCCCCCACCCCCACCCACCCCCAAAAAATAAACATTAAAAAAATATAAAGAATGTTAAAAAAATAAAGAAGAAAGATACAGCAAAATTTGGATAATGGAGAAAAAATAATAAAAAAAACTGCAGTCAAAATTGAACAAAAGTCAGAAATAGGGGGAAAAATCCAAATTGATCAAAAAGTGAAATTTTTGTTGAAAAATCAAAAGGGAAAAAGAAGGAAAGAATGTTATAAAATCATTGAACACATGTTGTATGAGTCATTCTCGCGTCAAGAATTCGCTTCGTGAAGTGCCTCAAAAACAAAAATCACAGTCAGCCCACTGTGTCCTCCTGAGAGTCAACCATTCCACTTATTTATTTTCCTTTTTCAAAATTAAGTTAACGGCAGCCACCGATTTTGCATTTCGGGGCCCCTAATGCATGGTCGCCTCCTGTTCTGTCTGCAGATTGCGTCGCTGGCGGGTGGCGCCTGTCCCGAGGAGAATGACCGTGCTCGCATCCCAATGGGTCTCCTCGGGCGCAGAGTCATGTTCGGAGGCCTGTCACCCCGAGCAGCAGGAGCCCCCGGCACCGGCGGCCCCGGCCACCCCGGCCCAGGCGCCAGCCTCGGCGCCAGCCCCTGCAAGAACGTCGAGACCGCCACGGTGACGACGGAGCAGTCCCGACGCGCCCGCCGGCCGCGGCACCGGGGCGGAGGGCTCCTTGCCGCCAGGATGGCGTCGGAGAGAGTCGGACCCGGGCCGCCGCCGGGCTCCAGCTTCACCCTGCCCTACGACCGGGTGAGTGAGTGCTCGAGGACGGCTCTCACTGTGGCGCGAGAGCTCAGCAGCGGGTTCCGAAGACCGCGCTCTCGCACTTCTGCGTCTTTGTCGCACGCATGGGACTCCGCCACTCCAAAACATACGGAACAGCCATGGGTGCGACAAGAGCGGAGGTACGAGAGCGATCTTCGGAATCAGAAGGCAGGTTGCTGTTGTTGACGGGTTGAGGGAGGAGGAAGCGTAAGAAGCGCAGGAGTCGGGAGACGGAGGGAGGGGGGAGGGGGGAAGGGTTGAGGTGAGTGGATGTGAAACCCCAATGTGGAGGAAGTGGCTGAATGGACTTGGTTGGCCATCCGACTCTCCCGCAACAAACACGCCCCCGCACTCGAAAACGCCATCTCGATATCAATTTCGCGGTTTCTTTGTCGGCTTCCTGTCGGTTTTTGCCTGTCGGGTAGGCTTGCAGGGGGGAGGCAGAAGCATGCCCCTCCCTTCCTCCCCCTCCCCCGGAAAACGGTGAGCGCGTGAATGACGCACTGGGGCAGCTCTACTTCACGCGCGAGGGGGGGGGGAGGGGGGATGGCGTGGCGTGGTGTGGCGTGGCGAGTGAGGAGTGATGAATTGGGAATGGGAAGTGCCCTGCCCTCGCGATCCCTCTGCTGTCGGGGAGAACAACTCAAGCCGCCGGTGGGTAGGGGGAGGGGAGTTCAGGCGTGGTTCAGGCTGCGCTCAGGGGGGGAAGGGGGTAGGTTTCAAGGCTGTGCGCCCCCACCCCCACGCCGGCCGCGCGGTGGGGGGTGACGCGGTGAGGCAAGCGCGCTGCTGTGGTGCTGGTGATAGTGGTGAGGGTGAGGAGGTGTACTGGCGCCGGTCTCGCGCCGCCGCGGTGCCGCAGCCGCAGGTCTCCTACGGTCCTTCCTCGCCCCTCCCGGCCCGGCGCGAGCGCGCCGACGCGCTGCAGGACTCCCCGAGGGCGCGGTGCGCGACTCGCTCGGACATCACCACCGCCTCCTCCAGGACCACGAATAAGGCAGAGTAGTGAACCTGTTGCTCTGTGGGGCGGCGTAGCGCCCCCCACCCCCACCCCACCCCACCCGCGGGCAAGGCCAGGTTCGAGTACCATGTCGCGTCTGTCACTGTCGCACTCATGGCTCATCCGCACGACGCTGGTAGACGCAACCGCGGACGCAACTAGTCCCTGCGCTGCACCTGCACCGCTCTCCAAGGAGAGCATCGCGTGACCTGAGAGTGCCCGGCGCGCCGAGTCCAATAGAGGGCTCAACCGGAGGGGTCCTTCACTAAATAATAATAATAAAAAAAACGGCGAACACCCTAACACAAAATTAGAAATAAAAAATCAGAAATTTGAAAGGAAAAAAATTAGAAGAAAAACTATAGAAAAAATCAGTAAAAATCAAGGAAAACAACCCCTCACTTTTAAAAAATCAGAATAAATGGTATACACTTGAATGAAAAGTGAAGGACGCCTCGGCTCAACCTATCCTCCGCGCTCTGCGCCCTTCGCGGACCGGGCCGGGCGAGATAGGGGCGAGGTCAGGGATGCGTGTGTGGGCGGAGGGGGTGGAGCGGGGTGGAGCGGGGCGAGGCGGGTAGCGAGGGGCGTGCGAGATGTCGGTCGCGTGGAGGGCTGGGTGGGTGCCGCCGCCGCCGCTGTGTGGCCTGGGCCTGCCCGTGCTCCTTGCGGCCCGCGGCTCGCTCTGGGCTCCCCCCACGCGCGAGGCGGGGCCGGGCGGGGCCGGGCCGGGCGGGGCCGGGCGGGGCCGGGCGGGGCCGGGCCGGCGGGCACCGGCAGGGCAGGGCCCTGTGCACGTCCCCGGTACCAGCCATGAGCGAGTGTTCAGTCCGCACCGGTGCCGCACAGCGAGCAGGGGGGCAGGAGCAGGGGCAGCACCAGCAGCTCGAGCACGCTGATCCTGTCGTACTGGCCGAGAAGCCGCGAGCCCGCGAGCCGAGCGGCGCCGAACCGCGTAGGTGGTGGTCGTTCCCGCGGATTCGCGAACCTCCGGCGCTCGCAGAAGCAGCAGCAGCAGGGAAGCGTTGTCGACTTTGGCGTGGGTCTTAGTCACCGGCGCGACACTGCGGCGCGGTGCAGCCCAGCTGCTGACGAGTCTGCTCCGCTCAGCAGGTAAGGCGACAGGTCCTGCCCTAGAGTTGCAAATCTAGGAAATTTTTCCTAGACAAACCCTGCCTACTATGCAACCTGCCACACAGTGGTGTCCGAATGTTGCCTAGTAGGCAGGGTTTGTCTAGGAAAAGTTTCCTAGATTTGCGCGTGTGCCGTCTGATTCAGAAGATCGGTCTCGTCCCTTCGCCCTTGTTGCACCGCACCTGTATGGTGATGATCTATGCTGGAGGTGGCGGGACCCAGGACCTCATGAGTGCGACAAGGACGGAGGCGCGAGAGCGATCTTCGGAATCAGACGGCTGGAGGAGCCGGTGATGCTCCTTTTCTCTCCGGCCGCGGCCGCCGCCGTCACACTCTCGTCCACTCCCGCCCAGTGGCGCCAGGCGCCACGCTGTCGTGCCGCAGGTAGGCCCGGCCCGCAACTCAATGCACTCTAGGCCGGTCCCAGCCGGTGGCCGGCGGCCGCGATGGTCAGTCAAAATTGCGCGCGGCCCGCTGTCAGGCGTGGACGTGTACGGACCGTCGTATACTGCACTTCCCGATCCGAGCTTTGCGTTTCGCGGTCTTGCCTCCGCCTCGCCTTGCTTCGCCGCCTGCCTCTCTTGTGCTGCTGTGAGTGGTGTCTGCGAATGTGTTGGTGACCCCGCGAGCCCGCGAGAGCTAGGCGCGCGTGAGAGGGGTAAAGAACTCTGAATTTTGGTGTACACATTGTGTAAATTTTGGTAAATTTTCCTTAGTTTTTGTGATTTTTTTTTGTGAATTTTCACGTTATTTTTTTCCAATTTTAGAGCATTTTTTTTCTGATTTTTCCCGAATTTTTCCCGAAGTTTTCTGAATTTACTGCCTGAATTGCGAGGTGTACAAAAATTTCAGAGTTGTTTCCCTTTCGCGCGCGTGCGTGTGGCGTGGCGAGCGCCGCGCGCGAATCAACAAGCCGACCCGCGGCGGCGGCGGGGCGGCGGCTGCCGGGCGGGGCGGGGGCCGGGCCGGAAGGGTTGGAACTGACGGCAAGGAAAACACCTTGCCGGGGTTGACTCTTCTGGTGGGCGCGGGCCGCGCGGGCGCAGCGGGTGTGTGTGAGTGTGCGCTTGTTTGAGGGCGGACGAGGACGAAGCCCGCTCTGCGAACGCCCACCTAGATGATCGTAGGGACTCGCAGATGGCAAAAGGGACGTGGGTGGGCACGGCGAGTCTCATGGAGACGTCGTCAGCTTTGCATAAACGCTGGTCGAGAGTGCTTGGTGCGGAGCGATGCGATGCTCCGAGGTGGAAACACGGAAAAACAAATCTCAACGTTGGTGTACAAATTTTGTGATGTTTATTTTTTTTTGGGGGGGGGGATGGGGGTAGTTTTGGTTAATTGTGAACTTTTTGAGTTTTCATTGAATTTACTTTCTGATTGAATTTCACCCAAAGTTTTGAGGATTTTCCCGAGTTTCTCTGAATTTTGCTGAATTTTCCTGAATGGCGAGGTGTTCAAAAATTTCAGAGTTGTTCCCCTCAAGGGGCGGCCAACTCATGTATTTCTGTGTACACTTGCCTTGTATTTCTTATATTTCTAAATGTATTTTTCGGCATTTTTCTCGTATTTTTTTGAGTATTTCTATATATTTCTGTGTATTGTAGAGTATTTCCTTGTATTTTTAGTCTATTTCTAGAAATGCACAGGTATTTCTGTGTACACGTTTTTCTCGAGTTGGCCGCCCCTCGGTTCCCCTCTCGGATGGCCGCAAGTGGTCTGGTGGCGCGGAGCCGTGTGTATTAGGGTGCGTTTTATCATCAGTCCTCGAGCCCGTTATTAATGGTCCGAGTGCACGGCCAAGATCATCGGACTCCCCCGCTTAGCCGCCAACGTGATAGGGTGGGGTTCAACTGGAAGCCGAAGACAAGCGCGATGCCTCGGGCTCGTGCCCTGGTGGCAAGGCCTCGCAAATAGACGACTCCGGTCGGTGAACAACCTTGGGTCATTATTGTGACCTGGTTCTCTCAAGTCAAGTCAAGTGCTGCGGCCATCCAGACCACTTCTAACCGCTTCGCTCAACCCGCGAGCTGGAGCTGCCTCGCGCCCCGCCCCGCCGCACCCCGTGCAAAGGAGCGCTGAGAATTTTTTTTTGTCCCTCATGGCGATAGGTGGTTGTTTAATACATATGACTTTGTTTCTGTCACAGCAATATTTTTCACTGCCATTAAAATCTTGTTGTTGCGTGGTATGAAAGGTTAAATGCTGTGGGAGGGATATACTTTCGCGCCGAAACAACTTCATGACAAAACAGTTTCGCGTCTCGGACTTTCGCACTGGGGACTGAACGCTCTTACCTTGGGATATTTTTTTCTTTTTCTTTTTCTTTTTCTCAGTGTGCGGTCACTAACCGCGGCGAGCCGCATCCCGCGCTACCGCTGTGCGATACCCGAGTGCAGCTCTGCGCGGGGGAGGGCAGGGCGTGGTGGGGAGGGTCGGGGCGGGGGTGTGCACTGTTCGCACCCCCACCATGCAAACAGGTCGTCGTCGTCGCGCCGGTGCGAACCAACATCCGTCCGAGCCAGTAGAAGTTTCTACCACGAGCGACTGTGCGTGCGTGAGCGTGAGGTCGCGTGCCTGACCCGACCCGGGGTGGAGAGAGAACTCGATTCGAGCTGAGGGGCCAGATTCTGGTTTGATCTGAGAATTGTCTGTCGCGGTCCAATGGCTAGGGCTTGGGGGATGGGCGCTCCCTGTCCCCAGATAAGGTTTTTCGAAGCGATTGACGCAACGAAGCGAACGAAGCCCTCTCACCTCATTGCCAAAAATGACATTTAAAAAAAACAATGTCAGAAAGGGAGACGGAAAACAATGACAAAGTCCTTTTTTTTACCGAATGCCATGCACTGTGCTCTGCAAACTCAAGTGTGAGACAGTACTACACTTTTTACTGCAGTACCACTGTATCTCACACTTTCAAAAACTATTTTCTGTCGTTGAATAGCAATCACGTTTCAGAGAACAGCATCAGCTTTGGTTGAAAATCCCGGTTAAAACGAGTTACCATGTGATGGGGTTTGGAACAACAATACATTAAATAATCGTAAATTAATGGTTTCGAAAATTTATAGGAACGTTGTTGTTTGCAATCAGAACCCTATCACATGGTAGCTCGTTTTAACCGGGATTTTGAATCAAAGCTGATGCTGCTCTCTGAAACGTGATTGCTATTCAACGACAGAAAATAATTTTTGAAAGTGTGAGATACAGTGGTACTGCAGTAAAAAGTGTAGTACTGTCTCACACTTGAGTTTGCAGAGTGTCGAGGGGAAAACAAGTATGAAATTTTGGTCCACTTCGTAATTCAGAAAAATTCAGGAAAATTTCAGGAAATAAAAAAAAATCTGGGAAATTCACAAAAATTCACAGAATTTTAGAAAAACAACTCAAACGAAATCTCACGAAAATTCAGTAAAAATTCACAAAATTTGTACACCGAAATTCACCCTCAACGGTGTTCTAATCTTGCGGAGGAGCAGGGCGGGGTAATACGGGGAGTGGGCGCCAGCCCTGATGTTCACATGGGGGTCACACAGGTGGGGTGGGGCAGACGTGCGGCGGGCTCAGTGGGGGGAAGCTTTGCTCCTTCTCCGGTATGTTTGACCCCCCGCCTGCGGACCGCCGCGCCGCGCCGCGCCGCGCCCGGCCCCACGATGTTTGGCTTGAGGGTGAAGTTGCTGGCCGAGCCCTGCAGAGGGGGTGCCCGGTGCCCCGTACCCGGGTCCTGGCCCGCTCGGCTCGGCCGCGCCCCTTGCGGACCGGTGCCTCTGCGCGGCGCGGTGCGGCGCGGGGACCTTGGCGGGGACGCTGTCAGGCCAGCCGGCCACGCGGGCACTGCCAGGCCAGGGCTTGGAGGCGGGACGCTCGTCGCGCGTCCTCGCGTCTCTGTATTCACGCGCGTCGTGGTGAGTCATATAGTGCCGCCGCCGCTGCCGGCTCTGGGAGGTGCGGGCGCATCAGAGTGCTGGCGCAGTGCGACGGGCCGGGCCGAGTGGTGGTGGTGGTGGTGGAGGAGGGGTCGCACTTATGTACCAAATGTGTAGAATATTTTTTAGCAGATGATACGTAGTATCAGCAGCTTGTACTGAAGTAAAGTTAGCGTGGTTAGCGTAAAGCGTCGTAGTAAGTAAAGCGTTGTAAAGTTAGCGTGATCAGCGTCAAACGTAGTCGGAAAAGTCTAAAGTATTAGTCGGGAGGGCGGCTGAGTTTCCCGTGCGTGCTTGCTTGCGTGCGTGCTTGCTTGCTCGCTTTGGCTTGCTCCAGCCGGCTCCCGACGCCGCCCTCCGCATCTCTATTTTCTGACCGTCGTTTAACGACCCATAATAAAAACACTAGGCCGTCGGCGCACAAACTATCGCGCGCCCCCCGCCCTCCCCCTAGCCCTTTTTCGTCACGCCGCCGACGTGCATGACCTTATGCGTTGGGACCCAACCCCTATTAATGTTTTCGCCCCCGCTATGAACCTGCATCTCGGTCGGCTGCTGCAGAGCTCAGTTCGGTTGACATATTACTGTATTTGCTGCTGTCCCCGCGCTCAACGCCCCGCGCTCAACGCCCCGCGCTCAACGCCCCGCGCCGAGGGGTAAATAACTCCGAATTTTGATGTACACCACTAATTCAAAATTCACACTAATTCAAACTAATTCACGCGAATTCAAAACTAATTCACGCGAATTCAAAACAAATTCAAAACAAATTCAAGCGAATTTAAGGAATGACCTCAGAAAATACACGCACATCTGATCCAAATTATTCTCTCAATTACATGATTAAATAGGATTTTTAGTAAATTATTGTGAATGATTTCGATTTATTCCAAATTATTGGAAATTCACTTGCAACTGCGCAAAAAAATCACAATCATTTCAATCATTTTTTTTTAACTTTTCAGAAACAAATGTTGCTCTGCAATTGAAAGGGTGGCGTGAAAACATGGAAAATTTTTGCGGTAGTAAACCTCCCGAAGGAGGTTGCGGTTCCCGCCAGGCACAGGGCTTTTACCCCCTGTGGCAGCCAACTGCTTCGGTGTTCCATGGGAACCGGCGCTTTGCTGACTGCGATCCTATCGCGCATTTCGACAGATTTGATCCCCGTACCACCATTGGCCTACCCCTAGAGGTACGAGCGGTGTCAAGGGCGTTAGACTTCCTAACCCCAGTTTCAGAGGCCTTACCTCAGAGGGGTACGCGGGATTCGAACCCACAACCCCGAGTGCCGACACGTAGCCAGAACGGGAAGCGACCCAACGCCCAGAGCCACCGAGCCAACGGCGGTGAGACGTGTTTAACTTCTATTTGTCCTGCCATCGAGCTGCGGCCAAAGGGAATATCAAGCGCGAAAAACACTTTCCCAAGTGGGAGTCGAACTTCGGACCACTCGGTTCGGTGTTGCGCGCTCTACCAACTGAGCCACGACGCCACGATGACTGTACAGTGCGACGGGTTCGAGTTGTATTTGCCCTGTCCTCCTGGCTGGAGGCTGCAGGATACGGCAAATACGACTCGAACCCGTCGCACTGTACAGTCATCGTGGCGTCGTGGCTCAGTTGGTAGAGCGCGCAACACCGAACCGAGTGGTCCGAAGTTCGACTCCCACTTGGGAAAGTGTTTTTCGCGCTTGATATTCCCTTTGGCCGCAGCTCGATGGCAGGACAAATAGAAGTTAAACACGTCTCACCGCCGTTGGCTCGGTGGCTCTGGGCGTTGGGTCGCTTCCCGTTCTGGCTACGTGTCGGCACTCGGGGTTGTGGGTTCGAATCCCGCGTACCCCTCTGAGGTAAGGCCTCTGAAACTGGGGTTAGGAAGTCTAACGCCCTTGACACCGCTCGTACCTCTAGGGGTAGGCCAATGGTGGTACGGGGATCAAATCTGTCGAATTGCGCGATAGGATCGCAGTCAGCAAAGCGCCGGTTCCCATGGAACACCGAAGCAGTTGGCTGCCACAGGGGGTAAAAGCCCTGTGCCTGGCGGGAACCGCAACCTCCTTCGGGAGGTTTACTACCGCAAAAATTTTCCATGTTTTCACGCCACCCTTTCAATAATTGCAGAGCAACATTTGTTTCTGAAAAGTTAAAAAAAAAATGATTGAAATGATTGTGATTTTTTTGCGCAGTTGCAAGTGAATTTCCAATAATTTGGAATAAATCGAAATCATTCACAATAATTTACTAAAAATCCTATTTAATCGTGTAATTGAGAGAATAATTTGGATCAGATGTGCGTCTATTTTCTGGGGCATCCCCGAATTTAAAACGAATTCAAGTAAATTCACAAAAAGATCCCAATAATTTCAAAAAAATCTTTGCAATAAATTCAAAAAATTCAAAGCTAATTCAAAACGAATTCAATTCAATTTAGACAAATTCAATTCAAATTCACGCAATTTGTACACCGAATTCAGAGTTGTTTACCCCTCGCCCCGCGCTCAACGCCCCGCGCTCAACGCCTCGCGCTCAACGCCTCGCGCTCAACGCCTCGCGCTCTACGCCCTGCGCTCTACGCCCTGCGCTCTACGCCCCGCGCAAAACGCCGAGCGCTAAACGCTAGTTCAAAGAGAAAAGTTTAAGTCATCTGCTTCCACGTTAGCGTTAGCGTTAACGTTAATTTTGATTTTTTTAAATAGTTCTCTTAAATATTTTGGGGTAATATTTTCCTTTTGATTTTTCAACAATTTTTTTTTTTTTATAAATTTTGATCATTTTACGCCTATTTCTGACTTTTTTCCAGTTTTATTTCAGTTTTTTGTTGAATTATTCTTTATTTTTCGAATTTTTTTATCTTTCTTCTTGATTTCCTTTTGTTTGTTTTTTCTTGTTCTTTTTTTTAAATAAGTTTGAAAAGATTTGGGGGGGAGCCGCACAATAGGGTATTTTCACTCCGTTCAAACCGGATCCAAAGAAGAAAAGGATTGCTTCCTGAATTGTTTCCCCCTTGACGCCGATTGGCTTACGCCAACGAAGTTCTTGGACACGCCACTAGGGCGGTCGCAGACCTGGCGGTCGGTCCGAGAAGTTCGACGGCAGCAGCTAATCAGCGTCAAGGAGGAAACAAATCAGGAAGCAATACTTTTCTTCTTTGGATCCGGTTTAAACGGAGTGAAATACCCTACTGGTGTTTTCGAAGTAACTCCCTCTCCATACCGGGCCGCGGCGGCTCACAGCAGCACCTCACGAAGCGGCGCGGCTGCGGCCCCGCCCAGGACACACGCAGCACGCTGACACGTCCTGAAGGTCCTGAAGACGGCCCTGAAGGCCACCAGCTGAGCTGGCCGTCTGCTAGTCCTCGGGGTCCGGGGGCGGGATTCTGCCGATCACCGGAGGGGCGATTGCACTCGGCGGTATCGTCTCTCTGTTCCTGTCGCACTCATGGGGTGCGTCCATATGGAGCGAGCGAGAGGAGACTATACGAAACGACGCGCTGCTCGGAATCACCCCCGCTGCCCTCGTCCCCGCTCGCTTATATGCTCGGGACGAGCACATGCGATAGCGATGACAGCTCTCTCTGGCCCGCCCCGGCCGGGCCTCGCCCGGTCTCGCCCCGCGGCGCGCTCACGCGTTTTAGGGCGAAAAGTGGCTCGAAATGTCGCGAACGGACGGCCGCCGCCGCCGCCGCCGCCGCGCGCAGGTTTATGGCCCGCGCCGCGCCGCTCCCCCGCCACCTCTCTCTCCCCCGCGGCCCGCGCGGTGCGGGCGGGCCCATAAAAAAAACCTTATCTGTCTCTGAGAAGGAATTCGATTTCGGCCCTTCGGTGGGGGTCCGTGAGTTATCTAAAAATTCTTGCATAACAGTTTAAACGGAATGTTACCATTCAAATTTTAAAATTCAGCTAGCAGAAGTTATAAACTTTAACCACAAAAATTACATGCTAAATTCTAGTGTGTAAAATATATTACCGACCCTCCAATTTGCAAAATGGGGTAGTGGTATGTACCAAAGTAATCAGAAATCTGATAATTATTTTCCCACGAGAGGCATGGAAACAACACACGAAATCCTCACGCATTATGTTGTGAAAAAAGGGCTGCAGGACTACGTGCAACCATAGTTATGCACAAATTTTATGCACAACTGTGTTTATTTTGTTCATACGAATGCACAATTTTGTGTATAATTATGCACAGAGCGATGCACGCGTGATTCTGCATAACCATGCGCACCAAAAAAATAAATTGTAAGGGTTTAGTGTGAACTTATTGGAGAGGCTCATCTTCTCATCTTGCCGTTCCCTGTGAGGTCTCTTCGCCGCTGAGCTCGGGTGTCTCTTTGCAGCGCAGCATGACGGCGACGCGCTTCACGGTGAACGGCGAGCAGCTGCGCATCCCGGACGTGCCGGAGAACGGCGTCCTGGAGATGCGCCGGCACGACACGGCGCCCGCCCTGGGCGTGAGCGTGAGCACGGACCTGGACCTGTTCACGGCCGCGTCCACCACGTGCCTGTACGACCTGGGCCGGCAGCGCCAGCAGCAGCGGCGGCGCTCGCTCGTGCAGCTCACGCGCGAGGCCCTGCCCCGCGTCGACAACTACAGGATCCACGCCAAGAAGAGACCGTCCCTCGGTGACCTGCACGACTATCACGGCCAGGGGGTGAGTTTGTGATTTTGCCCTTCTTCTTCTTCTTCTTCTTCTTCTTCTTCTTCTTCTTCTTCTTCTTCTTCTTCTTCTTCTTCTTCTTCTTCTTCTTCTTCTTCTTCTTCTTCTTCTTCTTCTTCTTCTTCTTCTTCTCTCTTCCTCTTCTTCTTCTATCCCAAAAGCGTTGACTTCGAGGAACTTTTCCCTCTGGCGAAGAAGTTTTGGAAGTGAGTTCAATGAATTTTTAGGCGATGAATCCGTTTAATCTTGCTCGCTGCGCAAAAAGCTTTGTCAGCTTCTGCCATTTTCATGAATCAGTAAATACGTAATGATTCCTTTTTATACTGCTGACAGTTTCTTCATTTGTCAGAGCAGACTCTTTGAGAAAAATGTATAGAATAAAAAACAAATTAAGGAGTGGAAAAGTAGGTGAGACGTAACAGGAAACGTAAGTGATAACTAGAAAAGAAAAAAAAAGAAAAAAAGAAAAAAAGAAGCAGAGCATGTCTGAAAGTGTGCCCAGTGTATCACAAAGTCGTACAATACATCTCCGCGCCGCTTGTGGGCTGCTTTGCATAGCCAAGGAGGGGCCGAGCCTCCCTCCCCCGGGAGCGCCGCCGCACACGGCCTCCACCTTGCATGCCTTTCATTACTAGAGAGCACTCAAAATATTTCCTCCCATTTTACTTCTTCCCGAAACTGAACAGGGCGCGGATGTATTTTTCCAGACTGCTTAAGGAAAGTTTCTCTAAATCAGAGACAGAACAAGCAGTGGAAGGAGAAGAAAATCCTTGGCGGGATGAGGAGGATATCTCAGGTCCGAAGCAGAGCAGGCCGGTGGCCCCACCGCCAGCTCCCCGCCGCGGCGGCCCGGGCCCGCTGTGCGCCCATATATCCAGCTCGGGGGGGTGGATCCTGTCACACAAAGGGAGCGTCGCCGCCATTGCAGGGCCCGCCGGGCCGGGGCGGGCAGTGTAGACCAGGGGTCTCAGACAGCAGACGACGCGCGGGCCGGACAGAGTCGGGCCTCTCGCTCGCTCCCACGCATTCTCCATAGCCTCAACTCTCTCCCTCTCCCTCGGGACCGCTTGTGGCCCCCGCGGGCCGACAGTCTGAGACTCCTGGTGCAGGGCCGCGAGGGCTGTCGTCGTGGCGGCGCGGGTTCAGGAGGTGGACCGTGAGAGCAACACGCGCAGGAGGCCAAGGAAGGATCCTCCTACGACTGTCGATCTCCGAGTACACCGTCATCGACCGTCGCCTTCTCCGGCCCGGAGCCTGTTGCACTTCCGGCGTCCATGTCTGCGAGGCGACGGGGAAACAACTCTTCATTTTGGTGTTCAAATTTAGTAAATTTTTGGGGAATTTTCGTGAATTTGGGTGGATTTTTTTGTTTTAATTTTTGGTAAAATTTTCCTGGAGTTTCACCTGAATTTTTGTGACTTCTTCTTCATTTTCCTGAATGTCTTTGAATTTTTTAAATATCTTTGCATTTTTTTAAATTTCTCGAAATTCCCTCAATTATTACTCTGAATTATTGTCCTTGAATTTCTCTGAATTTTTCCGATTTTTTTGTTTTTTTTGTGTGTGTGTGTAGAAAAATTTCAGAGTTGCGTTTCCCTATCGCTGCGAGGTCCCGTAGGTGTCCGTGATAATGGCTCCGCAGAGGACGCGATGTCTGACTGACTGATACTACTGAGCGGTCCTCCTGACCCGCGCCCCCTGCGCCAATTCCGCCCAAGTCTCTTTCGCCCTCTTCGAACCGTCACAAAAGGCGTGCGCCCGTTCTCGCGCTCTTCCACGAGCCGCATACATTAGCGCCCTCGCCTCGCGCACGCACTTGCGCCCTGCCGCGAAATGGATCAGATACAATCGGCGGCACGAGTCAGCGGCTCGGGACGGGACGATCATACCGTCTTTCTCCCTTCCCCATTTCGCATTCCGCTGTTGTTGAAGGGCAAGGTGACGCGGACGTGACTTGTGGCCAAATATCACTCAAGGGCCTAACCCGCCGGCGGCCCAGCAGCCGACTGCCGAGGAACCCTGCTCCTGGCAACCTCCCCTGCCCTGCCCCGCCCCGCCCTGCCCTTCCCCACCCCGAGCCACCCGGTCGGTTCCATTCAGGACTCGGCGTGACGCCCTGATCTGAGCCGCGTGCAAGGGCTGGTGGTGAGTGTTCCAGGCACACAAGGGATTTTTATATGATTTCTAATTCATGCGTCTTACATGAAATGCGTCCAAGTTGAATTTTTCGATGAACGAGTCGCAACTCTTGCCGAGTAGCCCGTAAGGAGATCGTAAAGGGTTGCTCGATATTTTGGTTATGTTTTGCGAGAGTGACTGGGTTCTACCCCTACAGAGGGGATTTTTTTTTTCAGGAATAGTGCCCATAGTCGAACTTGTCCGAGCTTTTAAGGGAAAAAAAGCTGCCTCTAAAATGCTCGATGCTCGTTCTCGAACAGTTCTTGGCACACGCTCTCATGGATATTGAACTTTTTTTTTTTTTATAATTTTTTATTTTTCAAAGAGGTCAGGTAGTGTGATTTGCCTTTGCTATCGCACAGCCGAAATAGAAATTTTGTGCACCCGCTTTTCTCGCCCCGCGTCTTCGGCCGCGGCGGCGGACGGCCAGCCCGCACCGCGGCTGCGGTAGACCCACCCGCGGAGCTGGCCGCTGGTTGGGTTGCCTACAGCGGCGGCGCGGCGGCCGCCAGGCCAGGCTATCAGTCTGCCTCGCGCTGCTGACGAGACGGCCGACCGCGTCACACGCGTGGCGCTTGACTTCTGTCTCTGTCTTGTTTCAAAGGATCGTTCACTCAAAAAAATAAGAGTACACCCTACAAGAAAATCAGTAAATAATCAGAATAAATGGTGAAAATCGAAAAAATAAAACATCAAGGAGAATCGCGAAAAATCAGAAAAATCAGTGTGCACTTGAATTTATAGTGAAGGACCCCTCGTCCTTTCCCGTTCCATCACCACATTCCAATCCGTCGTTCTCCTACGACTAACGATTTCTGGCTGCGAACTTTCTTCTTTTTAATGGAGAGAGTGCTGTGGTCATTGAAACCGCGCGTCCCGCTTGTTCTGGATATCGATTGCGGCGCGTGCCTGGCCCGGCACGCGTTGAAAATTATTTCGTCGAAATCTAAACCAACGCGCCTTTCGCGGACGTGACGACCTGTTGAAATAATCTCGCGAAGAAATTGGCAAATGTGGGCGCCTGTATGTATACTGCGTCCTGGGCTGCCCTGCTCGCTCTGCGGCGTCTGGCCCGAAACACACGCTCAGTCGATCGGAAGCCGGATCGCGCCCGCGCAGTGGCAGCGTGGTAATTCGACGAGATGCTTGTCATTGTGCCTGTCCGCCGTCCGCAGAATAGGTACTACGTGATCTAGAGCTCGAGCACGGGGCCCAGACTCGCGCTATCCGCCAAGCGGCGCTCGCATAGGCCACGACGACGAGGACTTTGGGAATCGGAGTGAGAAAGATGAAAGATACAGGCGCTGCGGCGGCTGTCCGACCTCCGCCCTTATTCAAGCTGCTACTGCGAACGTCGTCTGCTGTCTCAGCTTAGCACTCATCGGCCAGCCTGTGTATCTGTCTTTGTCACTCCGTGGGGCGCGCTAATGAGAGAGACAAAGACAGACATATAGAGAAGGGCGAGAGAGCTCCGATGCTGATGGCGACAGAACAACGCCAGACGGGCGCAGCCTCCAGCCACCCGAGCGGATCTCAGAGAGCCTCGCGGATCCACCTGAGGGGTCCTTCACTGGAAAAAAAAGTGTACCCCCTAGAACAAAATCAGTAAAAATCAGAAGAAAAAAACAAGGAAAAAAATAAACAAGGAGAAAAGAAAACACAAAATTAATTTTGTGCTAATACTGGTACTCGTTCTTTACACAGCCGATGTTAATTGCCATTAAACATATACTAAGTACATGAAACTGGAAATGCTGATGGTTTTGTCACTGATGACGCTACTCTGGGTATTCCCTTATTCCCTTCAGCAGGTCACAAGAGCATTGTTGCGAAAGTCGACGCCTTCCGCACTTTCACAAAGACGCGCTGACGCGCCTCAGTTTTCGGGTCGTAAATCAATGTGGATATGAATCTATAGCCGCCAGTAACCAGCCATTGTTTTACAGATGGCAGCGGGAAACGGGACTTAGACTCAGAAAACTTGTGAAATCTGTTAAGAGTTCTCAAAATATTACTATTAGACTTAAACAATATTCCTTGCAGCCCGTAATACTAGCAGACGAAGTTTCGAATGGTAGTATTGTCATACGCGTACGTGCTTTGTGTTACGAGATGGAGATTCGTTGTGTGGCACGGCTCTATCGACTTAGAACGAAAACAGGCAAATTTTGTTAAGAGTTCTCAAAAAAGTAGTGTCAAACTTGAAAAAAGGTCCATTATTGGTCACGCCTACAGCATTCCCAGTTTCAAATGGTATAAATTTCATGAGTGTACGTATTCTGTATTGCGAGAATGACTACCGTCACGCGTGACATCGCACTGAGATCAATACTCGTTCTTCTACCACCAAGTAGGAGGTGGTGGTGGTAAAGAACGAGTAAAAAATATATAAAAAATCAAGATAGTAAAAAAAATCAGAATAAAGCAGACAAAAATCAGTTAATATCAAGGAACATCACAAAACCAGAAAAATCTGAAAAATTGGTGTACGCTTTAATTTATAGTGAAGGACGCCTAGGTCCTCCCGCACGCTACAGGTGCGCGGCTATCCTCAGCGAGCCCCGCCTCGCGGCTGTGCAGGCAGCGAGCCACGCTTGGCTCGGGAGCCGCGAGTTTGAGACCACACTGCTAGTCTAGAGTTTGTTGACCCCCAGACTTCGCGCCGCGCTGCGCCGCGCTGTCTCGCAATGATATCGGTAGTGATCTTGGAGCGTGTGCAGAGCATGTGGTGGGACAGGTTAATGGCACTCGCTCGCGGCACTTCAGTGTGCGAATCGGCTCGGCCCGACACGGCCATATATGTGCCCGGTCGTCGTCGTCGGCACCTTCGCCGAAAAGCGGTTCAAACTGGAAAAGAACGAAACGGTGGGCTATATATTTATTGGGTTTTGGGTCCCCAGGAAGGGGAAAGGCGAGCAACTACGCCACGCTGGTCCACCATGTGGCCTTGACAGCGTGACCTAGAGAGAAGATTAGGGTAGGGAGGGGAGAGGTGAATAAAAATAAAAGAAAGAATGAAACACTCGAGACCCGGTCCCGCTCCTCCCCGGATTAGTTAGTCGCTTCCGACTGCTCGCCGCCGCTCGGAATAAGGTGATAAAAGTTGCGAATGGCAACGCGTCCGGCCACAAGCACAAGAGACGTCCCGTCTATCTTGCTCTGTTGAACTCGTGCTGCTTCTCGCTCTGCTCTCTCTTACTCTCTCGAGGAGAAAACATTCTTCCAGCGTGCAATTAAGTGTCAATAAGTGGCGTTTTGCAGTACAAACTTGCCACTTCAGTAAGTCCAAAGAAGATTAGCTATGTCCCATTTTGGGCAGGGCAGCACATTTTCCTCTCCCATAGCCCTCTGTCGCCAGAAAGAGAGGCAATAAAGGGGCTGCCGGGCCAGGCAACCCCGCCAGACAGCGCCGCTACGCGGGCTTGCCTACCCTGAGCTTTGCAGGCGCTCCGGCGCCCGGCGCTGCACGCACCGCGCCGCCCGCAGAACGTCATATATGATCGAGTCAAGCTGCCCTCTGATTCCGAAGATAGCTCTCGCACTTCCGTCTTTGTCGTACGCATGGGACCACGCCGGCACCCCAAACATGGGGCTCAGCCATAGGTGCGACAAGGACGGATAATGCTCTTCAGAATCAGGCGGCTGATGAGAAGGTGTTTTTTAGCTGTGCCTTTCTGCGGGCTGTCTGTGGAGCATACACACTCAAAAATATCAGTGTTCACCTTAAGACAAACTCAGTAAGAATTCAGTAAAAAAAAATCAGAAAAAATCAAGGAAAAATCCGGATTTTTTAAATAACAAGTTAGAATTGCTCTCTCGCCTCTTTTTTCGCTCGCCTGCCAACAAGAGGTGTTACTCGACTCGTCGTGGAACGGAATCTGCACGACAAGATCGCACTCTGCTGGGCCACTATAAGAGATATGAATGAATGGGTTGTTGGTGAATGGGTTGGTATATGCTAAGCTAAACTCGCGGTCTAAATCTACAGCTTAAAAACGTCGGCTCTCGCCGGCCGGCGGCAACTTCACTACAGACCTCTTAGCGGCCAGGCGCTTGCGTGCAGAAGGACTCGCGATAACAATAATCGCAATTATCCGCAGACACCTTCGGCTCGGAGTGCCATTTTAAACAGCAATTACTCGCATTTCTGTCACGTTTGCTCAAATGACGATTTGGCACCTCCTTTCCTGTAGTCGCGTGTTTCTCACGGGGCGGCAAGGTGGGGCGGAATGGGTCGGGGAAGAGAAGGGTGGGGAAGGGGGAGCGCAGCAGGACAGGCGCCGATAAGGACACTGGTAGCCAAATTAAGGGCTTATACACAAACCCACGCATCCACTTGTACCGGGGAGATAGGTGCCCAGCCCGGTGTTTGGATGGGGTCCCGCCGCGACCGCCATCCACTCGACCAGCCAGCTCGGCGAGACGCGGGATGCAATCCGGCGGGATCTAGTATGTTGTACGTCATGCTCTGAAGGCTCGTCCAGGGAGGGGCCGTGATCGACGGCGTAGTCATCGATCCGAGGGGAAAACAACTCTGAATTTTGGTGCACAAATTTTGTTCATTCTTGTGATTTTCTTGTGAAATTTTGTTATTTTTTTATTGAATTCCTGTTAAAAAATTCATCAAAGTTTTGAATTTTTTCTGAATTCTCGTGAATTTCTTTACATTTTCTTCAATTTTTCCGAATTACGAAGTGTACAAAAATTTCATAGCTGTTTCACCCTCGCGTCAACCTCTTTTCGATCAACCTCTCTGTGTACGTCTGACCTGTACACCGCGACTAGAAAGACCTTTCCTACGACTGTGTCGACGACCAGGCCGACGACCACGACCTCGACAATCATCGCAGGTCAGCGGAGGTAGGGGGTGGGGGGGAGGAGGATGGCGTGGTCAGATTGGGCGGGGCCGGGCGGGCGGAGCAGGGCGGGGCAAGGGAGCTGGGCTTAAAGCGGCTGTTTGTCGGTGCGCAGAGCCGGTTGTAAAGAGGCATGTCAGGCACATTACGGAGCACGGCCACCTTATCAACTTCGGCGCAGCACCGCCGCCGCCGCCGCCATCACAACACCTCTCCGCCCTGCCCTGCCCTGCCCCCTGCCCCCTGCCCTGCCCTGCCCTGCCCTGCCCTGCCCTGCCCTGCCCTGCCCTGCCCTGCCCTGCCCTGCCCTGCCCTGCCCTGCCCTGCCCTGCCCTGCCCTGCCCTGCCCTGCCCTGCCCTGCCCTGCCCTGCCCTGCCCTGCCCTGCTCCGCCCTGCTCCGCCCTGCCCTGCCCTGCCCTGCCCCTGCCCTGCCCCGCCCCGCCCCGCCCCGCCCCTGCCCCGCCCCTGCCCCGCCCCGCTCCGCCCCGCTCCGCCCTGCCCCGCCCCTGCCCCGCCCCGCCTCACCCCGCCCCGCCCCGCCCCG
Organism: Frankliniella fusca; assembly: GCA_029379305.1. NCBI lineage: Eukaryota > Metazoa > Arthropoda > Insecta > Thysanoptera > Thripidae > Frankliniella > Frankliniella fusca. Next base: position 573,281 of record JAHWGI010001390.1, read on the forward strand.
CCCCGCCCCGCCCCACCCCGCCCCGCCCCGCCTCGCACGACACGTGTTCACGCCACACCTCGCAGTCAGACGCACGCTCAACAATTACTACGCGAGCGAAGGGGGACAGGACGGCACGGGTCAGGCCCGGCGGCCGTCTGCAATCTTTTGTGTTCGGGTCCCGCGCCGGCTTGGGCCGTGGGGCCGTGGGCCGCGCGCTCCTTTGCTGCTATTAGTGCGCGTCCCCGCCGCTAGAGTGCACCGCGGTCCGGTCCTGTCCGGTCCTGTTGGGGGGAGGGGGCGGCGACAAGGGCAGCACTCCGCAACGCGAGTCACGCACCCCCTGAACCAGGAAACATCATCATCATCTCACCATCACCTACATGAAATTAAAAATCACCTTGGAGTTGTGAGTTAAGATATCATCATCTCCTAAAAATCGACAAGCTAGAGTATTTAAATTTTGAAAATCCGATAACTTACTAAAACTGAAAGACTTATTTTATTTGATTGTCAAACATTGAACACCCCCCGCAGATGACACAGCACCCCCGACGACAGCCCTCCAGCAGGAAGTCATAACAAGGCGGGACGGGCCAGCTTGCCTCGGAAGAGACGCGACGCAGTCCCCTCCCCGTGCCACCACCTCCCGCCGCGCCGGGGAAGTTCCCAAAGACACGACTCATCTGATTTGCATTCATAAGTGAAGTAAAGGCCATTCGCCTTTACTTAGTAAAGTGTGGCGAAAACGGTCAGTTCTAACAGAAAGAACGCATCAAACCAGAAGGGCGGTCTGAAAATGTCACTTGACATTGTTTCTTCTTTGATCTGTTTTAAAATGACTACCTTGCCGCGTTCCGGCCCGGCGCGGCGCGCCCTCGCGCTGCCCTGCTGTTGGGGCGGATCGGAGCACTGAGGCCATCGGCGGCAGGCAGGCGCAGGCGAGGCGGGCAGTCTGAGAACCATAAGGTCGGTCGTCGACGCCTCACACTTCGTGGGAAGTCCAGGAGGCCGTGACTGAGGTGTACAGGCTAGGGCAGCGGCGGGGTCGCGGGCCGGGCCGGGCCGGGCCGGGCCGGCAAATCCAGCTCACTCCGGTCCGCTCCGGATCAGAACAGTAAAGACGGGCGCTGCGCTAAGCGAAGGCGGGACTGAGGACGGCATGGCAGTCGAATGGTGAGAGGGGGGCCGCGGCGCCGCTGCCGGCGCCGCTACTGGCCACGCATGTCAATGCCTGGGGACAGGGAGTGGGGGAGCACCGCCTGTGGCCACCAAAACGCTCATCAGACGGTCTGCAGTTATAGCCTCCTTCGCCAAGAGGAGGACGACGACGTCGTACATTGAAATGGGCGGTCAGGAAGACACACCGCACCAGAGCAGCCTGCTGCAGGTGCTGCAGGTCCTCAGGGTCGCTGGCTGCCGCTGGCCACTGGCCAGTTTATGTGGCTTATTACGCTGGAGCGGGATGACCATTTCGTTTTTCTTCCTGGTGCGGCTGCTATGGCATCAAAAAGGGGGTTGGGGGTTAACTGAAGACGTGATTGACATTGCCTCTTGGTTCTGGAAATATAATCGTCACATTTCTCGCCTGTAATGAGCGCAACATATTTTCATCGCTCAGTAAAAGTGACGTTCGCTAAAACGACTCAAATCGAGTCTTTTCTGGTATTTTGAAATCGCTCCAGTAGAGTGACGTTTGATGACTTTTACTCAAAAAGAGTCATCAAAGTGACTATGATAGAGCGATGTTGATCCGTCTCGCTCTCCCAGGAGCTTGAAAATTTGGTACAGAAAAGTCGCTTTCCCAAGAGCGACAAAGTCGACTCCTCCATTTTCAGTGATGTGTGCAAGCGGTGCAAGAGACGCCCTGACGCCCCAACCGGTGGGCCTGCAGGAAGATTCCGCTCAGTTGTTTCACATCTCTCTGTCATCGTCGCACCCATGGGACACTTCCATGAGGAGCGAGCGAGAGATACTAAACGCTGTTCGGAAGCAGCCCGCAACGGGCCTGCCCGCGGGTGTGTGGGGTGGAGCTGCACGCAGCGCCCTGACCGGCCCGGCCCGGCCCGGCCCGCTCTGCTGCTGCGGACGGCTGCTCCATCAGGGGATGGGATATAAAGGAAACAAACACGGCGTTGATGGCGCCGAGCGGCGGCTAGTAGACGCCACCATGCATGTGCCGAGCATGTGCCCGACCAGCCGCAGCAGCGCGGCGCGCCACGCCGCTCAGTTTGGCGGGTAAAAAAAGAACACACACTACAACGCGAGCGCGGGCGCAGCGCGAAGGCGTTAAGAGCGCGTAGTGCATCCCGCTAGTTGGCACACACCTTTTCAACTCGACCGGAGAGCGCGTCTGTCTTTTTACATGACGAGTCCGCAGGAGGAGCTGGACAGGGAGCAGTCGGGGCAGCCGCACCGAGGGGTCCTTCGCTTCAAAGAAATCAGTGTGCAAACTAAAATAAAATGAGAAAAAAAATTAGGAAAAAAACAGAGGGAAACAAAAAAAAACAGAAAAAAATAAGAACAAATCAAAGATCAAATCAAAAACGAATCATGAAAAAGAAATTCAAGAAAAAGTCAGATAAAATCCGAAAAATCAGTAAAAATCAAGGAAAATCTCGAAAAATCAGAGAACTTGGAGACTTGAATTTATAGTGAAGGACCCACCCACCCAGGCCAGGACTCCTCGAGTCTCGAGTCGCACGCGGCAGCGCGCTGCGTGCCCGTTCCCAGTGTCCGTCCCGCCCAGTCATCACTGCAAGATGTAATGAAACCGAACTGGAACGAGCCAGAAAAAGATTAAAGGCTAACTTAACCATGTCAGGGCGGGGCAGAGGGCAGGGTGGGGCGGGGTGTCCGAAGGACGGGTGTCCGGCTCGGCGCGCTCGGCGGCCGGTCGGGTCGGGGACTTTGGTAATGAAGACGAGGCCTTCTTGTGTTTCCTTTCCCCAACTCTACACACTGATAGTGTCGCCACGCCGCGCCTTGCCGCGCCTCTCCGCGCTCGAAGGACTCTATTTTACCACAAAGTCCTTCCCCGAGCCGAACCGGTCTCATCCGAAAACACCTGACGGTCGGACCGCGCCGCGAGCCCGGCCCCGGCCGCGTGCCTTACCCGTATCGGCGCTGCGCGGTACGCTCGTAAACTGGGCCTTGGCGGCGCGGCGCGTGCCTGCCGCAGGCCGCTGCGGGGCGCTGCGGGGCGGGGCGGGGCGGGGCGCGGTACGGAAGGAGCGGCGGCACTGGCCGCGATAGCGATCCATGTCCACACGAGACGATTAGACGCAGTTCATTATATTCGGTTCCGAGGAGCGACATGGCGCCAAAACGAAATCAGTCAAGAGGACTTTATTGATTGATCGTGCTCTTCAGAGTCGATGTGGGCCGCGTGCTGCGGGACAGGGGGCAGGGGGAGGGCAGTAGGGTGTAGGGTGCAGCGTATAGGCGCAACTGTACTGAGGGGTGCATTATTGCCCACCCCTCTACACCCTCCGGTCAGCCCCAGACCTGCTCTCCTGAAGGGTAGGCAATTTGAGGAAAGGAACGCTCACATGTAAAGAGCTTATGGCACATCGCCCTCCGTCATAGCCGTTAGCCGGACTTAAAACCGTGCCTGGCAGAGGGGGGTGCAGGGCGTTGCAGGCGGAGCAAGGAGGAGACAATTCTAATTTTTTTAGTACACCTCGTAATCTAATTACTTAGAAAAATTCACAAAAAAATCAGGAAAATTCACAAAAATTATTTAAAAATTCCCTAAAGTTCACTAAAATTCACTGAAATTCACAAAAAAAATCACAATGTGTGTTCACCAAAATTCAGAGTTGTTCTCCCCTCGAGGCAGAGACGCTGCCGCATGAGACACGCAGATGGCTTCCGCAGGAGTGGCGCGGCGCGGGGAGCGTATCCGCGACGATGCAGTCGGCCCCAGCCAGTCCCATCTGCTGGTGGCAGCGGGGGTGGGGGGCGGGGGTGGGCTTCGACACCCGAGGCACTTATTGAGCATTTGATGTGCCATTAAAAGACAGTTTCAACATCAGCTGTGTTTTGTATTCCTGTGCGGCCAAGGGCCGGAGATCGAAACAACCACCACGGACACCGCTATGTCGGAGGAGGACGGGCGGCCAGGAGGGAGGGAGGGAGGGGGGGGGGCGCAGGTGGGGGTGAGGTAGGGGGCAGGGGGAGCCTCGCCTCGCCTCGCCGCGCCGCGCCGCGCGCGTCAGCCCAGCCGGGCTTTTCTTTGAACTCCACAGGTGGATGTTCGCACCTGTGGCGCCCCGTGGCACCCTGCGGCTCGCGGCTCCTGCGGCCCTGTCCCTGTCCCTGTCCCTCCGCCCGCGCACAGCGAACGGAGCGGGCGCTCCGAGGCGGACCGGTGCGCGGAGTGTGCAACAAACACCTGTTGAATGCTTGTCGAGTTATAAGCGAGCTTTGCTGCACCTGTCGCTGAATGTAGGTGCGCCTGACGTCCACTTTGTACTTACATATCCGGTCTCTGAACGTCCCCTACTCTCACCGCAGTTCGCTCTGTTCGTCCCTCTGCTCCCGCCTGGCCTGCGTCGCAGCGCGGCGCTGTGATACCTCTCTGACGTCAGCCGGGATAGGGCGCTATGGAGGGCAGGGTGGAGAGAGCGGAGTCCTCCACGGGCCCCACCACGGGGACCCGGCCTGGGGGGGTCTCACAGAAGCTCCTCCTTCTGGACCTACCCCTTTACCGGGTGAGCTGATTGTCAGTGGCGGGGATGGGCAGGGGGGGAGGTGCCACCCTGCTGTGGTGACACACCCCTGCATGCCACTCCCCCGCCCAGCCCTGCTAATCAGCCGGACGGCCACCCTTCCTCGCCTCTCCGCCCCCCCCCCTCCCCCCTGTGCTGACGACGGCCGTCTACGCCCCTCCACGCCCCCTTTGGCCCCGGCATCCCCGGTTCCGGCCCCACCACGCCCCGCGGCCCCGCGGCCCCGCCCCGAGCCGCGCCGACGAGCAGGCCGTTAGGGGGAGGAGGTTGTTGTGCCTCGCGGGGTCGGCGGGGCGTGGTGGCCGGGGGCGGCCGGCGGCCGGACCGCGGAGCGGCGAGTAGAGGCGGGGTGAGGCCGTGCCGTGGGGCCGAGCCCGGCGGCCGAGCCGGACGGCGGACGGTCGGACGGGGCGCGACGGCGGCAGGCGGCGGCAAGGCCGGGTAGGGTAGGGCCGAACCCGCACCGGCGAGTAGCCACACGCTAGTCGCACGCCGACGTCCTCGTCATGAACAACACGTCTTTCGACGCCGCGGAGGGCGACGCCGTCCTCACCGGCATCATGCGCGCGCCCCAGGACGGCGTCGGAGGCGGAGGCGGTGGCCGCACGAGGAAGATCACCCTGCCCCCGCTGGAGGCCTGCGTCGGCAACCAGCAGGACTCCGGTGCCGGGACCGGGACCGGGCAGCACTACGGCACGCGGCGCGCGTCCAGGAGGATGTCCAGCAACTGGAAGAGGCGCATGTCGTTCGCCGCGCTCGGCGAGGTGCTGCCGTCCCTGGACCTGTACCGGCTCGGAGGCGGCCGCCGTAAGCGCCCGTCCATCGGGGAGCTTCACGGCGACAATGTCACAACGGTGAGGTTCGTCGGCGACCCGTTCGGTCCGGGCAAGGGCGCCCTGGCAGTCCGCGCTGTCCTTGTCCCTGGCCCGCTGTCCCCGATGCGGCTCACCCGGCCGTCTCGAGGACAGGACAAATCACCGCGAGATAATGAGTATGCACTTCAGTTCCCCGCCTTGCCGCACCGGGCCGCGGCGCGCTTGCGGCGGGCGTCCCGTCCCTGCCCGACCTGGCACCACCCTCACCAGGCCAGGGCCGTGCCTGGGCCGCGCCCCGCCCCGCGGCCTTCAATTAGTTCACCTCATATCAATCATCTGCCCTCAATGCATATCGCCAGCGCTTTTGATCCTCGCCAATGGGGTAAGGTCACGGCCTCCCCTTCGTGGCGCCCCTGCCCCTGCCATGCCGTGTCCTGCCCTGCTGTGCTGTGCCGTGCCATGCCCCACTCTGAGGCATACTCAGCCTGAAGGGCTGATTCGTCTCGTCGCGGTGTCGTCTCTCTTTCCTTGTCGCACCCATGTAGCGAGGCCATAAGGAGCAAGAGAGATGTCACTACTAAACGCAGTCCGTAATCACCTTGCAGTCTTACCCCGCCAGGTTAGGTGGCCGGCGAGCACCTTCTCTGTGGAAACATACTTTCAATCCGAACCGAACAAGAGACAGGGTGTGGATCGCGTGTGGATGGTGGTGAATGAGCCACCGCTGTGTCTGTTGGTGTTAAATATCAATCTCTCTGCAGGCTGATTTAGAAGAGTTCTTTCCTCGCACTGTGTCTCTCGCGCTCATGGGGTGCGCCCTTTAGGTGCGAGAGAAACCGAGCGCGTAGGGCGTTCTTCTGAATCAGTCTGCAGAGCACTACTAAACCCGAGGAGGAAACAACTCTGAAGTTAACTGTACAATTTTTAAAAATTTAAGTAAATTTGAAGTGGATTTTTGTTTCAGTTTTTCCTAAAATTCTGTGAATTTCAGTGAATTTTTGTTTATTTTCCTGATATTTTTCTTAGTTTCTTTCTAAATTTTTTTTGAAATTTTTTTAATTTTTCAGGATTTTTTTTTTTTGAATAGTTATGAATTTTTCTGAATTACGAGATGTACAAAAATTTCAGAATTGTTTGTCCCTCGCTTCTGCCCCACCCCCTGCATCCATTCCGTCCGTCCCAGTGGTCCTTCGGAAGGGTGCAAGCGAGCACCGCGCCGACGCCGCCGTTGGCGCAGAATCGGTAGGCCGACGCGGGCCGCGGGGCGGGCGGAAAGGGCCGCCCCACCCTCTTCGTGCCCGGCGACCGGAGCAGCGGGATGTGGAGCGGGGTGGAGCAGGGGCCTGCCTCCAGGCCAGAAGGGTGATTCCGCACAGTGGTTGTGTCTCTCTGTCCTTGTCTCACTCACGGGGCATGACCATCAGCAGGGTGCACCGAATAAGCGGTTATTATTGCCCTTTCTCTCGCTCCGTATGGCCGTGCCGTATCAGTGCGACAAGGTAGAGAAAAACAAAACGATTGGTCGGGGAATCACCTGGCAGGAGCGAGAGAGAGAGAGAGAGGACACTACTAAACGCTGTTCGGAATCACCCTGCAGGCGGCCGCGTGCTCCGCTACGCCCGCTGCCAGGCATGTGGCCTCCCCTCGCGGGCTGGGCGCGGGGCGTGCGGGGCCTTGCGACATACCCCAGCCTGCCACTCCCATTAACTGTCACTCCTCGAAATGAACTCACCTGCTCTGCTCGCTCTGCTGTAGCCGTATGCGCTGTGCGCGCGCGCGCTTCTCGCGAGGCGAGCGGGCGGGGCGGGCGGAGCGAGATGAGGCAACCTGCAGGATCAATCGCTTCACCTGATCGCCCGCCCGGCCCGGCCCGGCGCGGCGCTGCGGCGGAGGGACGGTGACGCTCACGCCTGCTGTGTCCGGCTCGAGCCCGTCGAGGAGAAAAACTTCAATAAAAACTGCTCAAAGAAAAAGAAAAAAAATCCTATTGAGCGAGGGAAGTCGCGCTTCTTTTGAAATGACAATAGTCTTGGTAACTGTGCCGCTGTGGTGTGGCGTGGCGGGGAGCCTAAGGAGGAGCTTATCGCGCAGATTAAGTTCAAGCGTGGCGGTGCTGCACCTAGATGGCGGCCGGCCACTGCGCACCACCCCGCCCCGCCCTGCCCCGCCCGGCACACCCCGGTGAGCATTCAGCTTCAAGGACTATGCGCGGGATTTTCTTTAACGTAGTCTCTCTTGAGGCTACGTTAGGCTACAAGAGGTGTCCCATTTGTGGTGTTGGCGAGGGGGAAACAGCTCTGAAATTTCTGTTCACCTCGTAATTCAGAAAAAATCAGGAAAATTCACAGAAATTCAGGAAAATTCAGAAGAATTAGGTAAAATTGAAGTAAACATTCAGACAACTTCAATAAAAATTCACAAAAATTCAAAAAATTTGTACACTAAAATTCAGAGCTGTTTCCTCCTTGTGGGTTGGTGGTACCGAGGAGTGTAGAGGACTCTCCGCATCCCAGCCATGGGGAAGCAGGAGTTTTTACTCTTGTGCGTAGAGCTCTGCAACCCGCTTGGCCAATTCCGCCCTACCCCATCCTTTCCGAGACTCCCCCCTCCCCCTCTTCTCCTCTGAAGTCAAGGTCAAGGCCACGGTGAGACCTGGTGGCTGGTGCTACAGGCGCGCACGCCGCCCCGACTGCAGCTGCTCCTGAAGGGGCATAACGACGACCCTTCTGCCGAGGTGGTCGGACCTGACCCGACCGAGCCAACAGCTGAGGAACTTTGCCGCAACCGCTACATACGATACGGCTTCGCTCCGTCATCGCGGCTTGGGAGATGAAATAAACCGACGCCCTGATTGTTTTATTAAGAGAGTTTGTTGTCGATGCTTATCGGCTTCCTCGAGGATAAAAGCTGCTGCTTATTTCCTCAAAGGTTTTCCTAATGTGTTTCCCAGCGTTTGTCGGTGCAGCGAGCTGGCGGTGAGTTGCAGCCAGTGATGTTAGATAGGCAAAATATCGTACGCAGACACCTGTGTGCGGCAGACGGGTATCTCCGCCTGCCTACTAGGCAAAATGTATTCTCGCGTGTGGGGAGTTTGCCTAGTAGGCTGGCGGAGATACCCGCCTGCCACACACAGGTGTATGCGTACGATCTTTTGCCTACTTATCTAACATCACTGGTTGCAGCTGAGCGATAGCATGCCGGGTACCATGAGTCCAAACGGTTAAAAAAAAATATATCAATAGTTTTGTCCGCATACCGAGCCAGCTTCCCCCGCAATACCACGCTAAGCTACGCCGCACCTCACCTCGATACCGTATATGTTGTTGTTGCAGCGTGACGATGGAGACGCGGGGGCCGGGGGCGGGGGTGGCGGCGACGTGGAGGCGGGCGGCGGGGGCCACGGCATCAAGCTGGGCTGGATCCAGGGCGTCTTTATCCCCTGCCTCCTCAACATCTGGGGGGTGATGCTCTTCCTGCGACTGTCCTGGGTCGTGGCGCAGGCCGGCATCCTCCAGTCGCTCGTCATCATCAGCGTCTCCTATGTGGTGTGCGTCCTCACGACGCTCTCCCTCTCCGCCATCTCCACCAACGGAGAGGTCAAAGGAGGTACGTGCTCGCCTGGCCAGCCTTGCCCTTGCTTGCCCTGCACCGGCTGCCGGCTGGCGCTGCCAACTCAGTGACGGGATCAAACAACAGTTTGATGCTGGACTTCAAAAGATTTGATGACTGCAACCAAAAAAAATTCTCAGTGAATGGAGGTGTAGGGACTTTGTAACTAGACGAGGTCCAGACGTGAGCTGCGAGCGCTCTAGTCAGACTACATTCTCTTTAGCGCTAGTCGAGGAGTGTCCCACCCTGAGTCATCCGGACGTGCTTCTCTCTGTGCAGGAGGCATTTACTACATCATCTCACGGTCGCTCGGTCCCGAGTTTGGAGCCTCGGTGGGTGTGGTGTTCGCCTTTGCCAACGCCGTGGCAGCCGCTATGAACACCATCGGCTTCTGCAGCTCGCTCAACGACCTGCTCAAGGAGAGCGGCCTCAAGATCGTGGACGGCGACCTCAACGACATCCGCATCGTGGGTGTCATCGCCATCCTTGTCATGATCGTCATCTGCGCCGTCGGCATGGATTGGGAGACCAAGGTGAGGTGGGTGGAGGTAGGCGGCACGGGGGCGTCGCGGAGCCGACACGTGGGCGGCACGGGGGCGGCACAGGGGCGGCACAGGGGCGGCATGGGGGCGGCACGGGGGCGTCGCGGAGCCGACACGTGGGCGGCACGGGGGCGGCACAGGGGCGGCACAGGGGCGGCATGGGGGCGTCACGCGGAGCCGGCGACACGTGGGCGGCACGGGGGCGGCACGGGGGCGGCACGGGGGCGGCACGGGGGAGGCAGTCTGCCGGGCCGTGGGAGGAGAGGAGCGGGTCGTTTTTTTTTTTTCATTAATTTTTTCTTTTAATAGGTGTTCTGATAGGATGGTCCGGAAAGTGGCGCGTGAGGGCATAGCAGGGCAGGGCAGGGCGCCGTCCCCGGGACTCGGCGTGGCGTTCTGTCTCAGAAAGTCACGTGACCCGACAGCGCCACCGCGCGCCGCCCCCTCGCTCCACGGCTGCTTGGGTGCGCCCTACAGCGCCCCTCCCATCCCCTCTGCCAGCAGCAGCCCATATGTCTCCACTGACAAGGAACGGCACACGAGTTGAGGTGTGGCGTCCGAACAACCTCCGCGACCTTACCGGTGGCGGTCAGCGGGTCGGGCCCGGCGCGGCTTGGCCCATGACCCCAGTGTGGACGCTTCTCTGAGGTACGAATGTCGCGTCTCTTCCAAGCCCGCAGAGGGGGTAGCCGGACTTCCCTCTCCGCCGCCACTGCTCCACGGGAACAGCCGCACGCACAGCTGAGGCACGCGCACGGAAGTGGGGAGGCGCCAAGAGCCCCCTCCTCCCCCTCCCCTCCCCCCGCGTGCAGCGCACGGTCAAGGACGGACTGACCGACGTCATCGCGAGGATCAGTCTTGTCGCGGTCACCTCGTTCTTTACCCTCTAGTGCTCTGCGTGGCGGGGCGGGGCGGGGCGGGGCGGGGCGAGGGGCGGGGCGGGGCGGGGCGGGGCGGGGCGGGGACGAGGGGCGTGGCGGGACGAGGTAGGGCGGGGGTGGGGGGTCGGGGGCGGTGGGCTGGGCTGGGCTGGGGCAGGGTGGGTCGCGGGGCGGGTTTGGAAGGGCGTTGTAATCACTTGAAAAGCATTGTGGGGAGGACTTGGAGGTTGCCGGCGAGACGGGCAGGGCGCACCGGCGGCAGGACAGGACAGCGCACAGGGCGGATTATGTTGCCACGTCCATTTTGTGCGGCATCACGCAGAGCAGTGGCATGATGACAAAAGGGGAGGGGGGGGTAGGCCCCCGGAACGTGAAAAAAAGAAGGCGGGAGAGCCACACCGCACCCGTTTGAGCAAACACGACGCCCGTTTCACGCCGCGCCGCGCTATAACGACAACGACGTACTTTCGTCCTTAGGCTGTTAACGCCTGGACGGGGCGGGGGGCGGGGCCCGCGCACCAATGCGCCGCGGGCCGCGGTAACGATCGTACCGTCAGAGCACGCACGTGAACAGGGGCCCGCCGCCGCACCTCCCTCGCGCATCTTTTGTGAGCGTATAATTAAAATTGATGAGTCCGGCCAGCATCAGTCGCGACAACGCCATGCCATGCCACGCTGCGCGCTGCGCCCCGCCCCGCGCCGCCCCGCCCGGCCGTCGCCGTCGCTACGCGCTGTCGTGTATTGATCTCGACTAGCCGTGCCTTGCCGTCGCCCCGCCAGCCCGCCGCCGGACGGTTCATCATCCTGACAGCACTTATGACCTGCCAGGGCGGCGTTATAGTCCCGCCGGCCGGGATCACGCTGGACTTTAGCCGCCCCTCGATCTTCATGTATCAGGCGCCTCGTCCCTTGTCAATGCGGCTGGCATCGTCGCCATCCATGCCCTCTCGTGCGTGGTTGACCACGCGCTTATGTGCATGTGACCGTGTGACCCCACGCCCCTTCCCTCTCTCCCTCCCACCTCCCCTTCCCCCACTGCTTCACATATACCTTCAACGCCCCCCACCCACCCACCTACCCCTCTCACCTCCATCGCGTCGGCCATGTGCTGTAACGCCATGGGCGCAGTCCAGGGGCCGAGCCTGCTGGATGTTCCGCTGTTTGGAGGGCGCGGCCAGGGGGTATCACCGTCACGGGCCGAGCCGCGCCGAACCCAATGCGCCGAACGGTTGGAGCCGAGCGTGTCCCGAGAGGTCCTTCAGTCAAAAATATCAGTGTTGTATACCCTTCAGCAAAAATCAGTTAAAAAATCAGCAAGAAAAAAAAAGGAAAATCAAGAAAAAATCAGAAAAATCAAGAAACAAATCAGAAAAAAAATCCAGGAAAAAAAAGGAAAATCGGTATACGCATTGCGAAGGACCCCTCGGCGTTTCCTGCCCATCCCCGCGCGCCCCGCCGCGCCCCGCAGCGCCGGGCTCGGCCCCGTGCCCGCGCCCGCGCATCTATGCAGGGAAGGCCCACTCTCACCACCCGAATATGCCCGGCTTGGATGCAAGTGGTCTGATTCAGCAGATCGCTTAGCGATGGCTGGCCGCCTCGCTCGTCCCTATAGTTTCTTGCGGTTTCTTGCCTTCCGGGATACAGGCGGCGCGTGAGCTACAGAGGACTCGCGAGGACGCTATCGCCGACCGACATGCTGCATAAGCCCTCAAAGGCGCCAAGGATTTGGCACAAAAGTGACCCGGGAAACATCTTGAAGTGCCCTATGCCTTGGTGACGCAGACGCACCACTACATGTCGCTCTCTCCTTCATTTCTCCGCGCAGGCCCAGAACTTCCTGCTCGTCATCATCGCCGCCGCCATCGGCATCTTCGTGATCGGCGCGTGCGTCGGACCCACCACGGACGAGGAGAGAGCCCAGGGCTTCGTGGGGCTCAGCAGTACGTCGGGGGTCGGGGCGGGCTGCAGGCTCCACTGCCAGGAGCCTGCATGCCAACAAAATATAGTTTTATGTTTTACGTTCTGGACTGCCTTACATTAGTTGTTTTTTTTCCCTGCTCACAGCCAAGGCTTTTGCCGAGAACTGGGGTCCCGATTACCACTACAGCGAGGGCGTCACCCAGTCCTTCTTCACCGTGTTCGCCATCTTCTTTCCGTCCGTGACGGGAATCCAGGCGGGAGCCAACATCTCCGGAGACCTCAAGGTGCGTCGCAAGTTACCTCGATACGCCAAAATGAACCCGTCATGAAAGCGAAGGAGGAACAACTATGAAATTTGTGGACACCTCGCGATTCAGAAAAAATCAGAAATTTTTTTTTTTAAATTCACAACATTCCTCAAACATTCAGGAGAATTATGTTAAAATTCACCAGAAAATCTATATAAATTTACAAAAATTCACAAAAAATTACGTAATGTGTACATCAAAATCCAGAGTTGTTCCCGCCCCCCCCCCCACCCCACCCCGCATGAAGGCCAGAGAGTGCCCTTTCACCATGCTTTCACCCTGGGTGTATGAGTCAGCTCACAGCCTCTCTGCCCTCTCCGTCGTGCAGGACCCGTCCAGCTCCATCCCCAAGGGCACGCTGCTGTCGCTGCTCGTATCCATGGCCTCCTACGTCCTGTTCGTGCTCATGGCGGGCGGTGCGGCGGTGCGCGACGCCAGCGGCAACGTGGCGGACCTCGTGGGCGGCTGGCCCAGCAGCGCGTGCCGCAACGACGACAACAACACCCACTGCGAGTACGGGCTCGGCAACAGCTACACGGTGCGTACCCGGGGGCGCGGAGTACAAGCAGTGCATGAACGACGTATAGTGACACAAGGAATTTAAACAAGGAAAAATATAGGATAAAAATCAGAAAAAAATAGTAAAAAATCAGAAAAAGTCAATGAAAATCACGAAAATCTAGAAAAATCAGAACGATCGGTGTGCACTTGAATTTATAGTGAAGGACCCCTCGCAATTACCTCGGTTCGGTCGGTTCGGCCCCGCCCGTATGCCGGGCCGAACGTTTTGGCGCGAGCAGACGACGATGGAGGCACTCGCTGTCGTCTCGTCTCGCGCAGTATGTATGTAGTCGTCAGTGTGTTATGGCTGCTCGAGCTAAAAATACCGGTCGGGTACGAGCCTGCTCTCTCTGTAGCCCATCGATGCTGGACTAGACAAGACACGCGAGCCGGTCCCTGCGCCGGTCCTGGGCCGGTCCTGCACTCGTCCTATGGTACCGGGGCTCTGATTCGCACGGTTCGTTCAAAAGGTTGCGAGGAACTTACTTAAGCGTGGCATCGCGCGCGCGTGTGTGGTTGTGCAGGCTATGCAGCTCATCTCGTACCAGAAGTACATCATCTACGCCGGCTGCTTCGCAGCCACGCTGTCCACCGCGCTCACCAACCTGCTGTCCGTGCCGAAGCTCATCCAGGCCCTCGGCCAGGACCGCATCTACCCGGGCCTCCTCTTCTTCAGCAAGGGCTATGGCAAGCTCAACGAGCCGTACCGTGGATACGTGCTCACCTTCCTCATTTCCGTCGTGTTCCTGCTTATCGGTACGACAGAGTGCGCGCAATGAATTTTTTAAAAATGTTATTTTATTTTATTTATTTATTATCGCTTTTTTAACCGCGCGGCTTCTCTTTCTCTTTTCAGCCGACCTGAATCTGATCGCGCCCCTCATCTCAAACTTCTACCTCGCTTCGTATGCGCTCATCAACTTCTGTACGTTCCACGCGGCGCTCATCAAGCCGCTCGGGTGGAGGCCCACGTTCAGGGTAGGTACCCGTCTGTTGAGCGTCTGTTACTTTAGAGACCAGCGCGGGTGCAGCGCTGCAGCCGGGAGGAAAACTAAATGCAAACGTGTTTGTGCAGTACTACAACCTGTGGCTGAGCCTGCTGGGCTTCTTCCTGTGCATCGCCATCATGTTCCTTATCGATTACATGGCCTCCGTCATCACAATCGTCGTCATCTTTGCCCTGTACCTCATCGTCGTCTACCGGAAGCCAGGTACGGGCCGAGGTTATTTCTCTCGACCCCTCGATTCTGCATCCAAACTGGAACTGGATTGAAAAAGTCATGCGTTCCGATTTCCCTCGACAGACGTGAACTGGGGATCCTCGACCCAGGCGCAGACGTACAAAACAGCTCTGAACACGGTGCATAGGCTAGCGCACATCGGCGAACACGTCAAGAACTACCGGCCGCAGGTGCTGGCGCTGTGCGGCCCGCCCAGGTCCCGGCCGGCGCTCGTCGACTTCGCCAACCTCATCACAAAGAATAACTCCCTGCTGGTGTGCGGCGAGATAGCCAGTGTAAGTCGTCAGGGCCTGCTCACTCTCGCCTTCTGAAAGTTTCAGGGTTCTATCTGTGTCTCTCTCGCACTAGTTGGTGTCTTATGGGGAAAAGAGAGACACAGATGAAAAACCCAGGTTGTCGGAGTGTCGGGTCTCAATGAGTACGAGAGCTCACATCCCTACAAGTGTATGCGACATTGTGTCGACACACGTGAACCTCTTGGTGATCGTTGTGCCCCGCCGGGGCTGCCCACGCCACGCACAGGCCCCGCTGCCGCACCGCGAGCGCCTGGAGCACGCGCACAACGCCAACCTGTGGCTGCGCTCGCGCAAGATCAAGGCCTTCTACTCGCTGGTGGACGGGCTGCGCTTCGAGGAGGGCGCCAAGGCCCTGCTGCAGACCTGCGGCATCGGCAAGCTCAAGCCCAACGTGCTGCTGATGGGCTTCAAGGCGGACTGGAGGACGGCGAGCAGCGCGGACCTCCTCGCCTACTTCAACGTGTTGCAGTGAGTGGAGAGGAGCGAGGGGAGGGGAACGAGGGAGGAACAACAAGGAATCTTTTGTACACATTGTAAATCAGAAAAATTTAGAAAAATTCAGGAACATTTCGAAAAATTCACAAAAAATTGACAAAAAATTTCTAAATGTGTACACCAAAATTCAGAGTTGTTTCCCCCTCGGCAGGGGAGGGGAGGGGACGGGGCGTTACGAGGAGGGGGGGGGGGGGTTATACGCTTCCATGCGTGGAATCGTGGAATCAGCAAAATTGGTCCACGCCTCTCTGCGTAGAACATTTTTTGTCCATTGCCTCCATGCGGGGAGTTTGGGTGTTCCACGCTTTTGCAAGTGTTTCACACTTGGATTTGCAGTGCAGCGCACACTTGGGTTGATCGCGGGTTCCAGAGTTACTTTTGTGTGCTCATCAGGCGCCTTATCCATGCTCTCCGGAAGTGCCCATAAATTAGGGCCACGACGGGCCACGATCCGCGCAAGTTCCCAAACCTGACGTCTTCTTCTTGCCGTAGCGACGCGTTCGACAACCGCGTGTCCGTGGGCATCCTGCGTCTGGAGGACGGCCTGGACTACTCGCGCCTGCTGGAGAGCGATCACATGAACGACATGCAGTCCACGCTCACGCTCTCGGTGCAGAACCTGGGCATGCTGCACGCCGCCGACTCCAACCTCAACATCTCGTCGCTGCCGGGCGCGCGCTCCGAGGCGTCGCTCACTGGGGCCGGCCTGCACGTCAATGGTGAGTGTGTGGTGTGGAAGTTTAGCCCCAAATCGGCTTTTTAGCAGATGATACATTTGAGTTAGTTAGCGATTTTTTAAAATCAAATCGAGATGTTGCGTATTGACTTGCGGCACGTGTCCAAGATTTAATGATCACCTTTTTAAAACCAGATTTGGTCTGAAAACATCACTAACTTAGGAGCCTCAGATATACATTGTGGATTTGGCAGGTTCAGGTTGCCAATGTTGAAGCAGGATGAAATATTTTCCGATTTTGATTAATTTTTTGGGAGAGCTTACCTCACCAAATTACACCCTTTGGACAACAAGCTCCTCAACATTTTAACAAAAGCTCCCTTCGGGGCTACCCAAGTGCGGAGAAGCGGTATCGACAAGGCGATCTCCAAACTGACTGCTCGTTACAGGCTCGACCGTGTTCCCGGCCGACAGTCCGTCCGCGCCTAAGCGCAACGCCAGCAGCCCCCTGCACAGCATCCTGAAGATGAAGAAGAAGGCCGCCTCGCAGCAGGTGCTCAACACAGTCGCGGCGAACGCCGCCTCCACCGTGCCCATGAACGACCTGGCCAAGATGACTCTGTTTGACCGCAGACAGAAGAAGGGCTCCATTGACGTGTGGTGGCTGTACGATGACGGAGGTAAGGGCTCGTCGGCTGCTGATTGCTCGCTGCTGCGGGCGGGGCAGGGCGGGCAGCCGAGTGATTCAGAAGATCGCTCTCGTACCTCCGTCCTTGTTGCACGTATGGCGGTGCCGGCGGTGCCTTATGTTTGAGATGGCCGGGCTCCATGAGTGCGACAATGACAAAGGCACGAGACAGATCTTCGGAATCAGACGGCGGCATGCCGCCTGACGGGTAGGCATGCCCGCCGCACGGACGAGTCTCCCGGGTCGGTCTAACCACACCGTCCCGCCTCGCCGGCGCCGGCTCTCCCTCTGCCGCCAGGTCTCACCATGCTGCTGCCGTACATCATCAGCACCAGAACCACGTGGGCCAACTGCCAGCTGCGCGTGTTCGCGCTCACCAACAAGAAGCAAGAGCTGGAGATGGAGGAGAGGAAGTGAGTGAAGTAGTGAAGCCGCGTAGTGCAATGCCAATGCTTTCCGTCCCGTCGTCCCTGACAACGCGACGCGCCGCGAATCCCCAGTCCCCTCTCCGTCTCCCCCCCCCCTTCCCCCTCTCCAGCCTCCCCCTCGGCAAGCCCAGCCCCGGTCTCTACTTCTTGCCGCTCTGCCTCTGACCGTCGCCATGTCGCGTCACGTCTGCTTTCAGTATGGCCAGCCTCCTGTCCAAGTTCCGGATAGACTACGCCAGCCTGACCATGATCCACGACATCTCGGAGTCGCCCAGGGAGGAGACGGTCGCCATGTTCAACAAGCTGCTCGATGGCTTCCGCGAGGAGGACATGAAAGATGGAGGTGGGTGTTTTGCGCGGGAAAACAAAGAACAACTCTCGTTGCTTTGTTTTAATCTATAAATCGGAGCACAGAAAAATGTATTGAAATTTTCATCAACTTCCCAAAAGTCATCTTTGAAATCCTCTGAACATTCCTGGAATTTTTCTAGAATTGAGTGATTCATTTGTCTGACTTTGGTGTGCTGCCGCAGAGTGCGTGGTCACCCAGGCGCAGCAGGAGGCGCTGCAGGACAAGACGAACCGGCAGCTGCGGCTGCGCGAGCTGCTGCTGGAGAACTCCAAGGACGCCTCGCTCGTGGTCATGTCCCTGCCCATGCCGAGGAAGGGCCTGGTGTCCGCGCCGCTCTACATGGCCTGGCTCGAGATGCTCACGCGGGACCTGCCGCCGTACCTCCTGGTGCGCGGCAACCACACGTCCGTCCTGACGTTCTACTCGTGAGCGCGCGTCGAGCCGCGGGCCGCGCCTGAAAAGGGTGATCCCGCACAGTAGCTTCGTCTCTGTGTCCTTGTCGCTCTCGTGGGGCGAGGCCATAAGGAGCAAGAGAGAGGGCACTACAAGACGCTGTTCGGAATCACTCTGGCCGAGCGCGGCCCGACCAGACAACCGCGCCCAGCCCCGACCCCACTCCGAGCGAGCAGAACGGACAGGATATCGCAACTCAACACCGAAACCGCCGAAACGCCAAGATCGGCACGGTTCTGATGTTGGTTTCGCCGTTCCGATGACTGTCGTGGAGTGGAGGAGAGGCCCAAAAGCCCCATGTGATATTACACGCGCCGCGCTCCGATCTACGCGCAGGCGCCATGGCGGGTGACGGCGCGTGCCCTTGCCTACGGTGTGTAGTAATTGACCATGTCGTTCCAAAAGTCATTTCATGATGGCTTATTTTTTCATAATACGGAGTTTGTGCTAATATTATGTTATATGTGATGGTAGTCGTTGAAGGAACAGTGGAAGTGGAAGTACTGAACCCGGTGTTTCAGAGAAGACGCCGGTGCGGGCGGGTTTTGCTTACCGTACTCGCTCTGCCCACAAGCAAGGCACACCCTTGAGTAGGCAAACCCGCTCCCCACTCGCACCCTGGAGCGTGTAAAGTTAAGCACGCGTGAGCGTTCACGTGAGGTGAGCGCTCACGTGAGAACTGTGCGGGGCCTAATACTAAGCAAAATTGCAAATGTTTTCGAAAAATTTCAATCTCTGTTCTCTTACCTTTCCAAAAATGTACGGGTATGTCTATTTTCAGGTCAGTTCTCTTAGAATAGTGCGCCTATCTCCTCGGCACTCCCACGCTCATCTCACGTGAGCACTAATGCGTGCGTAACTTATACTAAGCGGAATGACCTGAAAATTCAGAAACCCATACATTTTTGGAAAGGGGAGAGTACGGAGATTGTAATTCTTCAAAAATGTTGTCAAGTCTGTTAATATACGGCCCCACACAGTTCTCACGTGAGCGCTCACCTCACGTGAACGCTCACGCGGACTTAAACTTTACACGCCTCCTGTGTCTTCTCTGAAACGTCCGAATCGTCGTTGGGTTTTTTTCCCTTTTTTTCTTTTTCATGGTTTTGCGTGTTAATGAGACGAGAATAATACCGAAAAATCCATTATTTGCGCGCGCATTCCAACTGTACTGACAAGCGTGCCGCACGTACACGAACAATGCTCAGTGCAGAGCAAATCACTCACATTGATCGATTTCTTGTAATAGCAGCAGAAATTTATGTGCCAAGTAGGCCTAGTCTTTCCTTGAAAGTAAGTTTTTTTTTTATTTTTAAATGTTTTTTGAACGCTTACTGTTTCCCAACAACGAGTTTCTGGCTGGCGTGTCGTTCCGTATTCTGTTATTTATTTTAAAACATTTAGGGATCTCTCATTCAGTTATTTGCTCCACACCTTTGACAAACCGATTCGCAGGCCTACGCGGAGTCTTAATAAATTACACCACCCAAATCAGTATTGTGGAAGAGAGTGCGAAATCTTCCTTTATGTACATGTTCTGTTAATATGCTACGTGTTTTGTGATCGTTTTAGATATATACCTAGAATAATGAATGAATGAGAGTGAGTGTGGTTTTGAACGCATGTGATATCCGAGACAATTAGGTTTACTGTACGAATGGGGAAATCATTCCCAACCAAGTGGAAATTCCTATTTATTGTTTGACTTGGCGTGGATCATCACTGGAAAATGATCTGCTGACATTGTGAAGATGGAAGTGCTAATAAAATATCACGAGGAAAATCTAAGTTGTTTCTTTTTTAAAGTGCATCTTGTAGAAAGACCCACACTAAAACATCGGGAATACCACTTCAGAAATTTCGTTTTCAATGTGGCGAGTGCGATGCGTAAGTTGCGCGCGTGTATAGCTGCGAATTGCTGCGAATGCAACACACATTAATTTTATTTCCCTGGATTTTACCCACCATCTCGTTGTCGTTTAGTATTTCGAGAAAAATATTTTTTCTCTTATTTTATTTTTACTCGTATCAGTAGTTGGCTGAGTCATCCAAATCAAATTTCATTGAATCAATTTGATCACACCGCGAAGCCTTTCGGGTCGGACGGATCTGCATTGGTAAAATCGGCGTTGGAGAAATTCCATCGGGGGAAAAAGAAAAAAAAACAGAGGGCGGCAACGACAATTATTCCGGTTGTCCAAGAAAATAGACGAAGAACAAGAAAAACAATTGGGTAACTTGAAAGCCATTCAGCCAGCTTTTTATCTGAAACTTAATGAGAAACAACGCTGCATCATTTATTGAACGTAAGAAAGATTTTCCGTTAACTCTTACTGCCTTAGAGTCAGCGACGCCATCGAATTGGTCCGATTTAACGTAGTTACGTGCCTTTACGCGGTTACGCGCTGCGCGCTTACCATACTTCACGGCGCCAAAAGCACGCGACTTCCGGGCAGTCCTCGCGCGAGGCTAATACTTTGACCAGAAAAAGACCGTGCTGCCGGCACCTAGGCCACAGCTGTGAGGGCTCAATGAACGCACCCAATCCGCTGACGCAAGTCCAATATGGAGGACACCATGGCGCAAGAGAGTTAACCGATAATTCTCTTAGTAAAGTATCTGTAAAGTAATTGCGAATTGAAGAATCGAAAGTGTCCGAGGTGAAGTAGTGTTTGTTGTGTTCTGTGGATCCAACGAAAGGACGGAGAAAATGAGTGTTGACGCGTACGGTCCGAGTTCGCAGACCCTCACATTCCTAGACACGGAAGAGGGAGAACTTCTAGGCGCAGACACGCAGGGCTCTGAGTTCGACTTCAATGATTTCACTATTCCGTCGCAAAGTCAAACGCAGGCATCTCAAATTGACGTGGGTCAAAGCCAGGCAACACAAAATCAGGTAAAGAGTTCTAACCTCCCTATTGGTTATCCAGTATGGCGCGCTTCGGCTTTTGCCTACGTCGTGTTGGGCCTTTCACCCTCGTGTCACCTTACGGCGTTATCAGTTGTAACGCGCGGGGAGCGCATGGTTTCGGACGTGCCCGTGACCTACGAGAGATTCCGCACCCCTTCCCTGCTTGTGCCGGTGTTGCGATCACCATACCCATTTGTGTTTGCTTAAGCCGTGGTGCAACTCCACCCCCTCCCCTCCTATTTTCAAACAAAACAGCAACCAAAAATTATATATTTGTAATTATGATGGAGAGATGCTAGTCAATGTCATGATTGTTATTTCTGCTCACCTCTAACTAGACTTGTCTAATTTGTACCTTTTATGTGTTCATTAGATCAATGGAGAGAGCAAACCTAATGGTCTTGAAATAAATGTTGCCATCACAACTCAGAAATTGGGAGAGCTTCAATTTGAAGAGGAAGAAGATGATTCATACTACAATAAGGTAATAATCAAATTTGACATCAGAGGACTTTCAATTTCTGTTCAATCAAATAACCTTTCTTCCCTTCCCTGTTGACAGGAATTGCCAGTTTATGCCTGTAAATATTGCGGTATTCATGATCCTAGCTGTGTGGTGCTCTGCAATGTTTGTAAGAAATGGTTTTGCAATGGCCGTGGGAATACATCTGGATCCCACATCATTAATCATCTTGTCAGAGCAAAGCACAAGGTTTGTTCATATACATCAGCAATCAGTGGCAAAAAAATTGAAAGGAAATGTTTTTCACATATTCTGTGTTCCAGGAAGTAACTTTACACAAAGATGGACCTCTTGGTGAAACTGTACTGGAATGCTATTCGTGCGGAGTTCGAAATGTTTTTGTTCTGGGCTTCATTCCCGCCAAAGCTGATTCTGTTGTAGTGCTTTTGTGCAGACAACCATGTGCTGCACAAAACTCTCTTAAAGATATGAACTGGTGAGTGTCCAAAACTCTGTTAAACAATTAATTTCATTGTATATTTTGTTTGCACCTACAACCACTTAATTAACCATCAATTTGTTTTGTAAGGGATCAAGAGCAATGGAAGCCTCTCATATCAGACAGATGCTTTCTGTCATGGCTTGTCAAAGTACCATCAGAACAAGAACAGTTACGAGCTCGACAGGTTTCTGCTCCTCAAATTACTAAACTAGAAGACTTGTGGAGAGACAATGTTGAAGCTACTTTCCAAGATCTTGAAAAACCTGGTGTAGATGAGGAACCTCAACAAGTCCTATTGCGATATGAAGATGGGTATCAGTATCAAAATATTTTTGGTCCTTTGGTAAGACTTGAAGCAGATTATGACAAAAGGCTCAAAGAAAGTCAAACACAAGAAAATATGGAAGTGCGCTGGGATGTTGGACTCAACAAAAAAATAATTGCTTATTTCAATATGGCCAAGACAGACACAGATATGAAATTGATGCACGGCGATGAATTACGCTTGAGATACTTAGGAGACATGCATAAGCCTTGGTCTGGTGTTGGTCATGTCATAAAAATACCTGACAATTTTGGTGAAGAGGTTGGAATTGAGTTGAAGTCCAGTAGCAATGCTCCAACAGAATGCACATCCAACTTTGTTGTTGATTTTATTTGGAAATCAACATCATTTGATCGAATGCAGTTGTCATTAAGAAAATTTGCGGTTGACGATACGTCTGTCTCTGGCTACATTTACCATAGATTATTGGGCCATGAAGTAGAGGAAGTTTTGTTCAGATGTCACTTGCCAAAACATTTTTCAGCACCAAATCTGCCAGACCTAAACCGCTCTCAGGTTTATGCTGTCAAACATGCTTTGCAACGACCTCTCTCTCTTATCCAAGGACCTCCAGGCACTGGTAAAACCGTAACCTCAGCCACCATTGTGTATCAACTGGTCAAACAGAGTGGAGGACCAGTACTTGTATGTGCACCATCCAATATAGCTGTTGATCAGCTCACTGAAAAGATTCACAAAACTGGTCTTAAAGTCGTCAGATTGTGCGCTAAATCTCGTGAAGCCATTGACTCTCCAGTGTCTTTCCTGGCACTACATAATCAAATTAGAAATATGGATGCAGCAACAGAACTTCAGAAACTTCAGCAGCTGAAGGATGAGACAGGGGAGCTCTCCTCAGTTGATGAAAAGCGCTATCGGATGCTGAAGAAGGCTGCAGAGAAAGAATTGCTGGATGCTGCTGATGTTATCTGCTGCACGTGTGTTGGAGCTGGAGATCCGCGCTTAGCACGAATCAAATTTCATTCTATTCTGATTGATGAAAGTATGCAGGCTACAGAGCCAGAATGTATGGTGCCTGTTATTCTTGGAGCAAAGCAGGTAATACTGTAAGGCAATATCTGTGATGTATCTAAAATAATTATATTTCTCTTAAACTCCTGTTTGTTTTGAAGCTGATATTGGTTGGTGACCACTGCCAATTGGGGCCTGTTGTGATGTGTAAGAAAGCTGCAAGGGCGGGACTCTCGCAATCATTGTTTGAGCGCCTCGTTGTGTTGGGTATTCGTCCCTTCCGCTTAGAAGTTCAATACAGAATGCACCCAGAACTATCAAGGTTCCCTTCTAACTTTTTTTATGAAGGTTCTCTTCAAAATGGTGTCTGCGCTGGTCAGTACTGTTGGTACTAAATTGTAATTAATATCCTTCGTTGAGTATATTATAGCTCCCTCATATTTTCCAGACGAGAGGAAGTTAAGTAAAATGGACTTCCCATGGCCTGTACCAGAAAAGCCTATGCTTTTCTATGTCACACAAGGCCAAGAAGAAATTGCTGGCTCTGGAACTTCATATTTAAATCGAACTGAAGCCGCAAATGTGGAAAAAATTGCTACACGTTTTTTGCGTTGTGGTGTGAAACCTGAGCAAATTGGTGTTATTACACCCTACGAGGGACAACGAGCTTACCTGGTATGTTTATGTTGTACATATCTATCTGCCTGATAATATATTATTCATTAAAATTATTGTCATATGTTTTATATATATTTTTTTTAAATGATCAACTTTTTCACCTTAGGTCCAGTACATGCAGTACCAGGGTGCCCTGCATTCTAAACTCTACCAAGAGATAGAAGTAGCAAGTGTAGATGCTTTTCAAGGGCGAGAGAAAGATTTGATTATCATGTCTTGTGTGCGTTCTAATGAGCATCAAGGCATTGGGTTTTTGAATGATCCAAGACGTCTTAATGTAGCTTTAACTAGGGCCAAGTATGGCATTATCATTGTTGGCAACCCAAAAGTCCTTTCAAAGGTTTCTTTTTGATATTACTTTTTTGGATGTGTTTAGGTTGCTTTGTTAATCAAATTTGTAATATCTCTGTAATTATCATTTTACAGCAACCACTTTGGAACCACTTGCTAAATTTCTACAAGGAACAAAAGGTTTTAGTTGAAGGTCCTCTTAACAACTTGAAAGAATCAATGATTCAGTTCTCAAAGCCTAAAAAATTAGTGAATGCCAGCAACCCTGGCACTCACTTTATGTCAACAACAGTTTATGATGCTAGAGAGGCTATGGTGCCTGGGTCCATTTATGATAGATCAGGCCAGATGAATGGGAATCCGTACTTTGGACGAGGTGCCACTGGAGCAGGAGGAGGTGATTTTTTGTTTTTCTTTTTAGTAACATTCTGTATTGGGATTTTGATTTTTACTTCCAAATATTTTCGCTTTGCTTGAAATTCATTTCTTTTGACAGGTATGGGGGGAATGGACATGTTTGCCCGAGCCCATGATCCGATTGGATACATCTCTCCAGAAAGAGCTCAGGCAGCTTTGTCTAATATGCCTGTTCCAGTTGGTATGTTTATGAATATGGCACATGTTCCACCAAGATTCTATAATCAGCATCAACAAGCTATGCAAGCTCGACAAAGTCAACGGGGACGTGGACCTATGCCCAATGGAAGGGCCCCTCCAAAAACAAAGAACCGTATTGGGAAAACTGGGCTTAGCCAAGGTGCTGCTAGCCAAGACAACACTCAGCCTTACAGTCAAGGCATTCCTCTTACACAGGGAATGTCTCAGGTAATTTCAAGAGATCTCATTTGTCTGGTCATCAAATATTTCCATTACATCTAATGCCATGTCAAACTATGTGTAGGGAATGTCGCAGCCTGGTTTTAGTCTATCTCAGCCTGGTTTGTCTCAGGCTGAGTTATCTCAAGACAGTTATATGGTTGGAGAATACCAGTCTCAAATGGATGGCATGCTGTCTCAAGATTCTACGTATCAAGGTGATCGGTCTGCATTCTATGCAGGACCCACGCCGGGAAACCAATTTTCACAGGTAAATCAATTTTTGATTGCTTGCCTCTTTTAGTTTGCTGCGCCTTACTGTTAAAGATATCGGGTTTTGAATTTTCATTTTAATTATCTGTTTCAGCCTTACTGAGCTTAAATGGGACTTAAACTCAGATATTGCACTGGAAAGTGAAACTCTACAATTGTGATCCCGAATCAAAGTGGAAATCCCACCTGCTGTGTACAGTGTGGGTAGAAAAGTATACTGAAGAGGCTGAAGATAGTTGAAGTTGATCGCCGGGATGGCTTCATGCTGCTGTGAGAGCAGTGGTATGGTGCATTACACTTGAGTGGCATGTCCATTTTATCTGGACCAGATGTAGGGCTGTGACCCTCATGCACACTCACTTAAGCAGGAAAAAAAAATTGAATTTCCTGTTACCAATTTTGAGGTGGCTCTAGAACTCTTAGTGGGTTCATAAATCTAACTGCTGGCTAAGTTTTAACCGCAGCCAGTTAAGGGTCAATCAATACCATCATACATCATGATTTATTTTTAAAAATCTAAATTTGGGGCTGAAATATTATTATTAAATACCAGTTTGACTTGTCTCATTTCTGTTAATTCCTTTGTCTTACAGTCAAAGTTCAATTGCCAGTTTTGCCCTACATATTGTAGATTAGATGGGAATCGTTTTGTCCAGACGCTGTTGTGTAATAGTCATCTCTTGTTTATCTCACACATTTGATTACTTTGGATTTTGGCTCCAACTAAATATTATTGTTGAGAATACTCTCTTGCAGCAGTCAGAAAGAGATCAGCTTAAAATTTCTTTGATAGTGGTCTGGACAACTTGTTGATATTTTGTTATTGGCAGTCAGCTTAGTTTTTCATCATAAATTTTGAAAATTAATTAGTTTTTATTATTTCCTCATAGTTGTGCATACTTTTATCGGTTTTGCTTGTAAGGAAATTGGCCTGGATTCTCCATTTCCTTTACTTATTCTGAGGGTCATCTTCATTGGTGCTAGCAGTAGACATGGAAGAAGCCGTTAATGCCCATCTCTTTTCTGCTCATGGAGCTTTGAAAATTTGAGTGTGTGTCATGGTTTTTTGTGGAGTCTGTGATATATCTGTATGAAAGTGATTGTGTGAGCATTTTGTTGTTACGTTGTGAGTGTGAGTGTGAGTTTAAGTGGAAGTGGGGAAGGGGTGGGCCTGCTCTGTGTTGCTCTACTTTTGTTCAATTGTGGAAGCTGAAGCCGAACCTTTGAAGTTGACAGTTTCTATTTTTCCTTGGACTCAGATATTTTTTCTTCTGAACCATTTTTCCATTATTTCATTTTGTTTTTGTATTAATTTTGTATAGTACAGAAAAATGTTTTCAAACATTTACAGCTTCTTTTGCAGTGAAAGCTGCTCACAACGTTCCCAAAACTTGCGCTGAAATCACAATGTGGTGTTCTTCAAACGCTCTTTGCTTGCACTAAGTCTAAGGGATGCTCAGAAAAAGCGATGCTGTGAGCGAGTTATGTTTAAAGCAGACGACATAATCAGCT